>ML681981.1:13149387-13437688 GCA_007922195.1 Podocnemis expansa | reverse complement strand
CTCCCCAGTTGTCAGCTAGTGACAGTCTTATACCAATCTAGTCAGCATCCCTTCACACCCCTCTGAATTTCCTAACCCCCCCCAGTTGTCAGCTAGTGACAGTGTTATACCAATCTAGTCAGCATCCCTTCACACCCTTCTGAATTTGCCAACACTCCCCAGTTATCAGCTAGTGACAGTGTTATACCAATTTAGTGAGCATCCCTTCACACCCCTCTGAATTTCCCAACACCCCCCAGTTGTCAGCTAGTGACAGTGCTATACCCATGTAGTGAGCACCCCAACACCCCTCCAAACCTCCCAATTTCAGGCCTTGGGGAGAATCCTGGGCGTGCAGCACAGCAGCGGAGTCACAGTAAAGTATTAACGTGCTGCTCTAATCAGGCGGGAGCCTCAGCGGTGGGCATGTCCACAGGGATGGAGCCCTCAGGAGAGATCCCCACTGACTGCTGGGGCCCTGCTGTTTATGGTGCATTTATGACGCCTTTATTAAGCATCTCTAGAGCGCTGCTGAGCAGGGATTTCCTTAACACCCCCCTACATCCCACCTACACCCCCTCTTGACTGTCCCAAGATTCTCCCCTAGTTGTCAGCTAGGAACAGGGTTATACCAATTTAATGAGCATCCCAGCATCCTCCCTCCCCCCAAATATTTCAAGTCCTGGGGAGAATACTGCTCCTGAGACCGTTACTTTCCATAATAGACTTCAGTGCTTGTCATGAATAGAGCTGCTTGCTTCAAATCTCTACACACGCTAACTCGTTAGTGGTCCCTACAGCCCCATCAAATACAAGAGCAAGGCATATGCTGCTCTTAGTCTTTGGCAGAAAGGGCCCTTCAGCAATCCATGCTGTTAATTACAAAAGGCACTAGGTCTCTTCTTTCTGCCCAGATGGGTGGTTTTACTACAAACAGTTTCTGTTCCTGAGGGATTCACTTGTGGTTTTTATTACACAAACTTTTGAAATCTCTATAGTGAGAGACAACACCAGCGTTTACAACAAATAGCTGCCTTTTTTCTTTGATTGTTATGCAGATTGTGTTCTATGGTAAACAAAGGGCTTTCGGTACAATAATGTTTTTCAGTTGCATGACCTCTCTTTCTTACATGGCTAAGATAAGTTTAAAAACTCTTCACTGCATTCCAGGCTTCTGTTTGCTATATTCCCCAGTGCAAAATAAATTATACAAATTAGTTAGGTGTTAGAAATCAGAAACATGTTTGTAAATACAGATACCAGGCCACTGGCAACATGATGGGAGAACAAATCTCTTCCTAATTATAGCATCAAAGAGAATATGTGACCAGAATTCACTAACAAACCCATCTCAAAACAAATCTCACAAAATCAGATTCTGTTTTCCTTCTTTTCTGCTTCAACTTACCGTGCAGTGTGTGAGGTGGAGCAGCCTACTAGAGAAGGGTGTGCATCTCCATGTCGGATTAGTCTGAGTTAGAAGGGTGTATGGAGCATGAATGTATTATCAATAGCACAGGAGGGGCTACCCCAAGCTATGCCCCTCCCCAGACTGGTGCACGCAAACATACACATATACCCACCCACAGAGAGGGAGAGTTCTTAAAACAGAACTTCTTTGACAATGTCTGCGAATTCCATTCAATAAACCTATATGTTGCTTGGTTTTTAAAGCAATGGGTTGAAATAATCAGATGTTATTCATTTGTTTGGTATGATAGTGTGCTATTGACTCTTGTTTTATTTGCTTTGAGGAAATGCAAAATAATATTCCATAATGATTATTCTGGAATCAATTCTTATATGCATCCTTATTTCAGAATAAGAATTTGGTGACTAGTAGTAGACTTTTAAAGTGGCTTAAACTAAAGCAGAAGTAGGCACTCTTATTTCAGAGTAAGAGTGCCCACGCAGAGTTATTCTGGTAAAATTATTCTTGCCTTCTGCATCATGGTGAATCCTGTCTGTTTTAATTAAGTAAACTCATGTCTTTTGTGATCATTCCTTTATTTAATTTGACCGAAGGTGTCAGTCCCTCAAGATTTAAGCACCGGAACAGAATATAAAATACTTACTGCGCACAAAATAACTTTAATGACAATGCTGGCCTCAGTCAGCCAAGGATTTATGTAACAAATCAATCTCAAACCAGACAATTGTATTTGGGGGGGGGCAGGGGGGAGAGAGTAATACTCTACCCTTTCAGAAGCATGAGCGAGCCCTTTCCTCTCCATCTGCTTTGTATGACTCAGATAGGACTCCTAGAATTTACAACTGCTCTAAAGCTTCAAAGTGTTACTTTCTCAAAATAAAATAATTTAGCACTATAGCTCAGAATACTTTTTCTACATGTGGCATTATTATTCTTTAATTTTGGTCTCTGAGAGTGCTGCATAACTAAACAGAGCCTTCTTAGACACTTCAAACGCAGTCATAGGATGCACTTAGCGTAGGAAGGCATTAGATAGTGTGAGTGAGTTTGGGAGGTTAGGGAACAGCTAAGGGGATAAAAAGCTGTATAGCTCAGGTAAGGCTATTCAAGCACTTCAGACACAGGCCATAAGGTTGAAAAATTGCTGTGTGGACATTTGGACTAAGGCTGGAGCCTGAATTCTGGGACCCTGTGAGGACAGAATTTTTAGCTCTAGCCTGATTCCCATAAGTCCAAGTCAACTGACCCAAGCCACTTAAAGCTGTCCTGCAGGTCTTTTAGCCCTCTGTAGATATTCCTTTAGAGGGGATCACTTGTATCAATAGGGAGTACGATGTGCTAGTTCGCTCACCAGCTGGCTAGCTTGGTGGTAGAAAATAAGCAATCTAAAGGATTAAGCCAGGAAGCAAGCAAGATAAGGTTCCTGTGGTTGCTCCTTGTACCTGGAATTTATGGTAAGAAAGACTGATAATAAGAATAGCATAGTTTAATCACTTGAAAGGCTTATAACCACAGTTTTTACAGTTGGTGGGAAGGCTTACCTACATTCTCATAGCGTCTATGTAGGTATGAATTGTGGCAGTAATTAAGAGTCCTAGTCACTGTCTTGGCCCCTATTGTGCTGGAACTGTACAAACAACAAAAGGAGTTCCTTCCCCAAAGTATTTGTTAATATTAATCTAATGTTCTCTTTTTCCCAGCTGTTAATTTCTTATACTAGTACTTCCAGAACAGTTAACAATAATTGTTACGACTGAAAATGCAATTTATGGTCTTGTTATTGCATTTCTTCTGCATTCAAAACTCCACTTACTTCCCGGTAAAAGTCCTGTTGATCGCCATGGGAATTCTAGATATGCAAGCAATGTAGGGCCTGGGCCACTGTTTCTGTCTCACTAACAAATAGCAATGGAATAAATTAAAGGAGTGTTGCATTCCCATGGATGTTGTAAATGCTGAGCAAAAATGTTAGATTTTTCAAGCATTCCCAAAGAGCTTGTTATGCTATCAGGTGCTGTACATGAGTTATGGAGTTATGATCAGGTTAGAAGTGACAGGCAATTTTGCATCCTGCTCTTTAGTTAAAAATTGGCTTCTGTTTTGAGGTGTGTTTTCCAACTTTGTTCTGCTGCAGTTGGTTAGTGAAGGCTTTGAAGTGCAGGACCCTTATCCTCATGCTTTTCAGTGAAGTACTTTCTTTTTCATGCTGTACCAGAAGTGTACAAAATAGAATAACACAGGGTTTGGTGAAGGTATTTGTGGTGGTGTTACACACCCAAATAGGGCTCAAGACAGAACATGGTTAAGGCACTACCTCCCTTTCCCAATCCATAAGGCTCCAGGAGAAAGACGCCTACCCTTACCCAATTGATACTTAGGGTCACCCATTCCCAGACCATAGCACTCTGGGTGTAACTTGGTTAGCTGAAGTACCCACACTTTCCCCTTAAGACTCCAAGCGTGATTCTCTGTGGGTTTGCAGGATCTTTTACCAGTGTAAGAGCCTACACAGTAACAGTCTTTGTTTTCTAATTATTACCAAAACAGAATACACACACTCCTCACCAGTCCCAGTGAGGCAACCAAACTTCTCTTGGTAGCCAGTCAGTATTAGCTCACCTGGGGACTCCAGCTTCTAAAGAGTGTGGTTGGCAGGGTGTTTGAGGGCTTGAAGCTCTCCGTCTTGCAGTTAAGTTCCAAAACTTCCTTTTGAATCCCAGTGTATGTAGTTATATAGTCCTGATTCACTGTACCTGAACTAACCATTTTAGACTAAAGTACTGCAAAACACCAATCCTAGCCCATTACAAAACAGTTCTTTAACCAGTCATGTCCCACCACCTCAGTTGATCTAAATAATGCACCATTACTGTATGTAACACAGAAATGATCAATGACCCAGACAGAAATTGCTTAGCTAAACAAGAGAGAATTGGATACCATCATGACCAAGAAGAAGAACAGACTTTACCACCACAACTGTTGATAAGTCACTGGCTTTCCAGACAGAATGTTGTCGAGGAAAGTTGTCTTTAAGTATTTAAAGCAGGGGTCTGAAACTCAAATCACCATGAGGGCAGCATGAGGACTAGTACGTTAGCCTGAGGGCCACACCACTGAAGTCTTTTCATACAACAATATTGCAAACATTGGTAATGATAGTGGCATAGCAGGCCACAGGAGATAGCTTTAGGGGCTACGTGAGAGTCTGTCATTTGAGGTCTGGTTCATAGTCCATTGAAAGTTTAGTAGATGAATACCTGTACCTTGAGTTAGATCTAGTGGTGTGCAAAACAACAGTGCAATTTGTACAGTGGCAGACTCACATGCCACCCTCTGCTAATTAAACTCAGGAAATAAGTGACAGAATTATGTGGTTGCTGTAAATTCTCCATGACATTTTTCTCTAAAACTATGTAGAGAGGTTGTGCCTTTTTACAGCACTCCCAAGCAATGACATTTTTGAATCCAATACATCATTGAGCCCTTTGTGCTAGTATTTTATTTTTTGTAGTAATATATAATTGCAAAAAAAAAAAAACAACACTAAAACACACAACGATACCTCTTACTTCAGGCCTGAGAGACCTTAAAACTAATCCCTAATGAAGGACTTGCTAGCTGTGTGCCATGCTACATGAATGCCAATGAGTGTGGGAGGAAAAGTAGGAAGTGAGAGAAGTGATATGGGTCACATG
Source organism: Podocnemis expansa (assembly GCA_007922195.1). NCBI lineage: Eukaryota > Metazoa > Chordata > Testudines > Podocnemididae > Podocnemis > Podocnemis expansa. The sequence continues at coordinate 13,432,579 of ML681981.1, read as the reverse complement.
GAGAGCAATTGTTGTGCCACTGCATCTGGGCAGATAAGTTTTACGCATGTGTTTGAATAGAATGTGCATACAGACGTCAGTCATTGGAGCCTTCATGATCCGGTTGCTTGAAGTATTCACTTCTGTGATTTGCTTGTTGAGCCATGTGCTTGGTTACTTAAATCACAGTGGATTTGTTCTTTTTTTTTCTGATTTGGACCATTGAAACATTCTGGTTTTAAATTGGAGGAACGCTCTATTTTTCTGTTCATATATTATTCAGGGATAGGTTGTGACTTATGTTTGTTCTGTGTTTGTAACTGTTCAACTAATTTCTTTGCAGTATTTTTTTTGTAGTAGCAATTCTTTTGCAAATAGCCATGATTGCCTTTTTAGTATCAATACTTGTGAGCAAATTTTTACTAGACTTCATGATGATTTTGTTTCCCAGGCCATAACAGGGAATGGACCTACACTGGGGAACATAAGCAGGGTTAAACCACCTACTGATTCAAGTCACTGGCATGCAAAAATATTTGCTGTTGGATTATCCTAATTCTAAGACCACTTCCTACAGCACCTGGAGGTCTCCAGGCCCAGTTCTGACTAGTACCACTGCTGCTTAGGTGGAGATCAGCTTGAAGCTGTGTGTCTGCAGATATTTTACTAAAACTGCCAGTATCTTCCTGTACTTTTCTGTGCTTTCATACTTCTTAAATAGTTAAGATGCCCGGATCTAGAACTGAGCAGGTGAACTTCCCTTCAGGGACACTATATACAGTGGCGTCGCTGGCCTTGGGCACCGGGGCACATGCTCCGAGTCCCAATGCCAGTGCCCCAGATCCCCGGCCGGATCCGGGGCCCGATCCCGAGCCAGCTGCAGCGGCCCCGTCCCCGGCCGGGGATCCGGGGCCTGGCTGGCCATCCGGCAGGCCCTGCCCCTGGCCAGGGATAGGGCCAGGGGGAGGTGGTGCCACTGTGGGCAGCTAGGCCGCAGCGGGGTCAGGTCAGAAGCGGCCGCTGGAGGCCAGGCCCACGGCCGTAGCCACAGGTGGCCAGGCCCCTGATCCCAGGCCGGGGACTGGGCTGCCGCAGCCACCGGCGGGCAGGCCCCGGATCCCCAGCTGGGGATCCAGGGCCTGGCTGGCCACCTGTGGCGGCCCCGTCCCCCACTGGGGATCGGGAGCCTGGCCACCAGCGGCAGCAGCCCAGTCCCCAGCCAGGGCTCCGGGGCTGCATACGCCGGGGGGCGTGGCCTTCTGGCTGGGGGCGGGGGCGGGGGCGGGGGCTGGGCCCGTGCCCCGGGTCCTTCCCCGTCCCAGCAATGCCCCTGACTATATATGCACCACCCATGCCACTCCTCTCTGCAGCCCTCTGACCTTGGAACAAATTGATGGACAGTGTCCTCCAGAAGCTGAGATAGCACCGCAGCATGTACACACCTGAATTAGAATGGATGTGAGCAGCACTCAAAGAAAAACATGCAGCTAGAGCAGAGGGGTGGGTGCTTTACATGTTGCTGATGTCATGAAAGCCTGAGCAAAACCCAAGTTTTTTTGCTGAATATGTTTGCCTGAAAGCTTATTCAGAGCAGAAATTGTTTCTTATCTACATTAGTACATTACCTAGCACATTTGGTCCCTGGTCTTAGTTCACGTACTTAGCCACTACCAAAATCATAGAATAATAGAATCCTAGGGTAGGTCATCTAGTCCAGTCCCCTGCCAGAGGCAGGACCACTCCCACTAAACCATCCCAGTCATGGTTTTGTCCAGCTGGGCCTTAAACACCTCCAAAGATGGGGATTCCACCACCTCCTGTGGCAGCTCATTCCAATGCTTCACCACTCACCTAGTATAAAGTTTTTTTCTAATATCCAGCCTTGACCTCGCTAACCACAACTTGAGACTATGGCTCCTCGTTCTGTCCTTTGTTACTACCGAGAACAGTCGAGCTCCATCTTCCCTGGAGCATCCCTTCAAGTAGTTGAAGGTTGCTATCAAATCCCCCCTCAATCTTCTCTTCTGCAGACTAAATAAGCCTAATGCTTTCAGTCTTTCCTCATAGGGCTTGTGCTCCAGCCCTTTAATCATTTTGGTTGGCCTCCGCTGGACTCTCTCTAGCATGTCCTTGTCCTTTTTGTAGTGGGGAGCCCAAAACTGAACACAGTATTCTGGATGTGGCCTCACCAGTGCAGAATAGAGGGAAATGATCACATCCCTTGATCTGCTGGTAATACTTCTTTTGATGCAGCCCAGTATGCCATTGGCCTTTTTGGCAGCAAGAAAACACTGTTGACTCATATCTAGCTTCCCATCCACCATGACCCCCAGGTCCTTTTCTACACTGCTGCTACGTAGCTGAATGTTCCTCAGCCTGTAGCAGTGCATGGGGTTTTTCCATCCCAAGTGCAGGATTTTACACTTGTCCTTACTGAACCTCATAAGATTTCTATTGGCCCACTGTTCCAATTTATCTAGGTCTCCCTGAATCCTGTCCTTGCCCTCCAACGTGTCTACTGTTCCCCCCAGCTTGGCGTCATCAGCAAACTTACTGAGAGTGCAGTCTATTCCATCATCCAGATCATTGATGAAAATGTTGAACAGAACCGGCCCCAGGACCGACTCCTGGGGCACACCACTCGTGACTGGTTGCCAGCTAGACATGGAACCATTGATTCCTACACGCTGAAACCGTTGATCTAGCCAGTTTTCTATCCACCTTATAGTTCATCTATCCAACCCATACTTCCTTAATTTGCCAATGAATACTGAATAATAACCTCTATGGGGCATCAGACTCAGTTGCTATGAGAGGCCAGATTTGACTTAAACATACATCAAGTGGGGCTGTACATACCATAAATTGAAATACTATGACACTCTCACAGCGTTGCGGAGTGTTCGGTGTCCAAGACCTCTCTCTGTTAGGGAGACACTGTGGTCCTGCAGAATGCAGTCATGGGCCAGATGGAAGAGGTTCTTGGGCCACATGTTTGACACCCCTGCTCTATGGTGTTTTGGATCACTGTTGTACTAACAGTATTCTGAACTATGGTGTTTTAAAGACTAACAAATTTAAGTGCCACAGAACTCCTTGCTTGTTTTACTGAATTAGACTAATATGGCTGCCCCTTTGGAACTTGTAGTGTTTTAGACCAGGAGAGTGTAGTGTGCTATATTGGTTCAAAACAGTACAGTTCAGAATATTATGTGACAGAAGGGACAGGCCAACTTTCTCTCTTTGGAAGAGATGGTTGCTTACTGGTTGCTTCTGAAAGAGCACCATTTTTCAGTACAAGAGAGACATCTAGTGTCAAGCACTAAAAATACCAGACAGAAGTTAGACCCTGAAAGTAAACTGAACAGGCATGAAAGAGATGAATTGAAATAACTGCTGCTCATGCATGCACCAAAACACTTGTGTCCTCAGTGGATATCTAGAACATTTTTCTGTTCAAGTCTTGATGAACTGTGCTGTCCTAGTTGCTTGTATCACTTCTCTTCCATTGACTGATATCATCAGATTTGATTATTTCACTGCACATTCCTTCCTTTAACGTTTATTTATAATGACATCTGTGCAGTGCAGTAGCCATGCTGCTGTAACTCTTATAGTTGAGATATGGCCTAAAACACTGAATTTGCTTGCTTTATGCTTGCACTTTAAAGCAAGACATAAGTAGGGCTGAGTTTGTGATGTGGTACGTGGTACCTCTTTGAGTTGCCCTCTTACCCACAGTCCGAACTTTATTTTTTTCTAAAAAGCAACTTCTTAGAAGGAGGGGAGAAAAATCTTGACTTGACTGATGTAAAATGCATGCAGTGGTGCTTGCCTGCATCTGCAGAGAGCCAGGAGCAAAAGCAGAAAAGGTGTGAACAGCCCCATTCATCTCAATGGGATGGTATGTCAAAGGTCATTAACTAGCATTAGACTAGACTAGTTATCTACTTTCCTGACTCTTACATGCTTTGGTAGCAAGAAATAAAAAATAAAGGCAATCACTTACCTTCTCAATCCACTGTGCATGGCAACTTATTTTGGCAGACGGTTTTGGAAAGACTCATCATGTTTTTCTCTTTCCATTCAGTTCTGAGCTGTGGAGCCAAGATATCATAGAAGAGGAGCAGAGTCCTGCAGTGCATTTGAGCTTCATCAAGCAGGAGTCATCCCACGGAGTCCAGTGGGGCACCCAGGCTTCCTAATAAATCTGTCCTGCTGCTTCCCAGAACAATAGGTGGGTGCAAGACCAGATGGTTTCCCTGGATTTAATGTCTGCTGCTCTTCTATCTACTCAGGCAGATATCACTCTATCAGTTACACTTGGGTCCAGAGCTGTAACTATGGGGGGCAAGCGGGGCTTTGCCTCGGGCACAATGGAGTGCCGCTCTCTTAAAGGGCGGGTTTTGTGGCGCTGGCTTGAAGTGCTGCTAAAGGCAAAGGACTACATTCCAATCAGAACATGCCCCAGGTAGCAAAACAGCATTACAGCTCTGCTTGGGTCTCATCTTCAGGCTTTCCTTTGCATCTATATAGCTGAAAACATAATGGGACTTGTCTATATAGAAAATTAATCTGAACTGATTTTTAAAGTGGATAGTTAAATCACTTTAACCCTCGTGGGGGACTCTCTGCTTCAGAAAAGGAGTGACTTTAAGTTAGGTTAACTCATTTTATAAATAAAGCTAACTTCTTGAATTGCACTAAAATGAATTCAAATGCTCTTAATGCTGTATCGTGATTATGATGATTTTTAATTATCCATTCTAAATACAGTTTTCACTAATTTGGATTAACTTTCCAGAGTGTGCCTGTGTACCCAAGTCCCTAGTTAATAATTTTAAAGGAAAGTTTGATTTTTTTACTTAATCACATGATTTTGGGAGCTGGGGCCCTATGCATGTGTCTGTTATGCCTATGCCTTGCTTAAGTTATTATGTTGAAGGGAATATCTGAATCCTGCTGAAGAGGCTTCCCAGATGATATTTTCTGTTTCTGTACAGCCTACTAGTGTGAGTAGATGTCATGAGTGACTGCAGACCAGAGACTTCTGGTTTGGCTTCACCAAACTTGTGGCTGCCCTGCCTGCACAGGAACAGCTGTAGGCACAGCTCTGATCTCAAATCATATCATATCATAGGGCTGGAAGGGACCTCAGGAGATCATCAAGTCCAACCCCCTGGGAATTGAACCCAGGACCCTCTGCATGTTAAGCAGAGGCACTAGCCACTACACTATTTGCAGGACTGTGGAGGTGACACAGGAGATAAGCCACCCTCCAAACTGAAGGGACTCTGGTAGGAAGTATCCCAGGGCAGTGGCTTTAGACTCCCTGCTCAGAGTGCCCTGTTCAGGCATCAACTCACAGAGGGCCCCCTAGGCAGGGTAGAGGGGAGGGCCTAGGTCCCCTTACTTGCACTGCCTGAAAGACTAGGGAAACAATGGGCCAGAAGTCAGGCGTGCCAACCTGTATGCAGCCTGGCCCTCTCCAGGCTCGATTAACCATTTTGTGCAGTATGGGGCAAGCCAGGCTGGATACTGGGCAGGTGTGCAGAGGCAGGAGTCTAAAGATCCATGTAATGGCAGATTTACCAGCCTGCAGAGTAAAAACACTCTTGCACTGCAAAAGGAGCTACAACTCTCTTAGAGGAAAGGCCAGAACTGAACTTCTAGGCCCCTATCCTGCAAGGTTCCCAGCACCCTTAACTCCCATTGATGACAGCAACCACTGAAGGGGCCTGACACCAAGCAAGATTAAGCCCCAAAGTTCCCTTGTAAAACACACATTTTTATTTGAAAGTCTCTAAATTTTGTTTTTATTCTGTTGTGTTAGAGGAAATGATCTGGATGCAAACAAAGAGTTCTGTAGTTCTACTATAATGCTGAAGAGAACAGCTTTCATGAAACACTTTTCTCCTTCTGGTCTCATTTCAGCAACTACTGTCAAAGACTGTTGGCAAAAACAGATGACAGTTAGAAATAGTTTAATAACACAAGGGATTATTTATATATGAACATATGTTTTCCTTGCTAAAGGATAGAAAAGTATATCAAACACAGCTAAGGAAAATGCTCAGCAGGGCTCACGTGGGTAAATGGCTTAGTCAGGCTGCTCTAGGACTCCCTTCTTCAAGTCTTCAAACAGTTCTCTGCTCCTGAAGTGATTTAAACTTAGCAGTATGCTAATATTGACATTAACAGCCCAAGCTATTAATGAATACTGTCTTTGGATGCAGGTCCCAGGAAAGGGGCATCTCCCTGATCTGTCTGCTTTGGACATGTTCTTTTCTTTTACATTTTCTGAATGTCTTGCTGCTGGCTGGGGAGACTCCTTCATCTTGTGTTCTCCCATGCCATTACTGTATTTGAATAGTACAGTCTCTCTATTTTTGCACTATGCTTACACTATGGCTATGTTCACACATAGCTGCTTATTTCAAAATAAGTTATTTCAAAATAAGCTAATTTGAAATAAAACCCTTAATTCGATTTAACTTAAATCGAATTAAGGAAAACTACCAAATCAAAATAGCAAATCTGGACACAGGACTTGCTATTTCAATTGAGGAGAGGGGCACCAGGGAGGTCTCACCTTGAGAGCCAGGCAGGGGAAAAAGCCCCCAGGGCAGGGATCCCCCGGCCCTGCATTCCCCACTGCTGGTGGGAAGGTAGGGGAGGGACCATGGGGCACCCTGAGTACCCTGGGGGGGCAGGTCCCCGAGAGGGCTGGCCCCGCAAGGGAGGCTTGCCAGCAGACAGGGGGCAGCGGGGACAGAGCTGTGGGGGCGAGTGGGCTCTGGACCTGCTGCCCCTGAGCAGCCGCGTGGCCAGGGCTGTGGGGGCAAAGGGGCTCTGGATCTGCTGCCCCCGAGCAGCCGCAGGGCCAGGGCTGCGGGGGCAAGCAGGCTCCGGCACCCGCCGCCCCCAAACAGCCACGGGGCCAGGGCTGCAGGGCAAGTGGGCTCCAGGACCAGCACCCCTGGCAAGCTGCGGGAGGCCTGAACCCCAACCCCCTGTGCTCCCTTGTACCTCCCCTCCTTCCCTGGCCAGGGTGCTAATCCGCTTCCTGGCCAGAGGGGTGTGGGATTTCCTCCCAGGGTGAAGTTCACCTGTTTATATTGATATGTGGGGCATACCGATATAACAGAGCCAGACAGGGTTATTTCAAAACCAAACTAGGTTTTATTGTATTGAAATGATTTTCCTTATTTCAGAATAAGGGAGCTCCTTATTCCTAAATAAGGAAAACATCACCTGGACATGACTATTTTCAAATCGAAACAACAGTGGTTGTTTCGATTTAAAAGCCTCATGTGGACATAGCCTATTTTCTTTCTGGGTCATTTGCATGTTCACAAAGTCATGTTGTCATGTCCTTTGCATTCCCTGTTCCATAGTAAACTTGTACAGTAACTTTCCTACGTTTATATTTTTTTCGGAATGCTGTTTTCTAAAAACTTCATATCTTAAAGGGTCTTTTATTTATTCTTCCTAATGTTCTTATGCTTTGTTGTTCATATGAGGGCTATGATGCTTATTCTGGGCCTTTAGTGCCCTTTGGTGAAAGCATGCACATGAAATCTTATCTCCTTTTGGAATGACAATGTTCAGTGTTTTAAGAACAATGTCATGGTTGCTCATCTCCTTCCTCTGGGGCAGAACATAACTACTTTATGCAATGAACAAGGAGTCCTGTGGCACTTTTAAAGACCAACAAATTTATTTATCACGTGAGCTTTTGTGGGAGAAAATCCCATTTCATGAGATGCTTTGAAGATGTTATTCTATAAAAGTGCCACAGAACTCCTTGTTTATTTTACTGAACTAGACTAACACAGCTACTCTTCTGGAACTTGTCTTTATGCAATGCCTGATAAAGCTGAAAATATTAATGAGCTGATCTGTGCTTCAACGCTCACCATGATAAGTCTTGTTGTTGCTTGGAATCTGCCCAAGTGCCCCTTCTGTTAAGGCTATTGCCTAGGCTGATCAAAATGAAAGTCTTATGATGAGAAGTTGAACATTGGCTTTTTCTTATTTATGCTCATTCAAAATAAGTTAATATCTGGCATCCTGTTGTGGTAAGGTTAAAAATTAAGTTGATTTCTTCTGACATTGAACAAGGAATTTCATCCAAAATTTATTTATCATGAGCTTTCATGGAAGAAATCCCCACCTCGTCAGGTGCTTTGAAGATGGGGGAACTTACAGAATGGGAGGAAAATAAATGCAGGGAAGTGTAAGTCTAAGGGCCAGGTCACACCAACAGCAAATCAAAGTAATTGTTAAGATTCAAACAGTGGAGAACAGCATATAGAGGATGGTGAGGTAAAATCACCTATCGTAATGGGAAAAGATTCCATATTCCCTATTCAGTCCTGAATTCAGTCAAATTCCCCAGTGTTTGAATATTAACTGCTACTTTGATTTGCTGTAGCAGTCTGACTTGATCCCATGACTTCCACTCCCCTACATTTATTTTGTAAGTTCCACATCTTCAAGCATCTGATGAAGTGGGATTTTCTCCTATGGAAGATCAGGCAGTAAATAAATTTATTAGTCTTTAAAAGTGCCACCAGATTCCTTGTTTGTTTCAATGGAATAATAAATGTTAATTCAATATCTCTTCCCTTTTATTTGGCCAAAGTATGCACATCCTGAGAACTCTTGCATTTCTTTTGTTAGTCTGCTCTGTAATTTATTAATACAAATATGTTGGCCTGGTTGTCAGAGTGTTTTTTGTCTTTTACTATAGTGGTTTCAACACTCTAATTTGTCTGTGAAAACAGGCAGGAAGAAAAAGAATAGCTCAAGATAGCCACTTCTCAGCAGAGTTAAGAGAAAATGCCAGACAAATAGTTACTTTTTTTTGTTTGCCTCTGTCCATAGCCAAACTACGAACCTGGCTCAAACCAAAACAGAAAAAGGTCCATGAACACAAAAGGAACTCTGGCAGCATTAAAAGGGACCCTCTCAAAGAGAGCCCTAGTTGTTTGGCGGAACCAGCTGGGGACACAGGGCATTGCTGGATTGGCTTGCATGGGTTCCCATCAGGGAATGAAAATCCTTTTAGGTAAGACAGACATGAGTTGACTGTTTCTTGTTATATAATCCTTTTTTCTACTGCTAAATAGACTGGTTAGAGTATCAACCACTGGTCAGACTCCCAAAGGGAAGAACTGCAGGCAGAGGCGTTGCTGGCACTAGGCTTACTGGGCTCAAGCCCTGAGTCCCAGAGCCTGAGCCCCGGGTCTACCACCAGGTTGCCCATGGTGGCAGCTGCAGCGGCAGCGCGCAAGCCCCTAGTCTCAGCATGCCGAGCCCCAGATCTTTTCCAAGGCTGGTGGCGCTCCTAACTACAGGTGACCAAACTCAGTCAGACTTCTGTGTAAGCATATACAGGGCCCCGTCTGAGACTGGGATGGTTTCAGAATTCTACCTGAGGAAAGTAGAGGCACAAGGCGACACACCTGAGGAGTTGCTGAAAGTGCAGCTAATCTAGCAAACATGACACAGTCCAAACATGCAAACAACATTACTGTGTCTTCCTCTAATGCTTTCCTATAGGAGAAGTATTTATTTTATTATTTATTCCACATATTTCATGGCATTTCTAGGTACAAGCTCCACAAGAGATTGTATCATTCATCCCTCAGATCATCTACAATTCTCATTATTCTCCATGCTCTGTGCTTAATCATGGAAAGATTTCCTTATTGTCTGTCTGTCAGGAGGTCTTGGTTTTAAGTATCTGAAATGTGTAGGAAAAAGAATCATAAAAACTGGAAGGGACCATGAGAGGTCATCAAGTTCAGTCCCCTGCACTCATGGCAGGACCAAGTACCTCTTAAACCATCCCTTCCAGGTGCTTGTCTAACCTGCTTGTAAAAACTTCCAGTGATGGAGATTCCAGAGCCTGCCTAGCAAAGGCATCGCTGGCGCTGGGCATCCGGGGTACGTGCCCCGAATCCCAGCTGCTGGTGGCTGCTGCAGCCCTGTCCCCGGCCGGGGAGTCCGGGGCCCGGCCGCCCGCAGCGGCAGCCCCGTCCCCAGCTGGGGATCCGGGGCCTGGCTGCCTGCGGTGGGGAGTCTGGGCCTAGCCACCCACGGCAGCGGCAGCCCCTTCCCGGCCAGGGATCTGGGGCCTGGCTGCCCGCGGCTGGGAATCTGGGGCCCGGCCACCAGCGCTGGCAGCAGCCCATCCTTGGCTGAGGATCCGGGGATGCGGGGCCTAGCTGCCTGCGGTGGCATGGCGGTGCCTGGCCCTGTCCCCAGCCAGGGTGCAGGACCTGCGACCAGGGGTGGGGCCTGCGGCCAGGGGACGGGGCTTGGGCCTGTGCCCTGGGTCCCTCCCTGGGCCAGCGACGCCCCTGGTGCCTAGGCAACTTATTCCAGTGTTTAATCACCTTGATAGTTAGGAATTTTATCCTAATGTCCTCTCTTGCTATAATTTGAGCTCATTGCTTCTTGTCCTATCATCGGCAGTTAAGGAGAACAATATTCATCTTCCTCTCTACTTGAAGATTATAAGACTTATAAGAACCATGGGCAAGATCCTTGGGTTTGACAGTTTTGCTCATTGTATGGTCCAGAGGAAGGTAGAAAGGGTAGCTGTATACCACCTTTTCACTCTCCTTGCTCTTGGTGACAGAACAATGTCAGCCTTTACTGGAAATGAGTGCTGCCTCCAGTCTGCTTTGAAGTAGAGCGTGTCAGTCAGTTCCAGTTGTCTTCAAAGAAGAAATGAAGAGTGGTTTTGTAGCTTGCAGAAGACACTGAGAGAAATTACATATTGTACAACATCTACCACAGTGATTTCACTGAAATTAAAATGTTTTCTTCATAACTGTATGCTTGACTCAGAAGTCAGTTGAAAGACTCCCATAATGTCAATATACTTTGGATCTGGTCCTCTTCTATGATTCCTGAGGTTCACTGTATGTTACAGAAACTGACTATGGCAGATGAATCATTTGCGCCCTGATGTATGTAATGATTGTACATATTTATACCATTTGTGTTCTTTTCTGCCCCAAATTACTATGTTTTTAGTCTCCAGTTATTTACTGTCATTTTATAGTGAGAATAGATCACCAAATATGGAAGTTACTCACCTTCGTGCAGTAGCCAAAGTTCTTCAAGATGCATGCTCCCGACATGGTCCACTTTGGGTGCGTGCGCGGCACCGCACTCAGGATCGGAGATTTTTCCCCAGCAGTGGCTCAGGTAGTGGAGAGAGGTGGCAGTCGTGGCATCCAGCGCTCCTTCCCGACGCTGGTGACGTCAGCACCTCGCTCTCACCACTGTGCTGCTCTCCTCAGTTCCTTTCTACTGTGAAGACTGCCTGGAAGATAAAAGTATTCCGAAGTAGAGGGGAGGAGGGCGGGTAGTGGAGCATGTCGGGAGTACACATCTCGAAGAACTTTGGCTATTGCACAAAGGTGAGTAACCTCCATTTCTTCATCGAGCAGTACTCCTGACTGCTCCACTTTGGGTGATTGTCTAGCAGTTATTGTGTGTGGAGGTGGGTACTTTGAATTGTGAGTTGCGCACTGAGTTTAGTACTGCTTGTCCGACTGCAGTATCTATGGAAGAAAGTTGTTCAAGTGCATAGTGTTTAGCGAAAGTGTCAGTTGAGGACCAGGTCGCTGCCTGACAGATGACGTGTAACAGCACCTTCGTCAGAAAAGCGACGGAAGATGCCATGGATCTGGTGGAATGCGAGCGAATGGAATTGGGTGGAACTGATTGCAACATGTGATAGGCAGTGGACGAAATCCAGGTTGAGAGCCTCTGCTTAGAGATCGGTTGACCCTGAGAGCGTTCGGCAGTGGAGGTGAATAACTGTGACGTCTTCCTAAAAGGTTTAGTCCGTTCAAGGTAATATGCAAGAGTGTGTCTTGCGTCAAGGGTATGTAGCACCCTTTGTTGTGGTGTTGCATGTGGCTTGGGATAAAAGACAGGTAAGTGTATGGTTTGGTTAAGGTGGAATGAGGATGTGACCTTGGGAATGAATTTAGGGTGAGGTCGCAAGGAGACCTTGTCCTTGTAGAAGATAGTATAAGGAGGATGAACCATGAGGGCTGCAATCTCTCCTACTTGTCGAGCTGAGGTAATTGCCACCAAGAAGGGGACCTTCATGGATAGATGGAGTAGGGAAGTCGTGGCCAGTGGCTCACAGGGAGGCCCCATTAGTGTTTTGAGTACGCTTGTGAGGTCCCATGGAATAGCCGGTAGCTGAACTTGTGGATGCAGATTTTGTAACCCGAGCATGAATCGTTTAAAGGTACGGTGGGCAAAGACTGAGACGCCCTCTACAGGCTTGTGAAAAGTGGAGATAGCAGCAAGATGCACTCTAACTGTGCTCACTGAAATGTTTGTTTCTGTCAGGCCTACCAAATACTCCAAGATAGACGGGAGTGGAGCTGTAGCTGGATTGATTGATCGTCGAGCGCACCAGGAGGAGAAGCGACACCATTTCTGCAGGTAAGTGATTCGTGTTGCTGGTTTTCTACTATTTAATAGTATGTGTCTCACTCTGTGGGAGCACTGGATCTCTAAATTATTGAACCATCGAGGTTCCACGCTGTTAGATGGAGTCTGTCCAGGTAGGCATGCAGGCATGTTCCATGGTTCTGTGACAGGAGGTCGGGTACAAGGGGCAGAGTGATGGGGTGTGTTCTGGACATTGTGTGGAGGAGTGTATACCACATCTGACGTGGCCATGCTGGTGCTATTAGGATTATCCGTGCACTGTCCTGTTGTATTTTGCGGAGAGTCCTTGGAATCACTGGTATTGGGGGAAAGGCATATCAGAGTTCTTTGCCCCAATGAAGAAGAAAGGTGTCGCCGCTTGAACCTTGGCCCCTTCCTGCTCGAGAGCAGTATCGAGCACACTTCTTGTTCTCCTCACTGGCGAATAGGTCCACGGTGGGGAATCCCCATCGTGAGAAAACTGCTTGTATGATGTCGCCCCGTATCTCCCATTCATGTTGGTTGGAAAAAGAGCAGCTCAAGGAATCCGCTAGATCACTGTCTTTGCTGGGTAGGTATTCCACAAGCAGGTGTATGCCATGGTGTATGCACAAGTCCCATAACTTCATTGCCTCCAAGCATAGGGGTTGTGATCTGGTTCCCCCCTGACGATTTATGTAAAACATGCACATTCTGTTGTTGGTATGAATCCTGACCGTTTTTCCTGAGATTGTGGGGAGGAATTGTTGGCAGGCTCTTAAAACTGCTCTTAACTTGAGCAGATTTATGTGGGAGAATGTCTCCGCTGGGTGTCATCTTCCCTGTGTGGTCGTTTCCTGGAGGTACGCTCCCCATCCACTGAGAGAGGCGTCCGTGGTAATAGTTATGTCTGGCTGAGGTGAAAGAAAGGGAACACCTTGTAAGAGATTGTTGTGATCCATCCACCAGGAAAGAGAGTCCTTGACTGTGTTTGGGACGGATAAAAGTGATTTGAGGGGATGTCAGTTTTGCTTGAAATGTGATAGGAACCATAATTGGAAGGGATACATGTGGAGATGTGCATGATAGACCGAGCAAGTGGTGGCTGACATGTGACCAAGCATTTGCATACCAGTAGGTGCTGAAATGATAAGTGAGTTCTATATGGTAGTGGCTATCTGTTTCAGGTTGTGGAATCTGTCCAAGGGAAGGAAAGCCTTTGCCGACGGTGTGTGGATCCGAGCTCTGATAAAATGTGTCTCCTGCACTGGTTGCAAGCATGACTTGGTGAAATTTATGTTCAGGCCTAATGAGAGGAAAAGGCTGACTGTTGTTTGGATCGCCCGATTGGCTTCTTGTTGTGTGGAAGCCTTTATAAGAAAGTCATCTAGGTAAGGGAATATGGAGATCTGCTGCTTGCAGAGGAAGGCTACCACCGGGGCCATAAGCTTGGAAAAAACCATTGGCACTGTGCAGAGTCTGAAAGGGAGAACCATGTATTGGTAATGGTGGTGAAGGAACACAAAACGAAGGAATCTCCGGTGGGGTGGATGTATTGGAACATGAAAGTACGCATCTTTCAAGTCGAGGGAGGCCAACCAATCGCCCTGTTGCAGGGAAGGGAGTATGTTGTGTCAAGGCTTTTTCCCCACTCTGGCACTCTGAGTGCAGAAGGTGGGGGCCCGCAACAGGCCAGAAAAGCCACTGGCCTTAAAGCCTACTCTTAAAAGTCTCCAAGGCCTCCAATTCCTGGCCTTGGAGTGGTATCGCTCCCACCACCCAAATGCAAAAAAAACCTCTTGAGACCCAGGAAGGCGCACTTGGGAATTCCTCCCTGTGAGGTACTTGCAATCCTGTTTATTCCTCTCTCAGGAAAATGACTGAACTCCAGCTGCAATATGAGCTGGAACTGGAACAGGGTTCCCTCTAGTAGCTGCCTGTGCAGTCTAAGGCACGGGCACACAAACCTCTTGCCTTTCAGGACACAGAACCAGAACTTGCTTAAAAGGTAAACTCTTTAATCAAAAAGAACAGATGATAAACACAGAGAGTTGCTTCTCTGGGAATTAACTTAGGTAGTTACAGGGTAGTGGGGGTGGTTACATGTGCTCAGCACAGAGAAATCCAAAAAACAAGCCAAAAACAAAGAAAATACCCTGACCGCGTCTAAGTAAACATTCCCTGTTCTACCCACGCCTGGTCAGTACCAAACTTAGCTTATCTCTGGTAAGGATGTTGCTGGATTCTTCCTCAGGCCCCTCTGGCCTCCTCCTGATCCTTCCAGGAGCTCTGCTGCATCCAAACAGGCCCAGGCCAGGCTGCTGTTACCATTCAAAAAGCTGTGCTTCGTTCCTATTGGCTGTCCTGGGACTCACTGACCAGAGTGTTAACCCCTTCCTCCCCAAGGGTTATTACATGTTGGTTAAAGTCACCATTCGGAATTTCTTGATTTGGATGTGCTTGTTTAATCACCTGAGCTCTAGCATTGGCCTCCAACCCCCTGTTTTCTTTTGGGTTAAGAAATATGGGGAATAAAAACCCTTTCCCATCTGATCTTTTGGAACCTGTTCGATCGCTCCTATGTGAAGGAGGTGGTGGATCTCATCGTACAGGTGCTGTACATGAGTGGGGTCCCTAAAAGGGATGGGTAGGGGGGTTGAGTTTTTGGTTTTGAGGTAAATGGGATAGAATAATCGTTTTGAATAATCTTTATGACCCATTTGTCGGATGTAACTGCCTTCCAGTGATGGAGGAATGGGCATAGTCTGTCTTTGAAGATCAGGCGTTGTAAAGGTGACTGTGTTTGGTCTCCAGTTGGTTGGTTGGTTGGTCACTCCCTCGACCTGACCATCAAAACTGTTGTTTAAGGTTACCTGGTTGCGAGCTTTGATGTGGTTGGTTCGTCAGTCTATTCCTGCGGGATTGTTGAGGCTTGTTTCTATAACTATCGATTCTGCGATTGGATTGAGTTTGGGGGTACCTAAAGGTGAATGATTGGTTTTTGTAATATTTTCGCCATGATGAAGGAGTAAAGATGCCAAGGGTTCTTAACATGGCCCTTGAGTCTTTTAAGTCATGCATCACGTCATTTGTCTTTTTGCCGAACAGGTTGTGCTTGTCAAATGGAAGGTCCTCAATGGTGCGTTGCATTTGTTTGGGCAGGTCTGCAGCATGGAGCCATGAAGAACGCCTCATGATAATGGCAGTGCCCAAGGTTCTGGCAGCCACATCAGCTGCGTCGAGGGAGGCCTGAAGAGCTGTTCTTGCAATGAGTTGACCCTCTGTAATTAAAAGAGTAAACTGTTCTTGCTTTTTCTGTGAAATAAAGCTGGAGAGTTCACTGAGTTTCGCGTATAATTCATGATCATAATTCGAGAGCAGAGCTGTGTAGTTAGCCACTCTTAACTGGAGAGCTGCCGAAGTATATACTTTCTTGCCAAGGGTGTCAAACTTTTTGTCCTCCCGCTTGGTGGGATTGGTCTTTGAATATATTTGTCTAGCCTGTTGATTAGCCGCCTCGATCACTAATGAATTTGGCTGTGGGTCAGTAAATAAAAATTCATTACCCTTCAGGGCAAATGAAATATTTCTTATCAGCTTTCTTGTTTGACGGAGGCACAGAAGCAGGGGCTTGCCATATTTCCATTGTCGGCTCCATTATACCTTCCATCCATGGGTAAGGCTAATTTGTTGGAGCCTGATGCCTGGAGGATTTTATACAGCTTGTGGTGAGTCATAGGGTTATCATTAAGTGAAATGTTCATACCCTCAGCTGCTCATTTAAATAATTCTAGAAATTGCTTCAGGTCATCAAATCGAGATTGCTGTGGAGTATTGTTTGTTGCTAGCAGCGGGTTCAGCGCTGCATTAGCTGGTGGTGCCGCTTTCGGTTCCGTGGCCGTGACCGGTTGACCTCGGTCTGATTTTGAGGATCTGGTAAGGTCAGCTCTTGCAGGGTTTACCATATTGGAAATAGGTTCCTGCTGCAAGGCTTTTGGTTTTGAGTCAGCACGCTTAGACTTCTTTGTAGCTACTGACAAGGATACCACGGAGCAGCATTTGTGTGCTCCCTCAGATATCATAGAATCATAGAATCCTAGGGTTGGAAGGAACCTCATAGGTCATCTAGTCCAACCCCCTGCCAGAGGCAGGACCACTCCGACTAAACCATCCCAGTCATGGTTTTGTCCAGCCAGGCCTTAAACAGCTCCAAAGATGGAGACTCCACCACCTCCCGCGGCAGCTCATTCCAAGGCATCACCACTCGCCTAGTAAAAAAGTTTTTTCTAATATCCAGCCTCAACCTCCCTAACTGCAACTTGAGACCATTGCTCCTTGTTCTGTCCTCTGTTACCACCGAGAACAGTCGAGCTCCATCTTCCTTAGAGCATCCCTTCAAGTAGTTGAAGGTTGCTATCAAATCCCCCCTCAGTCTTCTCTTCTGCAGGCTAAATAAGCCTAATGCTTTCAGTCTCTCCTCATAGGGCTTGTGCTCCAGCCCTTTTATCATTTTGGTTGCCCTCCTCTGAACTCTCTCTAGCATGTCCCTGTCCTTTTTGTAGTGGGGAGCCCAAAACTGAACACAGTATTCTAGATGTAGCCTCACCAGTGCAGAATAGAGGGGAATGATCACATCCCTTGATCTGCTGGTAATATTTCTTTTGATGCAGCTCAGTATGCCATTGGCCTTTTTGGCAGCAAGAGCACACTGCTGACTCATATCTAGCTTCCCATCCACCATGACCCCCAGGTCCTTTTCTACACTGCTGCTACTTAGCTGAATGTTCCTCAGCCTGTAGCGGTGCATGGGGTTTTTCCATCCCAAGTGCAGGATTTTACACTTGTCCTTATTGAATTTCATAAGATTTTTATTGGCCCATTGTTCCAATTTATCTAGGTCTCCCTGAATCCTGTCCTTGCCCTCCAACGTGTCTACTGTTCCCCCCAGCTTGGTGTCATCCGCAAACTTACTGAGAATGCAGTCTATTCCATCATCCAGATCACTGATGGAAATGTTGAACAGAACCGGCCCCAGGACTGACCCCTGGGGCACACCACTTGTGACTGGTTGCCAGCTAGACATGGAACCATTGATTCCTACACGCTGAAACCGTTGATCTAGCCAGTTTTCTATCCACCTTATAGTCCACCTATCCAACCCATACTTCCTTAATTTGCCAATGAGAATGCTGTGGGAAACTGTATCAAAAGCCTTGCTAAAATCAAGGTATATCACATCAACGGTTCTTCCTGCATCGAGAAAACCAGTCATCTGATCATAGAAGGAAATGAGATTGGTCAGACATGATTTACCCTTGGTAAATCCATGCTGACTGTTCCTGATCACTTTATTTTCTTCTAAGTGTTTGAGGATGGATTCTTTAAGAATCTGCTCCATAATTTTGCCAGGGATTGAGGTGAGGCTGACTGGTCTATAATTCCTCGGATCCTCCTTTTTCCCTTTCTTGAAAATAGGCACTACATTTGCTTTTTTCCATTCCTCTGGCACCTCCCCTGTTCTCCATGAGTTTTGAAAGATAACGGCCAGCGGTGCTGCTATCTCATCGGCCAATTCCCTCAGCACCCTTGGATGCAGTTCGTACGGCCCCATGGACTTGTGCACATCCAGCTTCTTTAAGTAGTCCCTAACCTGACCTTCCGTCACCAAGGGCCTCTCTTCTTCTCTCCAATCTGCCATACCCATGGTAGTGGGCTGGGAGCTGACCCTGCCTGTGAAAACTGAAGCAAAAAATGCATTGAGCACTTCAGCTTTTTCTTCATCCTCTGTCACGAGGATGCCTGCCCCATTCAGCAAGGGACCTACACCATTCCTGATCCTCTTCTTGTTATTAACATACTTGTAGAACCCCTTCTTGTTATCCTTTACATCCCTCGCTAGCCGCAACTCCATTTGTCCTTTGGCCTTTCTGATTTTATCCCTGCAGTCCCTAGCAATATCTTTATATGCCTCCTTGGTCATCTGACCAAGCTTCCACTTCCTGTAAGCTTCCTTTTTATGTTTAAGCTCGGAGCAGAATTCTCTGCTAAGCCATTCTGGCTGCCTCCCATGTTTGTTCTTTCTCCTAATTGGAATGGCAACTTCCTGTGCCCGTAGCAGGGTTTCTTTAAAATATAACCAGCTTTCTTGGACTCCTTTCCCCTTCAGATTAGCGTCCCAAGGGATCCTGCCCATCAGTTTCCTGAGGGACCCAAAATCTGCTCTTTTGAAGTCCAGGGTTTTTGTTTTGCTTCTTTCCTTCCTTCCTTTAATGAGCATCCTGAACTCAACCATGTCATGGTCACTACTGCCTAGCTTGCCATTTACCTCTACCTCCCTGATCAATTCTTCCCTGTTTGTGAGCAGCAGGTTGAGAGGTGCAAGGCCCCTAGTTGGTTCCTCCAGCATTTGTACTAGAAAGTTGTCCCCAACACACTCTAAAAACTTCCTGGATTACCCATGCACTGCTGTATTGGCCTCCCAGCAGATGTCAGGGTAATTGAAGTTCCCCATGAGCACCAGGGCCTGTGATCTAGAAGCTGCCGCTAGTTGTCCATAGAACACCTCATCCACCTCCTGCTTCTGGTCTGGTGGTCTATAGCAGACACCCACCACAACATCCCCCTTGTTGCTTTCCCCTCTCAATGTAACCCACAGACTTTCTACAGGCACGCTTCCACTTCCATAATGGAGCTCTGAGCAGTCATAGAGCTCTTTGACATATAACGCTACTCCTCCCCCTCTTCTTCCCTGCCTGTCCTTCCTGAACAGTTTATACCCATCCATGGCAGAGCTCCAGTCATGCAGACTATCCCACCACGTCTCCGTTATTCCAATGATATCATAGTTCCTTGTCTGCACTAGTACTTCCAATTCTTCCTGTTTATTTCCCAGGCTCCTCGCATTAGTGTATAGGCACCTAAGATACCCGGTCACTTGCCCTACTTTGTCAGTTTGGTTTTCAATTCTATTACATATACCTCCTTGCATTTTTTCTTGGAGCCCTCCTCCCCCACTGTCCTCATGTGTTGGCGCTTCAGTGGAACATTTAAGACAATTATTTGATTCCCCCCCCCCATGTTCCAACTACCTTGTTTTTTATTCCTGGAACTACAGTCCCAACACCCCCCAAGTTCCATCCCTTCCCCCAGATCTCCCACATTGCCACATACCTGTGGGCTTTGGTCTCCTTCCCCCGTTGAACCTAGTTTAAAGCCCCCCTCACTAGGTCAGCCAGTCTGTGCCCAAATACACTCTTCCCCTTCCTGGACAGGTGAAGGCCATCTCTGCCTATCAATCCTCTGTCCTGAAACAGAACTCCATGGTCAAGGAAGCCGAATCCCTCCTGACCGCACCATCTTCTCAGCCAGGCATTCACCTCCAGGATGCATCTGTCTCTCCTCAGGCCTCTAGCCTTGACTGGAAGGATCGAGGAGAACACCACCTGTGCTCCAAATGCTTTCACCCTCGCTCCCAGAGCCCTGAAGTCACCTTTGATCTGCTGAGGATCACCTCTCGCAGTATCATTGGTACCCACATGGATAAGAAGCATGGGGTAGTAGTCTGAGGGGCGGATGATTTTTGACAATCCCTCCGTAACGTCTCTGATATGGGCACCTGGCAGGCAGCATACCCCCCTAGAGGCCTTGTCTGGGCGACAGATGGGTGCCTCCGTTCCTCTCAGGAGGGAGTCCCCAATCACCACAACCCTACGTTTCCTCTTAGGTGAGGTGGCTGTGATCTCCCCAGCCTCTGGGGTGGATGGTCTCTCCTCTACCTCCTTCATCATGTCCAGCACCGCATAACGGTTCCTCACCACAATGGATGGTGGTATGTGAGCAGGTGTGGAGCACTGTCTGCTGCCAGAGGTGACCAGCTGCCAGTGTCCTCCCTCTGCCATAGGCATCCCATCCATTTCCAGAGCTGTGGCAGTAGCCCTTGGCATTGGGATAGGGACCTCCTCCTTGCAGGTCTCATCGTGGACACTGTCAAGGAACTTTTCCAGGGCATAGATACCCCTGAGTCATAACACCTCCTCCTGTAACTCTCCTACCTGCTTCCGGAGAGATGCCACCAGAAGGCACCTATCACATAGGCTCATCTCCCTAGCCTGATCATCAGTGGCAGGAATATGAAGGCCACAGTCCTTGCAAATCCACACCAGGATGTGGGTGGAGATATCCATCGTCAGACACTCTGTCTGGCTACAAACAGTGGCAAAGGAAACAGCAGGGGCGCTGGCACCAGCAGTGCGGCTCCTCTTCACCATCTTGGCCTCACCAAACTCCCTCGCAAACTCCCCTGTTTGCTGTCCCCTGTTCACAAGCTCCCTCTGGTCGCTCTAGCAGTGGCTTTTAAAGACCTTCTCTGCCTAGGTCAGCCCTTGCCCCTTGCTAGTCACACAGGGGGCAGGCCAATCACAAGGCTGCTAGAGGCTGCTAGAGGCTATTGATTAAAGGGGATCAGGGAACAATGGTGCAAACAGCCCCCACCCAATCACACAAGCAACGTCACACAACTAACAGCAATCACCTGGAGGGAAAAAGACATAAGCAAATCACCTGGAGGGAAAAAGGCACAAACACACAGTCAGCAAATCACCTGTAGGGAAAAAGACACAGTCCAATCACTTACCTAGGACGCACCTGGCACCAAACTTCCCTCGCAAACTATCTAAGGAGAGGCACCTGGATCTGAGGAGGGATGGAAGGAGCCTTCTAAAAGGAGGAGTTTCAGCTTCCTCTCCCTTTCCTTTCTGGTCCTTGTGGTGAGGTTGCAACAGTGCTGGCATTTATGGGACAGATGTCCCTCTCCTAGGCACTTAATACAGGATTCGTGGCCATCTGACGCTGGCATAGCGTTGTTACACGAAGCACAGTGTTTAAAGCCAGATGAATTAGGCATTGCTCATTTGTCACCCTTCTTCTTCTTTTTTTTTTGGTTTATTTGCTTTCTAGTTCTCTTCTTTTCTCTTCTTTCTTCTTACTTATTTACTTATTTTTTCTTCTCTTTCAGAGTTTCGCTTGTAAGGAAGAACCACCACTGACTCTGTCCGGAGTCGGAGATGGTAGAAAGGAACTGAGGAGAGCAGTGCAGTGGAGAGAGCAAGGCGCTGACATCACCAGTGGTGGGAAGGAGCGCTGGATGCCACGACCGCTACCTCTCTCCACTACCTGAGCCATTGCTGGAGAAAAATCTCTGATCCTGAGTGCGGTGCTGCGCATGCACCCAAAGTGGAGCAGTCAGGAGCACTGCTCGATGAAGAACCACTACTTACGGATCACAATACATCTCTCTGGATTTCTGTTTCCTACTTACAGTAGATCATTATAATTGGGGGGTGGGGTAAGTGTGGGGGGTGGTACTACAGCTCCCTCACTGAACAAGGGCATGGAGTAGAGCATGACTGGTCTAGGGAGGCCCTGTTCCCAAGGAGAACAGGGCAAGAAGCTACAGATAGTGCAGCGATGCTGAGAGGTGCATCAGGACTGTCACCAGCATTGTGAAAACTGCTCTAGCAACAAGGAGTTGGATTCCCCCCCCCCCTTTTTTTTTTGTGCAGTGGAGTAGGGAGTCAAAATCCATAATTGATCAAGGAGAGCTGGCTAAGCCAACAACTATGCCATAACTTGAGCTACTCCAGACTAATAGGAAACAGAACTGGGGGTAGCTCAAGAACAGAACATTTGGATAAAGCCCTGGGTTGGAACCTAGTGGTAGAGTTTTATGTTTGTGCTGGGCAGATCAAAGGATATAATCATGTTATCTGTCCATACAGTATGAAACAAAGTTGGATTTTTTTAAACAATGTCTCAACACAGGAAGTTTTCAGGGATGAGAATAATAAAATATTTAAGAAATTGACATTATTTGAAAACTATCCCCAGAATCTCTTTCTTACAGATGGAATAAACCTGGCAACTGAAACTATGCAGAACCAGCCAGGGCTGCTTTTCAAAAGTATTCTGGTAAAAGGACTCTTATTTCTAGAAACCCAGCCAAACAGCCTCTTTGACCTAGGTTTATAGACACAAGTCTTGCATTGCATGCTCTTGTCTTTTGCCAAAAGGTCCTAATAAATCTCTTCATGTCACCACTCTTAGGCCACAATCTTTGCAACAGGATCTCACCGACCAGTGTTTAAAATTGGGGGATTTGCCAGGGGTTCCAGATCTGCCAAAAATAAAAAGCAAACAAGCAGGGGTTGCTGAGGAGTACACTTTAAAGCACTGTCTTATCCAGGGCCGTCCCTAGGGGGGAGCGGGGCCCAGGGCGAATTAGTTTGTGCAGGGCCCCCCCATTTTAAACTTTGCAGGCAATGTTCCCTCTAAGCCAGTGGTTCCCAACCTGTGGTCCGGGGACCCCCTCTGGTCTACAGACACATTGCAGGGGGTCTGCAAAGCCTCTCCCTACCTGGGGCTGGAATCCAGCTACAGCCCTGATGCTCCCTGCCAGGGCTGCCTTTCCCCGTCTGTGGCTGTATCCTGGCAGGGGGATGAAGCCACAGCAGCTCCCCAGCAGGGGCAAGAGCAGGGGACCACAGCTGCTGTGGCTTAGCTCCCTGGTGGTGCGGGCAATGGTGGTGGCATTGCTGCTCACCAGCTGTTCCACTGGTGTGGGCCAGAGTCTGCCCGCGCAGGCCAGATTACATAATCAGCCGGGGGGCTCTGCAAAGATTTTTTTTTTGTTACAAAGGGGTCCCCAACCTGAAAAAGGTGGGAACCACTGCTCTAAGCTGATGAAGCTTAGCAAGTTCCCTGCTGCTTCTCCAGGCCCCAATGGGCTTCTTCCCTGCTGTCCGCTGGCTCCCCAAGTGCACCCATAACTTGTTCAGCTGCATCATCAGCTTAGAGGGAACACTGGGCAGTGTCATAATTTTTCTTTAATAAAATCACAAATGTCTAGCCCTCAGGCTAAAAAGTTGCAGAGAGAAGCAGAAAAACATGACCTGACTTTATCCTAAAGGCTCAAAACCCAGAAGTCAAAGAAAATAGCTCCCCTCATTTATTATTTCTTTAAACATCTCTTTATTTTTAGGTGAGTTTTAATGATATATTTAAGCCAGACTTGTGACTATTTTTGATGTTTGGAGTAGGCAATACTGAATGTGTCATGGTGATGTTTCATCAGCCTCACAGCCAAGTGGACAGGAGCATCTGGAGGTACTCTTCTTTGTGGTTCTGGTTTTCTGTTCAAGATAGGCACACAATTTTACAAGTTTAATAATTTTTCTTAGATCAAGTTTTTGTTAAATTGAAAATTCAGAGAGAGAGAGAGAGAGATGCTATTTTTGGATAATATCAAGAAATAAATCCAGGTCCTCTCTCACCTTAAAAGCACTGGACTCCAAATGTCTAATGTAAGTTATTTCCTTTATGCTGCCTGACTCTCTCCTTTCCCGTCTTATTTTAATATATGTATTCATACATTCCTCATTGCTTTGCAGGTGATCTAAGTAATGAAACTCAAGTTCTGTTTGAGGATGAGAGGAAGAAACAAGGGACCGTTGGCCTCCTCTCAGATACCCTGATATAAAACAAACAAGGAGTCTTATGGCACTTTTAAAGATTTTAAAAATGTATTTATTTGTTAGCTTGTAAAAGTGCCACAAGACTCTTTGTTTGTTTTACATCCGGGATTCCTTGTTTGTTTTGCTAAACTAGACCCACACGCCCACAGCTACTTTCCTCTTTGCCATGCTTTGGAACTGGTGGTCTGACTGCAATCAATGACAATGAGGCATACTTACAGTGCAGAAGGAAGGACAAAAAACTTCTTTAATGTGTTGATTGATGGCCATTAACCCTAAAAACCCAGTATTTCCATATAAGTGCTAGCCTGAGGTCTTCTCTCTCAGGTATAATAGATCATTATCTGCACAGAGAAGTTTGCTCAAAAAGACATCCTTGAAGACTGAAAACTCTTGTTAAGTGTAGAAGGAAAAAAGTTCCTTAGTATCTCGAACACTTTCTAGAGATGCTGATGTAAATTCAAAGAGAAGGTCCTGTTTTGTAAAGGTTGGGGATGTGACATTCTCCTGACTTTGTCCCCGTTTGCTCGACTGAGGCTGGCTCCATAAGTTTTATCTCAACACTTGCCTGTCTCTTCCCCTCAGGGAGCAGTTGTGGGAAGGTGGCTACTTAAGTCAAGAGTTACTGTAAATAAACGCTGCCTGTCTGAATTCCTTTCCCCCTTCCCTGACCAGCCGGAGCTGCACCCTGGGCAGGCTAGCTCCTCAGCTTGAAGAAGGTCCTTGCTCCCTTACTCCTGCTGGTTGTGTGGGACCCCCCAAAGCGTGGGGCCCCCCAAAGTGCAAGGCCTAGGGTGGTTGCCCCTTTTGCTCCCCCTTAAGGATGGCTCTGGTCTTATCAAACCTGCTTCTACGGGAATATGATAGACTCCTTTCCCCAATACATTGAGCACTTTCAGCAGGAATATCCTTGCTTCTGTTGATTTCAGTAGAAAGCTGCAAAGACATAAGGTCCATTGCCAGAGATTGCCTTGCAGATCAGGGACTTATTCAGTAAGACATACATACCTCAACCACATTTCCTGGGCTTTCCAGAGGGAAAATGAAAGATGGTACATAGTGTTAGTGACTTGCCAAAGGCCATGTGGGAACTTTGTTGTAAAGCTGTCTGATAAGTAGGTCCCTTACTGAATGGGGCAGGCATCCTCGTGACAGAGGATGAGGAAAAAGCTGAAGTGCTCAATGCTTTTTTTACTTCAGTTTTCACAAGCAAGGTCAGCTCCCAGCCCACTACACTAGGTATGGGGGACTGGGGAGAAGAAGAGAGGCCCTTGGTGACAGAAGGTCAGGTTAGGGACTGCTTAAAGAAACTAGATGTGCACAAGTCCATGGGGCCGGATGAACTGCATCCGAGGGTGCTGAGGGAGCTGGCTGATGAGATAGCAGTACCGTTGGCCATTATCTTTGAAAACTCGTGGCGAACGGGGGAGGTGCCAGAGGACTGGAAAAAAGCAAATATAGTACCTATCTTCAAGAAAGGCAAAAAGGAGGATCCAGGGAATTACAGACCTGTCAGCCTCACCTCAATCCCTGGAAAAATCATGGAGCAGCTTCTCAAAGAATCCATCCTGAAACACTTGGAGGAACGTAGAGTAATCAGGAACAGTCAGCATGGATTTACCAAGGGTAAATCATGCCTGACCAACCTCATCACCTTCTATGATGAGATGACTGGATTTGTGGATGCGGGAAGAGCCGTTGATGTGATATACCTTGACTTTAGCAAGGCTTTTGATACGGTTTCCCACAGCATTCTCATTGGCAAATTAAGGAAGTATGGGTTAGATGCATGGACTGTAAGGTGGATAGAAAACTGGCTAGAACAATGGTTTCAGCGCGTAGGAATCAATGGCTCCATGTCAAGTTGGCAGGCAGTAACAAGTGGTGTGCCCCAGGGGTCAGTCCTGGGGCCAGTTCTGTTCAATGTTTTCATTAATGATCTGGATGATGGGATAGATTGCACACTTAGTAAGTTTGCAGATGATACCAAACTGGGGGGAACGGTAGACACCCTAGAGGGCAGAGACAGGATTCAGGGAGACCTAGACAAACTGGAGCAGTGGGCCAAGAGGAATCTCATGAGGTTCAACAAGGATAAGTGTAAAATCCTGCACTTGGGACGAAAAAACCCCATGTACTGCTACAGGCTGGGGAAGGATCAGCTAAATAGCAGCACTGGAGAAAAGGACCTGGGAGTCATGGTGGATGGGAAGCTGGATATGAGTCAGCAGTGTGCTCTTGCTGCCAAAAAGGCCAATGGCATACTGGGCTGCATCAGAAGAAGTGTTGCCAGCAGATCGAGGGATGTGATCATTCCCCTCTATTCTGCACTAGTGAGGCCACATCTGGAATACTGTGTCCAGTTTTGGGCTCCCCACTACAAAAAGGACATGGACAAATTAGAGAGAGTCCAGAGGAGGGCAACCAAAATGATCAAAGGGCTGGAGCACAAGCCCTATGAAGAAAGACTGAAGGAACTAGGCTTATTTAGCCTGCAGAAGAGAAGACTGAGGGGGGATTTGATAGCAACCTTCAACTACTTGAAGGGTTGCTCCAAGGAGGAGGGAGCTCGACTGTTCTCGGTAGTAACAGAGGGCAGAACAAGAAGCAATGGTTTCAAGTTACAGCTGGGGCGGTCCAGGCTGGATATTAGGAAAAACTTCCTTACTAGGCGAGTGGTGAAGCATTGGAATAAGCTGCCTAGGGAGGTGGTGGAATCTCCATCTCTGGAGGTGTTCAAGTCCCAGCTGGACAAAACACTGACTGGGATGATCTAATGGGAGTGGTCCTGCTGTTTTTGGCAGGGGGTTGGACTAGATGACCTCATGGGGTCCCTTCCAACCCTATGATTCTATGATTCTATGAACTGTAGTGGTATCCTAACTGTGGGAGAATGCAGAAGAGGATTTATTACTTGTATTGAGGTAACACCTAAAGGGCCCAGCTCCATTTTGTTTGTCACTGTACAAATCTGTAACAGCGCTTCTTGATAAGTTGTCTCAGATCTCCGCTTGGCATGCTGCAGGATTGGGTTTCCAGGCCTGCATACAGCCCTACTAACTTCAGTGTAGTTCCATATGGATGCAGGGCTGTGTCCAAGTAAAGCTCACTATGGCTCTGTCTACATTTGGAGGGGCCCTTGGAAGTCAACTTAACAAGGTTGACTTTAAGTTGATCTTGTTAAGTTGACTTCAAGGTATGTCTGCTCTGGACACAGGTTGCGGGCCCCTGCCACCCATGGAGAGGTGCTAGGAGCCTGACTGGGCTCCCAGCTCCTCTCTGCAGCTGCAGGAGCAGGGGTGGCGGGGTTGGCACCGCGTTCCCGCAGCCTGCAGAGAGAGGCTGGAAGCCTGATCTGGCCACCAGCCCTTTGCCACAGGCTGCAGGGGCTAGGAGCTGGCTAGGAGCCTGATCTAGCCTGAAGCCACTTGCTGCTGTGGGTGGGTGGCTCAGAGCCCAGATCCAGCTCCCAGCCCCTCTCCATGGTGGCAGAAGCCAGCTCCCAGCCTCTGCCATCTGCTGCAAGGGGCTGGGAGCCAGATCCGGCTCTCAGTTGCTTGCCAGCAGTGGCTGGGGCCGTATTGGGCCCCTGGAGCCAGATCAGGCTCCAGTAGGCCAATTAGGACGAGGGGCAGGGCATGAGCAGGGGCCAGGGCTTCATGCCCTGAACACCCAATGTAAAAGCTTAAGTCGACTGACAGGGTGGGAGTTATTAAGCTGACTTAAGCAAGTACTTTAGTCTACTTAATAAATTACAAATATAGCCCTGGCTTTGCTTAAGTTGATTTAAGCCCCTACCGTAGACATAGCCTATGAGATTTAGACCTACATTAGGCCAACCGAAAGCAGGATAATAGGCTGTGTCTACAGCTAAAATCTTACTTTGGACTTAGCTCGAACTAAGTGCTTTTTTTTTAGTTTGAACTAACTTTTAGTTCAAACTAGCCATGCTTTTTCCTTAATTTTAACTAATTTGCTAGTGTAGACATAGCCATGGTGTTTTACCTGCTTTTGTGAAGCACTCTGAGATCTGTGGATCAAAAAGCACTGTGTGATGTGCATGGAAACAGCATTAACTACATTTTTCAGGGCAGGTAAATGCCTTAAACATGCGTAGGTATGAACAGTATTTCACCCTGGAGCAGCCATGGGATGCTGGTAATATTTTCAAGTTCCAAAGGGGTAGTCATGTTAGTCTAGTTCAGCAAAACAAGCAAGGAGTCCTGTGACACTTGTAAAGACAAACAAATTTATTTATTACATGAGCTTTCATGGGTGAAAATCCCACTTTGTCATGCTTTGAAGATGGGTAACTTATAGAATGGGAGGAAACAGGACTCCCTGCTTGTTTTGGTAATATTTTAATTGTCTAGTCCAGCGGTGTCAAACATCCAGCCTGTAAACCTCTTCCATCCGGACCATGACTGCGTTCCATGGGGTGAGTGGGTGTGCGTGCATGTGTGTGAAGGAGATAGTGGGATCTCATGGACTGTAGTGTTGCATACACAGCGCTCTGTGATGCTGCAAGAGAGCCCTAGTATTTTGATTTCTGGTACGTGCGGCCTACTTGAAGCACATTTAAGTCAAATCTGGCCCACGATAGCAAATGAGTTTGACTAACCTGCTCTAGTCTTTCAGTCATATGACAGATAATTTTTCAAGATCATGTAGAATGTAAGATGAAATTAAGAAAACAACTTTCCACATACAGTGCAGGTTAAAACAGCAAACTGGGAATCACAAGGCTGAATCTGGCTTATTAGGCACAGTCCTTAGCAGTACTGCATGCACATAAACAAACATACAGCAAGGAAAAAGACCAGAGGATTTTCCAAAGGGGGAGGTAAGAGAGATCTTGCAGGCCCCAGTCCCTCAGTCAGATTTCCATGCCCACATAGATCTAAATGTGCAGCTCTGATTTCAAGTTTGGGGGCACAGCAATGAGTTTCTCTCCTCTGCTACTTATAGGATAGCCATGATACTGTAGTTTTTAATTACAATAGTAACCTCTAGCTACTGAAGGTGCAGCAGCATGGTAAATTGGGCTAAAAATCAGGAATGTGAGGTTTTAGTCCCAGTTTTGCAACTGATCTTTTGTGTAACTTGGTAAGTTACTTAATCTTTCTGCCAGCATTTCACTACCTATATAATAGGGGTAATGAAGCTTTCATTTCATGAAGTGCTCTGAGATTTATGAGCTATAATTATTAGGTGATAGTCACTTAGCTTTCTAAATCACTTAGAATTCATATGTTATAAAAAGTTTTCTGTTACTAGGCCATTTAAACTAGTGCCTGAGAAACATCTATTAGATTAGATCATATAAGGCTTGCTAAAATAAAATTGCAAGAACATAAAATATTAGAAGGATTGTGGGTTATACTAAAGAAACGATCAGTCTTATTTGAACTTTTGATTGCAGAGCTTTATAGTAATGCACAGCTAAATTAAATCCAGTGCAATCACACATAGCTTTAAAAATGCAGTTTTGGTATTGTGCCATCTATGTTATTACTCAAGAGTTAAGGACTGACAGAAAAAAACAACTAAGCAAATATGCTGACTGCTGTTTGTTTCAGATGTTGCTAATGAATGAAGTCATTAGGAAGGCCTGTGATGCCTGCAATTTGGAGAGGAATAACACCTCTGACGGCTTGTATTCTTTTTCCAGATTCAAAATCATTTTGGATACAGTTGGCATTGGATACTTTTTAATTATGCAATAGCGTCAATTAGAGTGCTCTGACGCAGGTGCACCGAGGGAGAAAACAATGCATAGGAGCCATCCATAACTGGGCTGCTGGCATTATGAGAGTCCACCCAGGGAAGTTGGCTGGAGCTGGTGGACGTATGCTAGCCCTAGAGAGGTAATTATCACACAGGGTATGGCCTTGTCCCTATTGCATACCAGGGAGTCAACAAGGAAACTTTTTGGTAGGCAGGAGTGTGTGTCCTTGAGATTATACCTGCTTGTAGTTTCTGCAGGCACAATGCTTCCTGAATGTTTACCTTCTTTCTCTGACTGGATAACCTTGTAGGAACTTTAGTTTAGCACCTAATTTTTACTTCAAAAGCAGTAAATCTATATTCAGAGTTGTCTTTGGAGCCTTATAGGAAGCATGAGGATGTACAGATCAGGAACCAGAAGCAAAATTATCTTAGCATAGTGATGTTTAGCCAAAATGATTCCATTTAGTTCCGGGATTACAAAACTGGGGGGAATCCAAGCACAAATGAGCAGCGTGTGGGAGTCGACCAAACCCTGACAAGACTTTAGGTGTCAGTGATGTGCCTTTTTGCCTAAAGGAATTGTTGATCATCAAGTGTGATGAGATCCTCCATCGAAAAGTATAAGTACCGATTGTTACTGCTGGCTTGTGAAGATGTTCTTACCAAAGTAGCAGATTTGAGGTGCCAAAGCCTGTCAAGTGCCAATACAAAGGAATAGACAAGGTTTTGTGACTGCTCAGCTATTGCTATTCATACATACTGATTTGGGGAATAAGAACAAAATTATCTTTCCTCTTATCACACAAGTGAGGGGACTGCACTTGGAATCTAAAACCTTGCCATACTGTTTAACTGATAAATGGTGTGTTTCAGTCAGTGTTGCTTTTTGGCCTGAGCAGTCATGTAATGTTCAAAAAGAAGAAACTGATTACAAGTTGGGTATTTACTTGGTGCAGTTCATATTTTGTAAGTGAACCATACACAGTAAGGGAAAAACAGGCAGCTCCTGGATCATAATTTCAAAGCCTCTCTGTAGTGTGTTCTATGCCCCAAGAAGTTCTGCCTGCTCTCTCTCCATGCCAAGCTTTTCACTACTTCTCTGGTTTTCTCCTGACTCTGCTTTGGACCTACACGGCTGCACCCAATCACTGCCCAAAACCCTGCATTTTCAGTCAGTCCTCTTCCTCCCAGCTTAGCTTCTGCTCAGGCCTTTCTGGATAGGCCTGTATTCTGGGAGGTAGCTTCTGTAGTTTCAGCTATCACTGCACTAGGGGCATTTAATTGCTCTTTCACTTAACCTGATTGAAGAATGCTCACTATACCAATTGACTTTAACATATGATTAAGTTAAAGTCCTCAAATCATGGTTTAAAGATTCAAGTGTTGGTGGATTCTCTGTACCTTCAAGTTAAACCCATGCTACAAAGGAAGGTGAAAATCCCCGGAGCCTTTGCCAGTCTGCTCTGGAGGAAAATTCCTTTGTGATCCCAATATGGTGATCAGTGAAACACTGAGCATGTGGGCAAGACTTATCAGTCAGACACCCAAGAAAATTTTCTGTAATAACTCAGAACCCACACATCACCCGTCCCATCAGCATATCTACCTGGAAGAGCCAAAGAGTAGTCAACTGCCAAACTAGGGTGTCCTATTATAGTAACTCCTCTACAAATTTATTGAGCTCTGTTTTGAAGCCAACTAGGTTTTATGCCCCCGCTGTTCCCTGTGAGAGGCTGTTCTAGAACTTCAGTCCCCTTATGGATGGAAACCTGCATCTAATTTTAAGTTTAATCTTTGTGAAGGTCAGTTTATGTCTGTTAGTTCTTGTGTCCATGTAGGCACTGAATTTAAATAATTCCCCTCCCTCCCTCCCTCCCTCTCATGTACTTATGAAGGGCAGTTAGATCTCCCCTCGACCTTCTTTGGGTTAGCTCTTGACTAGACATTATAAAGGGAAAGCAGGCTCCTGGCATGCATGTGCCATCCCTGGGAAACAGGCTCAAATGATTTGGCATTTACAGGCACCATGAATTTGCCAATGCAAGGATATCAACTGCCTCATGTTGAGGTTAGGGTTAAACAATGTTTGTAGCTACACATTTGGGAGGGAGAGAGGAATCTTTGCAATTGTAATTCATTTAACATTGAAATTGTTCCACCACATGTATTTGCTGGAAGTATTCAGCATCTAAGATTGGGATTTATTTATTTAAACCTGTACAAGACCTGGTCTTCCACTGAGTTCCCAAGGGGAAAATCATTAGATTCTGCATTTTAGCAATGGGATAGTGCTCTCAGAGTCTGAATAAGAATTTACCTTTTTTGTCCTCAAGTGTTTCCTTGGTGAAATGTGGGGCAAGAAAGTAAACAATAAAAGAACATAACATTCTATTTAAAAAGAGAGGGGGAGAAAGTTCCTTCTAAATAGTCCCAAATTAAACTTTTTCTCTCAAACTCCCAATAATAGAAGACAGGATTAAAATGAAGGAAAACCCCTTTTATGCAGCTCAGGCTTCCTCCCCCATCATGCTCCAGCTGGATGCCTTTAAAGGCAGGTTGTTCTGCTATATGCTATAGAGTAGAAGAAACTTTGAGGGTGGAGCTATTGAATGGAGAATTCCTCTGGCCAGGAGTTTTCAAGAGAATTGGATGTTTGCCCTTCTGAAAGGTAAGTTTAGCAGGGCTACTTCACTCTTGTAAGTTTTTTTCTGCTACAGGAATCTGTTGCAGTTACTGGTTACCTCTGATACTTTCTAGAAAGGGAGAGAATATTTGTAGTAACTTCCAAATTTTCTAAAGGGAAACTGTGGCTTAAAGTCACAATCCAGGACATACTGTAGCAATACAGTTACTGCTGGACAAGACTTGCTAAGCAGTTCTGTTTTGATATTAGGGAGGGAAATAAATAAATAATTTCCTCCTAAAAACAAATGGTACTGACTGTAAGATTTACCTGCCTCCTTCCCAAACTACAGAGGACTTTTCCAGTCCTTCCAACACAGCCAGAAGTATTCCCAAATCCTATTCTTGTTGTTCAAAAGACTTCCCCTGTAATCTTGCGTTCAACACTCAATCTCCTTAAAACACAGCTCACCTCCACCCCCAGGAGAATGTCACAGAGCTGCCTGGAAAACACCAGGTATGAACTCTCTCTTAGACCTGGTGCTTCTCACTCATCCATACTGATTTCCTTATTTCTTTATTTTTCTGCCTTTTTAAGTAGTGTTCATAGACCTTGTCATGGGATGTATTACTTGCACTCAGAGCTTTCACTTGATCTTGCAAACCTTATTCACGTGACTAGTCTTTTTGCTCTAATGCCTTCTCCTGGGCTTCATCCTGTCTTCTCCTGTGAAACTGCTCATTCACAAGATCACAAAAGTCATCCTTTCTTTCCATATGTATGATCTGTTCTCTGTGCCTATTCTCCATTTCTCTAGTGCTTTTGACACTATTGACTTCTTGAGACCCTTTTTCCTGGATTTCTCTAGTTATGTCCTTTCCGCATTTTCTGTGTTGCTCATGAGTCCTTTAGCACTAACTTTGAAGGATCCTTTCCTTCTTCCTTACCCTTTTCTGTCAGTGTTGCTCAAATTGGGTTTTCATTCCTCCACCTTTTTCTTACTCTGTACTAACTTTTGCATGAGTCTCTCCTAAGCATTATGCTGTAATAAGTCAATTCTACTTTTTTACCACTGACTATATTCACATCTTTTGTCTTTCTGGATGTCCTCATGGGTGTTCTGCTGGTGGCTTAAAGAACATGAATGAAACTGAATATCTGTCTTACACAACTTTCTTTCTGCTTCCTTTCTCCACTTGTTGACAACTCAATCATCCGCCCTATCATTTAACTCTGCAACCTAGGGATTAATAATTTGTTTGACTCATCCCTTTCCTCCTTTCACATGTAGGCTGTTCCAAATTTCATTCCTTCTCCTATTCTATATGTAAAATCCTCATCTTTATTCCCTGCCGCCACACACCCCAGTTGTCTCCTGTACTACTATAACTTTCTCTGCCTTAACTTTCAACTAACTCCTTCTATCTAGCCAAAATTCAACAGAGAAACGAAATCTTTCCCCAGCACTCTACTATCTCAGCCTCAAGCCCCTTTGTTAGACCCCTCTGTCTGCATAACTTTATAGCTCATGCACAGCTCTGCTTGTCTACATTTCATCTTTTGTAGTGCCCCATGCTCTTGCTGCTCATCTCATATCTTTGCCCTTTGCCTTCTCATATCACTCTTGCCTTCATTATGCTTTTCAATCTTCTCCTTACACCTGGAATTGTATCCTTTTTCTTGTGTCACAAGCATTCTTACTACCTCCTTCAACTTTGCCCACAAAATCCACCTCTCTTACTTTTCACCATTGACTGTTACTACTGTGCTGTTTACTCTCTCTACTTAATACTAGAACTTAATATTTGTTTATTACAGATTCCCCCAAACCCCTTCCCCCCAAAAACCTCTTGTGTGCAAGTGATGGGGAAAGCTCTTGTATGTCAAAGGTCCTCATTTGCCTTAATCTGGCTTTCTCCAAGGAGGGCTGGGTGTATGTGCCACTGGCTCTGCTTGACCCTAAGGAAGCACCTAGCAAAGAATAGTTCCCCTCTTCTCTCCGTGCCCCTTTCCCCTGCCAACTTGATCAGTCCAGGAAGGAGATGGGGGAGGAAAAGGTAAGGTGAGAACCAACAATCTGTTATGATTGTCTAATTCCCTGCCCCATGTAGGTTACAGCAACCTGTGTGCTGTTCCAACTGCACTGGTTGGTTGGTTGTGATTGCCATAGGAGCAGAAATCGCTGGAAAAATTGGTACAGTTCTGCAGGGTGGCTTGGTGGGGGCAGGCATAGGAGTTGGTTGTGTTGACACTAAGCCCATTGGGATCTCTCTTCACATGGGAATCCCCAGCTCTGCTCCCCCTGTGCCCTCTAGGGGGTACAAAAGGAGAAGAATCTCCATGTAAGTATTGACTGTTGTCCTTTCCCATCTCTGAAATAAACACACTCAAGCCTTCGGGTGAAAAGGTTGAATGCCACTAGTTTAGAAGGTGTCAAAAAGATGTTGCCACCTCTAATGTGGTTGCTGCCTGGGAGCCAAGATTAGGTTCCTGAGGTGTGCATGCATTTAAATAGAATGTCTCAATTTATTGCACCACTCCACAAGTACAAAGCGGCCTTCAGGGTCTATCTTGTGTAGGAGGTAATGTTATCACCAGTTTTAACTGAGCAAGCCTCAGTCCTATGCAACATTTGGTATTAATTATACAGTAGCTGGTTCCCACCAGCTTGTACATTTCTCTCCTTCTTGACAGTGTAAAATCAAGGGTCATAGTGGAATTAAATGGTTCAGGCCAGCACCAATGAAGTCTGGCCTAGCTAGGGGATGCTGCTATTACCTGTTAGCAGTTACACCTGTGGCTGTGGGGATCTGATTTTTAGATGGCTTCAGCTGGAATGTCTAACTGTGAACGGCTGGGTTTAGACCAGGCTCATCCGATGTGCGGCCTCGGGGCCCGAATCTGGCGCACCAAGGGCCTTTATGCAGCCTGCTGAGTGCTGCTACAACAGCTTGGGAGCAGGGGCTGGCTGGGGCTATCTGGAATACTCTGCATTACTACATGAAGTGCGAGGGCAGACATTGACAATTTGTGCAAGCAAAAGCAATGCCAAATATCACACTAATCATGATTTTATTGAAGACCAATTTGTACGTCTTATCAAAAATTTTCTCACAAGCCCCCCCAGCTGAGAAAAGAATTGGGCTAGCACCTCTGCTTAACATGCAGAAGGTCCTGGGTTCAATTCCCAGGGGGTTGGACTCGATGATCTCATGAGGTCCCTTCCAGCCCTATGATTTGACTTGATTTGATTTGAATATAGCCCCTCACCCAAAAAGGTTGGCCACCTCCTGGTTTAGATGGAACTGCGTGGAAGAGAGTGGCTCTTCCCTGTAAATAGTGTGGTGGCTAACGCATCTGCTTTACATGCAGAAGGTCCTGGGTTCAAATGCGAGGCGGTTGGACTTGCTGATCTCCTGAGCTCCCTTCCCACCCTATGATTCTCTTGCGCAGGGGAGGGAGCGTTCGATAGAATACGGTAAGGAGAAACCACACGGGGGATGCCTTACATGGACTATGGTAAAGGACTCCCGAGTTTTCCCTCCTAGCGCGAGGATCCCATCTAGGCGGCGTCTCTATGATACCGGATATTCCAGGCGGGGCGGGGCCGCTGGGAGGGCTCCGCGCGGCCTCTCTGTGGCTGAAGCGCGCGCCCGCGGCTGGGGGGGGGGCGGCCGCTCTTCTGCGCTTGCGCGAGCCGGGCTCCCCCAGGCCACCGTCCTGCGGTGCCGGCGGCGGCTGCGGAAAGTCGCGCGCTCCCGCCCCGCCCCCCTCGGTCCGCCGCGCCGGGGGGGCCCGCGCGCCCCCTCCTCCGCCAGCTGCGCCACTGGCCCGGCCGGGGCCGGGGGGCGGCCAATGGTGGGGCCGGAGGATGGCGGCGCTCAGGGCGGCGCAGCCGTGCTCCCCGCGGGCCGGCGGGACGAAGCGGCGGGGGAGGAGGCGGCGGCGGCGGAGGAGGAGGAGGAGGACGGGGAGCGGGATGGGCGCTGCTGGAGCCTGAGCGGCGGCGGCGGCGGCTCGGGGCGGGAGCGGCTGCTGCGGCTCTACCTGGCGGGGAAGGTCGGGCCGGGGCCGGGCTGCCGCTGCTGCGCGGAGACGGGCCCGCCGGGGCGGATGACCAACGGCGACGCCGGCTTCCTGCTGCCGCCGCCCCGCCCTCCGGCGGCGCCTGAGGGGGAGGAAGCCGGGCTGCCCAACGGGGGCCTCGGCCTCTCCCGCCCCGAGCCGCCGGCGCGGGCCGCCGCCCTGGAGGAGTCTCTGCGCGGCTGCCGCCTGGGGCCCGGGCCTGAGGGGCAGGCGGAGGCGGCCGCCGGGGCAGCCCGTTGCCCGGCGCCGGCGGGCTTCACGGACATTAACTTGAACTCGCGCAACACCTACGAGGTGAGCCGCCGCCGCAGCGCCCCCGAGCACCTGCCGCCCGGGGCCCCCGCCCCGCTCCCCGCCCCCGTCCCTCCGCCCGAGCCCGGCGACAAAAGCAGGAGGCTCCCCGGCATCGCCGACTTCATCACCAGGTGAGTCCAAGGTGACCCGCTGCCGAGCTGAGCTACCTGGAGCCCTTCGCTCCCGTAAAGTGTCTGGCTCCAGGTCTGGGGCCAAAGGACGCTTAATTTCCACTCATTCTCATGGTTTTAGGGGTTATTTGGGAGAGGGAAGAGACTAGACCAGGCGTGGCCAAACTGTGGCTCTTGAATGAAAAACTGGCTCCTGGAAGAAGGTCAGCAAATCAGTTGGCTAGGTAAAAGTATACGGTTATGTGCCTTAGCGCAGCTCTTGAAGGTTTAATAATCAACTTGTGTGGCTCTTGATTTCTGTAAGTTTGGCCACCCCTGGACTAGACTCATAGGGCTGGAAGGGACCTCATGAGATCATCTAGTCCAATCCACCGGGGTTTGAACCCAGCACCTTCTGAATGTAAAAGCAGATGGGCTAGTCGCTACGCTATTTGCAGGGCAGCTGGCGGGATTGTGTGCAGGATTTGAGGACCTGACACCGCTGCCGTCTCTCTCTGTCCGCCAGAGAGAGGCTGTGTGGTGGAGAAGCAGCCCAAGAGGATTGAGACCCAGTGTATAATGGAAATATAACATATACTAGGAACGTATATTGATAAAAGTATGTCACTTAAAGATGTGGAAAATTCACACCCCCTCAGCAGCAGATGTAGACACAGAGCTGGGGAGAAGTGGAGGACCTGGACCTATGGGAGGAGTTCCCATATCTGTAGGTAGAGTCTTCACTAAGCACAGCAGTAGCTGTTGCTTGCTGTAGGTGTAGACGAACCATTTCAGACAGGTTTGGCGATCGTGAGTGTGTGTTGACTTTAAAACTGTCAATTTCCGAAGGAATAGCTCTGTTAGTCTAGTCCAGCGCGCGCGCGCAAAAAACAAAACAAACCCAAAACAAAATATACAAACAACAAGGAATCATGTGCAACTTAAAGACTAAGATTTATTTTTCCCCATGAGCTTTTGTGGGAGAAAATCCCACTTTTGTCAGATGCTTCGAAGATGGACGATCTCTGAAGCATTTGACGAAGTGGGATTTTCTCCCACAAAAGCTCATGGGGAAAAATAAATCTGTTGGGGTCATGTGGCACTTAAAGAATTTTTTTTAAACTGAAGACTGCTTAACATATCAGGTGCTTACTGTAGCAGAGCAATCAATGTGAATTTAGTAGTCACAGGTCTCTGGAGAGTATTTTGGAATAAGATGAACTTTTGTGGGTTGGAGAACAGCTGTCAATGCTAGAACTGTTATAATTTCTGAAAATTAGTGAGTTTCAATCAAAGATTAATTGGGACTTAATTGGCTCTCTGATTAAAACAATTAACTTTTTTCATTTATAAGCAGAGTTTGGGAAAATGTACAAACCACCAATTAGCTTGAATGCTAAACCTGTTTGGATTAAATGTGAAGGAAAGAGCTTTGAAAGCTGCACAGTGTTCTCTCCTGCATAATGCAGGGTTAATGTACCACATTGAACTCAGGGCCTCTTGCTCCGCTTCGCTTTGTTGCTGCCTCTCCTGTATTGTTTCCAGTCTCTCCAGCCTTCTTTATATGTTCTGTCTTTTCTCCAAAATCAGCCTGTGTGTTTACTTACTCCTGTGTCTCACATACAGTCAACTAATGGAGTCTTTGCATGCACAAAGTTTGGAAATCTTACAAGAAATCAGAGTAAATCTACTAGATGGAGACTGGTGTGATACTGCCCAAGGGAGAAGCAAACTTCCCTGCTGCAGCTGCTGGGGAAGGGAAGGTGCTTGGATTCCTAATGGATGCTGCCCCCAGATTCTGTTTTGGAGTTATCTGATAAGTTTGGAGTTTGTCATCCTTTCTAAAGAGCCTCTTGACTGCTTTGAGGTTGGACTGAGGGTAGTCTCTGCTACCAGTTCCTTGTCTGCTGCAATGGGAGTGAGTGGTGCGTCTGCTCAGTCCCCCTTTGCTTTTTGTCATTCTTCTCTCTAGTACTCTGCTCCCTGGCCTCATCTTTTGAGTGCTACAAATTGATATCTCCAGCTTTTGCTGTTGCTTTCCAGAGCAATAGCAGAATAACACTGAGTAGTCTTCTGGGGAGCAGTGAACATCAGCCAGGCTAAATCTGGGTTGGGGGTGGGGGGGTGGAATGTGGAGGGACAACTTTTATTCCTTCATCTGTTCCTTTTCTAGCAAACCATCTTCATGCAGATGCACTTATAGCCTGACTTGAGTGGTTTTGGCATTACAGCTTATTTTACTTCGGGAACCCATGCAAGCTATGCTAACAAAAAAACTCTTTCCCTGATAACACAAGCTGCATGTGTCTGCACTGGGGGAGTTTGCTGGTTTAGTTATACAGTACTGCCAAACTTTTCCAGTGTGGCTTAGGCCTAAGTTTCTGTTTTGCTACAGTTTGGAGAAGCATTGGTAAAGGGTTTAGAGTAGTCTGCAGACTTCCTGAGAGAACACAGCAGCAATTCGCACTATTGGGGCGGTGGGTGGGTGGGCTGTGTGGTCATTTTTGGAGCACTGACTGATCTTTATAGATCTTGGTGCTGGGCAGTAACAATTCCTAGTGTGATTTAGCATAGTGCTCAAACACCACTACAATTCAGTGCACTAGGGAACTTTTAGTGTGCACTAGCAGGTTTTGCCCAGACCAGTTAGCATGCTTTGGGGCAGGCATTCTGCACCTTGCTACTCAATGCTTAGACAAACTCGTATGCTCCTTTTGTGTGTGGTGGGTTATCTTTGCAACTTCAATGGCTAGAAGCTTAATTTTTTAGAAAGCATTTACATGTTGTGGAAGGTGGTAACTTTGTTTTCAGGAGGAGTAGGTCTGGCTCTGGCAAAGTTGCTCTGAGTGAATCCCAAGTAGCAACAATGAGTTCTTTTGTGGCTCTTCAGAATATATCATTGTATTGCGATGAGCACAAAGTCATAAATGATGTTGGTACCAAACCTGTGAGTTAC
The DNA here is from genome assembly GCA_007922195.1 of Podocnemis expansa. Classification (NCBI taxonomy): domain Eukaryota; kingdom Metazoa; phylum Chordata; order Testudines; family Podocnemididae; genus Podocnemis; species Podocnemis expansa. The sequence continues at coordinate 13,392,820 of ML681981.1, read as the reverse complement.
TATGCCTGCAGCCAGTTCCAGTGCCTTGATTTCCACAGAAGGAGCTTATTGTGGAAGTGAGAATCACTTCTCAGTTCTGTTCTTTGCTTGTAGTTCTGTGTTAGAACTCTTAACTCTTTTGTTTTCTAAATTTAGAAACAGCTAAGGGAACTCTCTAGACTGGTAACTTGTCAGTTAAATGCTTTGCCCTGATGATGATATCCTCAGACCTTGCCCTGAGTTGTGGACAAGGAAATAAATGTTTTCTCCAGCCTTTTTGGTAAAAGTGCAATAGAGCAGGCATGATAGAACTCAAACTGTCTTGTAGGTGTGACTTACAGCTGGACACAGCTTTGTCCATCAGCACAGAATACTTCCTCACTTTCAGTAATCAAGACCTAGACTGTCACAGTAGTATCTTAAAGGAAGCCTGAAATACAGCATCAAACATTATGCCCATATGACAGAGGAATTCGATCTGATGTTCGTTCAGCCTTGAAATCGAAGTCCTATTCTGTGCCAGGTACTATCAAATCTATTTGATGCAGTGCCAATCGTTTATTGAAAAATAACGTTTTTACCATTTTTCTTGTTCTTCCTTCATCTCGCCCCCCCCCCCCATGCTTTGGAATGGGGTCTTCTGTAGGACAGTCAGAGTAGTTCAGGAGTTAAGGGCATATGATCAGTGAGGCAGGGAAAACTGTCTGTTCCCTGATCCACCTGCCTCCACCTTGAATATGTGTCTGATGTTATGGCCAATGATTCTTGAAAGCCTTCTGCCTTCTCTAAGACCTTGTCTACACAGCGGGGACTATACCATTATATGGCTATGCCTGTATAATTTTGTGGTATGTGATGCTGCCTACAGTGACAGAAAGGGTGTTTCTGTTGCTATACGAACACTGCTTCCTCATGCAATGGTGACTAGGTTGATGGCAAAAACCACTGTCAACTTAATTATGTCTGCAGGGGGAGTTAAGTTCTCATAACTGCAGCACCTGGGTGTGGATTTTTCACCCCTCTTGGTTGTGTTGACCTAAACATAAAATGTAGACTGAGCCTTAACGTTGCTAGATCTAGCAGTACTCTTGTGGTACTTAATTAGTTTGAAGCCAGGTCTATATTTTAAACGTAGGGTGACATAGCTATGTTGCTTAGGGTTGTGAGGAATCTGCACCCCAGAGAGATTGTAGTGGTCTGACACCCATCCTCCCCACCAGTATCTAGGTCTCAAGAGTAAGTAGGTTCATGGAAGAAAGTTTTGGTCAACTTAGATATCATTGAATGGGAGAGTGACGTTCCCCCAGGAGCAGAGAAACCTGCTCCATTAGTGCAAACTTTGTCTATGCAATGGGGTTATGCATGCATAGTTATGTCACTTTAGCTCTGCTGGTAGATTTTGCATACTCTAGACATGGCTTGAGAGAAGTAACCTACTAGGAAAAGTGTTTCTCTTGTCTCTGTATTCAGACAATGTTTGAGCAAAAGAACCGTAAAAGGGCAAGAGAAGGAAGACGGTGGAACAGGTGGAGGTCAGACAGCAGTACTTGTACCAGGCTGTGACGGTTCCAGTGAGAAAGTTGGGAGCCAGTATTTTGTTAGCTATGGTTTTTCTAGGGTGTAAAAGTTTTAAAACGTATTGCCTCTAGTGTGAGTATGTGAGAGAGAGAGAGACTATGTATCTGTGTTACACATAGCCACTGTTGTTCCTTGCCTAAGCACAATTTTATAAACTTGCTTTAGCTGTCTGACATTTTGTTGATGAGACAGTTTATCATCATGTTTACACCTTGACTCAGAAATACTTTGTCCCATATCTCTTCTAATCTTTTCCTCAGTCTTTAAGTTGCAGCTATTTTGAATGGCATGTTTAATGTTAATTTTGCAGAAATGAAATATAATGTAACATGGTTCAGTTCCTTGTTCCCAAAATTCACCTAAGTGAAGGGTTATCTTTGCTGCTATAAACTGAAGAAGTTGGTTTTAAATAAACAGTTTATTGTGGTGATGACATAGAAATAGAACAGAACTCACTAAGTATTTTAAGCAGTCTTGTGAACTTCATTAGTTGACAAATGCTCATTTACTTGGGTCATCAGAGATAGGGGATATTTTCTCTTCCTCTCTCCTGTAAGGTGTCCCCCCCACTCCCTCAGTCTCTATGTAATTATCATGGGGGAGGGGGGAATAGCGCTGTAGAATCATAGTCCTACCTGCAAAGAAAATCTTTAAATCAGTGATTCCTAGAGTGTCAATTAGAGAATGGTGCCAGGCTAGTTGGGTGACAGCACATGGGCAAAGAAGGGGGACACTAGTGAAAAGTCACATCTTCCTGATCTCCTTTACCTCATTGTAAGTACTCAGTAGTAGGCTGTACCTCAAGAATTGGTAGTTTTTTTTCCTCATCTTGTTCCTACTATTGATCTTAATAATCAGATGAAAACTGCAAAGAAGTCAGTTGTGAGAAGAATAATGTTCAGTAAAATTGTCTTCTGTAAGTAGCTGATGTAAACACATTACTGTTAGTTGGTTTTAATTATCCTTATTTTTTTTCTACCTTCTGCTCATTCTAGTTCCTTTGCAGCTTTAGTTGTCTGTCTAGGAATTCTTAATGCCACAGGTACTATGTCCCACAGGGGCAGCTGTATTAGTCTAGTTCAGTAAAACAAACAAGGAGTCCTGTGGCTCTGAAAGACTAACACATTTTTATTGCATGAGCTTTCATGGGAGGAAATCACACTTCATCAGATGCTTTGAAGATGGGGGATCTTACAGAATGGGAGGAAGTAAATGCAGGGAAGTATAAATCATGGGAACAGGTCACACTAATGGCAAATCAAAGCGGTGGTTAAGATTCAAACTCTGGTGAAGAGCATATAGAGGTAGAAGAGGTCCAATCACCTGTTGTGATGAGAGAAAAATCCAAAGTCTCTATTAATCCCTGAAGCAAAGCAGTCAAATTTGTAAGTAAACTGGGTCTCTGTAGCTGCCCCCCATCCCGCCCCCTCCTCCCAGCCTCAAAGAGAAGCTGCAGAGCTTGAATTTATTTGCAAAATAGATTGCATTGCTTCAGGGCTTAATTAGGGACTTTGGATTTTTCTCTCATCACAAGGGGTGATTGGACCTCATCTTCCTCCTCCATATGCTGTTCGCCAGGGTTTGAATCTTAACTGCTTTGAGTTGCTGTTAGAGTGTGACCTTATCTCATGATTTACACTTCCCTTGCATTTATTTTTATGCTGTATTATAAGTTCCTCCATCCTCAAAGCGTCTGAAGTAGGATTTTCTCCCACTAAAGCTCATGCAGTAAATAAATTGGTTAGTCCTTGAGTGCCACAGTTACTCTATTTCTCTAAATATGAGATATTGACTTATGAACAAAGCTATTCTCATATCTACCTTCTCACTTAAATTATGAATATTTGACCTGAATTGCAGTTGCCTTGAGAATCAAGGTAAAAAGCTGCTGGACCTGGACCCAAATGTTGCTAGTGATCATTGTAGTTAATGTCAAATAGCATCTTTCCCTAACTTATAGCTGAGCTAAAATTTGTGAAAACAAGACTGAGTGCATATGGCAAATTTCAGTCAAAAATAATCTGTAGGCTTTTAACATGTTTAATGTACAGTAAAAACAATGTCAGCTTACTCTTCCATTATTTCTTGGCCTTTCTGTCTAGTTCTGTCATACTTGCATGAACAGTTTACTAGAATTGCGTTACATTCACGGCAGCCACTTTGTAGTAACCCTCAAAGAAGAAAAATACACTTGCAATACGTTGAAAAACTAATTGAAAAATTCAAGTTTGGGGCTTTTTTGAGCTGCTTTTGCTTTTTGGTGGCATGTTATCAGTTAGTGTTTTTATCTTTTTAATACTGTCCACTTCAAATATGTTTTCTTTCTCTTATATGATCACCAAATGTTTGCCAAATCATTACTCATAATGTAGTTATGTATATGCTGTACAGTATCTGTATATTTAAGGCTATGGCCAGAACTCTGTTGCATACATGTACATTTCAGAGCCTCAGTGGTGAGGGTATTTATCTTCCTTCCACTTATTTTTCTTTTCTGTACTTTTTGAATTAAAGTTAAAAATGCTAACACCTTTCTTTAGTGTACATAATTAAGTTTGATTCTTAGTTTGTTGAATAGAGTATTGGAATCCGTTGTACTTTTAAGGTTGTGTGTATGAGGTATACTTGTCACTAACAGCTTGGTTCAAACTAGGAAAACACTATCTACCCATCAATGCTTGTAACACTTAGAACTAATGAAAAGTACTAAAACTGCAGCAGTGCTGAGGGCTTATCTACACAGTGTTAGTGTGCACTACCTATGCTGTAAATTCTGGGGTGTCACCAGTGTACTGCTCACTGGTTGGCCCTTGCTTACATTCAGTGGCAGTTCCATGAAAGCACATTCAGGAACTGTTATTACATGTCTGCTGGGTCCATACTGGCATTTAAAGTGTGACATACTAGCCTGTGCTAGAAATTACCACCTACGTGGTGTACACAGACATGCTGCATTGACAAGCCCTTGGGCAGTCTTAGCTGGTTCAGTTCACATAACTTCAGCACTGATGTAAACTAGCAACTTGAGTGCTGCAGCACTGAGGTTCAGTTGGTTTTCCTTGTGCAGTAGCACAATGTTTTTGTTTGAGGCAAACCCACAGCCAAATGAGGGCTGCTTGCTCAGATGCCCCTCTGCCTCCAATGGGGCTGTCTACCATGCCACGATGAGAACGCTGGATGGGGAAGTTCTCTGTGACTGGGGGGCCCACTGCTGCTCTTCCATTAGGTCAGCTGTCCAGGCAGAGTTCCTCTGGGACGAATCTGTTGACTCCTTGGGTGCCTTCAAGGACCAGCGTCTGCTGTCCAAGGATTCTCTTTTCAGTATCCCAGTATCGATCCCAGCTTTTGATCCTGTGTGACCTTCACTCCCATCCCAGCTTTTCATTAGTTGTTCCCTGACCTCCATTTGAGTTCTGTGTTCAATAGTTCCTCCCCCTGAGCAAGGTGATAGGGGCCTTTAGAGGGTGGTCTTGAGCCCACGCCTGTCCATTCGCCTAGGAACTTAATAGGTGCGTCTTCGATAGAGGGGTGATGAGTAATAACTCACCTGAACTCATTTCCCATTGACAAACAACTAGTAGTGAATCAGCGTTCAGCATGTGATAGCAGCATACCTGTGAATGGAGTTTGGGACAAATGACCCTGGGTCAGAGATTTCCCAGGGGAACTACCCGGCCAGGGAATCCTCTCACTGCATCACAGCGTATCAGACTATCATTTTCCAGTCTGCCCTGATCCAATTGCTGTTCCTGCCCCAGCCTTGTCTGAGCCCTATTTCAGTTTCGTCCTTGTACTATTTTGATCTTGCTCCAGCCCTGATGCTACTGACCTTTTCCAGTCTTTCTTCTGGTTCCTAAGCCCCTTTGACTCTACCATTTGGCTTTGACTTCTGATCTAGACTTGGCTTACTGTACTGTCTTTGGCTTGACTAGAAACTCTGATCTTGGTTCTGACTCTGGCCTGTCCCCAGATCTAAGTTTTATTGCTAGTCCTGGCTCAGTGCTTACCCTATGTCTGGCATCACCATCTGCACCATCTACTAGACATGACTCTCAGGATGCAGTGCCCGACACTGCCAACCTTCAGTGATGCCTCAGGCTCATTCTGTCACGAGTCAACTCTTCCCCTACCAGCTCATCCAGGTTCTTGGCAAGTCTAACAGCAGCTGAGGCTTTGCTTAGCTGTTTGTCTTATTAAAAATGGCTTCATTCAGTAAGATGCCAGCACTAAGTCTACATCTTGTGTGCTGTTCTGCAGATGGAATTTTGTTTTATTGGCTGCTTTAGGAGAGGAAAAAACAACAAAAAGCACCCACCAACGCAGGCAGTTTTATACAAATGTTGCTGGAACTTAAACTTGACCTGCAAAGAAAGGAGAAAAATTGTTTGACTTTTTTCTGTGATGTGTAGAGAAGACTATTCTGGAATTTTGCCATTTCTGTTTTTAATGTTAGAGATATGGGTCTTGTACATACTTGAAGACAAAGATGAGCAAGAGAACTAGTGAAACTGATATTGCAAGATCTGAGATGTCCAGATAAGAGAGAATAAATTTTAGTTTTTTTGCATACATTAACTTTGGAAACAGATATTATGTTCAGTGAGAATTTTCCAGAAAAGGAGGACTTGAGTTGAAGATGGATCACCTGGCTTCTATTACAATGTGGATTCTCATGATATTCCTAATATTTTTGTCCAGAAACATGTAAGAAAAATTGGAGGGGGAGAGAAGAGACAGTCAGACTGTGTTTATATATCATAAGAACAAAAAAGGCACCTTTGTCTTACTGTCCCTTTAAGGCAGCAAAGTGAAACACTTCAAATGTAGAAAAAGCCAAGACTGTTTGCACATTCACATTCTATTTCTTCCTAGCTGTGTATGTTATGATAGCTATTTAATTAACTACTTATATAGCTGGCTGTGCTTTTTGAAGGTAGTATGAAAAGCAAGCCAGGAGCATGTAAGAAGTGTGCTGTGATAGCTTTAAAAAACCCCTTGGTAAACCAGTATGCTCTGGAATGAGGAGCATGCATCAGGATAGGTCTCATTTGCTATGTACCATTTCCTAATTCACTGCATGTCATTCCACCTGTGTACTTAAATATGGAGGGAGTCGTATCTGAATGTGAATGTTGAGTTAGATTAGCATATAGAAGCCAATGGATATACTTAGTATTTACGTATGTGTGCCTGAGAGCAAATTTAGGCCTTCAATATACAGGCTGAACAGCAATGGATAAGGCACAGGTTCGTTCAGTATTTGGAAACACGCTGTATATACTTGGGATTGTCTGAAGCATACCTATGTAGCATTTAAAATGTTAAATCTTTTTGGAAATCATCATTGTGCTTTGATTTTTGTCATCTCTTTTGTAATCTTTTATTTGCTGAACTTCTCATTATGAGTCACAGCTCCAGTAATTTGATAACCTGAAGAAAAAGAATTCCTTATTGTTTCCTTTTAATTAAAAATAACAAGATCATTGACCCAGAAAAACGTTTTCTGATAATGTTGAGTCCAGTGACATTAAACATAAATTGGACATCTTGGTTTGAGTTTGTCTTGATGCACACTGATTTTTCAAATTATTAGTATGTACATGAAGGTCAGTGTTGACTTTAAAACTTTTTTATGGCTATTATAAAGGCTGAAATCAATTACTTATTCCTAGATTTCAAGTATATTTTGGTTAAAATATGCAGTTATGATTCCTAATTTGTGTCCCTCTGTGTGTTTCTGCACTGTAAGAGTTATTGCTTTACAGAAAAATAGGACTGGAAGGGATCTTGGGGAATTGTCTCTGATTTAGCCACACTTTTCCTAAAGTAAAGAATGGGTAATATGTCTGAGAATTGGATATATTAATAATCCCCTTGTGTACTCCATCTAATCCTGCACATGGCTAGTAATTTGAGAAAGTATATGAGGTTGAACATGTATAGAACAAACATAAGTTTATGCCAGATAATGCAAGTCTGCAATGCTTAACACTGAATGACATTCTGGTCTTTGAGTCAAAGCTTGATTTCTGCACAGAACACAATCCAAGGATACACCCTTTGAGTGAATGCTTATAAAACTGATTAACTTAAATCCTCTTTCTGTCAACCCATAAGGCTTAGTTATTGGGAAGATCTTATTTCTGTTTTAGTGATTCATTATTTATAATTGTGTTTACATTTGCAGTGTTAATAAATTTTCAGCAGTATGACCTACCTCTTAAAATTTGTTGACAGCTTTGGCCTTATGCAAACATTTCATTGATTTTACTTTTCTTTACTATTTTCCCATTATCACATTATTGTAATACTTTGTGTGTGAAACAATAAGAATGTAATAGAATCAGTTTTCAACACGCTCTTTTTTTACGTTTGTTTCAAGCTGCTGTTTTGCTCCGAGTAATAAAAATAACTTTTGTATTGGACCCTAAAAAACAATCTCTTGTTTGAGTATGAAGGAAAATGAGAGAGAAATCAGGTTTGCATGGCCTGGTGCGTTTGCGTGTTTACATGGAAGGCACACTTGAAGTGCATTCTACTGCATTATCAAAATGTAACTTAAGGAACCAAATGGTTCAAAACTTGGAAGTTAATTTGCCTGAAAGTGGTATAGCATACGAGACACTCCTATGCCATAATAAACCACAGTCTGACTTTGCATTTCCTGGAAATATTGGCAGCTGAGTTTGTGGATGGATGACTGCCACAGGCTAGGCAAGAACACAAGCCTGCATAAAATGAATGTGCTTAAGTCTTGATAAACGGACCTGTGTTTTAGTTCAAGTTGTTCTTTACCTTGTACGTTTCTGAGATGTGGTTTCAGCTAGTAAAAATACATGGTTTGTGAATTTGAACATCTCTTCTGGTGTTAAAAAAATTAATATTAAAAAAACCTGCAAGATTGTATAATTAGATAGTATCCTCATCAGTTTGTTATGGTACTTACTAGATGAGGATTTCTCTAATCTTAACCTCAGTTAAATCTGATGGACAGTTAATTAACTTTTTTGTATGTAAACATGCAAAATTAGTGATCCATAGTTCTCTAATAAAGAACATTTGGCTGCTCCTAATAACAATTCTTGCAGTGATCAATACTTAGACATTGTAGAAGTGAACATGGGTGACTAGCTCAGTAAAGCAGTGAACCATTTCACAGGTTTGTCTTAATTTTGGAACACCTCTGAACATCGTGTGGTCAGTTTATAAATAAGCTTGTAAAATTTCCAAATGAACCATGAGAACTTCCACACTGGAGATTCAAGGTACAGGCTATACAGTTTAGCAGAGTAGACCAACCTATACAATCATGATCACTTCAGTTAAATCATTGATGTAAGTCAAGTTGAAGCTTTGTAAAACTAGGACTTAGGGCTCTGCTCCTGCATACACTTAAGCAGGGCTGTAATTACTAACGAGTCAACATAATCTCTAATATGAATAAAATTGGTACTGATACTCAGAAGTGTTAGAAGCATCAATCACTAAAATAGTATTTTTTGTTAAACTTTTCTGTGGCACAATGTTTTTGTGCAAAACAAATTCGCTTTAACAGTGATGTTTTTAGACATTCAGTATGCTAAAAGTTGCTGAGAGTTTTGGACTGTTTTGCTCCCTCGTGATGTGGGAGCACAAATAAAGCAATTCTGCTTTCTTGACTTGTGGAAGCTCAACATTTTGGAATTGATGTTGATTGCAAATGTTGTGTTGGTTATTTTACTTACCAGTTTTGTGTTAGAATTTCATGGTGTTCCCACAGTCATGATGTTAATGAAACCCCTGTACAGCAACTTGAGCATATGAGTATTTGAAGTATGAAGCCTTTTAGGAAGAAATGCATAAAAAAGAGAAATCAAAGAAACCAGCACAAAGCATTCATTTTCCCACTGTAAGATTATAAAGTGGGAAGAAGGCAAATAACTAATACTGTATGCAAATCTGATTTGACTGAATGCTAAAAGCCAGTTTCTAAATCAGATTTTCATCCACCCTGGAACTGAATGGAATCTGCAGATCAGCAGGGTATTTACCTGTGTAGTTGCACAGGCCTGTATATTTCCTTTTTGGCTTGTTTGTGAAGCTGGGACATGTGTACGTGAGGAAACTGACCTCTGCTTATTAGTAACACGTAAGTGAAACCTAACTCTATATATCCCTTACCTTTTGCTGCACATCCATCACAGTGCATATGAAGCAGGAATCACAATGGCCAAACATCTGATTGGCTAGGAGCCCAAACTCCATCCTTTCTCTGGCGTAAGGAGGCTGCCACTGACTTTATCTGTAGATACATTTTCTTGTTAGAGGTTACTGTGATGTGAATGAAATTCTTGTCCTGCTTCTGATATCAAGTCTTGCTTGTGTAGGTTAAGCTTCAGCTAGCTGTTTTTCTTTTCTGCCAGACATTGGAATGGCTTGTTTAAATAAAATTACTTAAGTGGTTTGTCCTTGCCCTTTACTATCCCAGGCTAATTTTTGTTGCTTCAAAGTCACATTTTCTTGCAGGTTCTCTTGTTGCAGTTCAGAAGACTGACTCAAACAGGAGAAACTGACCAAGATGCTTTCATGTGCAAAAAGTAAAACCAAAAAACCTGCTGCTGTTTTAATGCTCTGGGGAAAAAAGGGGTGGAGAAAGTGAGGTGGCAAAATCTGAAGATGACTTCATTTTAGATTACTGAGGGCTAAATAGGATTTTGAGGAACTTCAGAATGTCATTAGGCAATAGTGGTGGATGAAATTCATTGTAGGTAAATGCAAGGTGTGTCATATTGGAAGGAATGTTCCTCAGTGTGTGCAAGAAGTTTTAATCCAATGTTTACTTTTGTGTGCTTGTTCAAGTCCATGCCATATCAGGTGGTACCAGTTTCTGGAGCCTTGATGCAGGTTATGAGGGTCTTGGTTCTGGAGTGCTACTACTGTTTGCCAGAGTATTGTTAGCAATCCCTAGATGCCCAGCACCCAATTGACAAAGTTTCAGCACTACTTCTCCCTGGTATCAGGACACTGCATCTATGGTATGTTAAGGAGTTGGAGATGAGGTTAACACTGCCATCTCCTCTCATTCACAGAGAGAGGAGATATTGCCAAGAAGAAAAGTGCACCCAACCATGGCCACAGATTCCTCCCCCCCCGCCCCCCCTCCCACCACCAGTGGGCTCGTAGTGGCTGATGCAGTGACCCAAAACATGGGAGTTCTGAAAACTGGGGATTCCCTCCTGCTCCAGGGTCACGGGTGCGACAGTTGTTCTTGGGAATATCTGAAAAATACTGAATGACAGTGTTATGCCTGCTCCTAGACTTTGAAGGAGGAACAAGACTGAGCTTCAGGGGCTTCAGTGGTGCCTCTAGGAAGGATGACCCTGGCTGTAGAAGACAAAAGGTTCACAGGTTTGTAATCTCTCCTGTCCCATGATTGCTGGTGGTGTCAGCTGCAAGCAGAAGATAGGCAGTGGTGGTCATTCTCAGCCCCCAATAATATAGAGGCAAAGAATCTGAATGTCTTTGGCAGAAAGATTTATTTGTCTGCCAGTCTCCATTTCAGCATATTGAACTAGCAAGCCCTGCTGGGAGGATATGGCTAGTAAATATGTCTAAGTGTCCAAGCAGGAATTTGTGGTCATTTTGGAGGAGGATGGGTCAGTGGCCTGAACCTCCCTCAAGGCAGTCTCTGATGCAAATAAGTTAGTGGTCAGAACAATGGCATCAGCTGTCTCTTTGCAGAGAACCTCATGACTACAATCATCTGGCCTGTTTTTGGGGGTCCAGTAGTCCATCCAGGACCTTCAATGGCGTGGAGCTGTTCTCTGACTAAACGGTCACCTTACTGCATGGTTGAAAGCAGAGGTCTCAAACACGTGGCCCCTTAAGCTATTTCCTGCAGCCCGTGATGATGTGATCATTACTGATATTTGCAATATCATTATATGAAAAGGTTTCAGTGGTGCGGCCATCAGGCTAACTTACTAGTTCTAATGTGGCCCTCATGGTAATTTGAGTTTGAGACCCCTGACCTAAAGGATTCTAGGGTCACACTGTGCTCCTTAAGCCTGTATGCTTCATCTGCATCTAGGAAGCATATTGGTCCATTGCAACCACAGCAATTCATGGGTCAGGCTAATAGCGAGCCCTACAGGAAGAAGAACAAGGACTATAAGTTCCATCAAGATCAGCTACCTGCTGTGCGTCACAGTTGGGCTCAAGTCACTAGCCACAAGTGGCAGGCAGCCTTTTTGAGAGTGCGTGTAGGTGCAGCCTAGTAGTTTGTATCCCGGATCCAATTCTCCCCTTTTCAAATGGTCTTTCACCCTGCCTTTCTCACCTGTAATGGCTATAACATGAGATAAGTGGGTGTTAAGCATTATCACATTGGATACACACTTTAGTTTATTTCAGCTCCTCCTCATGCCTGTACCTTTTTCAGGGACCCTTCTCAAGAGCAACTTGTCCGGGAGGTGTATGCTCTCTTAGGGATAAGGGTGATAGAGGCAGTTCCCCTACATATGAAAGGGAAAGGATTCTGCTACCATTACAGTCAAATGTCAAAGGAAACTTGCAACCTATATTGGATCTATGTCACCTCAAGAAATATTTCAAGAAGCTGGGGTTCCGTGTGGTCTCCCTGGTTGCCTCCATCCCCTCTGTGAATCCTGAAGACTGGTACACTGTTCTTGACCTGAAGGGGACACACTTCCATTTTTTCATGGCCACAGGCTGTTCTTGTGGTCTGTAGTGGGAGACAACCACTATCTGTTTGTGGCTTTCCTGTTTAGCCCATCAACAGCGCCAAGGCTGTTCACAAAATGTATGGCTGTAGTTGCTGTCTACCTCAGATGTTGGGAATGTGGTTTTACCTTTGACTGATGTATCAAGGTGTGCTCAAAAACTCAGGTCTGGCATGGTAGCATTTTATGATGGAACACCTGCCAAGAACTGAGCCCATTGATAAATAAACAGAAATCTGCATTAGTACCAATGTCAGGGGTTATTGGGGCTGTCCTGGATTCTACCCAAGACAGAACATTTGTACCTCAAGCCAAATTTCAAACTATGTCAGACTTGATCACCCAGTCACAACTCACCTTTTCAGCACAGCAAGAGTTTTGCCTTTGGGCTGCTGAGACGTGCATTGTGTACCTATGCGCTGCGAACGCTAGACTGTGTCTCAGACCTCTTCAAAGGTGGCTAGTGTTGGTTTTCTCCCCAAAAAGACACAACCTGTACATCAGGCATCTCAAAATGAAATCATGACGAGGGCCGCATGAGGACTAATACGTTAGCTTGAGGGCCACACCACTGAAACCTTTCCATACAACAATATTGCAAATATCCATAACATTAGTGTCATTGTGGGCTGCAGGAAATAGCTTTAAGGGCCTATGGGCCGCGTGTTTGAGACCCCTGCTGTACACGATCCATGTGGTTCTGCCTCAAGTACTTGCCTCATTGGCATGGTGGACAGACACGCTACCCACATAGCAAGAGAAGCTTCCTTTGCGGTCCCCACAACTGATGCTCTTCTTGCTATTGGATGCCTTGGACCTATGGTGCAGAGCTCACCTTGGGTCCCTTAGGACAAGAGGTCTCTGGTCCATAGAGGAGCTGATATGACAGAAATGTCAGAGCACAGTGCAATCTGTCTGAAGTGTTGCTTCCCCAGGTGTTGGGAAAGGTAGTGTAAGTGTTAACGGGCAATAGAGCAATGTATGATGTCAATAAGCAAGATCATTTGTCAGGAAATTCTCCATCTGTGGGACTTCTGCCACCTCAAAGCCTCACACTTCCCTTTTGGAGGTTCCTGGATTGTCCAGACTTGATTTCACAGCATCATAGTCAGCTGTTAAATCTGGGCCATACCTCCTTGTATCTGATGACATGGATTCTGCATGCTTAAGCCTTGAGGCGCAAGCTTGCTCCACTCAGGTTCAGAATTTCTACTTTCCAGGAGGACTGTCTTCTCCTTGAACAACTTACCTGGTGAAGAGGAAACGTTTGTGCTAGGTTGTGGAACAAAACCTCCCTCCAACTCTGGTACCTTTTACAGTTCATTGTGGAGTACTTGCTCAACTTGAAATATCAAGGTTTCATCAGCGGCTTTCTTATCCCAAGTTCTAGTACAGGGCATTTGTAAGTCCATGATTGGTCTTCTCTTCTACTTTTACATCCCGTTAGGCCATCATGCAACAGGCCTGGGACAATGCAGACTTTGGCAGGGAGGTATTATAATTGGCACATCTATGGTCGTGTGAGTCAGCTGACATGGAAAGAAGTTAGTTTTTGTTCTTTTTGACACGTGTTGCTCATGCCCATTTTGTGACTCCATTCGCCATCCCATCTTTTAGAGTTTCTAGCGAGAAGGAGCTGGGGGGGAGGGGAGACGCGTGCCAAGAGTGTCTTTATACTGGTGGATAGGTGTGTTGCTGCAGAGGGTGTTAAACTCATCCTACAGATATCACTGAGGGGAAAAGTCTTCAGCACTGGTGCACGTGGTACAAGCATACACCCTACATCTGACATGGAATGGACATGAGCAACAAAGAACAACAGAGAAGGCTAGTGGGTTTTTTCAACCTGCTAATGTATGTAAACTATAAATTGGCTTTTCCTCACTAAGCGTTTGTGTCAGTTACACATGCTAGCTAACATGAGCTGAGTGCACGTTTTAATGTGGTTGTACTTGAAGAAAATTGAAGTTGAAACAATTGAAACTATAATTTAAAAGAAAAGCCTGTCTGACTTAGCTTGTGATGAAATATAAGGTGGAGATTAAATATGTGGACTGAATGATTGTAAAATAACTAAATCTTTGAAGTTTTTGTTCCAAACTAATACATAGAAATGCTCTAAGAAGGTGGTTGTTCATCACTGCTATTCATATGTTCCTGAAGGGAGGATCAGAGAGATGTCTGGAGATGGGCCTGCACTGGAATAAGGTACAAATGCGGTAGCCCACCTACTTCTCAGACTGATTGGAAGACTCCCAGGGTCCTGTCTGGAGATAGATAAAACTCAAGAGGCCTAATTCCTGAGAGGAGGGCAGTGTGAGGTGCAGCTAGCCCCATAACCTTAATATAGACATAGAGACAGGAAGTTTGAGAAGGTATTTGAAAGTGTAAAGGAGAGGAGTGAATCATGCGTGGATTAATTGAGGGAGGGTATTTGTTATCTAAAAGGTGTCCTGGAAACGTTTATGGAAGAAGTTGGAAAGTGACTGGTCAAGACTGATATCATTGGCAAAGAATGAAAAGAGAGTGGTGTGCTATATTTTTTTTTTTTTTTTCCCCTCCCTTGAGTGGAAGGGAGGAGGATGATCTCTGGGATTGTTTTTGGGTGACAGCAGTAAATCCTGAGTTCAGGGTGGATTGATTTGAATTAGTGATTTAAATCATCAGTTTTAATCATGATTTAAATGAGCACATAGAAAATAAAATACTATGCTTCCAAAATAGAAATCTTACTTTGATAGTTCATATACTTATTCTGCAGTCAGGTTCATAATAAATTAAACAGTTACATTAACTGTTACTTATTATTGGTAGATCAGAAAATTTTTGCATGAAATCTACCCTGACAATTTGAATGTTTGCAGACTAGATATATTCCTAAGAAAAAACCTGAAATACACTAAACGTGGACTATACTACACAAAAGTAAATTGCAGATGTAGATGCATTCTTGCAGATGTAGGTATCTCAGTCTTGTAAACGACTCTCAGTTCTGAGCAGAATGTCATGGCTTTTGCTACTACCCCACGTAATCAAGCAAAATTTCTAAAGTTAGTCAACTTGTTTTTTCCTCTCATGGATGGACCCATTCTTTGATCACTAATATCACTCATATGATTCTTGCCTGTTCAAAGAAAAGGGTGAAACTAGATCCTTCCCCAGGAACACCTTTTTCTGTGTTCAGCAGAAGGGCCTGGTGAACAAATGTCATTTCCGCTTCTGTGCCTGGTGCAAGTTTTCTGTTTTTTCTGAGGTCTGCCTGGCTTATTTACCATGCATATTTTCGCTTTGTGGAAACTTCATCTGCCAACTAACTTTCTAGTTTAGTTACTGATGTGGCCAGCTCTAAACATAGTTAAACTCTGGGAGCAATGCCTGGCTAAATGTTTCTCTTACCAGAACCCTGTGCTGGCACATGGTTGTCATCTGGTTCAACAGATTTTTTGGCATTTAGCCAAGGTGTCCTATAACCATTCTGTCTTGTCCATCCTCCCTGTAATCTTTTTGTGGTAGGATATCTCTGCAATAGGTGTCCTAGATGCTGCTTTGTGTGAATGACCTACTGTGAGCCTCTGCTGGAGCACTCCAAAACAGTTGTCGATGATTTCTCTAAGTTTTTGCAGAGTGCGCCAAGGTGCACACTGGGTTAGGTAGAGTGGTAAATACAGGTGCCTGAATATGTTTGTGGTACAGAAAAGAAGCTGTGCGGACCCAGACTGTACAATTTCTTATTAATGATTAACGTGACTGTTTTTAATCTGTTATAAAATTACATTTTAAAGTTCTAAGATGGACAGTCTTTCAGTAGCAGACAGGAGTGGTTGTAGTTTTCATAAGCAGAATGCTTTTACACAATTGCGTACAGTAACTGTATAGCATACCTTGCATTTTTATAAGGACAAAGTGTAAAGGATATTTTAAGGACACTAATGTGAATTCAGGCAAGTTGCTCAGGAAATGTACTCAACTAAAGTAAACAAAGCTCATCAATAAAACTAAAAGTAAAGTTCTTATTCAAAGGTACATATAAGAGAGTTCCACTCGGACCAAATCTTACCGAATTTAACAGTGGAAGGTTTTCTAGTTAGCTGTACATTCAAAAAGTCTTCTGAAGAGCCAGTCAAAATACATTGCATAATACATATGTCAGTAAGCCATTAAAAATGCTAGTATTTTAAAGAAATAATTAATATTATGCTGTATATTCAGAGACAAACATTCACAAGTGCTTTGAGAAACTGAACCAAGGAGTTTGGAAAACCAATTTACTTTCAATCCTGAAAACTGCATAGTAGTACCAACCCCAAAAATGTAATGCTGTAAAAATTGTGCAAAGCACCCACGTGTATAGTTGGCCCTGTAGCCATTCTAAACAGCAACTCGTCTAAGGCTAGAAATAGTAGCAGGCATCCATTTGACCAAATGTGCGTCAGGATGGTCTTGAAGTGGTAGGCCTTTTACATAACTGACATTGCAGTCCTCTGTTCACTTAGATTTTAATTCGTCTTTACCCTGGCTGATGAAGAAAACCTTGGATAAAGCTGTATGCACACTTCTTGGTTTTCTTGTCTGTGTTATGATTTGGAAGGGTCTTTAACAAAGTTTGAGTCTTGCCAAAATGGGCATGAAAGAGTGAAGAAAATATTGCATGCAATAACCAAGAAGTGCTGATCCTGCATTTTGCTGGGATCAAAGAGGAGTCAACACTACCATTTTAAATCTAGGGTAGGGTGGTTTGTTTTGTAGTGGAGGAAGTCCCGCTCATCTGGAATAAAACTTCATAAAATCTTGCTCTGTATTAAGTAATCCAAGGTGCCTTACTCTGCAGCAGTCGCTTCCTAAGCGGTAGGTAAAAAGAGATGACAGTCAAAATGGAAATTGTTGCTCCTGTAGCACAGGCACTTCATCTGCTTGCCTTTAACTTCTTTGAATTGCTCAGGGTCAGGAAAGAGACTTTGTTTTCTATGAGACAGCAAATGCTTTTAGATTATGCTTTTGAGATGGGCTGTTGAAATTTTACCATCTTATCTACTTAGAGTTTCTTCTAAATAGGAAACTTAAATAAATGAAAATTTACTAACATAACTAAACTTTCAATCATAAAACTGTTTCACAGCATTATTTTCTATGTTACTTGTTACATGTTCTGTTTTAATAAATTGAGCAGTGAAAGGTACAGTCTGTAACAGTTGATGTTTCTGCTTTAACCTTAAATTTTGTTTGTTCCCTTGTGACTAAGGCTCTGTCTACAGTGGACGTTGTCTCTGGTTGGACTACTGAGGTGCATATAGCAGTGATTCCCAACCTTTTCTCTGCCATGACACACCTTGATACCTTCAAATTTTTTGAAGCACACCACCATTAGAAACTTATGAATATTCATATTAACTTATGAATATTCATGAACCATAGCACAATAGTTGGGAACTGCTGCTATGTGGTATAGTGGGGCGGCAAGAGGGGAGGTCAGGAGTCATGGAAGTGGCAAGAGAGTGGGGAGCAGAGCAGGGCAGGGGTGGCAAAAGAGGACAAGGGGAGCCATGTGGGGAATAGCACAAGGGTGGCAAGAGAGGAGAGGGGAAGGAAGAACAGGAGTAGCTTTGTGGGGTGGCAGGGGGAACCTGGGGAGTAGGAGGGTAGGGCAGGGGAGTATGGTGCAGCACCCACTCCCCTTCTTCTCTGCAGTGGGTACCGCCCCGCCCCCCCATGCTGCCCTTGGAGAACCCTCCCATCACTGCAGGGGCCAGAACTAGTCCTTGGTGCTGACTGTTCTGACTTAATGTTGCACTGACAATGCTGTTTCTTAAAAATACAGCAAAGGAAAATAAATGTATGAAATGGGTGAGCATTTTACTTGGTTTCTACTACACTATGAAGCTCATACCATATTGAGGTAATTTGGCTGATGCAGGCAGTATCTTTTTGCTGCTGTTTTTATTTGAAGATATATTTTTGACAGTGCATTCTGCTGTCATTAACTTCACAATGGAAATTCTGGAAATTATTTTTTTCCTAATTTTTAGAATGAAAGCTTCGAGGAGGAGGATGGTTTACAAACACTAAAAGGCTCTCTAAAATGACAGGATTGGCTGTTCTTTACACATGAATTTCTTTTTTGTTCTTGATGCTATACCTTTGTAGATTTTTTTTGTGGTTTTAATATTTGCTGTTTCAATGAAAATTTATAGTGTTGAGCATTCTTGTAGCAGTTCTTGTCACAAGAATCCTTTGTTCAGGCAAGACAAGTATCTAGTGGTGCCACTGAATTGGGTTTCACTGGGCTCTGCTGAAAAACTGTACACACTAGTGATTTGTATTACAGTAGTATCTAGAACGTGCTTACTGGGCATGTTGTGAGTGAATGTCACAACTTTATTTTTAATTTTCCATGTTCAGCTGTTTGTAACCCTCATTAATTTATTGTTTTCTGGATTTTTTGTTTTGAAAAAAGGTGGAGCATGTCACAATGGGAAAAGCGTGTACATTTCACTTGCACACCTATACTCTATTACTGAAGAGATTTTTTCCAAACAAAATTTATCTGTGAACCCAGATGCATAGTTCTAGAAATGAAAATGTTTCAGAAATTTTTTTTTGAAATATGAAAATGGGAGTTGAAATTGTAACTGCTTTGTAATGTTAATTATATCACTGAGCATCTATATTTTGTATCCTATAAAATGAGGTACTTTTTTTTTTGCACTCTTTTTAGCAGTTAGCCTATATTTTTTGATTTTTCAAGTCATTAAAGGGGTGGTTTTCAACCTTTTTTTAGGTTACAACACACCTGGTGGCATATTGTGGCCCTACAGGACACACCAGCCAACCTCCTCTAGGCCAAATCCAGCCATCTCCCCAGCTTTTTGTGGCACCGTTACCAGTGTATGGTGATGCAGTAGTGTGCCCAGACACAGTGGTTGAGAACCCCTGCATTAAAGAGCTCCTGATGGAGCCGTGCTGTTCTCTCTTTCCTTCACATTTGGATTGCTTGCAGTTGTGCCTTCAGTGTTGTCTTCTTGAGACACTACCAGCTTTCCTGAACTCCTCTTTCCTTTAGATTGTACTTCCATGAGCTCTTACCCCAGTCAACTCTAAGCCTTTTTGCCCACATGTAGGTGCTTATTTTGAAATAAGCTAATTTGAAGTAAAATCATTATTTCAAATTAACTTAAATCGAAATAAGCAAAAATCTCAAATCGAAACAACAAGTCCAGACACAGGACTTGCTATTTCAAATCAGGAGAGGGGCACCATGGGAGGTGTGGCACCATGGGAGGTGTGGCAACATGGCCCCCTCCTTGGGCCATGCCCCCACCCAATAGATAGAAAAAGGAAGGCACCCTGGCAAGGAGAAGGGCAAAAGTGTTAATTCGAAATAAGTGTTATTTTGAAATAATGTCCGAATGGTGTTATTTTAAAATAACCGTTTCAAAATAAGATGTTTTGAATTAACGTAGGCTTAAGCTATTTTGAAATGATGTGTCTTGTTTCAAAATGATGGAACTCATCATTTCAAAACAAGAGAACCTTGTGTGGACCTAGTCTTTTCAAACCAAAATAACCAATGTTGTTTCGATTTAAAAAATACGTGTGGACATACTCTTAGTTTACCTGCAGTTTTGTAGTCTGTTATCCTGACTGTTGCTTACACCCCTTCCTTTCCTCAGACTCATGAAATCATCATTTCATAATCACTGAAGTTGCCTTCAGCCTTCAGCTTCCTTATCAAGTCTTCCCTTTTGGTTAGAATCAAGTTGAAAATGACTGTTGCCTCGTTACTTCCTTCAATCCCTGAAATAAAAAGTTGTCCCTCATATGTTCCAAAAGCTCATTGAAAATGCTGTGGTTTGAAGCACTGGTTAGTAAGTCCCCTATTACTACTAGGGCTTGTTTTGGATATATCTTTTTGTTCTAGAAATGCCTCATCCATTTCTCCTCCCTGATCTGAGGTCTATAGTAGATACTATCATGTCACTCCTGTTTCCTCTCTCCACCCTCTTACTTTTATCTATAGGTTTTTTTTTTTGTTTTTTTTTTAAATTGGTTTGGCTATCATAACAAGTATATAGATTCTTGGTAGCGTAATGCAGGACCTCGTTCATTTTTACATTACGCGTCCTCCTTGAATAAGCTATATTTCTTCCCTCTCCTGTCCTCAATAAGAGAGTTTAATACTTGGATACCAGTTTCATTACAAATATTTGTTCTGAAACTAAGATGTCTTGGTATGCAATGTTCTGTATTATAGCACTTTTTAATAGAAGTCTTGTCATGGGTTTGTTTAATCAAAGTGGAATTATGTACTTTACGATACCAATATCTGTGGTATTTTGAATTTGGGAGATTTTTTTAAAAAATAACTTTCCAGCTGATTTGATTCTATTTAAAATAAAGATGCAAGTTCACCATCGTTGGTTCAATGATTAAATATTAAAAAAAAATAATGAAAAGTCATAAACTAGATAAACATTCTGAACTCTCAAAAATGGAAGGTGGGGGTGAGCCCTCCAATACCATGTAGCTGCTTTGATGTTAAATGCTACAGGTATCTGTTCCTCTGCATTTACAAATGTAATTCACTAAGCATTAAAAAAAAAAAAAGCATCCAGTGTAGCATCATCTCAAAGTTAATAATTAAACCAAATGGAAGTTTATTTCAATAGCATGTGACAGTTCTTATTTGATACAATCATGTTTCAAATGTTTGTAGAGAGAAAATAAAGATAGTATGCAGACAAATGTTTGCTCTGCTTAACGTTGTCTCTACAAATATGCATTGGGTTAAGCCAAATCTAATATTGAGTAAGACAAACTTCAGTATTTTAGATGTCTATAATTTTAAAAGGATTTTTTTTTCTCTCCCAGAAACTTTTTCAGCAAAAGGACAAAGGAACTCAAACCCGCTCTCCACAGTGCTCCTGGCTGGAAGTTATTTGGAAAAGTCCCTCCCAGAGAAAACTGTCCAAAAGATTCCAAAATAATTCAGCAGGTTAGTATATCCGCATGGTGTTAGGTGTGAAATATCACTAATTTCTTTTTTGTTCCTTTGAAAATTAATTGCATGTTTAGTAGTAGATATCCCCATCGTAGTTACCAGTAACTGGCAGACTGCTTGATTGTCAGAAGAACCTTTTAGAGTTTTGTCTTTTTATTAAAAGAAAAATAGTTAAATGTTCACGTTTCTCAAGTGACTTTCATAGCAGTTTACCCAGTGGAACTTAACTCAGTGCAGTATAAACAAAACTGTCTCCCATACTTCTAAAACAAGCAGAAAAAGTATGAAAATAATGAATATTCTGTTGTTTCAATAGTATTAAAATATTCTAAAGAGCTAAGCATCTTCACAAGTTTACAGGCTTTTCGCTCTTGCTAACTGATGTAAAATAAAATGTTAGTTTATTTACAGGATTTTGGGAGAGAGCTTAGGGACTGAATTATTAAGATAAAACATGGTATACCATTTCAAATCTGATAAGAAATAAATGTCCAATCAGATGTGGTCTTCATGAGGAGAGGAAGTGTGCTAGCCTGAAGACAATGATATACCATACTAGGAAATAAGCCAAGGTTTCTTTTTAATCATATGTTAGCTAACACATGGTAAGATTGTAGTGACAAGGCATTCTGGGTCCTCAGAGGTGTTGACAGATTGAGGTAAACCACTAGAGTATTTTGTAAAACCACAAACTCTTTTCGCACAATAATAGATGAACATAAAGATAAAATTACTCTTGTAGTCTGTGTATTTGTATGTTCGTGGCTGAACTGACCAGGAAGAAAGCATTCTGTAAGCATGTTTCTGTTGGCATCTTAATCTCTCTCTCTTCTGACCTCACCACTTTAGCATTGAATTTGCCCCTGCCATCCCCCAAGCTGTATTTGCAAATAATCTGTGCTGGACAATTCTCTCATTTGCCCAGATTCTGAGAAATAAAGTTCACCAAATAATCTCTTGAGGGCATTCAATATTGTACCCCATTACTTCTGAGCTGATGCCTATTATGAGGGGTAGCATTCTTAAGGTGGAATTTGCCGCTTCTCAGACTACTTCTTATGCTATATGCTCCATTATGTTACCCAGCCTCACATCATCTTTCCTGACTTCTCAGGGTATATGACATAATCACATATAATGTTCTACATGTTGACACAACTTACCTTGCCTCCCCGGTTTTCCTGAAATATGCCCATACCTATTGCTTTTTTATAAAGGTGTATAACTCACTCAAGCAGTTTACAAAATAGTGAGTTCTGCATGTGAGTAGTAGATGGCAATATGGAATCTGTTTGTTTTTTCTTATAAATGACTAGTATAATATCTTTATATACATAAAGCTAACTTGTAGTAAAATCAGCAATAAAACCTTTTAAAGGTTATGCCTCATTCTCTTTTAATGTTTTTTTCTTTATCGTAGCCATACGTCTGTCTGCCAAATAGAATTTGTTGTGTTAGTTGCTGTTTTTGGTGACCCAGCCATGCATTGGCAAAGTGGGTTGTAACCCACAAAAGCTTATACCCAAAGAAATTTGTTGGCCTTTAAGGTGCCTCATGGCTCTTGATTTTACTGTATACAGACTAATACAGCTACAGTCATGCATTGTCATAAAATGTTTTTGTTTGCATTTAGTCCTGAATATGACTTCTCTTCAATCTCCTTGAAAAAGTTTAGTTAGCAAATAGACATTGCCTTCAGTTAGATTATGCCATGTGTTTTATGCAAGACTTCTGTATAGTCCCTGGAATTCTTATTTCAGATTGCATGTACGTTTAATGAGAGTAATTAAATGTTCTTTGATGGTATTAAAGAGTTTTATTTAACTCTGGTTAATTATCCTTCATAATCGTAATTTCCTTATGTGCAACACTTCTGTGTGAAAAAAGGCAACTAGAGAGTCTCCCTTTAATTCACTCATTCATCAAAAATTGAAGTCTAAAAATAAATCTTGTGGCTTTGCTCCAGCAGACCTTTCATTTAAAACCTCATTAGTGGGTATCATGGCAGAAATAATAGTCAAGAACTATAAGAAATTGGTAAGTCCAGAGGCTTGTGTTTTCTGAAGGCTTTTAAGTTCTGGGGGGGAGCCAAAAATTTAATCAGAGGCGATAAATTGGTTTTCTGTCAGTTCTCTTGTGTTCATCCCTGTATGTTGTTTTTAACTTGTTTACTAGTCCTCTGCTGGTAAATAATAATGCTGCTGGTATTTTTTAAAGTGAATAATTAGTAGTAATACAATATTAAAGCTTGAAAATGCTAAACAGAAGTGTGTCCCTGCAGTTGACATAGTGAATTGAATTCCTTTCTCTTTGCTGGTGAAGTCAGTAGTAACATGGTGAGGCCTTGTTCACACTTCAGTGACATAGCTCTGGCTCTGTAGTTGTGTAGGTGCTTTCTACATTGACCAAAGGGGATTTCCCATAGATGCAGTAATCCATTTCTTTGAGAGGCAATAGCTAGATCACTGGAAGATTTCTTCCATTACATGAGGATTTGGTCAGTCTAACTGATCTGTAAAGGGTGTGAAATTTTTCAAAGCCCTGAATGATATAGCTAGGTTGATTTTAATTTTTATGTGTAGACCAAGCCAGAGTGATGTGAGGAAGACTTTTTTTTTTTTTTCCCTCTCTCCTTTGGCTGCTCTTCTTTCATGGCATGTCTCTTCATCTACACATGCTTCCCTGTGAATAGTTGCAGTTAGCAGACTTGATAAAGCTCTGGAGGGAGCTGTGTTCAGTTCTCTTTTTTAGAAAGAGACTGCAGTAAGAGCACTTCTTGAAGCAGAGGGCGAAAAATGAGAAGGTTTTCTGAAGCTGGAAGAACTCCCAGTGCAATAGGAAGCATCAGTCATAAACCCCTGCAGTGTTTTTCTCTGGGCTGAAAAATATGACTAGAGCAAGCAAGGCTGCAAAAAAAGTCACTTGCACTAAAATCACCAAATTAACTTTCTAATCACAGTGTTTGTTTAAACAAGACTTGCTGGGACGAATGATGAACCAAGCTCTCTATTTAGGTGTCATTTCCCTTAGATTAAGCAATAAAAGTTCTGTGTGTTTTTTTTGTCACATAATTTTGTATGTATAGTATTTAAAAATGTGCATCTTCAAATAGTTTTTTCTTTAGTTTGAAAGTTAATGGCTTGTTTATTGTGAAAAGAAATGTCCTCTCAAAGTATTTGATTAATACTCTTGATTCTGCCTCCATTAAATACTATATTACTAAGAGACCATAGATTTCTGCAAAACAGAGTCCTGTGGCATTTAGGCTAACGTTTGTTTGTCTTTAAGTGCCACAGGACTCTTTGCTTGGTCTGCAGAACTAGACAAACAAGGCTACCCCTTTGGGACCAGAGATTTCTGCTCTATCATCTCTGGAATAGAAGTGGTGGACTCCAAAGTTTACAGTCCTGAGTTCCTCTTATTTTGGAGTGAAAGATCTGGCTCTTGAGGCAAATCACTGTCCATTAAATCAGCAATTTTACTTCCTTCTCCTACTCCCCCCACTAAAGAGATATGAGAAATTACTCTGTGTTCATTTAGGAAGTAAAGCAAAAAAAAATTGTTTCAAGAGTTAGACTACTGATTTTATTATACTTTTTATGCTTCAAATTGCATATTTTCCAAAAAAAAAACCCAACCAAAAAAAAAAAACCAGTCAGTCTCCTACAGAAACCCACAGCCTTCTGGTTAGATTTTTGCAGCTGTAAATGGATCAAAGGTTCAAAGTTCTTGGCAGGCTAATTCTTTTAGCTTGCAGCTGTTGGCTGTCTCAGTTCTCATTGGATTTAAAACTGCATAAGCAGGATATGAATTTTTTTTGGTGGGATGTCATCCACCAACTGTGCTTCCTTCCTCCCCTGTTTAGTAAAGGGAGAAATAGAAACCTTTCAGGATTAAAAACGCCAAAAAATGTATTTGGTTGGTGTACTTTTTCATTTTGATTAGCTGTGATTGCACATATAATTAACTGCCAGTTTAAATAGGGGCAAATGTGGATTCACAAAAATACTGACTTGTGAATTACACATGCATTCTCACTTAAATCATTGTCCTACATGTTGAAATAAAGTGTAATTGGTTTTTACACCAGAAAAGTCAAAGCTGAAATGTATTTGTAACACACAATCTATATTCTGTTGGTATTGATTGAAGTGATAGGTCTGTTTAAAGTGAAGTAAAACTTCCTAACGTTCATTTTTCTGAAATCTTGCTCATTGGAAATGAGATACTTGAATCTGCTTTTGTGGTGAAAGGGACATTGATTCAGGCATCGTCTAAATTAGTTTTTGGTGTTTCTCAGTGAAAATACTTTCTTAAAGACCAACACGATCATTTTACCATAAAAGCAAAGTTTAAAGCGATTTTTTTTGACCTTGGGCTACAAGACTGATTTTTTTTTTATTTTCATGTCTTTCCATATCTCACAAATACATTTCATATTCCAAGCTAGCCAGCATTATCTCCTCCTTTAGCCGCACAGTCTTAGTCTTAGAATTTTAAAAAACTCTGCTTCTTTATTTCAAGTGTGACAGCATATTAAAAAGTAGTTGTATTGGAAATGAGTTCTCAAACAGTGCAGAAAAAAGTAGCAATTGCTAGTTACTCTCTCATATCTACATGACCAAGTATCATTAAGCAACCAATCTGCAAACACAAAATAGCAATTTTAGACTATTTTATTGCTGTAATACAGCTAATACCTGAAAATACTCCTTGGGCTTGTCATCCAGTCTTTGAAAATGGGTATTGCACATTAGAGCTCATAATCAAAAGT
The DNA here is from genome assembly GCA_007922195.1 of Podocnemis expansa. Taxonomy (NCBI): domain Eukaryota; kingdom Metazoa; phylum Chordata; order Testudines; family Podocnemididae; genus Podocnemis; species Podocnemis expansa. The sequence goes on along the minus strand of ML681981.1, from coordinate 13,366,773 downwards.
GTAATGTTGGAGTTTCATTTGGCAAAAATTGACTCTGCTGCAGTGACTGCCTGAACTCTGAAGTCCTGATTCCATTGAAGTCAATGACAATTTCCATTGACTGCAGTGGGGCTGGGTGTTTGTCCCAGGTTTATTTTATGTCTTGTTGCTTTTATAGTAAGAGCACCAAGATGCAGTATACACGTATCCGAGTCCTCTCAGTCCATTACAATAACTCTCCCCACTAAATCCATACATGGCTTCAGTTCAGCCCACCCCTTAGGGAGTGCCTAAGGAAAATGGCATTGCAGCGTTCCCTGAAAGTCAACAAATTCAGGCTCTTATGGATAGGTCTGAGGGGAATGGGAGTTAGTTCCAGTGGTGCAGCCTAGTCACCAAAACCACTCTGCTCTAAGACCATTTCTGTTTAAATGAGGGGGAAGGAAGCAGTTAGCTCAAGAACATCAGCATCTGACACAGGAAGAGAGGCAGCCTCTCTTAGGTAGGCAGCACTGCTGGCTATTTAGGCATTTATAAAGCTGAAAACCAACACCTTAAATGTAATCAGTTTTTTGGTGGAAGACAACACAGACCATAGGATATGGGTATTGTGTTCTTTGCAAAAAGTAATGTTGTATGTCCATGTTTCCAGCAAGAGACAGGTGAAAGAAACTCCTGCACCTTAGGGTTCACTTTATTGATGTCAGGAAATCCTCACTTCTGCAGCAAAGCTTTATTTTCTTTCCAGCAGAAGATACAAGGCCATGCAACCAGTCAACAAAATCCTTGGGAACTGCTTCAGATTTCCGCTTTCTGGAGTAGTGCACCTTAACTAATCTTTTTAAAAACTGTATGATTTGCTTCCGGACAGCCTAGAAACTAAATGTATATAGTATAGCTGTAGTTGTCAGTCCCAGGATGTTAGGGACAGTTCACCCTTCTTATCTGTTTTTTTGGAAGGTAAATGGGAATTAAAGACCTGGGTATTGGTGTCTCCTTTGCCCAACTGCACAATTTTCCCACTTCATATAAATTGGCATCACCTGTGCAATCTCAGCTTCCATTTTGCATGAGGCAAAACTAAGTTTCTTTTGTAATACTTGGATAGTTTTTCAGGGTTTTTTAACTGATCTGGTGGTCCCTTAAACCTTTTTTTGGCACATTGGCATTTATTTTGCCTGTAGAAGAACCATGAAGAAAAATTCCTTTCTGTTCTCACCCACCAGCTTTCCCCCACCCCTCATTCTGGAGGTGGGGGGAAGACATTGTCATGGCTGAAGAACATTTAGAGTTTTGTGTTGATTCTCAGCCTTGCGCATTAGATTCTTATCCATCTTGGTTCTAAAATATAGCAGATCCAGCAAAGGTGGATTTTCCAAATATTTGCAAGAGGCTTTAGTATCTGTTTGTTCTGTGGTTTTAAAGACTTCAGCATGGATGGCCTTGGTCATTTGTTGTGAGTTTATTCTTCTCCCTTCTATGGTTTTATGACCTTTTGATGGATGGCCAGTAATTCCAAGTACCTTCACGTCTACTGAGGCTGCCTCAGACCATTGTCTACATCTACTTCAGTCTCTAGGGAGATGGTTTTCCATGCTTATGTGGTTCATTTGTAATGATAAATGTTGTGAAGACAAATAGTTGTAAAGAAAGTTCTATTACGTTGTGTGTAATGGAGTGTGTGTGTATACATACAGTTACACATTTAATTGTGCCACTTTTAATACTAGTTTGTTGATTAAACTTAATCAAGGACATTGAAGACCTCAGAGATTAGAAGGTTGAGGTGGTTTACCTTAAAGAAATGACAGGAATTATAAATTTCATTGAAAAGGTAGGTTGGTACTTTCTCTTCTGTCGTCACATGAGAAGTGTATAATTCAGTGAAATTAAAAGGTGGGAAATTAAAAATTCATGTAAGGAAATACTTTTTTTCTCATGTATTAATCAGTGGCGTTTGCTATCACAGGAAATCACTGAGGTCAAGAAAGTAAGATTTGGAAATGGATTGGCACTCACCACAAGGATGTAAAGAATATTTAGTTATAGGTGGCAATAAATTTAAGGAATATATTAAATCTCATGCTTCAGATCTGTTAAAATCAAACTTTGATTCTTAGAGACTTTGTTGTGGGGTTTTTGCTCCTTTCTCTGAATTATCAAATACTGGACTGGATGGACTTTGTATCTGATCCAGTATGGCAGTTCCCTGTGTTCCTACATATCTCTGCTAAAACATGTCTGGAGGTGGCAGGTGAAATAGCAATATAAAACCCTGAGTTTACAGTGTGTTAATAATCAGTTTGTTCACTGAGGTGAGTGTTCTGAAGTAGTCTTTCCAGTTCAAGGACTGAAGAGTTAAGTTTTTGGATTTTAAAAAACATTTTACTAAGGCTTTACTTCTGTTTTTCTCATTAGGATGACAGTTCTGGCAGTGTTGCATCAGTATCTGCTCTCAAACTGTTAAACACAGGGGTATGGAATTTAATATTTTTCTAGTCACATTCTATGCCAGGGGGTCTCAAACACACGGCCCATGGGCCGCATGCAGCCACTAAAGCTATTTCTTGTGGCCTGCAGTGACACAATCATTACCGATATTTGCACTATCATTGTATGGAAAGGCTTCACTGGTGCGGCCCTTGGGCTACCATACTAAGCCTCATGCGGCCCTCATGGTGATTTGAGTTTGAGACCCCTGTTCTATGCCATGCATGAGACTGTTTAGCAATCATTAGAATGAACATCACATTTTCATGGTAGCATGAGTAGTTATGGCACTAAATCATCCGGTCATTAAATACCATTAGCAACAAGTAAATTTCACACTCATTGACCTCACTAATGTAATTTTAAGAACTGATATAAAATTAGTTTAAAAAAAAAAGTAGTAATGTACTAACTAATTTGTATTTAAATAGTAGAAGATATACAGAAGGTTAACGTCAAATGAAAAGTTCTAACAGTACAATTTTTGCTATGTTTTCGGCTTCATCTACTTAGAGGCAAGGCGCAAAATAGAATTTTGGTCTCTCTCTAAGTCTCTGGCTCCCATTTCTTATTGCATATTTTTTTGTTTGAGTGTTGTCTGCAAGGACCTTTGATCCAGCTGCTCCTTATGCAATGGCAACATGTCACACCCAATGCTATCTCAACTCCTTAGCACTTTTGCCAGCATTTAATCCTTGATTGTGCAGCCCTGGAATATGCAAGGACAGAACATTTTTCTGGGAGAACCTTACTTTCCACCCTGACTTTTTTTGTCAAACCAATTTTTACAGAGATAAGTGTTCTAGGTACTACCCTGATCCATCCTTGCTGATTATGTAGTTAATAGGACACTGAATGTCTGTACACAGCTAGCAGCATCTTTCCTATGCGAAGTTAGAGAATTTATTTGGTAACCAGTATCTCTGAATGTCATTTGTATGCCATTTGAAGACTACTTGCACTAACATGAAATGTAAGCTGTCTTCAGTTATTTTCCATGGTGCTGTTTGCATCATTGCCACTGATAACTCTAGACAGATGCTGTAAGTTCTTTTTACCATTTTGTTAAAACTGGAATCCTGCTTGTACATAAGTTGATAAGCCAAGACAGCAGTAAGAGAGGTCTCTTGAAGCTTTACATGGTCTGAAAGATGGAATACCATCTAACTTCTAGGCCCTTCAGAGTAGACTTTCAATTTATTATACTCACAGATGTATAGAGTTTTACCATTAATATAAATTCCAGCTTCTCTTTCGCTGCAGTAGGCGTTACACAAAGTAGTAGCTTCTAAGAAAATTTGTATAGAAAAATATATTCCCAAATAGTTTGTTTATAAAAAAAAAAAACAAACAAAAAATATATTTCCTGTCTTGCACCCATTCGTGTGGTAACAGTATCTGAAATTGCTATAAAATGTGGCATTACCTTTCCAGTTTAGTCTGCAGTCAGTCTTATAACTTTTTTTTTGCCAAGCTAAGGCACAAGAAGAACCGTATGAACTCATTTAGACAGTCAGTTGTAACTTAAGCAATAGCATAGCTCTGTTCGTTCAAACAAAGTAGCTGTATAATGCAGTTACCCTTAAAAAGAAAAAAAAACCCTTTTCTCTAAGTTCCCTCCTATTTTCAGCTGAATACCTCTGATTGTTATATATATCAACAGATAAGGTCTTATACTAATTCATACAGTCTGACCTGATCCTCTGACTTGCACTCCCCTGCATTTATTTTCCTCACATGCTGTAAGTTCTCAGTTTTCAAGCATCTGATGAAATGGGATTTCCTCCCAGGAAAACTAATGTGAGAAATAAATGTTAGTCTTTAAAAGTGCCACAGAACTCCTTGGTTTGCTTGTTCATTTGTTTGTTTTTTGCTGAACTAGATTGACACTGCTACCCCTTTGGAACTGTTTGCAATAAAAATTGGTGAATTAAATGGGTGTTCTAGTGTCATAACTGTCAGTTTCTACTATTATGGACCTAAGTTTGTGTTGAATGAATGATCTTTCAGTTCTTTAAAACTTAGATTTTACTCAGTTTTTAAGTGTCTGCCAAGAATTTGTGACATTTGTAGGTTCTTTTAAATTCTCTAGCACTATGGCAGACCAAGTATTTGCTTATTTTGTGAAATTTCTCTTAAACTGTATTAAGTCTGAATCATCTTTTTCATAGAGAAAGAGGAAGAATGGGACTTTGGCATGGTCCTTCAGTGGCTTTCTCTGTTATAACTACTTTCCCATGTATCTTTTTTGCTAATGGTGAATTGGCCAAGCAACACTGGGAGAGGCTGTGTTATCTGGTGGACTGAAAGGGGAAATAGCATTTTGTTCAGACTGGTGTCTGCTGGTGGTGTTCCCCTGCTTAATGGTATGTTTTTATTTAGGTGGCAAACACATGAGTTGATGGAATTCTTTGAGGTGAAGTAACTTGGAGTTTACTCCCCTCTTATTATGGAGATGTTAAATTCAGTCAGTCTCCTTGAGGATTATTGCCCTGATGTTTCTTCACCGAATAGTATTATTACATCCATCCCTTGGCAGTGTTGATGCACAGGGTAGAAACTAGCCTTTCATTCCTCTTTCATTTCCTGGTGCATCTTCCGTCATTGTATGGGGTTGAGGTTGACTATTGTGTCCTCCCAGCTAGGAGTTCTTTTAAAGGCTTGTTTTAGGCACCTTTTTGTTACCTGACACCAGTTGGTATTCACATGATAGCTTCATGTGAGAGTTTTGTGCATTGGCATCTGGAGTACCAGCCCCAGATATGTCCAGTGCTTCTTTCATGTTCTGATGGAGACAAGCTACTGGTTGAGTTCTTGAATTTTAGTTGGTAATGAAGTTTTCCATTTATTGCGCAGAGTCTTTTGTTGATGCTTATTTGAAAGCTATCGTTTTTTTCAACAATTTAGTAGACACAAGCTCTTGCAGCCTTATGGTAACACTGAAAACACATTTGAATTGAAAATTCTCACTTATCTTTTGGTTTTCCTACTCTGATTAGTAAATATTCCAGATGGGTTTCCTATTCTTGATGTTGCTTCCTTTTTTGATATCTTTCTTGGCCAATGTGATGCTTCCCAGAGAGGTGGCTAGACTCTTTTGATTTTTGTCTTCTCCTATGTTACTGCTTGATGTGAGAGTTTCAAGGATGTTCATTTTTAGCATAACTGATTTTGAGCCCTGGTTGATGTGCACTCTTTTGCAAGGTTGTCTCTTCTGTTCATAACTTCTTGCGTATTTCCCTCGGTACGCAAGAGGTTACAAATGGAAAAGCCTGTTAAAGCCTGTCATCTTGGCATTTTCCATTATCCATGCTATACCAGTGTTCATGTGGCTAATACACTTCATTATCCAGTCTATTGCAGTTCCAAACAATGGAGATAAAATGCATCCCTGTTCTGTGTCAGCATCTGCATTTAAACATTACACTGTCTGGTGGTTCACTCCTACAGAGCATCTCACATCTCTTGACATCTCATATCTTATGGCCCTTAACAGCTTTAGCTGGGATTCCATAGGGCTGAAGAGTAGTCTACAGTGAATGTTGGTGCAGGTTGTCAAAATGCCTTTTAAGAATCACTGAAATTGATGTTGAGGAAAGGTTGCCATTCCATACGTTCTTCTGTAATGATCCTAAGTGTGAATATCTCTGATCTACAAGGAATTTCTTGAGCCTGAATCCAGTCCGTGTTTTTCTAAGCTTGGATTCCCCTGCTCCTTTAATCTTGTTTAGCACCACACACGAGAGGGGTTTTCCCTGCAAAAGAGAGTAAATCCTCCTCTTCAGTTGTTAGTCAGATCTCTCTTGAGGTGTACTGACAATGAGTCCATGTTTCCACTGGTCAAGGGGGAGGGGAGTGCCTTTTCCCTCAAACGTCAGCAAACAGTTCTTTCATTTTTAAGGGTTTTCTTAACTGCCAGCATCAAACCTTTCTGGGACTCTGGCTTTCAATAGCAACTTTCATGCAGCAGAGGAGGAGTTGGCAGGCAGCATTCTTTACTGATCAGTCATAGTCTTACAAAATGATAGCCTGGTTCCTATTTTATGCTGATGAGATGTTTTTATAAGGCTAGATGGCTAGCTTTGCACTCAGTCCTTAGTACTAAATTCAGTCATGGAACCAGCACCTGCACTGAAGTGCAGCAGGAGGGGCTTTTAAAAGCTTTCTTTTTTTAAAATCTTTTATTTTGTAACAGACTTGGCAGGGGAAAGAAAATAACATTGATTTTTTAATAAATGGTTGTCTACAGCAAGCATTTAATAAGTATGACTTGTTAACTTTTGAGTAGATAAAATATTCTACAAGTGGTACTTTATAGCTTGTTGTCCAGCACCCCCTGGTAACCAAAACCTGGTCAAGTGTAATGTTGCTATCTACCCTATAGACTACTGTACTGTGTTTTAAAATTTCTGAGAGCATTAGCTTTGCTGTAATTGCTTACTATTAAATTTTGACCCAGTCTGTTCTTGGAGGAAAGAAACACTGCACATATTTTAATTGTACGTTTTTCTAAGGTACAGATAATCACTTCAGACATTAATAAACTTGTTTGAAATTCCACTTTGAAAGGGGGAAATAGATGAGGAACAGAAAGTGAGGAGAAATTAAATAACGTGCACTGGTTGCATAAGAAGGCTGTGTTGATGGGAACAAGCTGAGTTCCAGTAAATTGTCTTTCATGAAGACTGTAATATGCTGTTGGTTGTACCAAATTAGACACTTTCTGAACTCTTATGAAAGATCTTTATGCAGGAAAAATCTTTTTGTTCAGAGTCCTCAGTGTTTGCTGCTGTTCTTCCAGTTCTTGATATAATGCACAGTTCCTCTAATCTAGGATGAAAAAGACCTGAGCTCTGAGATTAATCACAGGCATCATGCAAAATACAGCTAGTAGATGACTGGATTGACCTAGCTTTTTCTGAATGATCTTTAAGTGAATCTGCTGTCAAGCTGACTAGACTGCCTCATGACTTTGAGTGCCATGTTCAGGGCACAAACCTCAAACTAGTTGTGTGTTCTGTAATTAGATTTCATTGACCAAGATTCAAGTGTGAACTCTTCAAGCCTATAGCAGCCTTAGTATGGAGTCACAGCCTGATCAGAGCATTTGAGGGTATCTGGCCACACAGACAAGTGTGCCTTTGTGATAGATGGGCGCTTGCACCAAAATTCACAATATTTAGATTATACCCAGTCCCAAAGGGCCAGTCACTTATTCCAGGTCATTTGTGCTTTAGATCTTTCAATAAAGGCGGTGCTTGTAGCCATTTCTGTAATTAAAGATTTATTAACCAAGAAGAAAAAATGTTTTGTGTACAGGGTTGAAGCACATAAACATACTCACAAATGTGTTACTGTCTTAGTTTTCAGAAGGTAATGGAAGCTGCTGTAATTCGTGAGTTTTAGAGCTAACCTGCTTCCTTTTGGGCTATCTTAAAGCTTTAGGTTAAGTAGCTTGGGGGTCCCTTGCTTATGTTTAGAAGTGTTCTCCAAATTCCCAGGAGGATAATAATTCAGTTCCTTCTGGTGAGACATTTTTACTTGTCCCATCAGTTTGAACTTTGGGGAAGCAAGTGTCCATGCCTGTCTCCTCTTTGGAGCAGGGGCTGTCAACAAATTCTTTGTTCATTTGTTGTTTCACAGTGGCCCCTTTTGGTTTCAGTTGGCATTCTTGCGTGCAAGACCAGCACTTTACGTTAGTCAATTCTTCTTTCTTGTTTGGCGAGTTACGCAATTACTGAGGTTTGCAGTGCAAACACTGTAAGTTACAATTCCTATAGCTCTGTTGTAAAGTGAGATCAGTACACTTGGCATCCCTGTGAAGCATTTCATCACATCTGAACACATTGTTATCAACATAACATCTATATTAACAATACTACCACTCAGGTAGGCTGGACTAGTTTCCAGCTGTGCAGTTGTTAATGTTCAGTGAGGTATAGCTGACCTGGCATGAACTGGTATTGAATCTGCCAATGTCACACACGCTATCTTTATAAAATATTCCAAAGTATGCAAAACTGACTACATTTGTGTTTTGGGTTTTTGCTAATTTGCTGGGCTTTTTGATAGTGAGGGAAAGGCAGTTGAGTGCATGGTGATCTCAAATTTCCAGCTTTCCCTGGGTTGTCCTGCTCTGGAAACTTACACTATTTACCTTGCTTTCATTTACCAGATGGGCTTGCTTCCTTCTTTAAATGTGAAATATGAAAGCAGAAACAAATGTCTTGAGATAAATGACATTATAGGAATATTGGTTGCAAACCTTAGTGTGATAGTTTGGTCTGTTAATGAAATACTATATAAAACACTGCATAAAGAGGACGTATGCTTATAACAACATTCAAAACAAAACTGTTAAGTAGCAAAAAAGTGTCCAAATGAGATTTTTTAGTACCTGTATTATTTCAGGCTTGAAAACCATTTAAAGCTTAAAGTAACTTTCAACAGGTGTGTAATTCAAATCTATGCAGTTATATGACCAACTATAAACAGAAAAATAAGGACACTTTAAATCTTAATTTCTAAATATTTTTCTTACTTATCAGTTCTCCCAAAATAAAATATTCAAATGCAAAGCTTTGGTTTATATGTAAATTCTATACTAGAGCACTTTTTCAGGCTTGATTACAGGAAGATCACATAAGCTAAGTCAAGTGAGCAATCATCTTGAAGATTTATTGTTGACTACATATAGGAACAAGATGAGTATTTATACTGTTTTTCCCTACAAGTGGCTATATAATTGTGCCTTAGTTTTTTTTTAATTTATATTCGGTTTTAACTTGCTACTCCTGAGGCTTAGCTTCAGGTGAATGATCTCCAGTGTCTGTCATCACGATATTGTTCTCACCTCCTTTCACCAGGAAAGATAAACCTGTAGGTAGCCTTTAGACACAACAGTAATAAGAAACTGTTTCTTCATCGTTCTTAGATGATGGGAAAACTGTGTTCTTTTTCTCTAGGAAAAAAAAGTCAATCTGATTTTACTTCAATTTGGTAAAATATTAGACTTGTTAAATGATTGTTTACGCTTATGTGAGGATAATCGACAAATGACCATCATTATCTTGAGCGACAGTCTCTTTATAAAATTATCATAGTAAAAATGTTTACATACAGAGCTTGTTTTGTTTAACGTGTTATCCAACTAATGATTTTTGTTCTCAACTGTTTTCCATGGTGACTTGATTAAAGGTAGAGTGTCACTTAGTTTTTAATTTTGAGTCCAGCTCCCCTCAACAGCAGAGGTTTGGAGAGAATCTATCCCATTTATAACAATTTTGATATGTTTAATAGCCATATGGTAAATATAGCTAACCAGGTTAAAGTCATTTTAATGTTAATGTCAGCCGGTTCCAGAGAGAGTACTAATGTGAACCTTCTGTGGTACTGGTAATCAACAGTGAAATTTGTGAAAAGAGTGGTGCATATTCCTGTGTTTAGCCAGCATGTCAGAGCATGTGTCTACCCTTGGGGTTGTAGAAAATAGCAGTTTGTCTGCTGGGGAAGAGTTTGTGTCCAGTGTTCTCTCGGAGTAGGAAGAAAATACCTCTTGGCTTATGTTGGTTGAGGAGTTATGGGTTGTACTAGAGGTGGTTCTGGATTCAACTAAAATCCAGGAAGGAGATTTTTCTGAGCCAGTGTCTGTTGGGTTTAATAACCTGCCCATGGAGGGAGCCTCCCCATCTGAGCTACCACAGTTTCCCTTCAGCTAAGTGCAGTGGGGGTGCTGTGTTCAATAGGTGTTAGGGAGATGTGCAACTTATTTTATGTAGCTTGTATATCTCCCTTCAACTGTCACTGGATTCTGTGGCCAGTGTACACCTGGCCTTTCTGAACTCAGATATATCTGGTTCCATGTGGAAACAGATTGGTAGGGAAAGGACTTCAAAACTCCATTTTTAATGGGGATGAAAAGGATTCATATCACTTTAAAACTGAGTCCAGTTTGGGAGTTGGTAATAGTTGAAAGTTTAAAAATTAGTGAACTAGCTGTTGTGTATTGATGCAAGTTACCTGCCTAAAGGGCTGGGGAGCGTAAATCAGAGGACATGCTAGCAAGACTGCATAAGACCTTTTTAAGTTTATACTGCATAAGCAGGTCCAATTCGCTATTAAGTTTACTGAACCTGTGGTATTGTATGAGATTTTCTTTTTAATAAAATAACCTTAAGTAACATTGTTACCTTCATAATGAACCTTAAAGAAAAGCCTCTTCTAACCAAACATGATTTTAATGCTAATGTTAACTCTAGGAATTTGTTCATAATGCCAACTGTAAAACTATGCCACGTGTGTAATAATGAAAAACCGAGAATGGAAAATTCCTATAAGGCCTTCAGCAGTGTCTAAGGATTCCCCTTTCAAAATCAGGTTTGCATGGGGGGGTATGAGACATTGTCTGTATTAGGTGACCTTTTAGAATAATATTTGATATCAGTATTGCAAAATTACAATAATTTGTAAGATATGTCATGTCAAGTTCCATTAGAAAGGCTATAATTTGCAGAAATCATGTTTACGTGTATGTCATCTGTAATGTGGGTTATAAATATCTATAGCATATCTGTATGGTGCTGTGTTTCTGGGCAACATCCTAGATAGGGTGGCAGCAGCAGTAAGCCTGATCAGTGGCCCATCAAGGAAACTCACAGGTACAGTGGGCCCAGGGAGAGAAGCCAAGGCTATTCCTTATGATTCACCAGGACATGTAAGAACATAGCCTATGGACAGGGGACTCTCTCTGAGGCTTTCCAATGCGATGTGCTGAGGGCTTGCCTTTGGAACAAGTCACATGACAATCCTCTGTCAAAGGCAGCTGCACCACAGCCATACTGTCTTCAGTCTTCATTCCTGTTTCCTACTTCTGGGTCAACACATCTGAGACTAGCAAAAGCAGCGAGAGTCCTGTGGTGCCTTATAGACCAACAGATTTCTTCGAGCATAAGATTTTGTGGGCTGCAACCCACTTTGTCAGATGCGTCTGGGTTGCAGCCCACAAAAGCTTATGCTTGAAGAAATCTGTTGCCACAGGACTTTGGCTGCTTTGCTATAAACAGACTAAGACAGCTACCCCTCTGAAACATGTGTGACTGAAGCTGTCAGACAGGAGGTACTGGATGTAACCAGAGGGACTATACAGGCCTGGAAACTCTACAGTTCTACTGAAAACCTGAACTACATGGATTTTCAAATAATTTTTTATTTATTTGATTGTTTTAATCATATACCACCTCTTGCCTTGTTTCTTTCCTGTTATAATAAAGGATTGGTTGACAGAATGGTATCTTAGGTAAGATGCCAACTTGTGTTGATCTGACAATGTGGCTGACCTGTTGGAGTCAGGAGAATAGTTTGGTAAAGGGAACAGAGCTTTAAATAACTTAGTGGCTGATTGGAGCTTGAGGCTGAAATGGAGTAAAGGGGGCTGTATATTTTTTTGTTTTAACTTCTTGATAACCGGTGTGGGGAATCAGAAGAACTGTTGGACTCATGAATTTACTGCAGTATTAGTCTCTAATTTGGGAGAATCTGCTTTTCTTTTGTAGTCTACCCTGACCATGGCAATTTTAGGTGGTTACTCTAGGCCCAGATGGGTCACAGCTTCCCTGTGGGTATTCCCAACCAAGTGGAACTTATCTTACAGGACCATGTCTGACTCCTTCATCCCAGGCTAGCCTCCCTGCACCTGACAGTGTGGATGCTCCATGGTTAAGCCTAGAAGTATGAACCTGCTCCTCACAAGTTCTGCAGGTCCTGTTGGGAACAGAAAACCTTCCACCAGACCAGTACCTAGCCAAGTGGAAATGCTTCACCTGCTGGGTGTCTTGTATCTCCCCCAACTAAATTGTTCAAGCAAGCCATTTTAGATTAGCTGCTCCACCTAAATCAACAAGGGTTAGCCTTGGCATCAGTTAAGGCATATCCAGTGGTCCATACCTTCATGACTCATTACACCATTGCTCGGCAAGCCTGAGATGATGCTAGCTTTGAAAAGGTGGTATTGCTGACAGCGTGTCCGTAAACTCCTCACCGACTCTAAAGAAACAGCTGGTGAGTTTCCTAATGTGGAAAGGACTTGAGCAGGCGCTTGAGAGAATAGTTACTGACTTTTGCAACTGGCTGTTGTGAATGGACATGAGCACATCTCAAACCCACCCTCCTTTGAGTTCTGGCAAGAAAGAACTGAAAGGGAGGGAGGCTGGTAGTGCCCTATATAGTGGTACATAGCATGTGGCCCAGATGTCTTCCATTGTGTTTCACTATTGTATACTGAAATCTTTTGTAGACATGTAACGAAACTCAAGAATTCCAGTCATCTTCTTTTCCATAATTTTCTTGAATGTTTTCTGTATGAACTGAATATATAGTTGAAGTTAGTGTCTTTTTATTCCTGCGTATAAATAATTAATTGTGAAAAGTTGTAAACAAAAAGCTATTACACATATGTGAAATGTAAGTGGGAACAATTTCTGGAACAAACTGCTGTGCTTGACCATATAGATACAACTGCCTAATTAGCAGCTTATCACTTAGCATTTTTCTATTTATTTCTAAATAAAAATTTTCATGCTGGTTAATGTTTTTGTAGGAAACAGATACAGATCCTTTTGGTTCAATAACTTCAGTATCAAATGTCTGTTTTACTTCTGAAAGCACTGGACAGCATGCAGGAATACATATAGGAATAAACTTATTTTTTAAACTTACTCATGAGTTTGGGCAAAGTTCTTTGGCTCAGCCTAAGAACAGGCCTGTTTTTAGCAGTTGGTTCCAATGCTCTAAAGCTTTTCTTGTCCTTGAAAACAAACTCATCCCTCTGTGTTCTGTTTTTGTTAAACTTCAGTATGTGAAAGAAACTGAATTAAAGAGAAGCTGGTATTTAGTTTTGTCTTTCTGCAGAAAGAGAATGTTTAAGATAAGTCATTTGGATTTGAACTGAATGCTTTCACAGAGAAGAATCTTGAAAGGTACTACCATGTTTAGTTAAATTTGAGCAAGAATATATCCTCATTCAAAAGGCTGTTGGGGAAAGGAAGGCATAAAGAGCAAGAGCAACATTATGCAGACAGCATCAGCAATTAAAAGGGAAAAGGAAAATTTTGAAAAAAAGAAACTAGAAAATTATCTTATTTAGTAATTTTCATAATTCTTCATGTAACTGCTTCAGCAGAATTTTTGGGCTGCAATTAAGGAAGTGCATTGACACTTGAGTTTTTATAGTTTATCTATTGCACACAAATTTGAATCAGTACATAAAAATAATTATTGATTCATTGTAGGCAGATATGATTTGTGAAATGTAACATTCTCAATCATTTTTCACTTCCTAATGGTCTTGAAATAGCAGCATTTCCTGATTGTTGCAGATCATTTAAAGCCAGAGCATGTTAGTTCCTTTGAGTCATTATATAAATTCAGTAGTTATTAAAAAAAAAAAAAAAAGGTTGAAATTTGGTGTTCTTAATGTTTTCTTTTAATAACATTATTTAGGAATATGAAGCACGGACAGGAAGAACATGTAAACCTCCACCCCAGTCAACAAGACGTAAAAACTTTGAATTTGAACCACTTTCAACTACTGCTCTTATTTTGGAGGATCGACCGTCGTAAGTACAGTAGTGAATTCTGCCATGAAGTAGGTAATGACAAAGTATACCTACGTGCCTTCCTGCCTACTGACTTATCAAAGGTTATGTAAATTTGTAAATAGGACTTTTTAGTATTCTTTTTCAGAATAGTACACTGGACAAATTGGAACAGAATTCTTAAGATGCTTAATCTCAAAAACTTAACTAAATGATGTGGGTGAAATACTAACTCACTGAAGCCCATGAGAGTTTTGCTCTATTGGCTTCAGTTGAGCCAGAACTTCACCTGCAACCGAGTCAAGCCTGATGACCACAATAGAGTAGTAGAGGGCAGGTTATGTCAGCCCCAGGCTCAGCAAAGCCCTGTTTCCTCGATAAGCAGGGTGGGGCTGGTTAAGGCACCTGACTCCAGTTAAGGAGCCTGGAGTCAGTTGGAGCACCTGACTTCAGTCAGTGGGTAAAAGATAAAAAGCCCCTGTTGTAGCCAGGAGGAGAGGAAGTTTTGGTGTGGCGTTTGGAGGAGGAGGAGCTGGGAGTGGAGTGTAGCAGAGCAGAACAGAGCGAAGGATTGCTGAGCTGGACAAAGCTGACTAGTAGTTGTTGCTACCAACACCTGGGAGATGCATGTAGCTGGGACAGGCTCACCCAGAGAGGCCTTAGGGCCCCAGACCCAGGAGCTTGCAGGCCAGAGAGTCCAACCCCAGGGGAGGAAGGATGAGGGAAACTATGGGTTTGGAGGTGGGAAAGCCAGGTGTCATCTGGCTACCAAGACCTGAAGTGGAGAACCCACAGTGGTGAGCTTCACTCAGTTTGTCTCTCACCCTATATATTGATTCCATAATGCTGTCAGGTAGTTGCCTCAAATTGATTCTCAAAACTCATCAATCTGCAGACTTGTTTATAAAAGTTCTTAAGGATTTGCCACCACTCCTAAAATCCCATTTCTCCATTGCTTGGTTTCTTAAATCTTTAATTTGATGGTCCAGCAGGAAGGCTAGAGCACCAGTTGTTGTCTGAGCATAGTTTGAGACCAGTCACCATGGGAGCCTAGTTCTAGGTATAAAAATAGAATGGAAGCATATGGTAGAAGATGCTCTTCCTAAGAAATATAAGATAAGCACTCACAATTTAAATGTCAGTTTGTACTGTGGCAGGGAAGACTTGCTCCTGTCTTGGCAGGTGACTTGGGAACTTGCTTTTGGTAAAATACCTCATGCAATTTATTTACAGTGTTCTTTTCCTTTGCTTCTGCAGACTCAGAAAATGTCAGTTCTTTGAGCACTTGCTCTTGTTGATTCCAAGCTAGGTGTGCATGAGTGGCCACCTGCCTGAAATTTTTGCCTTAGCAGTATCTGTTGGGCTGTCTCTGATGCTCTTTGGAGCCGCACGCTCACATGCTGGTATGTGAGGTGCTCCTGGCCCAGGACTTCTCGGTTCCTTCTTCCTGCCCATGATGATTACGTGAACTTCTCTCTCTCTCTCTCTCTCTCTCTCTCTCTCTCTCTCTCTCATATGTTTGTAAGTGCAGCTTAGTTATTGTAAAATAGTTTGTTCTTTTTAATTAAAAATTAGGTATTAGTAGTTCCACTAGGACCATTAGAGCAGGAAATGCTCTGTTCCCTGGGCTTCAAACCATATTCTATCTGCTGTAAGCCCTGCCTGCTCAATGACACCCACGATAGTTGTTTAAAGTGCTTGGGGAGGCACACAGACTGGTTGGGCAGGATCTGCAAGAGCTTCAGACCATGAACTGAGGAGGACAGGGACATTTGTCTAAAAACCCTGTTCATGGAAACAGCACTGAGACTGGTCACAGAACCATCCTACTCTGTTCCCGTGCCAAGCCGGTCAGTGTTAATGCAGAACACGCCACTGATGCCAGGCTTTTCTCAGCACTGCTTCCAAAGAATTGACAGAAGAAGCAGTGTTCAGACAGAGACTGTTCCCCCACATACCCAAAAGAGAGAATGCTGTCAGGCACAGGATCCTTGTTGGGGTCAGAGGGTGGGGTGCGGAGTTGGAGTTGGCTTCTCTCCTAAGGCTCTGAGCCTGCTGAGGGAACCATCTCCAACTCTCAAGATTGGAAGTGGTGCCCTTGTGCCACTGATGCTGGAGGCCTTTCAGGCAGCCAGGAACCCAGTGGTCCTGCTGCTGCCTTCCACTCCATGTGACCATCCTCCAATACCAAACTTGGAGAAGGTACCAACATCTGGGGGACAGCCTGTGATGGCACTGTTACAGTGGACACTTGTCAGGCACCTCTATCCTGTATCCAGGCATCAATCTAAGATACCTCAGCTCCTGTCACTAGCTCAGATAAGGTCTTCATCTTCATGGCATCAGTCTGCAATAATATATTCTTGGTCTGCAGTGCCAAGGCACTCATCTTTTGGCAGTGTGTCACCAATCCTGGTTCCCCAGTACCAATCTTTGTCCTCTTGGCACTGATCACTGGTGACATGATTTTAAGCAGAGGAGCCTGGTGTCAATTCCAGTGCTCCATTTCCTGATACCACAAGAGCAGCACCACTCCCAAGAAGTCTGGTGTTGCTCTCTCTTCTTGTAACTTTTTTTTGGCAATGCATTGGAGCCAAGTGGAAGCACTGTTGGCTCAACCTTGCTACTCAAGCGAAGACCCATCCTCTGTGGAGGGGAACCTAGCCCCCAGCCATGTCAGAACCAACCATCAGGGGCACAAATTTTTAATGGCAGACTATCCCCATAGTCAGTGGTGGGTGCAGTGGCCATACTGCAACCCATGCAGGAGACCCATGAAATTGGGTTCTTATCAATGTTCCCTCTAAGGGGAGAGGGCAGCTGAGCAGCTCCTGTTGCTCGCTGCGCAGCCCCCCCCCCACTCATCCTTCCCTGCTCCCGGCATCACCCCCCTGCTCCTGGCAGCACACCCCCCCGCTCCCGGCGGTCCCCCCCCAGCCCACACAAACTTACCTTGGGGCTGGACTGGAGCCGGAGGGCCCAGCCCTCACTCCTGGGCCAGAGAAGCTCTACGGAGCATGCTCAGATTTTCTGGGCATGCTCCGTTAGAGCTTCTCTGGGTGGGAGTTTTCAAAACTCCCTGCTCCACAGGAGCTCTATTGAGGGATTCTGGCTGCCGGCCGTGCACTGCCCGCAGCCTTCTCTGCGCTGGCGGCTGCGGCGGGCTGCGCTGCAGCGTGCCAGCGTAGCTTACAGGGAACATTGGTTCTTATGCATACCAATTGTGTGAGAATTGTCCGCAACACCAGTGGCCTTGGTAGAAGGTAAAGACTTGGTGGCTGACAGTGGTACCAGATTGAAAGACCTGGTAGCAACTGCCCTGCAAAAGGAAGAATTACCATCCCCTAGCTGATACTATTGTCCTCATTGTCCCTGGACAAGGTAGTCACCAACATGTCTCTCCAACCCCATTGGAGGACTTTCAGGCCCACCAGGGGCTCCTTAAAAGGGCTATCTCCAATTTCAGCCTAGAGACTGAGGAACTCCAGGAGCCCATGGACAAATATCTTCAATGTGCTAGCTGCTGTGTCTTAGGTCATGTTTCATTGTGTGTTCCCAAAGAGGTACTTAAAGTGGTCAAGGCCCAATGTCAAACCTGTTTTCCCTAGCATGGGCATCAAAGAGGACTGACAAGAAATATTACAACCCTGTCAGGGAATTTGAGTACCTCTTCTCCCCCCCCCCCCCCCCCCCGGGGTCTTAAAGGTAGTATCCATGGATGAGTGAGGTTAACAGGGTCAGGCAGGCTCTGTCTCCAAGAATAAGGAATTCAAGAAGGTGGGTCTGTGCAGAAGAAAAGATTGGCTGTGGAATAAATCTAAGTTCAGAACCTTCAACCATCAAATGCTGCTGAGGAGATACCATTGTATTACTTCAGACTCTCTGACAAAGTTTTAATATTTGTTGCAACATGAATCCAGAGAGGAGTTGGCTTCTCTCCTAGAGGGGAGAGAGGCTGTAGCCAGGGCTGCTGTGCAGACAACATTAAATACAGCAGATGATGCAGTGTCCATGTGCAGATGGTTTCTGGCTGCCATGTTCCCAAGAGGTGTAGTAATTGATACAAGACTTTCGTTTTGAGGGCAATGCCCTTTTTTTCAAACAAACTGGTGATAGGTTTCACGCTGGTAAAAGCTCTGGGGCCACCCTGTGCTTGCTGGCCTGCACACACTGCAGGCAGCTAGGAGAAAATTTTCATCCTTTACCACCACAGCCTAGATTCTTTGGACCTCCTTGGTACAGCACCTAGAGAAGTAAAGAGACGGACAAAGGCTTTTAGCTTCATTGCCCTGCTTCAACCTTATCTACAGCTCACCCCAGTCTCTCTTTCACCATCCAAGTAGGCAACATCAGCCATTTTGAGTGTGTGGCAAGGTGGTGCCCCAGTCTCATCACAGGATTTGCCCTCCACTGCCTTTGACTTGTCACCCTTCCTCCCTGCTTGGGCCCGGATTACATTGAACTGTTGAGTCCTTTACATCATATCAGCTGCTTACACCTTGCAGTTTTCCTCATCTCCTCCCCACCCCCTTCTCTGTGACTTCTCACAAGCAGCTTCTCATTTGGGAGGTGGAAACCTTTTGGGTGGGTGCCATAGAGGAGGTTCCTGTGTATATGGGACAAAGAAGTTTTCTTCCATTAATTTCTTATCCCCAAAGCAAAAGCAGACCTCAGACTTATCTTAAACCTTTGTTGCATCAACAAGTATCTTAAGAGGCTGAAGTTCCACAGGGACTCCATCATTTCCTGGGATCCACTAGAGTGGTATGGCACCCTCAACTTATGAGATTTCCATATTTCATTTTTTCTTTGGTCACAGGAGAGTTCTCCAGTTCATAGTAAATCAGAGCCATTATCAGTTTGTGGCACTGCTCTTTGGCCTTTCCTCTGCCCCAAGATCTTCACAGAGTGCATGACAGTGGTGGTCGCTTACCTGAGGCCATGGACTACAGATCTATCTGCACTTAGATGACCGGCTTATCCAGAGTGGGTTACAAGCTCAAGTTCAGCACAGCCTTGACTTGGTAAGAACCACCAGCCAATGTCTGGGCCTACTCATAAATAAGCAGAAGTCAACTCTATCTCTGATCCAGTGGATAGAGTTGAGTGTAATCCTTGACTCCACCCAAGCCCGGGCCTTCCTTCCAGACCCTCTGTTTCGAGCCATGATAGATATCATTATGAACACTGGAGTCTACCTTCTCATAACTTCATGGAGATGTCTTGGGTTGCAGAAGTATATGACAGCCTGCACTTGCAATATGCATTGTGCATCTGTGCCTCTCACCTCTACTATCATGCCTGGCCTCAATGTACCCTGGGCGGATACAGTTTGGGACCATGTGGTCATAGTCTCACTACATGTCCTGTCATCCCTGAATCGATGGACAACCCCATCATGGGTGGAGTTTACTTAAGGCACAGGGAGGCAAGGCCTTCCCTGATTGGCTGTGGTGGCCTCACCTCTTTCCCTGCCACCTGTTCTCTATGCTGGGAAGACGCAAGCTTTTTATGTTCTTTGCAGTCTGGTTCTCTCAGCTGTCCAGGAAGCTACCTGCATGGAGTACATCAGCACAGCATGCGATGCCCTTAAGCATTGTGAGACTGACATCAGCCTTCTTAGCAAAACAAAAGAGTCCTTTTTTTCCAGACAAGCATCAAGTTTCAGTTTCATTGCCTGGCTGAAAAATGGTGGGTTACTTACCAGTAATTGTCCTTCGGGATAGGCTGCTCACATACATTCAGTTACAGGTGTCTACGTGCCGCAGCGCATGGCAGCTCAGAAAGTCTTCAGCCTTAGCCTGTCAGGTCAGGGCATGCAGCCAGTGTCCCCTCTACACTGCGACCTTGGCTATGTAGGTGACTGTGACTCTGACCCTCCCAGTCCCATATACCTTCGCCAACTCCGTTAGTGGGGACGGTGGGAGGGGCCTGAATGTATGTGAGCAGCCTGTCTCGAAGAAGGATGGTTACTGGTAATTAACCCACCGTTCTCCTTCAAGTGCTGCTCACATCATTCAGTTACAGGTGACTGCTAGCTGTACCCCTGGACAGTGGGAGGAGTTAATCTGCCCACATTGGGTACAGCTCTGCCCAGAATGGCATCGTATCTAGCCTGTTGAGCGATGGCGTAGTGCGTCATGAATGTATGCAGCGACGACCACGTAGCGGCCTTCCAGATGTCTTGGATTGGGACCTTGGCAAGGAAGGTCATAGAGGATGCTTAGGCCCTTGTAGAGTGAGCTTTAACAGATCCAGGAAGGGGAGTGTTCGAGCTTCCGTAGCAGTCTTTAATACTGTTCACAATCCCTTTAGCGATGCACTGTGAGGAAACTGATAAACCTCTTGCATTCTGTGACCGCCACAAACGGAGGGTCCTTGTGGAACGGCTGGATGCGCTCAATGCAAGTTAGAAGCGCTCTCCTCATGTCCAGTGTATGCCACCTCTTTTGGTTATGCATAACCTGGGGGTCTGGGTAGAAAACTGGCAAGCAGATTTCTTGGTTAAGGTGAAAGGGGGTGGCCATCTTAGGAAGGAAAGATGGGTGGTGACTTAAAACCACTTTTGTCCGGGTAGAACCTCATATACAGGGGTTCCGAGGAGAGGGCTTTCAACTCCGAAACCCTTCTGGCAGAGGTGATTGCTACTAAGAAGGCCACGTTCCAGGACAGGACCAGCAGGGTGGCTGAGTCCAAAGGTTTATAGGGCAGCTCTATCATTGCCCGGAGGACGACATTGAGGTCCCAAGATGGGGTGGGCTTATGGGGTTGGGGAAAAACTCTCTCCACCCATTTTAGGAATCTGATGGAGGTGGGATGGGAGAAAACTGATTGCCCATCCACAGTCTAGTGGAGGGCTGAGATTGCCCTTATTGGATTCTCAGTGAGAAAGGAGAAAACCCTTTTTACTCTGAGGTCGAGCAGATAGTCGAGGATCAGGTGTATCGGAGCTGATATAGGGTCTGCACCTTTGTCCCGAGCCCAAATGGAGAGTCACTTCCATTTGTCTGTGTACGTGGACCTGGTGCATGGTCTTCTGCTACCAAACAGGACCACCTGCTCAGACAGGATTAAGAGCCTCTCCTGCTCACTGAGCCAGAGAGCCTCCAGGCCGTCAAGTGTAGGTGGCTCAGGTCTGGGTGCCAAAGGTGCCCCGAGTCCTGCGTCAGGAGGTCCACCCACTGTGGGAAGTGGAGTGGGGTCTCCATGAACATGTCCTGCAGGAGAGGGAACCGATGCTGTCTGGGCCAGTCTGGAGCTATTAGTATTATGTTCGCTCTGTCCCTGATGATGATTTTCTAAAGAACCCTCTGTATTAGGGGAGCTGGCAGGAAGGCATACATCAGGGGCCCCAACCAGTTGATGAGGAAGTCATTGGTGAGAGGACCCCCCCAGCCCCTGAGGGAGCAGAACTGGGGACACTTGCGATTCTGTTGTCGCAAACCAGTCTATCTGGGGGAGACCCCATATGTCTACCAGGAGGGAGAACATCTTGTCGCGGAGGGACCACTCATGGTTTGCTAGTGGTTTTCCGCTTAGCGAGTCCACTAGCCCATCATCTACCCCTGGTAGGTGGGAGGCCACTGGGGTGAAGTTGTGTCGTATGGCCAATTCCCAGTGTTTGCACGCCTCTTCTCACAGTGGCAGGGAGCGGACCCCCCCCCTTGCTGATTTGTGTAGAACACAGCTGTGGTATTGTCTGTGAGGATTTGGACTGACCTGCCCCGTATCCTGTCCAGGAAGGTCATCCGAGCTAGTCTGATGGCCCTTAGCTCCTTCACGTTTATTTGGAGAGGACTGTCCATGTGGGACCAGAACCCTTGAGTGGAGAGTCCCCCAGAGATGTGGGCCCCCCACCCTGCATTTGAGGCATCTGTTATTAGTGTCACTGAGGGCCTGAGGCCTTTGAAGGGGATGCCCACTTGGCAAAACGGGGATCCCTCCAAACCTGAAGCATCCCTAGAGTATCCTGGGGGACAGATAGTACCTTGTTTAAGGAATCCCTCCATATGTGGAACACCGTGGAGAGCCAGCTCTGGAAAGGCCTCATCCTCAGGAATGCCGTCTGGATCACTAAGGTGGAGGAGTTGCAGGCACCAGCGGGCCATGGTGGGGGATGTTTGCAGCTCTATAATGATGGTGCAAATGGACTGAAATCTGGAGAGGGGTAGAAATGTCAACCTCTTGCTGGCATCTGTGCATGCCCTATGTACTCTGTTTTGAGATGGACAGAGCTTTGACTTTTATGTGGAGGCCCAGAGAGTTGCAGAGCCTCACTACTGCTCCAATGTGGAGCTCTTCTTGGGATCTTGATTTCCCAACTATTAACCAGTCGCCTAGATGGGGTAAATTCTTATGCCCCATCTGCGCAGGTACGCTGTGACTGGTGCCATGCACTTTGTGAACACCCTGGGGACCAGGGAGAGCCCAAAAGGGAGAGAGGGGAACTGGAAGTTGTCGTTTGCCACCATGAATCATAGGAACCACCTGTGGTGGGGCTGCATGGCTATGTGAAAGTAGGCGTCTTTTCGATGGAGGGCCGTGAACCAGTCCCTGGGAGACAGACACGGAAGGATCTCTGATAGGGAAACCGTGCGGAACTTTATGTGCTTGTTTAAGGCTATGAAATCTAGAATAGGACAGAGGTCCCACTTGGGAGCCGTTTCTTTGGGTCTGAGGGAGAGGAGTTTCTGGCATAGAATCATAGGGTTGGAAGGGACCTCATAGGTCATCTAGTCCAACCCCCTGCCAGAGGCAGGACCACTCCCACTAAACCATCCCAGTCATGCTTTTGTCCAGCCAGGACTTAAACAGCTCCAAAGATGAAGATTCCACCACCTCCCTCAGCAGCTCATTCCAATGCTTCGCCACTCGCCTAGTAAAAATTTTTTTTCTAATATCCAGCCTCAACCTCCCTAACCACAACTTGAGACAATTGCTCCTCGTTCTGGTCTCTGTTACTACCGAGAACAGTCGAGCTCCATCTTCCTTAGAGCATCCCTTCAATCATCTTTTCTGCCTACTAAATAAGCCTAATGCTTTCAGTCTTTCTTCATAGGGCTTGTGCTCCAGCCCTTTAATCATTTTGGTTGGCCTCCACTGGACTCTCTCTAGTATGTCCCTGCCCTTTTTGTAGTGGGGAGCCCAAAACTGAACACAGTATTCTAGATATGGCCTCACCAGTGCAGAATAGAGGGGAATGATCGCATCCCTTGATCTGCTGGTAATACTTCTTTTGATGCAGCCCAGTATGCCATTGGCCTTTTTGGCAGCAGGAGCACACTGCTGACTCATATCTAGCTTCCCATCCACCATGACCCCCAGGTCCTTTTCTACACTGCTGCTATTTAGCTGAATGTTCCCCAACCTGTAGCAGTGCATGGGGTTTTTCCATCCCACATGCAGGATTTTACACTTGTCCTTATTGAACCTCATAAGATTTCTATTGGCCCACTGTTCCAATTTATCTAGGTCTCCCTGAATCCTGTCCTTGCCCTCCGAAGTGTTTACTGTTTTCCCCCCCCCCCAGCTTGGTGTCATCCATGAACTTATTGAGAGTGCAGTCTATTCCATCATCCAGATCATTGATGAAAATGTTGAACAGAACCGGCCCCAGGACCGACTCCTGGGGCATACCACTCGTGACTGGTTGCCAGCTAGACATGGAACCATTGATTCCTACACGCTGAAACCGTTGATCTAGCCAGTTTTCTATCCACCTTATAGTCCACCTATCCAACCCATACTTCCTTAATTTGCCAATGAGAGTGCTGTGGGAAACTGTATCAAAAGCCTTGCTAAAATCAAGGTATATCACATCAATGGTTCTTCCTGCATCCAGAAAACCAGTCATCTGATCATAGAAGGAAATGAGATTGGTCAGACATGATTTACCCTTGGTAAATCCATGCTGACTGTTCCTGATCATTTTATTTTCCTCTAAGTGTTTGAGGATGGGTTCTTTGAGAATCTGCTCCATAATTTTTCCAGGGATTGAGGTGAGGCTGACTGGTCTGTAATTCCCCGGATCCTCCTTTTTCCCTTTCTTTGAAAATAGGCACTACATTTGCTTTTTTCCAATCCTCTGGCACCTCCCCTGTTCTCCATGAGTTTTGAAAAATAACAGCCAGCGGTCCTGCTATCTCATCGGCCAATTTCCTTAGCACCCTCGGATGCAGTTCATCCGGCCCCATGGACTTGTGCACATCCAACTTCTTTAGGCAGTCCCTAACCTGATCTTCCGTCACCAAGGGCCTCTCTTCTTCTCTCCAATCTGCCATACCCATGGTAGTGGGCTGGGAGCTGACCCTGCCTGTGAAAACTGAAGCAAAAAATGCATTGAGCACTTCAGCTTTTCCCTCATCCTCTGTCACAAGGATGCTTGCCCCATTCAGCAAGGGACCTACACCATCCCTGATCCTCTTCTTGTTATTAACATACTTGTAGAACCCCTTCTTGTTATCCTTTACATCCGTCACTAGCCGCAACTCCATTTGTCCTTTGGCCTTTCTGATTTTATCCCTGCAATCCCTAGGAATATCTTTATATGCCTCCTTGATCATCTGACCAAGCGTCCACTTCCTGTAAGCTTCCCTTGTATGTTTAAGCTCGGAGCAGAGTTCTCTGCTAAGCCATACTGGCTGCCTCCCATGTTTGTTCTTTCTCCTAATTGGAATGGCAACTTTCTGTGCCCACAAATTCCAGAGAGCTCAAGACAACAAGTCTAGCTTTCCAAGTATTTCCTCCCTATGTGGTAGGCGAAGTGGTCCTTTTTCTAACAGGCAGTATCCACTGTGATGTTCTATATCAACAAGTAAGGCGGAACCAGTTCTTCAGCTTCATGTCAGGAGATTCTTTGTTTGTGATATTTCACCGTGGAAAACATTCATGTCATGGCTTCACATTTCTAGGACACCACGAATATGCTAGCAGGCCTTCTCAGCAGGTCCTTGTTGTTTTGCCAGAAGCGGACACTTCAGCAGATATCGCTGGCATAATCTTCCAAAAGTGGGGGACTCCCCAGTTTCACCCTGCATACAGGTAGAACAAGAAGGTGCTGCAAGTTTTGCTCAATCCATGGCCTTAGCAAGGGCTATCTATTTGATGCCTTCTTTCTCCCATGGGCAGGAGCTGTCATGTATGCTTTCTTGCCAATACCACTGATCCACAGTATCCTGAAGGAGATCAAGCACAGCAATGTGAACGAGATCCTAATAACGCCCATGTGATCACACCAGCACTGGTGTTTGGCACACTACTAGAGCTGCCAACTGCAACCCTGCTGGAACTGCCACTGTGGCCAGGCCTCCTTTCCCAGAACCACAGCCATCTTCTGCACTCAGATCTAACATTGTAGCATATGATGGCTGAGTGGCTAAATGCTGACAAGCAATCTTGCTTAACTCAGGTTCAGCAAGTCCTGATGGGCAGTAGATAGCATATCTGGCCAAATAGAAGAGATTCTTCTGTTTGGTTTTTGAGTGAGAAAAATCCCACTTATTAGACTTGAATTTAGTCTATATTTGATGATTAGTTGTATGTTAAATCTCAAGGTCTAGAACAGTGGTTCCCAACCTTTTCTCTGCCATGGCACACCTTGATACCTTCAAATTTTTCAAGGTACACTACCATTAAAAAACTCACCAATATTCAAATTAACTTAAATTACTTATGAGTATTCATGAACCACAGCACAGTTTCAGAAATAGTGCTATGTTGGGGGAGTAGGGGTAGCAGAGCAGGGGTGGCAAAACACAGGAGGTCAGGAGTTGTGTGCTGTGGCAGGAGTGAGTGTGGGGAGCAGGGCAGGGGTGGTAAAAGAAGACAAGGGCAGTCATGTGAGGAACAGCACAAGGGTGGCGAGAGAGGAAGGGAGAACAAGAATGGCTTGGGGGGGGGGGCGGCAGAGGGGAACCTGGGGAGTGGGACGGTCAGGCAGGGGAGCATGGCGCAGCACCCACTTCTCTTCTCCACAGTGGCTCCCTGCCAGCCAGGGCAAATCCTCACCCCACTGCTGCTCCCTCCTACCCAGTGGGTCCCATCCTCCCCTCCCCCAGCCCCCTGCTGCCTGTGGATGGACCCTCCCATCACTGCAGGGGCCAGAACCAGGCCTCCAACCCCAGCCGCCCCACCCCCCTGCTACACACCCTCTGCTACACATCCACTCCCACACATCTCTGTTACACACACCAGCCCCACACAACCCCCAGCAGCACCTCAAAGCCCTCATCTGGGCTGTTTGCAGGCTGGCTGACACAAAATGCTCTGCCCTGCACAGGGAGATTCACACAGTACCAGCCTCCCACCTCTCTGCTGGCTGGGTTAAGGTGGAGCAGGGTTTAAGGTGGAGCCACTCAAATGCTGTGTTGGGGTTGCTCCTGCTATTTTTAGGGGGAACCCTGGAACTCTGCATTCTGGTGCCTTCCTTTATTTTTAGGGGGGCTGGAGTGCTGCCTGCCTAAAAATAGGGGGCTCTGGAACCAATGTTGCCCCTACAGGGAGAGGGCAGCTGAGCAACTCCTGCTGCCCACTGTGCATCCCTCCCTGCTCCTGGCGGCATCCCCCCACTTGCCCCCCACTCCCGGCAGCAGCCCCCCCCACAAACTTACCTTGGGGCTGGACTGGAGCGGCAGGGCCCAGCCATAACTCCTGGGCCAGAGAAGCTCTACGGAGCATGCTCAGATTTTCTGGGCATGTTCCGTTAGAGCTTCTCTGGGCGGGAGTTTTCAAAACTCCCTGCTCCACAGGAGCTCTGTTTGAAGGACTCTGGCTGCCGGCCATGCGCTGCCTGCAGCCTTTTCTGAGCTGGCAGCTGCAGCGCGCCAGCGCAGCTTACAGGGAGCATTGCCTGGAACTGTGTTCCAGTGCCTCTTGCCTTTTCCCAGCCCTGCACAGCCCACAAGGTTGGGCTCAGCAGGGAAAGAACTTTAACTCCAGCTCTAGGGGATGCTCACGGCACACTTTGGGTGTTGCCGTGGCACACTGGTTGGGAACCACTGGTCTAGAAGACTTCTTATTGAAGATTCACTTGTTAGCCATTTTGGCTTTTCATCCTCTGCTTCAAGGTCTATCAGTCCCCCACACCTCCCAATGACATGATGATCAGATTCCTTAAAAGCCTGAAGAGACTTAACGTCCAAGTCAGGGATCCTACACCTCAGTGGGACCTAAACCTAGTTTTATCAAGACTTTTTATGGGTCCCTCTTCTGAACTTTTGGCTGCCTGCTCTCTATTGCTCCTTTCATGGAAGGTAGCTTGCTAGTTGTGATTTCCTTGGTATGAAGGGTCTCCAAGATCAGTGTTCACTATGAACCACTGTATACGGTGTTCTGTAAGGACAAGATCCAGCTGTGATGCCCTCCCCTCCCCCCATTTTTCTATTGAAGGTTGGTGGTGTTGCAGTTTTACAATAACCAGGGCATATTCCTTCCAGTGTTCTGTCCAAAACCATATAGATCTAATGAGGAATCTGGATGACGTTCCTCAGATGTTAGATGGGCCTTGGCTTGCTTTCTTTATTATAAGGACTAAATTCTTCCATAAGTCCACCCAGCTCTTAGCTGCTTTGGCAGAATGGATGAAAGATCTGCTGGTTTCCTCCCACAGGATCGCCTTGTGGCTAATCTCCTTCATGAAGTTCTGATATGAGCAAGTAAAGGTGCCTCTGTCAGAGATCATTACAACCTATTCTACCAGGGTGCAAGCCTCATCCTCAGTGTTTCTGGCACAGGTGCCAATCTGAGGCCTCTGTTAGAGCCACTATCAGGTCTTTGATCCATATCTTCACATCCCATTACACCATCATACAGCTGGCCTGGGATGATGCCAACTTCAGCATAGCAGTGCTGCAGATTGGGCTTGGAGTTAGTGTGCCACCTCCAGTAATGCTTTTTGTCAGTCACTTGGCATGGAATGGCCATGAACAAGTGCTTGAAGAAGGAAGAAATTGTTACTGACCTTTCATAACTGTTCTTTGAGATGTTGCTTTCTTCCATTTCCCTACCTTCAATCCCCACCATTGGTGCTGCTGGTAAGAAAGAACTGAGATGGCACGAGGCTAGTGGCAGCTCTCACACAAATGCATGAGTGTGGAGTGCCATAGCAGGTAGCCAGTAGCCATTAATGTTCACCCTCGCACATCTAGTGTGGAATGGGCATGAGCAACACATCTTGAAGAACAGTTGCAAAAGGTCAGTAACCATTTTATATTTTTCATCTGTTACAATATATGGACGTCTTACTCAATTGCATGAAGCATAAAAGTAGGTGATGTGATGTGTATAAAAGCTATCCTGACGGTTCATGTAAGTGCTTTCTACCTCTAGTCAGCATTTCTATGTTTATATAATCTTTATTCATTTCTTTATACTGCATATCAATACTTAATTTTCTAGATGTATGAGTTGATTATATATTTGCCAAAAATGAGTTTAAACTTTGTCTATTTTAGCAAATCTAGTCACGTTAAAAGTATTTATTTATTCAGTTGATAGAGTAGCCAAAACAAAATAAAGCTAGGTTGAATTAGGTTACTAAATTCCCCACCTACTCCACCCTCTACTCACTTTGAAATCAGAATTTCTAATTCTCTCTGGCAGTAAAGAAATCAGGAGGTAATCAAGCCCATGCTGCTGCTTGCCCAGCAAAAGAAGACTCTTGCCTTCCTGAGGTGGGAATGCAAGATACCATATTAACCTTTGTAACTAGTGTCTTGTCCAACACATTTGCTCTGTCTCAACATTTATCTTAAGGTTTAGTATTTATCTTAAGGCAGTCTTCAGACTAGAATACTGTTTTTCATTCATGGGTGTGCTAAAATATGACTAACTGTCCACCTCCCTTTGTGGAGGTAGAGATCACTTCTTATTGTTTCCAAACAGCTAAGAAGTTAAAGGTTATTTCTATACTACCATGCTGTTACCATGTGGCAGAGTATTACACAAGCTAGCATTAACTTTGAAATATACTAATACAGTTAAAAGTAATCATTTAGGAAGATAATAGTTGAAGGACCAGTATATAATCCTCTCTGATTATTTGTTCTGTATTCTAATCCATCACTTGACTGTCTTAGTATTTTTCCAATTGATAAAGTTAACATGCATTGATACAGTTCCACATTAGACCTCTGGCAAATTCCTACCATCAGTTGTTAGTGTTCTGATTTTCCCAGATGTATGCAGGCTAAATCTTTTGGTGTGGGACAATAAAGTTATAGTATCTTCTCTCAATATGTGAACAAAAACTATCCATGAAACATGAAGTATAGAGTAAATGCTTTAATGTCATATAGAGCTTCCTGTATGTCATTAAATGCTCCATAATAACTTTGAGGTTGCACAAATTAAAAAAAAACAACTTTTGTTCTAGATGAGCAAAAGTGTTTCTAATTGAAAAAAAAAACAAAAAACAAAACCCTGATGTTCAAGCATGACCCAATGAAATTAATTTTGCATCTTCATGAAGGCAATTCTGCATATGTTTTCTTAGCCTGCCACTGTGGCTCTTTCTTTGCCTGTACTTCAGCAGGTGTTGGTTATACATGGAAGTTTATAAATAGAAACAGCTTATTGGCAAGACCTAAAATATGTTGTCATATGTAAGGCCTATGGTTCATAGCAAAGTACCGAATTTAACAATAATATAATACTTTGTGTCTTGATAGAGGTTTACTGAACTATAGTGACAATTGCATTGTAGTGATAAGCTGGTTCTTAAGGGATATTTTTGGGTCCATCACATAAAAAATGGCAGTACATGTGGTAGTGTTTGACAAACTTATCAGTTTCAGCAGAGAACAATGATTGGGTCAGGCATGGATTGCCTCTATCTTGGAGGTTGTTTCTCAGCAATTGGGTTGAGGGAAAGGATGGTTTTATGACTTTGGAACTGGTTTGATGGTTGGGAGACATGGGTTCTGTTCCTTGCTCTTGCTCCATTTGATATCAAGCTACTTAGTGTCTTCACTAACAGTAGGGTGCATGAGTCAATTCATGCAAAAATACTTGTCTGGTAGATTAGTGAAACATCTGTGTATATGCATAGTGGACTTCATTTCCACTGTTGACATTCAGAGATGTAATATTTACACCTTCTAAATTCACCATAAAAAGGAATGAGAGAAACCAGCCAATCTGTCTTGAAATGGTCCAGAATGTCTTATTTATTGAACTTAGAAATTACTTGTTTTCAGGAATCTTCCCGCCAAATCCTTAGAAGAGGCTTTACGTCACAGACAAGAATATGATGAAATGGTGGCAGAGGCGAAAAAGCGAGGTAGGTTAGCTAACTATAATTATTCTGTCTTCTGTAACAAAAATGAGAGAATGATACTTTTAGCTTCTAGGCCAGTATTTATATCAAAGACTATGCTTCTGAGCTAATAGTTGTGCTCCAAAACATTCAGGCATACTTAGTTTAAAACTAGCATACCAGTCCTAACTTGTAACCTTCTCAGTTTACAACAGTGGTGAAATTTAAGTGGATTCTTAACATTGAATGTAGTCTCAAACTCATTGGAGGATACTTGATTTAACATTTTATGGAGTATGATGTGCCGGAAACTTCATGGATGCTTAAATCTTCCCAGCTGCCCTAGCACTACTGTCATAATTGCTGTTGCTTGATTATTAAGGGAGAGATCTTCAAAAGGGCACATGCAGCATTTGTGAATGACAAGGAACTTCAAAAAACTTCAAATGCAAACTCCAGCTTGTTCATGTGCATATTGAAGACTTCACTTTTGCACCTCACATTTATTTTTGACATTCTTTAATATCAGATCATCAAAACAAAATGTTGTTCTAAATATGTAAACCACAAGATAGTATCTATAAGACCTTGACTTGCCTGTAAAATAGTGTGATAGGTAGGTGTGTGCATTCTCACCATAAGCTATGGTTATACATTTTTCCTATGATCATAAATACAAGTATAGCATCTTGCAGTATTATGCACTGTTGTGGGTATTCCAGTCCATGAGAGTAAGTTGTATGGAAAATGCACAGTGGATGATGCAAGGGCTTCTGCAGTGCCTGAGTATCAAACAAAATGTTCTTTAAAAAGGCTGCACCACCCCTGCCCCCCCCCCGCCCCAAAGTTGAAAGTGTTCACAACGGATAGCATTAAATTCATGCATACTTGGTTTCAGCGGTTCTGACTTGTCAGTGCTTAACCATGCAACTTTTAATGTGGCTTTTAATTTCCTCAGACTTTTTTTCAAAAAAAAAAAAAAAAAAAAAAGAAAGCTAGACATTATCAGAATGTCCTGTCCTGTCCTATCCTATGTTAAGGAGCGCCTCTCTCATGATTATTAGGACTTGCAGTGTTTGACCTTGCAAGACATATGGAGATCAAGGATAGATCTCCATTGCTTGCACTTCTAAATGGTTTAGTGGATAAGGCAAGAGACTGAAGAACTTTGTCCCATTCATTGTATATCTTGCAGAGGGCACACTATGTGAGCTGAGGAGTCCTGTTTTTATTAACTGTGCATGGCATGATTCACATTTGATGAAATGTCACATTTCACATGTATTACTCTAGTGTGCATGGCCTAGTGCATGCTAGATAATGTGCTGTATAGCTTACCTTAGTTTCAATAAAAAGTGGCTTAAAAAAAGTTTTGTGTGGCACTTTAAGACTAACAGATTTATTTTTTGCATGAGCTTTCGTGGGAGAAGATCCCACTTCCTCAGATGCTTCGAAGATGGGTGAACTTACATAGGATGTAAAACACCCCCTTGCATTTAGTTTCATTCCTTTTTGTAAGTTCACCCATCTTCGAAGCATCTGAGGAAGTGGGATCTTCTCCCACGAAAGCTCATGCAAAAAATAAATCTGTTTAGTCTTAAAGTGCCACACAACTCCTTGTTTTTCACTGGACTAGACTAACACGGCTATCCCTTTTAAAATTAAAAAAAAGACACTTCACTGGAATGTCAAATTATCAGTGCTATTGATACAACTGAATCCAGATTGTTTGATCAGAATACCATATTGTTCAGTGACACAATGATTCTCAATGCCAGGCCAAACTTCAATATTTTACCATCAGTCATTTCAGTACTAGAGCTTTCTGTTTTAAACTTCTTTTAAAAAAGCTTTTAAAATATGCTTAAGTAATACCATTCCACTATTTCTTGATTGTATAAAAAGCAGAATTATCTTACTGTAAAACCATTCAGCTATTCATGACTTTTATAAAACAAAAATTTTTTTACTGTAATTAAAAAGATCCTTTATCCTCCTCTCCTTTTAAGAGATGGAGCCTGTTTTTAAAAATAAATTAATGCAAATAGATGAAAGTTTCAGAAAACAGAATAGCTGAAAGTGGATTTAGAATGGTGGTGCCCAAACCTGCACTCAAATAAAAGAATGTAAAACTTCAGATCCCTACAAGTTTACTCAGTTCTACTTCTTGTTCAACTAATTGCTTAAGACAGATGAGTTTATTTACATTTACAGGAGATAATGCTGCCCCTATCTTGTTTACAATGCTACCTGAAAGTGAGAACAGGTATTTGCATGTCTAGATATGCTAAAATACCCACATGCCCCTTCATGCTTCTACCACCTTTTTGGAGGACATGCTTCCATGCTGATAGGTTTTGCTCCATAATGATCCAAAGCAAAGTGGACTGACCTGTGTTAACTTTCAACTTTGGAGTCAAATATTACCAGCAGAAGATTAATTTTCTTTTCTGATGGCTTGGGCTCTTTAGTTTCTGCATCAGTCTGTTGGTTTTTTAAGACTTGCAACAGTACATTCCAAAATTTGAGAGGGATGAAATGTGGAAGACACTTGAGATTCTTAAGCCTTAGTTTGAGTGGTGTAGCTATCTTCAGAAATCTCACATTGATACCTTTGTTGTCTCTTTGTGAAATCTGTACTGAAAGTGTTCTTAAAGTGAACAACACGTTTGGCCATTATGTTGGGTTGTCATCTGAGACTGCCGTAACCCAAAATGTATGGTAGAATGTGGGTAAAGCCACAGAACAGGAGAGGTACAATTCTTCCCCAAGAAGTTGTCACAAATTTAACTAACGGGTGTGTGTTTTTTTTTTGTTTGTTTGTTTTGTTTTTGTTTTTTGTAATGGCCATTATCAGCATGGAAGCATTCAGAAACATGTCTTCTGGATTCATGGCCGAAGATGAAGGGACACATGCATGTTTTGTGTATCTGGCATGTAAATATCTTGTGACACTGGCTGAAATAGTACCATATGAATGTCTGTTTTTGCTTTCAGGTAAAATTGTAAATGAGAGGTGGACACCATTGTATCCTGTAAATGTGGCTCATTCTGCTATATACAGGGGTGCTAATAGAACTAAAGGAGTGCTTCTATTTGTATTCATTGTAATCAGATTTCTTTTGGTCCAAACTACTGGCTCTATTTAATTAACTTGGAAATTTGTAATAGCCTGTAACCTTTAAGTAGATGATTTAAGTCCTCTGGAGCTTCTCTGAAGATTAATTTAAAATTCTGATGTTCTAAACATCTAAGATAGATGACCATTTCCTGGTTTGTCAGGGACTTTACTGTATGTAAGAAGAGAGAGCTTTTTGCTTGTGTGTGCTTCCTGGTAGTTTCCTTTTGAGATAATTTTAATACAAACACTTAAACAATATAGTACTATACCACTCATGGATTGAGGAGAAATCCCATACTATTTAAAATTTTTTAAAATATGAAAGCCAGCAATAGCTGTTGAGCCCTATTCTTTCTGAAGTATTTAAACTGCTACAGAATGAACAGTTAATTGCTTTCTGAATGTAGTTGGACAAAGAGGTCTCTTGGGATTGTGATCTGCTGTTTGGGAACATGCATGATGGCTGAAGAGGAAGTAGCAATGTTTCTTATTCTGTTCTTTAGTATTTCTTCAGAGGATATGATTGAGTCCTATCTTTTTATAAAAATCACGAGTCTTTCATGTTTTTTAAAGATGCTTGCTTGTACCAGTGTACCTCTTCTATATTCAAATATGAAAGCAGTATGTTAATGTACAAACATTTAATTGTTTGTGGAATTATACTGTAAGGGACTGTCTACTCTGAAAAGTGACTAAAAATAGTACCTCCTTGCTAGACAGAGCTGTTACTTTTGTATGTGTCACGTCCACTAACCTCAGCGACAAAAAATGAGCTGCTATTGTGCTTTTCCTTTCATTGACTCAGCAGAGTCAAAACAACCTTATTACTAGGGTTGGATTTAGGTTCAAATAGAGAATAATGAAACAAATATGGTTAAATACAAAATTAAAGTCAGTGAGATAGCTGCAATATATACATTTGGGGGAATATCTTTTTCTTGCAGAATCTTTGGACTATACTACTGTCTTTGCTATATTTTTACTACCACCTCTTCAAAGCTGCTATCTTTGGCTTCAGAATCTGTTATCTAGCTAGCCATTTATTTCAACTCTCTCTTTTACAGTTTTGAAGAGAGCGTCAAAATGTTAACAGCCTGTTGTTAAATGCAGCAGTGTCTGATTGGGTCTGAACAAGTTATGGGAGGTGTAATGTCCTGTGTGTCTCAGGGAGGTATTTAACTCAGATACCCAGTGATAATATTCAGTGTCCACATTGTTGCTTGCTTTCATGAGCAATGGAATAATTAATGGAGAGGTGGGATTATAGATGTGCACAGTTTACTGACACTTCCCATTGTGGGTAGCATTTGGGAAATGCAGTTTCTTCTCCTCTTACGACAACAAATGAATTTGAATAAATGGGGTGGACCAAAGTTCCATGAGAAACTTCATAGCCCAAACAAGAGATCTTAACAGCTAAAACTAAAATCAGGGGTTGGAATGTGAGAACCATATGAGGCACTGGGAAACAGTCAAGTAGTTAGAAAAATGATCAGTTCAGTATTGGTATTTTAGAGGTGAGTGAAATGAGATGAACTGGATGTAGAAGATTCTATTTAGACTGATCACAGTACTCTATTCAGGAAGATATTCACATAGCAGGAGTTGGAGCTCTCCTGATAAAAAGACAACACGGGCTTTGAAGAAATGGCAACTGGTCAACTCATGAATTGTAAAGCACATTTTGTTAGAAATCATGCTAAAGTAACAATCATCCAGTGCTGCATATCTACCCCTGAATATGATGACCTAGTAAAAGTTGAATTCTGCAGCAGCTTGCAAGCTGTACTAAAGCAGGTCCAAAATAAACAAGGAGTTTTGCAGCACTTCTTAAAGACAGACAGATTTATTTGTCGCATGAGAGAAATCCCACTTCATCAGATGTTTGAAGATGGAGACAATCTTCAGGCATCTAATGAAGTGGGATTTCTCCCATTAAAGCTCATGCAACAAATAAATTGGTTCATCTTAAAAGTGCCACAGGACTCCGTTTGTTTTGCTGACCTAGACTAACACAGCTACCCCTCCGGAAGTTGTAAACCAGACCTGTGACACTGATGATCTGGTTATGGGTGATATTAATGACCAAACCACAACCTTGGATGGGAGCATTGCATGCATGAACACAGAATTGAGAGGCATGCAGACAACAATGAGAGTTCCAAAACTGTGTAGTAGGTATGACTTGCTATTTTTATATGATGATCACTTTTCAAAGCAGGACCACAGTTTAAGCTAACAGTGAGGCTTGTAAGAAGGCCTGTGTATTTGTACATCATTTGCCGCCTTGGGTTATTAGTTCGTTTAAAGAACTAATTTGATAATCCCTGCTTTTGATATCTAAAAATGACATATGAAAAATACATTTGCATATGAACTCTTAGCTTTGGCCTCATCCAGAGACTATTAGAAGACTTACCTATCCAATCCAGTGCTCTTACAGTATCGTGTTTTAAAGTATTGTCTATTTAACAGAAATTAAAGAAGCACATAAAAGAAAAAGAATAATGAAAGAACGATTCAAGCAAGAAGAGAATATTGCTAGTGCTATGGTGATCTGGATCAATGAAATACTACCCAACTGGGAAGGCATGTGAGTAAATACATTTTCTAGTGCAAGTCTAATGAAAATGTGGTTTATTTTCCCCTCTTACATCTCAGAAGAACCACCCATTTCATTTTCTTCCTACCTATTCCTGAAAATATGTTGGACTGATCCATCTAGCCAAAGAAGGTTTATAGCCCACTATAGTGCTGCAGATGTGATGAGGAATCATTCAAACAATATGAGATGTTGCTTCCGTTGGATGCTAGCATGTTTCTCTCATTTTAGTCTTCCTCTTTGTCAATCCAAGAGCATAAGCAGAAAGCTTCAAATTTTGACTAGGGTAATATGTTATGTTACTGCTGAACGGCTCAGTGAAGTCCGGAAACAGAAATTGCTAAATTTCCTCTTTTTTTTTTTTTTTTCCTCCCCCCCTAGGCGTACTACTCGAAGAGTTCGAGAACTGTGGTGGCAGGGATTACCCCCAAGTGTTCGTGGGAAGGTCTGGAGTCTAGCTATAGGAAATGAACTAAATATTACTCATGGTGAGTGTCATGTATACGCACATGATCACACTTTTATGCAAAATTCTTTTACTTCATTTAACCAAACTAGTACTGATCCACCCTTCCCCCACCATGTTTGTTTGCTGTTTCTGATATGAGGATGATCCCTTTTACTGATCAGGTAGATGAAGATCTTGCATTTTGTCATTGAATGGTTGTTAGTGTAGGTCAGAATAGTTTAATACAGTTTTTAAAATTGTTCTGTGTGTTCTCAGTATCTAAGCAGAGGATTCTGTGAGCTATGAGGATTTTTTGTTTCCGTTCTAAACATCTCTTTTCATGCTTTGTGACTAATGTATAAAAATGTATTTTGGAGCATGCCTTTGGATATAAAAGCATGTTCCCCCCTCAGAGATACAAAAAGGAAAATTTACTTGTGATTTGGTGGTTAAAAATCTGAACTAAATTCAGGCGTTCTGCAGTTCTTGTACAGGCAAGGGGGAATGCTTGGATGCTATGCTTTAAATGAGTGTGATTATAATACACTCTAATGACCTGTGGATCTTTTAGAGAAGGAAAAAAGGCTGGGATATGTGTTTAAAATTTACACTAATGTTAATCACACAGTTGTTTTGTATGTTGCACAAGTTTTAAATGTTCATCTGCGTCAAAGCTGTTTCAGTGGATCTGACTTAAGCCAGGGCTTTCAATGAAATACCTATGTGTTCTCAAGATCATAATGTCCACTAAGTACTGATATATTCCTTAAATATTGTATCTACTAGTAAAAAGTATTCTGCCTATTTTTTTAAAATAAAGTGTTCTCATGGGTCAAGTGCCTTGGACTGTGGTAAATAATAAAACATAGTAAACTAACTCTTTATCTAGCAAAAAAGGCAGAAGAGTTCTAAATTCTAATATCAACTACACAGAGGAAAAACTCTAGCATACAATGCCAAAGGTTGGGAAAGAAATTCTGGATCAACACCCTGACAATTTATTATTTATTTATAATGATAAATAAATCTTCCAACTCTAAACATTGTAAAAGGAGCGGTTTGTGTAGGCCAAGATAGTTCTGCAGGGGTAAAAGCAGTGTATAGTCAAAATTACGATCGGTTGCACCTTCATGAAAGCTTTATAATAATGTCCAGATTTTAATGGAAATGTCCAAGTGAATTTACTAGCTTTTCATTATAAAAATCATACACAATAGTTATTGAGCCTTATACAAGACATCGTTTAAAAAAAAGGAGAGTAGTAATTGATCACCATCCTTGCTATAATGGTCATTAATGTATTTGAAGACTGTTACTCAGGCTCACCCCGTCGTCTTTTTCTCAAGACTAAATATGCCCAATTTTTAAACCTTTCTTCATAGATCAGGTTTACTAAACACTTTATTTTTTGTTGTGGTCCTCTGGACTCTTTCTAGTCTGCCCATATTATCTCATTTTAAGATTCTAAAATTTTACATTTGGGGTTGGGAGAGGGGGATTGAGACCAGAGCTAAAGAGCACTTCCTTGAAGATATTTAATTATGGTTTTGTGTTTGACTTTATTTTGCAGAATTGTATGAAATCTTCTTATCAAGAGCTAAGGAACGATGGAGAAGTTTCAGTGAGCCACATTCAGAAAATGATATAGAAGGTGTGTTCTTACAGCGTTATCAAATGCTATTTGGAGGTTTTTTCATCGTTTTGACATACTGATGGGTAAATGTCTGAAGGCTCAAAAGTTCAGTTCAGATGAGAATTAAAATCTCCAGGTTTTCAGATTGTCCAGGCTCAGATTCTTTGATAACTTCTGTATTGTAGAAGGTCACTGAGTGAATGTCATCTAGTATTTCTCAAGCCAAGAGAGAGACCTGCAAAAATATGGGTTGCCATAAGCAATTTTTAATGTCAAAATTAATATTCAAATACATGTTTTTCCTTTGTCATTGAAAATCTGGGACCAATGACGACGTGTCTAACCAAAGGGCTAGTAGATGAAGCACAAAAAGAGCCAGATGATACTAAATTCTAGTACCATCTCTGCTATTGTCTAGCCTTGCTTGTGTGGCTCTCTTTACCTTAGGATCCAAGTGCCTCACAGATGTAACTGACTGTGTCCTTACAAAAGCCCTGAGACAGAGGAAAGTATTAGCTGTCATTTTACAGATGGGGAACAGATAGATGAAGAAATTGTGATTTGCTTGAGGTCTTCCTGGTAATCTGGTTCCTGATTCCAAGATCTTTTTGCCACTCAAATCTATAAAATTGGTATAGTATCACTTACACCTGGGAAATCTTAAGTTTTCTGCATTTTCAAATTACATATATGGTATATATCATTCCTAATTTCTTTGGTGCATGTTGCAGAAATGGCTTACTTTTATTGTTGGAAAAAAAAATCTTACGTATTTAATAATGTTACTAGTACTGAGATTTTACCTATTAAATGTGATTTCATATAATTATTTTTAGGTTTTATTGCCCTTTAAGGAGGGGTAATATTTTTGTAGAGGTTAAAATATTTACTGCAGTAACAATCTTTTTTCCCCAAAACACACCAGCTCAAAAATAGTCATGTGGAAAGGGAAAAATACTTTGTCTACATTTCTGCTTAATCCATCCTGATTCACAGAGTTTCTTTGCCAGTAAATTACTCAGGCTTTCCTCAATCCACATCTGTGACCAATCTGAGGCAAACTGTTTTTAAAAATCTTTGTCTATGAGCATGACTCTAAGCTTGATTATCTGGCAGACATGTTGAAATGACTTCTATATCCTTTTTGCTTTTGCACTGCATTACCCCCACCAGTTTGATGTAGTTTTTTAATTATATTATCACCTTTCAAGCAGACTGTTCAATTGATTATTTTTGGGACCCTAAATGGAAAAGTGGGGCTCTAGCTCCAGTTTAATGTATTCATGCTGCATTTGTTGTTTTTCTTGTGAATGTCCAAGGAAAGTCCAAACTAGATGGATTTGAAGAATGGTTTATTATACCCCTTTTCCCCTGTATATTCAGGAGTAGGATGTTAATGACTGGGTAGAGAATTCCAGAAAGTACTAGAGATTTTTATCTTATGTATTTGGATTGGCCTTAAATTTTGTTAAGCAAAATCTTTTCTTCACATCTTTCTGAAAGTTCTGCTGATCTCATGTATTTGCAAGTTTTTGTTGTTCTCCTCAAATAACTTTCTATCCTTTAAATATTGTCAGGTATGGCTCCTTCTTACTGTCTGTTGAAGTAGTATTTATTTCACTGAAAAGCATTTATTAATGGAAGCCTAAATTTTGACCTTTTCTGAATTTTATGCACATTTAATAAAAGAAAGGAAATTTTAAGTGACTTTTGTAGTCCAGCAAGTTTAAAAAATACTACCTGTGAAGAGCCAACTTGGAATGAGTTACAGAAATCAATATTAATTTTCCATTCTACTTGATTGATTTAGAACTAGTACTCCTGTTTTTATGGTAGTCCAGTTCTGACTGTCTTTAAACACACTGCCATATTAATGCACTGATGTTAAACAGTTCTTGATGGTTGCTAATATCCGGTTAAACAAAACTAGCTGGCAGTTCTTGAATTACTGGAGTGACCAGTCTGGATTAGTATAACAGTTGAAGAACCAGAGTTGTTAACATTACATTGCCTCTAGGGCCCCACTATAGTTGTGTGACTCTGTTCACATTACCCTAGAACTGAATTTCAACAGGAGTTAGCAACTAAAGGGCTTAATACCAACATGGAGTTTGCAAGTTGGGTGACTTTTTTTTTTGTTGGTCTGATCAATTAAAAAATTTCAGGGAATGTTCCAGGTACCGGTGAGCAGAAACCTGTTGGTGTGTGCGCGCGCCAAAGAGCTTCCTGTATCTGCAGCACCAACTGTGTGTTCTGTGGGCCTAATTTTAATGGAAGTCAAGATAATGGAAGCTTCTTGCAACCCCCACTGCAGACAGGCCTTTCTCCCAGCTGTGATTGTTATCCTCTCATTCTGGCTAGCCCTCCCAGGTTGGTGTACAGCTCAGTCAAGAGAGCTATACGCTTCATTGCTTATATAGGCATACCTTTTGGTTCCTGAAATGCTTTTTACAATGGAAACTGTGTGTGCCCTACCTAGCTGTAAACAAGTTCTTTGAGCATTTGTCTGTATGATCCTACAGTAGGGGTGCTCGTGTCCCATGCATGACATGTCCAACTCTTTTACTAGCAGTGTTCAGTTATAGGTTGTGCATGTGTCCTGCATGCCTTTGTCGTGTCCTGCCCTGAAGGCATAAAAGTCAGATCAGCCCCCAATCACCACTATTTCTTCTGAGTATCTGTGGCAGAGAGATGGAGCTTCAGTGTCCATCTGTTTTTCTGTTGTCTCTAGGTAGCTAATTAGCCTACTCCTTTTGTCATTTTCGGCCAGTCAGACACATTTGCTACCCAAGGTAAGAAGGTGGAGAAATCTGCCTAGGCTAACTGGTGGCGGTCAGTGTCTTGATTCTTTTCTGGAGGAAAAAGATAAGGCTTAAGAGCTGTACCATATACTTTCAGGGATTGTAGGCACCCTTGCTCTTTGTCTTAAGGCTTGTCTATATGCCCCCACAGTGCAGACTGCAAGGGTGCAAATTGCAGCATGTGCTAGAGTGTTGTGGTGTAACTGGCTTGAGTTGATCCTATTAATGTGAACTAAAGTATAACTAATTTGTGTAAACCTAATGCTGGCAGTGTTACAAACTAAGTGCCCTTCAGTTCACAGGGTCTAACAAGTCACTAACAGGGTTTTCATGGAGCAGTTACAGTGCAAAACTGAAGAGCATGTGCTTCAACTTGCACTCTCGTAGTCCACTGTGTGGGGTGACATGAACATCAATGTCATAATGAAGGGGCTGTTTGTCATCAGCTGTCATAGATTTACTGGTACCAGTAGTCTTGGTTCCATCTACCACTGACTACTGAGTCCTGTGCTTCACTGTGGAGCCCAGTACTGCAAGGCTGTATGCTTCAGTACTGGCTGCAGTAATACCGATCCCTATTGCTTCTCAATCTTCTTTTATGACTCTTGAGGATATACAGAGATGCTGGAACTGGAGTTCTACTAGAGGTCTACTGGACCGACCTCTGCTTTCCACAGGTTCCAAGTCCCTTCAGTTACTGGAACCAACAGAACCTGGTCTTGAAGATTATCTCATCAGCCCTCACTGTACGTACTGATGGGTGTCCTTCAGAGATGGAGATCTTAGTCCTGTTATCTGCACCACCATTATAGGGCGCTGATCAGTTTTAGACATGCTAAACCTTCTGTTGCTTCCTCCAAACATGATGGCACTTTTTCATTGGTTTTTGTCTCCCATCTCTGTTTCAAAGACTCTTATTACAGGGGTGGCCAAACTGATGGATCTTGAGCCATGCAAGTCAATTATTAAACCTTTGAGAGCTGCACTGAGGCATATAACCACATACGTTTACCTACTCCAAAATTACTAAGCTTAAAATTCATTGCACACTTTAATTTTATCGTAAAAACAGGGCAAATATTGATCCTACTACTGTCAGATTCTAACAATTACTTAAGGTTACCATGAAAACTAGGCCTATACACTAAAAACTTAGCAGTCGCTGGATGTACAACACTGCAGGCTAGTGGCAAGTTTTTAAATCTGGGCAGTAACTTGCCAATGCAATACGTAAAAGCTTTCTCAGGTGCTGATCCCTAAGTATTGCATAATGTTTTGATTTAACAGATTTCAGTGTGGCATGCAATGCTTCACAGCAGTAAGTTATGCCAATAATCGAAACTAATCTACATTGTTTTAAGCTTTTCTGCTTTGTATTTTTGTTTCTTTTTATTCCACATCATGTTTAGAACTCGTAAAATATGCTTTTATTTTAATGACTAAACTGCATTAGGGTCTAGGAGAAAATCTAAACATGCCATGGCTTCCCCAACCACATCATGCCCCCCCCCCATTGTTGCTTCCCTGCCGTCTCTTACTATGCTGCCGCTTCTCTTTTCTCCCCGACCATGCTGCCGCTTCCCCCCCACTGGCTCTTGCCATGCTGCTGCTTCTCTGCTGTCGTCAACCATTGTGCACTTCTTTCCCCAGTATTCCAACACACCGCCCTTCCCTGTCCTGCTCTTCTGTGAGCCGCAGTTTTTGTTTGAAGAGCCATGGTTTGGCCACACCTGTTCTATTATAAAAGGTACATCCAAGCAAGGATAGGGCTGCATATAGACAGATCTCATGGGAATTGTGCTTAAACATACTTCTGTTGGAGTTGAGAGCAGTTTGTGTAGCTTGCAAAGCTGTTCCTGCCTGTATACCAGAACACCACTTTTTCTCTTTCCTCTTGGACTAATATATTTTATTTTTTCCATTCTAAATCGCTTTTTATTCTGCCCATCTCATCTACTTGTGATCTTTCCTGATATAATTTCACAAAACCATAGTGTAGTACTGCACCAAAATGTTCTGTGTTTGACAGTGTGGGGATTATAGCTGGCTCTCACTTGAGGAGAACTGCTTGTTAGCTGTTCAATGATTCTCTTTTGATTCTATGAGGCAAAAGTTCATAGCTAAGTGGAGGTGTTTTTCAATATGGTCTAACCAGTGATCTGGGTAGCCAGGTTACTCCTCTACCTTGATTATTTTAGACTATTATCCTTGCAACTATATAGTTTTTCAGTCTGCTGTGTTGAAATGCATTCTAACTATTCCTAAATTTGTTAAAGATCTGACTCAGTGGTTTCCATCAGTGCTTTCCTGCCTGGGACATGAATGTGGTATTAACGTCTTTAATATACATTCCTTTTGATGTTTCATATATTTTTTTATATCGCCTTTCTACAAAGACAGCATTTTTAGTAGTTGTTGTTTCAGCTCATAGAGTTAGTAAGTTATAGGTTTTGACAGCTGGACATGCTTTTATGGTTTTCTGCCAAAGGTTGCTTCAGGCTTTTATTTAAATGAATTTTATACAGTTGTCTGTATTTTTCTCAAGCTTAGCTCCCAGTCTGAAGCTACCTGCGTATCTATCATTCTATCGATATAGAACAGAGTTCTTAAAAAAACAAAAACAAAAAAAAAACCAACAACAAAAAAAAAACCCACATCCCACACACACAACCTCAGCACTCTTCTGTAGCTCTTTGCAGTCATCTAAAGAATAGGCTGCATCTAGCCTAAGACTAGCAAAGTAGTTTGCTGATGATATTAAGATCTTGTATACTATGAATAAGCATTTAATCTGTCAGTTTGGGTGTATTCTACAAAGGCTCAGGCAACTTCTGTAGCATGCCTTAGTGGAGTTCTGGTCTTGAGGCATTGGGTGGAGGGGTTGTCAGCGTGTATTGGGAAGCATGTACAACTTCCAACAGACGCTGCAGGCTAAAAAGTTCTGTTTTCCATGAATAAAGGTTACATACACATATAGCAAGATCCGTGTGAACAAAGGCACCTCAAAGAACTCCAGTCATTGTAAAGTAAGTAAAAGGTTATATGAGTGTGTTTCAAGTATGCAGTTCATGCAGTATGGCTTTGTGGAGGAAGTGCATTCTGAGAACAAGAATTAACTTTCCCCATTTTCTACATGAACAACTTTCTGCAGTTCTTTCTGTATATGTAGGTGCAACTTCATCTGGGCTTATAAAGGAACATCAGTAAAATAGCTAGCTGGATATTTTAGCCATTTTCACAAGTGACTCTTGTTTACTTGCAGATGCAGGTGTATCTGTTGCTGACCGTGAGGCCAGCCTGGAACTAATTAAACTGGATATATCACGCACATTTCCATCCTTCTATATCTTTCAGAAGGTGAGGGGTTTAAAAAATCTGTT
Organism: Podocnemis expansa; assembly: GCA_007922195.1. Lineage (NCBI taxonomy): Eukaryota > Metazoa > Chordata > Testudines > Podocnemididae > Podocnemis > Podocnemis expansa. Next base: position 13,322,476 of record ML681981.1, on the reverse strand, counting down.
TTTAAGAAGAGGTCATAGCTTTGTGAATTCATACTATGTCCTGCATGTCAAGAGTTGGATTGTATGTGGTGTCATTCAAATAAAGTATATTTGCACCATGTGTCTCCATTCAAAATAAGTGAAAGTGTTGAAATGAGATTTTTACGCCCTTGAATGAAAGATGACATATAAGTTTTCTGTAGTGGTGGTGGTATTCTTGATCTTAACATACCATATTAGGAATTGGGCTTCTATTAATATAGATATGGAAGCAAAATTAATGTGCATATGTACAGTTAAATTGAAGTTTCATTGGTTGTGAATAGTATAGTAATTTAGTCTGAGTCTTTAAGCCAATTAAATCAATTATTATTTTATCTAGATTGAGGAAAACTTTACAAAAGTAATCACATTTTTCCTGTTTCCCCAAGGGAGGTCCATATCACGATCTCTTGCATAGTGTCTTAGGAGCATATACATGTTACAGACCTGATGTGGGATATGTAAGTATCTGCTTTATATACTGATATTTTTAATAGTGTAGATATTTGAGTTGTAGTATATCAAAACTTCTAGTTCTGTAAACTTTTATTGTGCCACCACGTTTTTAAAAATATAAACTTGCACAAATTTACTTTTGCATTAGTTCCCATCTTTAATGAGCATATAATTCAGATGTCTTTCTAAATCTACGCATGATCAGCTATTGCAGGTAGGGAAGTTCTGTGAAGAAAATAGATTGATCCTATTACAGTGCTCTTTTTAAAGGTCCCCGAACACTGTTGTCATCTAGATGAAATGGAGGTGAAGCATATCAGCGCGTAGAAACAGTAGGGGAGATTGGTAGCACTTTGACTTCTGTGCTCCTAGATGTCCAGGCAGAAGAGGTATATTAAAAAGTTAGCCACATTTAAATATTTACATGCACTTAGGGAATGTGGGCCAGGTGCATGAGCACAAATGGCATTGGCTAATGGGACTGTCCCAGTTGACTCTCTACTAGGTAACTAGAATGTCATCTCTGTTCAAACCTAAAGAGTTGTACCCTGAACCCTTTCCTGTGTGATACACTTTCCCTGGCAGTTTTCTCCATACCATAATAATGAATTTTGGGCTCTGTTCTCTCTTTGACAAGTAAATGAGCTCTGCATCCAGCCTGTTGTCTTCTCTAAAGAGAGTGGGTATTCCACATCTCAGAGCATCTTAGATCAGCAAACGCCTTCCTGGAACCTCAGTGACAAACATCCGCAACATGCTTCTGCAAAATAAATATGATTTTCTTGGGAGATATGTTGTTTTTTGTAAATCACTGATTTAATATTTTGCCTTTACTTAACTCTACCTTGTATACATCTCAATTTTGTGTAACTGGTTAATGACCTATTGGAGATTATAAATATTTGCATTTACAAACATGTAAGATTGTGTGCTAATTGTACTTCTCCATTGTAGGTACAAGGGATGTCCTTCATTGCTGCAGTACTTATTCTTAATCTGGAAGAGGCAGATGCTTTCATTGCCTTTGCAAACCTCCTGAACAAGCCATGCCAACTGGCCTTTTTCCGTGTGGATCACAGCATGGTATGCTAAGACATTGTAAAGCTTGGAACTTGATTTTATTCTTTGACTCAATGTATCCTTATGATTAGTAACATCTTAATCCTTGCTTCTGGATAGAGAATAATTTCCGATGATGTTTTGTGTTCGATAGTCAAGCTAGTAGTGATTGATTACCTCAAGATGTGTATTTCTAGAGAGAAATAAAGTAGAATTTGTTGTTCTAAACACTTCAATTTTTGTAACTTCCCCCATAGATGCTGAAATATTTTGCAACCTTTGAAGTATTCTTTGAAGAAAATCTCCCAAAACTATTTCTTCACTTCAAATCATATAGTCTTACTCCAGATATATATTTGATAGACTGGTAAGTTAATGGTCATAGCAAACTTGATTTAGCAACTTTCTTTCATTTCTCCATTTTTTCTTCATGTTCTTTTTTTTTTTTTGACGCAGAAGTACTGTTAGCTCAGTTTCTGTGGGACCAAAACTACCTCCAAATTTTCTGGATCTTTTGAGGTCCTGGAGAATTACCTTACACAGCTGCGCAGCCCTGGCAGGAGAGTGTAATTCCAAACATCAATATAGAATTGTGAAATGGAAGTAGAAATGACATATACTCTGAAAAAGAAAACAAGATGCAGGGAACTTAGTAGGTCTTTTGTGCTTCAGACCACATAGTCGAGATGGTTAGTTGTGAGCTTGTCAGGAAAGAGGAGGCTCAAGGAAATAACATTTTGATCCAGTTCTAGTGGTGTAGGAAGTTAGTAAAGGGATACTGAATAAAAGTGTGAGGAGAGTCTGAAGGGAAAATTTAAACTTGAGGTAGAATGAAAGTAAGAATTGGAGAAGTAAAGGATAGACTTAGATATAACAAGCATGTAAAAATACGTAATGTTCAAGTTAGAGGGAGTACACTTAAAATCAGGAGAGAGAAACAAAGAATGAAAATAAGTACTTTAAGAAATGTTGGCAAAATAACAGTACATATTTACATATACATTTAACAAATTCACCTTTTAACACTTAATTGAGTTAATCAATGATGAGTAGCTAAGCTACATTGCGGTAGTGCTGTTATATCAAATATATTAAAATGTATCAGCAACAATACTAAAATTTGCTTATTTTCACAGCTACAAAGGAGTTTTTGATTACCGTCCCCTATAAACACAAATGTCACTTGATATTTTTTTAATCCTAACCAGTTTTCCCCAGCCCTTTAATTGATTTCAGTATTCTTAAGTTTTGGTGGTGTGCATTGAAGATCTCTTGCTTCATCCCAACATGACTGGATTTAGTAATGAACAAATACCAAATGTATGTATGTCTTGCCAGTGTCTAATGTTGCGTCACCCTAGTAAATTTCACGTCATCACGTCACCAGAATAATAAAATGTTGCTCTGTCCCTAGAACATAAAATCATTCAGAAACTGTTGAAGAAATTATTGTGAAGAAACCTGAAGTTTGAATGTCATATTCGCCTGTCAGAATAGCAAAAATTTTTGTGAACATCTTAAGCCTTTTACAACCAACTTGACAAAAATAATACTGAAGCCTAAACCAAAACAAAATTAAAGCAAAAAGCTCTATTCAGGGAGTGTTAGATATCTCTACTGCACAGTTCCTTTTTTTGGAGGCATACAAATTGCCCTGTAGTGGAGGAGGAGGGAGAGAGGAAAGCTCTCTAATGAAGTATCCCCTGTAACATGGGAAGAAGGTGATAAGACGGTCTCAGATTCAGAATTCACATTTTAGGGGAAATCAAACTCTGCGAGTTTTCAAAATTGCAAGTATTTGACAAAGGATAAATTCAGCTTTTGAACATTTCAGTGCTAATTTGTTGTTTGATGGCTTTCAGTAACCTAGAGAGGGGCATAGGATCTGATTTTTCTGAAATAAAATAGCACTAACTAGTTACCTTTTAAAAAATTATAGGATCTTCACACTCTACAGCAAGTCACTACCACTTGATTTGGCCTGCCGAGTTTGGGATGTCTTTTGCAGAGATGGAGAAGAGTTTTTGTTTAGAACGGGATTAGGAATCCTTCGATTATATGAAGACGTGCTCCTTCAGATGGACTTCATTCACATAGCACAGTTTTTAACAAAACTGCCTGAAGACATCACATCAGAGAAGCTTTTTAGTTGCATTGCAGCTATTCAGATGCAGAACAGTAACAAAAAGTGGGCCCAGGTGAGTGAAAATAATGTGGTTAAATGTTAAGAAAAAATACCCCGCATTTCTCAAAATAGACAATGGCCTGTATAATATCAGAAAAATGTGCAGGGTAACTCATTATAGATCCTACTTTCTGCTGGAAATCTGACTCTTAAAATACCATGTCCAAGCCATGTGCTTGGATTCCTTTCTCTTCACAGGAAGTACATCCTTTTTGTCTCTGTAAAGAGTAGTTCAGGTGTCATTCAAGGAGGAGAGGTGGCTTACTACTTCCTCCATTGGATAAGTTCAGCAACAGCAGTTGCCTGTTCCATTATCATAAAGCTTAGAAGTAAACTAGTAAAGTAGTTGCCCTAATGAATAGGCTGGGGTATTCTTAGGGCCCTGTATAAGACCACCTTTCCAATTCAGTGTGGAATCAGGGAAAACCCCATAGCTGTGTTTTGGGTCCAGAAAACAAATGTTTTGTTGTAAACCATTAAATCCGATTATATGAAATGAAATAGTCAATGTCCCAATTAGAAAGTAAGATGTTGGATTTAAAGTGAACTGTATAGGGCCCATTTAGTGCAGCTTTGGATTTTTGTGGCATTTGAATCACTTTTGGGCTTCTGCAGTTCAGGAACTCCTCACATATTTCTGTAGGTGCCATGAATATCTTCCTTTAGAAGTTTTAAGAAAAATACTTTCAAGATCCAATATTCAGCAAATGTTTGCACTATTGCTGCTGAAGCCCATATCTGACTATAAAAATACAAAACATCTGGTTGGGATGAAAGAGAAGCCAAGCACATATTTGCTGCATCTTATCCTTTTGCACACTGAGCAATAAAGAACAGGCATTTGATTAAATGAAATAGTACCCAAAGGGCTACTTGGTGTAATGCATTGCCATGTGAAATATCTATGTTCACTTGTTTACTTCTGAACAAAGTTGGAGATGTGAGAGCACGCCTTAGAATGGAAGGGAAAAGGAAATGCCTTTATTGTGGCCAGTAAGGATTTGCAATAGTTGCTCCCCTTCCCTTTCAGTGTCTCTCCTTGTGCAGTTGTCAGTTGTAACCCTGGGTCTAAAGATTAGACATTTTTAGGGAAACTTATGAATCATCAAGTTGATAAATGTAAATACTCCTTGTTGAGAAAAATATCAGTATTCTAGTTTCTGTATAAGGGTAGCCTATGTTATGATAAATGCCAATTCAATATTACAGTATTGATTTTTTTAACCTGTATTTTAACACTAATTTATAGGTGTTTGCCTCACTAATGAAGGACAGTAAAGAAGGGGACAAGAACCATAGCCCAGCACTGAAAAGCTAATCTCCAAATTCATTGACAGTGTAGAAAACCACTTGAATAAAATGGAAATATTGCATCCTTTCTACATGAAAACCACTATAGCCTGAGAAACATGGAGAGACAGTATTTGACTAAGTACAGAAACTGATGAAATCTTCACCCTGTTGCCAGTATTAAAGAGCTTTTTGTGGGAAGATTTATTTTCACAGAGAGCAGAATATTAAAACTTGTGAAACTGAGAAAGTGGGTAATACATATTTAATATTTAAAAAAATCTGCTTAATGCAATAAATATTTGTAATAACTTTTGTTGGTACTTAAAAAAATTTTTTGAGGCATACATTTTTTAGATACCACAAAGGCACTTTTTTTGAGGAAGTGAGGGAAATGTTAGGAGGCCCAAGAACTGCTATCTGAACCAAACACTCCAGTACAAATATTACCACCACAATTAATCAGTAAGAAATATTGTGGACCAAATGAATTTTTGTTTAGGTATGTTTGTGCCAGATAATATAAAGGGTTGGGGTATGTCTCATTTAACTCACTGAAATTGTAGCTTTATTCTTCAGTTTAGGCAAATATAACTCAGGAACTGTGGAAATAGTGTCCAATCTTGCTACAAAGTCAATAGCGAAAGTTGAGTTGACTTAAATTGTGACATGATGAGGCCCATTATTTGTAGTGTATTGTAAAGGTGTCCAAATTAAGGTAACATGGCAGGCATACCTTCTTAATCTATCTAGCATGTGTAAGTCATAGCAAAGCCATAGTGGCTTGGGTTCAGTGCAGGCTAGGCAACTGAGTATATATCCAGGGTTCCCAGGCTTGTACAAGGATGGCTAGTCTGTTCTGTCACATTTTCAGTCATGTTACCCACACTAAGATATACCTACCTGTGCTGTATTTGCACCTTATTTACAGGGTAGATGCACCCAGGTAAAAGATGGGTTTGTTTTCTGAAGTATTGAGTGTGCAGCTTGCATTAAAGGAAAATGAAGTGGGTGTTCCATGAATAGTTATTTTTCCACCAGAAGATTTTTATCTTGCTTAACCATTACTAACAAAAAATGGTTCACTTACGCTTAATGGCAAACACTAATTAAACAAGCTATTGTGAGTCTGTTTTAGGAAGCATTGATCCTAAAAATTTCAAGTCCACACTAAAATGCTGAAAAAGTGCAGCCAGAATAGGTTGTAATCTTATGGTGTGCAATACTGAAAAATCCCAAAAGCACATTGTTTGGCAATACTTTTTTTTTTTAAATAAACTGTGAGAAATAAGATCATATGGTATGTCATTCAAGGAGATATTTTCAATATTTCCTTGTCTCTAAAGAGTATACAACACAACTTTTGATCTTGGGGGTTAGAAACTGAAAATAGATAATACTGCAAGTAGCTAACACTTGATTTTTTGGGGTTCATTTTGATAATACTTAATGTAAATAAATCGCTTCCCTGTGATTTTGTAATTGGTGCCTCTGTGGAAATGAAGTCAGATTTATCATTACATCTTCTTAAATTTGGGAGGTTTTTTCAGTTGTCCAGTGTTAAAAGATGAGTTTGCATAACTTGTTCTGGTTAAGAATTTGGATTACAGTGTGGTGTAACATGTTGCTATCTGGGTTAAAACTACATTTAAATATACTACTCATAACATACAATTTAAACTGTCTGAGATTTTATGTATTCACTACTCTAAATTGGATCCAGTTTGTCTTGTTGGACTTCTGTTGTACAGTTTTCTTACTTTTCAAGTACAAACATGTATATATAATTGTACATAGAAGGGATTTAGCCTTCACTTAAGACCACTAATAACAATTCCTGTGTAAATAAAACTCATAAGCAGAACAGGTATTTGAGTCTTTTTTTTTTTTTTTAACCCCCTATCTGGCCATCTTTAGTTGAAGAGGTTTCAGCTGTATTCAACTTCTTGTCAAACCTTTCTTCTCAGTCTGATAATGTACTAGAAGGACTTCCTTCAGGTGAGAACAATTGAAATGTATTTCTATACTGAGTGGCTCATCCAAATGCTAATAGGTGTACAGCACCTAGCACCGTGGCTCCTGCCACCTTCGGCAAGGAGAGCAGGAGTCGTGGGGCGCTTCGAGTAACAGGTGCGGGCAGGCCCTGGTGCAAGGTCCGGGCAGGCGAACGGGCTGCCGCCTTCACAGCAAGAGCGGCTCGAGGCCGCGAGCTTTACGGCTCCGACGTAGTGCGAGGGCTTGCGTTTTACAGCAGTGGCACCGGAAGTGACGACAGCTGACGCGTGCCTCCAGGAGTGGGCGGAGCTCGGTCCCGCCCCGCCTAGGGCCGCGCTCTCCTCGGCTGCTGGGAGGAGCCAGACTGGAGCTCCGCGCATGCGCAGCCGTAGCGGCCGGGGGGGCGCTGGAGTTCGCTTGTGGTCGCTGGGCCCGGCGCGTGCAGCGGCGCCGCGTGTGATTGGCTAGGCCGGGACCCCCGAGCCGCCGCAATGAAGCCGGTGAGGCGGGGGGGGGGCGCGGTGCTGTGCGGGCGCGGGGCCGGGCGCCTCTGGGACACGTGCTCTCGTCCCCCCCCCCCGCTGAGCCGAGTGGCACGGTCCGCCTGTGGCCGTTGCCGGGCCGGGAGGAGCCAGCGGGCCGCGTAACGCCCGGCGCGTGCCGTTAGAGGCGCCCGCCCGCTAATTAGTGACGTTAACGGCCGCGGGGCTTCTCGTTTCGCTGCCGGGGCCTCGCTGTGCTAGCGGCTGTGCAGCGTGTCCCGGCACGGGGCGGGGCCCCACGTCTGTTCCCAGTGAGGAGGGAAGCAGAGGCTGAAATGTGCTCCAGGACAGTGGTTCCCAATTGAGGGTTGGGGCCCAGCACTGGGGGTGCAGACCCTCGGGCAGTGGTCCTGGCACCCCTCCTGCTGCTGGCAGAGACTGGCGTGCACTGCTCGAGGTGTTAGTGGTGGGTGGGGCTCCCAGATACCAAAGCCTGGAGGGGAGAGAGAAGTACAAAAAGGAGGACATTGGAGGGCACATGGAGACTATGTAGTATTCATGTCATAGTCTTCTGTTTTTAGGGGGCCCTGGAACGCTTTCCCCTAAAAATAAGGTATTCCAGCATATTTTGACCCCAATAAGTAAAAAGCTAGACAAAATCATATATTTTAAAAAGCCTGCCAGACTGAGGACATGCAGGTAAAAAGGAGGACATATCCTTCTCTTGCCTGACAACTGGTAACCCTAGGGAGGTATGAAAAGGAGGACACTTGGAGAAAAAGTAGTATTAATGTAATATTCGTCTGCTTTTATGGGGGCCTGGAACACTTCCCCTAAAAGCAGGGTGTTTCGGGGCATTCTGGCATATTTTAACCCCTGCAAGCAAAAAGCCAGACAAAATCATGTATTTTTAAAACGCCTGCCAGACGGAGGATGTGAAGGTAAAGGAGGACTTGTCCTCTTTTTGCCTGACATCTGGTAACCCAACTGGTGGGTCAGAAGCATACATGATTTTTTTTCAACTGGGTCTCGAGGTGGAAAGTTTGAAAACCACTGCTATAGGAGTCTCTATTTAAACCGCATTGCTTTCTGTGTTCGCTAGTTACAGTATTAAGATGGTTCAGAGATGTTTTTTGTGAAATCTATGCCCATTTGTTTCTGGGTTGTTCTGCTTAATGCATAATAAACAGGGAGTTTGGTGGGACTTGTAAAGACTGACAAATTTATTTGTCACACAAGCTTTTGTGGGAGGAAATCCCACATCGTCAGACAAAGTGGGATTTTGTGCCACAAAAGCTCGTGATAAACAAATTTGTTAAGTCTTCATAACAAACCAACAAGGAGTCCTGTGGCCCGTAAGGACTAACAGATATACTTATTGCATGAGGTTTCATCAGATGCTTTGAAGAAGTGAGATTTTCTCCCACTAAAGCTTATGCAATAAATATATATGTTAGTCTTTAAGTGCTTGTTTTACTGAACTAGACTAACACAGGTGCCCTTTTGGATCTTAAGTCTTTATAAGTGCTACCAGACCCCCCCCCCCTTATGCTGCACTACACTAACTGGGCTAACCCTTTGGAACCTGCTTCATGCAGTTAATTTCACTGATTAGGAATTGGATAAACTTAAACCTAAACACAGAAATCTTTTGTTAGCAAGAAATTTCTCATCCAGCGCTGGTGTTAGTGAGTTTTAACATGTCTGGTTTAAATCTTTCACTTAAAAATAAAATAGGCACTAAATTTAATGAAAATAAATGTCAGTTAACTGAAGCTTTCTGTTGGTTTCCAGAGAAAAAATAAAAAACGAGTTCCAAGCTTTCGCAAGTTGCTGAAAACTAGTAAAATAAAACTTGACAACAAGTTAAAGAATAAACAGTTTAAACAGCAGAGCACTGCTAAGAAATATCGAAAAGAACAAAGAAAACTTAGGCAAGCTGTCAAAGATGTTGCGTCTAGAACACCTGTTCCGCTGGAGGAATACAAGAAAAAACATGCGGGTGAGTGTTCACTTGTTTCCGGTAGTGAATTTAGCAAGATTTCTGATCTATTTTATGTTGATGGGGAGTAGAGGTGAGCATGAAAGTCTAACTTATGTCTAGTGAAACTAGAGCTCGGCCCAATAGTTATAAATTGTTCTTTACTCTGGTGCTGCCGTTAGTGAATGTGTGCAGATGTCTGATTCTTGACTTCTGTTTTGTAGATTATTGGTGGTCAGTTCTTTGCCACTGTATCAAACAGTTACTTGCATTGAGTGTAATGAGGAAATTATAATAATGCTTATGTTATTCCTTATGCAAGAGTTGGTAGTATACAGTGCTTTCAAAATAACTGCAGGAAAAGTACATCAGTGTTTCCCACTACAATCCATTTGTTTTTATTCCTGACTTCTTCAGATTTTCTTTTCATATACTCAGAAGTGTCTTCAAAGATTACTCCCTGGGCTGAGTAATATGTTTGGAAAGCACACTGGTCACCTGCTTACCTCCTGTTTCAAACTGGGTCCCCAGCCTGTTATTTTTGTACATTCCTGTAGACTGAGGTTCAAAAGCTACTTTGTGCCTGAATGCCTATTATGTCTTTTTAGAACAAGTCCATAAATTGCTTAATCATGTAAAGTAGATTCCTTGATGATGGAGCTTGCATGTGATGCAGACTGCTCAAATGCTAGTTTTTAATCTTTTTCTTTAAAAAGTGAAGAAAAAAACCCTTTCTAAAAGTAGAAATATGGAAAATAAGAATTAATGCAGCATGACTGCCCCCAAATAAATCCTTCTGGACTGGTCCAGCCTTTGAAGTCAGGTTTATTTGGCCTACTACGATTGATGGGAGTCTTTTGAATTACCTAGATAATGATTTTGAAGTTAGGAAGACTTAAGCCCCTGATTCTGTAAATGTTTATGAATGTAATTGACTTTAATCATAGTATTAGTCATCTTATTATTGTTAATGGGTGCACTCACAGGAATGAAATTTAGCATCTGTGTTTGTTGGATTGGAGCTGGAATGTGGAGTTCATTACATTGACAGATATAGGAAAGGTGCATATTTAAATGCAGTGGCTCACGGGTTTGCTTATTGTCCTCTCATACAGCTGAAAGAAAAGAGGAGGAGGAAGAAGAGGAAGCTCTTCCACTGGATATGATGGATGAAGATGACCTGAAATTAATGGAAGACCTGGCTCAAAAAGCATCATTTGTAACAAGAGACCTTTCTTCTAGGTAAACATTCTCATGTACCCTTATAGTACCTAAGCTTTAATGAGGAAAGGAGCGATGTAAATAGTGGTGTTCCCCAGGGAGCTGTACTGGAACCAGTACTATTCAACACATTCATAAGTGATCTAGACAAAGGGGTAGACAGTGAGGTGGCAAAATTTGCAGGTGATACAGAACTGCTCAAATAGTTAAGTCCAAAGCAGCCTGCTAAAAATTACAAAGACATCTCACAAAACTGGGTGACTGGGCAGCAAAATGGCAGATTATTCACTTTGATAAATGCAAAGCAAAGCACATTGGAAAACAATTTCAACTGTATATATAAAATGATGGGATCCACAGGATAGTTCTGACAACATCCATCCAATGTGCACTGGTAGTCAAAAAAGCTAACAGAATGTTGGGAGGTCTTTAGGAAAGAGAGAGATAATAAGAGAAAATATTTTGTCTCTAAATCCATGGCTAACCCAAATCTTGAATACCATGTGCAGATCTGGCCCCCCATCTCAGAAAAGATATACAGGAGTTGGAAAAGGTATAGGAAGAGACAACCACAGTTGTTAGGGGTATAGGACAACTTCCATCTGAGAGAAATGAGTGAGACTGAAGCTTTTCAGCTTGGAAAAGAGATGACTAAGGGGGTATATGATAGAGGTCTATACAATCATAACTGGTATGGAGAAAGGAAATAAGCAAGTGGTTTTTACTCCTCATAATACCATAACTAGGGGTCACCAAATGAAATTAATAGGCATCTGAGTTAAAACTAACAGAAGGCAATATTTCTTCACACATCTCATAGTCAAATTGTGGAACTCTTTGCCGGAGGATGTTGTGAAGGCAAAGAGTGTAACAGGGTTCAAAAAAGAGCTAGATAAGTTCATGGAAGATGGGTCCGTCAATGACTGTTAGCCAGGATGGACAGGGCTGCAAAAACCATGCAGTTGGTGTGTGCATAGCTTGTTTTTGCCAAAAGCTGAGAATGGATTACAGGTGATGGATCACTCGCTGATAACCTGTTACTGTTCATTCCTTCTAAAGCGCATGACATTGGCTGCTGTTGGGAGACAGAATACTGGACTAAATGGAGCATTGGTCTGACCCAGTATGGCTGTTCTTGTGAAGTTGTTAACACTTCCAGTTTTGGACTTTGCTTGTTCCACTCTCACATTCTCTATTAACACATCCTCAAACACTACTATAGCTAATCTCTAATGCTGGGAAATTACTTTTTTCTGAGACATCTTGTCTGCAGTTTTCACTCATGACTCAGCTCTGTAGTGTGAGGCTGGTGGACCTCACCAAAGCTCAGGTGCTGGTAGCAGGCAGGGAGAAGGAACCAACCTCTTTTTGGTGACCACAGTCCTTCGAGCAGTTCAGTCAGTTCTTGGTTGAACTGCTTATAAAGGCTTTCTCTGCAGTGTTAAGGCATTTACCAGAACAGTTTGATTGAAAAAATCATGCTTTAAATGCAATGACAATAAACTTTGTTAGGCATTTGCAACACCATGGATAAGAAGAAAGTGTCTGCAAATGCTTGGGGTAAGGGGGAGCGAAAATCCTGGAGGGTAATATCTTCAGAGAAATAGAGTTACAAGACAATTTTTCTGTTAACCTGAAATATGGTTTGTGCAGGATTCTCAGCTCTATAGAGGAGCAGAATAATAGGGTCTTTTTTTAAACAGTATCCTTTGGCAATCAGTAGGAGAGTTGAATGGCCATGGGGGCTGTGAAGTTAATAGGCTACGATTCTAATTTCCAATATAAATTCAGCTCTTATGTTTAACAAGTTGTACAGAAATTGTTACAGGTCAAAATTTGACATAGAAACCATCAGCTCAGAGGACTTCCTTTTTTTAAAAAAAAATTATTTGGAATTAATTTTGTCCTTTTCAAGAGAGGAAGAAACTTTGTTTCCAACACTTATGTTAGTCCCAATGATTTTGTTAAGGTTATAAACTATTAATCAGTTTTGAAACATACTAAGAATAACTTTAGAATACAGCATTACAAGCTCTCCTGCATTCTGTCGTGTTTTTTAAGATGCTATAGCTGGTCTACAGGTTGTTAGCTCAGATAGAATTTTATTTTTTAAAGCAATTGGAAACTGAACTGTATGTTCCAGAACAGCTGAAATAGATTCTGAAAAATCTAAATGTGTTTATTGGGTGATATTATGCCAGCTGTGTATCTTTTAGTTTGATCTAGTTCTCTTTTGTTTTAAAAGGATATTTTTAAATTGTTTAGATAAATATTGCAAATTAGCCTCTGTATCAAATTTTGGTTAGTTTCATATTGTTTTGTAAACTATGGAATGTAGCATTTTCCAATTTTAAAATGTTCCCTGTTCTGCCTTTTATTCTGATCGATTATGAAAAGTTCATAGAAACACCTGCATTGTAGCCACAGTAACCAAGGTCCACAGAGGGACTTAGGCATGTTAGTTCTAGACTCTACTCCAACCCACAAAATCCTCACTCAGCTGTCATGTAACCCTGTAGGCACCTACATGCACCTGTTGTCTAAATATTTGCTATAACAGGTTCGCTCAGGGCTTTTATTTCTGCCTCTGGCCCTGCCTGCTACTGTCACACTCTGATGGCCATCTCCTGCCTGAGCCCTGGCATGATCCACAAACCAGGAGAAAGGTACCTGTTTTTCCTATGGGGTTTAACTCAGTGCCATGAGCACATCTGTTGGATTTGGTCCGATTCAGAATCTGCCAGAGGTGGGGTGGTTGTGCCTCCCTTACAGTTTTGTAGCCAAATGGCTAACTAAAGTACTAGGGCCAAAGAAATTGAAAGACTCTAGCTTGTTGGTTAGGTCACCACCCAGAAAATGGGAATTGTAAGGTCTAGTCCTACTGCCTTAGTTGCTCTTTCATTTTTTATCAAAAGTGGAACAGCTTCAACAGGAGAGAGTGAGGGAGCCCTACATCAGTATATCCCATAGCGAGCAGGCTAGAGCACTGTTCTAAGAGGTGGGCAGCTCCTGTTCAAATTCCTCCTCCTCATCAGGCAGAGGGGAAAATTGAACCCAGGTGTCCTACATCCCTGGAGAGTACTCTGACCACTGGGCTAAAAGTTATGAGGGAAGTGACAGTGGCACCGTCCTCATCCTCTGGCTGTTTGGTTGGTGTTAGGTACGTGTCTGTCTCCTTCCTGCAAGAAACAGGTTGACTCCAGAAGGATTCCTGCCTGTGGTTCACAAACACATACAGGCACCTTCTACCAGTCCTGACTTAGGCAGTATCTGCACTACCACTTGCATTGGCAATATGTACATCATTCAGTTTGTGAAAAAAAAAACACAGCCTTGAGGGAAGTAAGTTCCACCAGCATAAGAACTTCTCCCTCTAACATAGCTACTGCATTTCATTGAAGTGGTTTTATTATATTGATGGGAGAGCTCTCTCCTGTCAGCACAGAGTGACTGCATGAGCGAGCAGTCTTACAGCAGCATCGGTATAGTTGTGCCTCTAAGCTCTCTGCTGTGGACATGGCCTTAGCTGTCTAGCTGAGGAGGGTAGGCCTTTCGCTAGCATCTTCCACTGGCTGATTTAGGTAGCTCCTCACCTTGCTTGCTGACTGCTGTAGATTGGATTCTCAGGTGCGTTATCTCTTCCCATGCATTCCTTAGACTTTGTGGAGCCTGCTGCTGTTCCAGTGAGTTTTCAGATGCCTAAAAATTAGGCACTGTGATGCCTAAGTCCCTTGTGGGTCTGGGCCTGCTGGATCATATGATGGTTATCTTTTTTTTTTTTTTTTTTACAAAATGAAGATCCGTATAGTCACACGTAAATACCTGCAGGTTAGGAGTCTGAACTGAATGAAGAGAGACAGTTATGACACCCTGTCAAAGGAGATGGCACACTAACTAGGAGGCTGGCCTGTTTGCTGTGGAAGATCTTACGACTGTGAGGACTTTTCATTGCTCTCCTTTTCACAGCCTGCTACATGTTTGGCTCAAGACATCTTGACTGACAGTAGCCATGCTAATGAGGTTTCTACAGCATTTCATTATTCTGTTAGCTTAGGGGCTAGTAGTGTAATAATGCTGACATTCACAAATTACTTGACTGACTTAATTTTATGTCTAGGTTTCGAGTAAAGTGTTTGGATGTGAGTTTTTAACAGTGCAGATTTTACTAGGTTACCTAAACCACCATTCTGTTTTGATTTGGTTTCATATCTAAGTTTACATAATACCTTGGAGGTGAATGGGCTTGTGGATTTTTTTGTTTATTTTTATTCAGAGAACAGTGGATAACTGGAGACGCAACTGAAACTGATGTTTCGAGTGAACTCACAGATGTTCTAGTTCATGACATACTGCATGACTTTTTTTAAGATGTAGGAATTTTGTTTTGACAGTATACTTTGAATTTATAGTTAATGTCTAATTTGCTGATTAATTGAATAGTCTGTCTTGCACTCTGCAGTGAACCTGTTCATGCCAAGAAACGAAAACAGGAAAGTGTGATTGACAGATACGAGAAAATGCCAAGGCGCATGCAGACAGAGCCAGAAAAAGAAGTTATTCACCTGCTTCCTATCAAAGACAAAAGTGGCATTATTCCACAAACGATAGAAAAGCCAGGTAAGAAACAGTGGCTGGAGTCAGCATAGCGGCTAAGTAAAGTGGTATTCATTATTTTAAACCCCAATGTCTAGTTTAGGTTTGTAATATACATTTTGTTCTTTTAGTTGTCAGTATTGCACAGAATGAAGAGGAGGAGGATACAGAAGAAATGGAGGTGGTAGAAGGTAATAAAACATGATTATTTTTGTATGTAAGCAACAGAAAAGTGATATTCTGTATAATACGAAAAGTCATTTATCACAGACTGTTCTTCTGAGGAGGCTCTGGAACACAGCTCAATTCGGGTAGGTTTACCCTTGTGATTGGGCAGTGAGTCCTGTCTTGTTGCCTTCCTACTCACCTTGTAGAATTCCAGGACTTGCAGAAATAAAAATTATGTTGTCAACTTAACAATTATTTTATTTAATATCTTTTTGATGTGTTGAGTTATGCTTAGGCTAAGCCTTTCGGAACTGTTACACCTCCTCCATAAGTGACGGAAGAAACCTCATTATTTAATTCAAGAGCCTATACCTTGCCTGATCTGTGTTTATTATTCAAAAATAAAAAAATCTTTAGATGAATTTAAGGTTGCAGGCATGTACCATTTTTTGAATGCATATTACCTTTCAAGATTTTTTTTTTTTTAATTTAGACAATCAAACATGAGAAACCCAGAAAAGTAACAATTCAGGCATTGGCCTTTCCACAGCAAGCGACAGAGTCTGCCTCAAAAGATGAGTACCGTCCTGACTCTGGCTTAGTTGAGGTTAGAGCTGATTGGGAAAATGGCAATTTGTTAACCTCAGAACAAAACCAGATTTCAAAATAGCAAAATTTCCTGCGAACCAGAAATCCTGAGTTTCTTGGCTATTTTTAATCAGGGCAGTAACAGCCAAAACTTGAGTGAATTAAACAGTCATCAGGAAATGCAAGTAGAGTGGTTGTGATACCAAGCTGTGAATTTGTTGTGATAAATTGACATCAAAATACTTTGTTGCAAATTCTCTCTCACTCACTCACTCACTCACACACTCTCTCTCTCTCACTTCACTTTCAAATTCAAAGCAGACATGTGTTGTGCTCCATTTTATAAAACTTAGAAACTCAGTAGAGGAAGTGTAGTGTCTAGCTAGCTACCAAACAGGACGCATGCTTTTTGGAGATACAGTTCTCCGCTACCATGTCAGGACAGCCGTGTCAGGGCCTGGGTTTGGCTGAGGGGCTGGGGAGGCCTGATGTGTTCTGGAGGGTCGTATGCACTGCCAAACGTGTTGTGGCTAGCAAATGGTTGAGAAACACTGGCTTAGAGTAAGTCTGGGGGCTAGCATGTAGAGTTAGAGTGTAGCCGTGGTGGTGGGAGAGGCTGGCCATCACAGATGCTTACATAGAGTCTTGCGTGGGTATGTAGTTAGCCGCTTATGCTGATGCAGCTGCATTATTTTCAGCATGCCAACTCAGTTAGAGCTAATACATATATATTTGCTTCAGCTGGGAGTTATACCCCAGCTTGATGTGCAGACACACCCTCTGGAGTAAACCCAATCCAAGGGCACCTTTCCTGAGAAAAAGTGAGTAGGGTGAGAGGATTGTAGCAGGCAGCACACCAGGAAGTATTCCTTTTTCCTTCCTGTGGATCTCTGTGGCCCTTGTGAGGGGAGTCCCAGTCTTATACAGTGTTTGGAGGTGGACAGTTACAAGAGTCCATCTGAATATGTAGATCCATGTGAATTTGCACGTCTGCTTGATACCCGTGTGCCATTTATGCAGATTGCGCATCTCATAGCTGGGGAAGCAGCTTCCTGCAGCTCATAGCCTTGGAGGCTGCTTCTTCATCTTTGAGATGGGAGTTGGGTACCGGGCACTCATCAGTTGATTGGTGGGCCTGAGGGTCTAGATGCCAAACCATCAATTGTTTGGCATGGATTCCCCTGCTAGCCTCCAATCAGCTGTTCAGCAGGATTCCTCCTGCTGTTTGGCAGCTGCCCGGAGCGGCTGGCCGCCAAACAATTGATTGGGGGCTAAGAGCTGCTGGTGTGGATGCTGTAGAAGAGCTGAGAAAGTACAGATGAAGGGTTGAATGTAAGTTGATTCTCAAAGATTGTATGTGGATTCACAATTTTGTATTCATGCAGGGTTTTGTGAATAAGTTTAGCAGCTTCCTGTGAACATTCCATTCATTTGGAAGTTGCCTTGCAACATCTCCAGTCAAATGGTCGGAGGCTTGTGAGGGCTGCAGGAGATTTTGAAATCTTGGGCCCAGAATCCCATCATGTTGCAAGTCTTAACGTATTTCTCTGGGACAAGTCAATCACCCAACGAGCCTTAGGTGGACCCTGGTCAGGAGCATCAGCCTCGGGGAAAGATCCTGTGCACGCAGCCCCATTCCCCACCTGGGACCAATACGTCCTTAGGCTCTTCTCCCTGCCAGCTTGGAGCTGAATTCCCAGCTGGGGATGGGTTGGGAGAGGCGGGTGCCACTGCGGGTGGCCAGCCTGGGATGGGGCCATGAGCCACAGGCACTGCTGCGGGCAGCTGGGCCCTGGATTCCAGCCGGGGGAGGGTTGGGAGATGCAGGGGCTGCCCTGGACACTCGGCACTGGTGCTGGCACTCGGGTCATGTGCCCTGTGTGCAAGGCACCAGCGACGCCCCGACCCTGGCTATCTAAAATTGATTCAGTGGCTGTCTAAACAGAGTTTGGAAGCCAATGACATTAGTAGCTAGTAGGAATTGCTGAGTCCAATTGGGCCTCCTAGTGGATGGCTTTGGGGGACCCTGGGTACTCTTGTAAGCCTTGTGGAGATTGGGATAGGTCCACAGTGTGTGTGCTAAAGTTGCAGCGGTTGAGAGGGAAACATTTTAAGTTCTTTGGCCACTGATGGGCCTGCTCAGACTCTCCAGAGCTCAGGGAGGTAAGAGGGTAATATTAAAACTCTTAATATTTACAAAGACATATGGAATGGATCCTTTTCTGCTGTTCCTCTTCTCTGTCTTCCTTCACTCTTACGCCCTTTCTTCTCTCCTATCAAATCACCCAACCTGCTTTCATGACCCTGTTCTCTCAGTCCCACAAGCTCTGTATTCTCTCCAACCTACGTAGCTCCCATCCATGCACACATGCAAGCCCGCATACACGGTACTTGGTCCTGCCTTGAGTGCAGGGGGCTAGACTTGATGACCTCTCGTGGTCCCTTCCAGTTCTGTGATTCTGTGCACACAAGCTCTTCCTAAGACTTATTGGAAGTTAGTATGTTAAAAGATCCCTGGGTGTGTGGGAATAGGATGAGAAGGAGCATGGAAGCCCCATCTCTTTTGCCCCTATTAAAATAACTGAGTCCAATAATCTTAACTTTTAACATCTACTTTGTTTTCAAGCTGCAAAATTCTGACCCCCCAATAGAAATTTCACTGTTGAGAACACCATTTTTTTAATTAAAACTTCAATTTAGAAATAGCCTGTCTGATTAACTTCAGTTTTGTCAGATGTCTCCTTTTTCTATTGAGAATATGGAGTGGGTTTGCACTTTGTAAAGAAAAAAAAGAGTTCAACCCTCTTGTTTACCATCATGTTTTAAATTCATTGGAGCTACCAAACCATTTGATTGTTATTAATAAAAATCTTAGTAACTTTTAAAATTAATTTAATTTGTTAGTCTTTGATTCTGTGCCTTAGAGTTCAGCTAGATCAAGGGTCTCAAACTCAAATCACCACAAGGGCCTCATGAGGGCACCATGTTAGCCCAAGGATCACACCACTGAAACTTTTTCATACGACACAAAATACAGTCAGAATGAAAAAATGAAGAGTAACATACATACATACATACATATATATGCCAAGAGTAAATAAGAAAGAATTACTTCCACTCAAGATGGAGGTATCATCAAGAAGACAGAGTTAGTAAGTAAACACACTTTAAATTTTGCATTATCAATTGTCTGAGAAATTCTAAGTGTCATTGCGAGTTGCAGGAAATAACTTAAGGGGCCACACGTGGCCCACGAGCCATGAGGTTGAGACCCCAGAACTAGATGAATCTGTAAATCTGTGTTTTATCACTGTCTTTTAAAACTCAGTTAGTCTTGTGAACACTTCAGTTTCTTAGGGTACTGCAGTTGAATACTGGTGTCCAATTCACTTGAAATTTAACAGAAAAATTGTATCCCAAGTCCAGAGCTAGTCTATCATGTTCGAGGTCATGATTCCTTTGATTTTTTATTTTGGGTTGGAAGAAATGAAAAGGGTCTTGTAATTAACATAAGCTTTCATATGATTTTGAAAAAAACATTGGTTTTCTTTGCTTTTGAATAGTATGCTGCTGAATTTAAACATTCTGACATTGTATCTGCAAAGTAACAGTTTGAAATAAAATGAATAGAATTGGATTTTAAGATATGCTACTTGTTAAGTGGTTTATAACATGAAGTTGAAGAGTGGAGGGAAAAGCTAACTATTACATTTTTATTTTGTTAGCACCTAGTGAAGACCCTCAGCCTGTGTTCACTGCAGAGGAACTGCTTATTCAAAGGAGAAAGAAACTGCAAGAGAAGAAGAGACACATTGCAGCCATAGCAGCTGCCATTCTGTCTGACCCAGACAACAATGTGAGTAACATTAGATCTGTGTATTTATTTGTATATATAGGAAATCAGTCAATTACAGAAATCTGAAGTTATCAAGGAATGGCAAAGTCTGCAACATGCATGGAAAAGCAAAACTCAACAGAAACATTGGAGCAAAGGGGAGCCATAGCTGTTAGCAATGGCCCTGCTATCAAAAATGATGAGAGTGCTGTGGCACCTCAGAGACTAACACATTTCTTCGGGCATAAGCTTTCATGGGCTCCAACAGCATTCATCTGACGAAGTGGGTTGGAGCCCACAAAAGCTTATGCCCAAAGAAATTTGTTAGTCTTTAAGATGCCACAGGACTCTTGTTGTTTTTGCTGTATGCAGACTAACATGGCTACCCCTCTGGAAATTTTCTGCAAACAAAGTAAATCTGCAGGACTGTGTTAGATACCACCCATGCTCAGCAATATTTGGATTCTTCATGAATGCCCTTGGTGTTACTTATGGCAGTGGTTCTCAACCCCTTGGTGATGTACAAAGGTCTTCCAAGGGCAGGGCAAATACATAAACACATCTGGATATTTGCTTAGTTTTACAACAGGTTTCATAAAACACGCTAGTGAAGTCTGTACAAACTAAAATTTCATATAGCCAGTGAGGAGTTTTACTGCTCTATATGCTGTACACTGAAATGAAAGTATAGTGTTTATATTTGCATTGATTTATTTTATAATTATATGATAAAAATGAGAAAGTAAGCAAATTTTCATTAGTAGTGTGCTGTGACACTTTGATACAGTATTTTATGTCTGATTTTGTAAGCAAGTAGTTTTTAAGTGAGATGAACTTGGGGGTATGCAAGACAAATCAGAATCCTGAAAGAGGTTCAGGACTCGGGAAAGGTGGTGAGCCACTGATTTATGGGTTGAGAAGGAGGATTCCATACAGCTCCCATGTCAACCAATCTTCATTCCTGTGGGCATAACCTTTACTTGGGCTCTGTTTGCAGTCTCATGATTGGACTTTTACTTTTCAGAATGCACTAATATTTCCCTGTCATTCCACATCAAGTTGTAATGACTTGTTAGCTGCAGCATTCCTGGACTATTAATTTCAATATTAGGTTCTTTGAGGTTTGTTGACTCATTCTCTGGCATTCACTAGTGTGTGTGCTAATCTGTTAATGCAATATCACATTTATTATAGTAGTCTTATCTCCAAATAAAATAGATTTTTGCTGCCACCCATAGCTTAAAGTATAGTGCATGTGTAAATCTGTGTTTTTTTGGAGCATAACTTTTATTTATCCTGCTTTGTGTGTTTTCTTGAACAGATAAAGAAATTGAAAGAATTGCGTGCCATGCTAATGGAGCAGGACCCCAGTGTGGCTGTGATTGTTAGGAAGCTGGTGATGATTTCTCTGATGGAAATATTCAAAGATATTACTCCTTCTTACAAAATTCGCCCTCTGACTGAAACAGAAAAACAAACCAAGGTGAAGCCTGAGATTTCTTTATAAAATAGTGTGAATAGTTTGTTGTTGTTTTCGATGTGCTGCCCTGATCTAAAACAGATGATTAACAGAAATATAGTTTTTGAACAAATTTAACAAATATGCATGGGGTATGTCTACATTGCAGTGTAAGCCAGGTTTGAACCCAGTCTCAAGCCTAATCCTTTTGTGTCTGTTCTACAGTAACACTAGCCCAGAGCCCAGACTTGGGATCCCAGAACAGGGCTGAAGAATTTAAGCTTGAATTAAGCCAAGACCTAAATCCTGAGGCCTATTGCTTTGCATTGTAGACGCAGCTCCACTTGACTCCTGTTCTGAGAATAGCTGGAAGTATCCCACAATTCTATGGGACAGCTTCCTTAGTTTTCTGTATCCTAACAAGCTGCAGTCCATTCTCTTGCTGAGACCATTTGCACCTCTCCCTACCTTCACAAATGGCAGCTGCTCAGCCAGTGATAATCCTTTATGATCACTGATCTGCAAGCAGTCTATCAGAGGACACCCTGGGTTTGCAGTGGAGAGCCACCCAGCCAAAGTGTAGATGTACAAGCCCAAGGTTCTGTAATGTGGGTCAGCTGATTCGAGTCCCTCTAATTTTGGTTTTACATTACAGTGGAGACATAGCCATAGTGGTTCTAGACATGTTAGTGAGAGTATAGCCATTGTGTGAAGACAGTCTTTGTAGATGTATCTAATTAACCATAACTGTTTACAACTTTAGTTTAAAATCTAGTGCTAAATTGAAAGAAATAAAATTTTACAAAAAGAGAAAATCAGATTGCCATTTGTAAAATGTTTATATCTATTTTGTAAATATTTAATGTCTTAAACTCTTGTAAATTCAATCATCAGAAAGTTTTGGGCAACTGGTGTGTAATCCATAGGTGATTTTCAGTAGCGTAGTAAACCTTAGCTCAAAACAGGACTCAGTGTCAGGCAGAGAGAATTGAACAGAAGGAAAAGCCAATAAATGCTGTCATCAAAAATACAATTGCTCATATATTTTTGGGTTCATATACATGGAAGCATGCAGGCAGATTAATCTTAATTAACTTAAAGGTATGGATTTGAAGTGAATTCTTTAAATTTTATTAAAATCTGAGTGTGGATTTTTTGATTTAGGATGAAAATGGCCTTAATTCAGTTTATTTTAACTCATTTTGGAAGTGAATTAAAGTTAAGGACACTTCAGTGCTGAATGAAGGTGTTCAGTGGGTTTTAATGTGATATTCTATTTCAAATTCACACCTTTAGTTAATCTGCATTAATTTTCCTGGATGCACCCTTGGATCAGATCTTTCCATGTATGTTTAATTTTTTGGGCAAAAATGCAAAATACCTTATTCCACTGGATTCTTTTTGGAAAATGTTGGTTTAGAAGATGTTTACTAATTGATGTGGCACAGCTCATGCTCCTGGCCTTTAACTTGTTTTTCATAAAGGCAGTTCTAGTTCCAAATCCTACTTTTAAATACCTGTTAATGAAATAGATGTGGTGGGTGGAAGAATCTCCAGGCAGCAAACTTGTGCAGAAATGTTAATATACATTTGAGAAAGCTGTGGTAAAAACTAACTTCATCTGATTAAAAATCAAACCAAAAAAACCACCTCAGGCGCACCAAATAACCAGACTTTGGCTTGGCAATATTAGTTAATTGAAACACTTAGATATTTAAAAGTAATTGATCTGTGTTTTGGTTACAGGTTAAAAAAGAAACTCAGAAACTAAGGGAGTTTGAAGAAGGCCTTGTAAGCCAGTACAAGTTTTACTTGGAAAATCTGGAACAAACAGTTAAAGGTATAGTGTGAATTTCCCTCATTTCATAGTTAAGTACATTCTTAGAGACAAAGTCATGGTCCTTCCATCAGTTACACATGCATAGTCCCAGGGAGTTGAAAGGGCCTACTCATGTGCACAAAGTTACTTTCCTGTGCAAGTGTTTGCAGGATCACATCATAATGTTTCTCTCTGGTATGAATATTGCTGTCCAAATCTAAGATTTCCTGATTATTTCATCCAAATCTGTACTTAAGATTTATTTTATTAAGTAAAACATCAGGAAGACTCCAGAAAAATACTAAAATAGCAGTAACTTACCTAATTTTTTGTATTATAGTAACAAAAATAATATTTTTATTCAGATTGGAAGCAAAGGAAGCTGAAGAAAAGTAATGTGATTTCATTAAAAGCATATAAAGGTCTGGCAGAGATTGCAGTCAAGTGTTTGTGTGAGCTGCTTGTGGTGTTGCCTCACTTCAATTTCCACAATAATATTATTGTCCTGGTTGTACCTCTCATGAATGACACATCAAAATTGGTGAGTATCTTTCTAATTGTTTTGATTTTAAGAGGAGTTCTTTTGTATAAGAAATGCTTTTGATTTTTTCAAAGTTCATTGCAAAGCAACCACAGCGTGCCTGTCTTTTCAACACTTTGCTTTACAGGCTTTCTCTTTGTACTTGATGATGATTTTCAAATTGAAAATGGATATTCACATGATTCTACATTTTGACATAGAAACTTAGTTGTGGTTGAGTTACTATTGGCATGAACTGGCCTCTTTTTTATCATATTCTGAGAGTATATATTTCAATTAACTTTGCAGATTTCTGAAATGTGTTGTGAAGCAGTAAAACAGCTCTTTAAACAAGACAAACTGGGCTCCGTTTCTCTGGGTGTTGTTAAGGTAATTTCTGGCCTTGTGAAGAGCAGAAATTATGATGTTAGACCTGAGGTAAGTGTCTTTCTGTTTGTATTTTGGAATTTTCTTTTGACAATGGTAAAAATAGTGAAAGACTAAATACTTAGCGAGGCCATCCAGTATTTCATCACCTTTCCTGAACATAGAACAATCTTAGAGCTTCTTGACTTCCCTTAGTAAAGGAGAAAAGCAGTATAGTCTGTCCAGCCGCCCGCCCCCCCCCCCCCCGCCCCCCGGATATCTTAAAGCTTTGTGTTCAGTCCAAATTGGGTCAAAAGTTCAAAACATCAAAAGATTTCACAAAGCAAATACAGGCCAAAAGATTTCATTAGGTAATGTCAGTTCAACATTAAACTGCTTCTGCCTATGGTTCTGTGGTGCTTCATGTTCTGATCTCCTTGGCTGTTCCTGGCCTGTGTCTCACTTGCTGCAGTGTAGCTATATGACTCCCATGATGCACCTAATGGCTCAGTTATAGAGGAGACCATGGTGCATCATATAAGAGAATGTACAGCAAAGGAGTCTTAGCCCAAAAGAGTGGAGGCTTAAGATACTACTTTAAGACATTGCAACACCATAAGCATCTGCAATTTATTATTTGATTGATTCAAAACATAATATTTTGGTTATATTCCATAAACCAAAATATTTATTTGGACCAAGCCTTCCTAAAAGGAAATGTTTTGTTCCAGTGTTTCCATGCAAAATCGGAATATTTTTGAAAAACTGTAATTTTCTAGTGCAAAACTTTGATTTTATGTTAACTGCATTTTCCATAAAAAAAATCATTGCAGTGGAAAGTTTTTGACTAGCTTTCCCAGCTGGGCAGTTAGGACGTTTTGTTGATATTTTTACATTACTAAATGAAAACATTGGGCTGCTAGCCTGAACTAGTGTGTGAAATGGTCAGCATAAAATGGAGCTTGGAATAGGAGCCAAAAGTAGGAGGGAATAGAACTTGCTGGGCAAAGAGATTAGGAGCAGGAAATCACAGAGGTACTCCTCAAATAGGGGTGGGGACTGGGATCAAAATGAATCTGGTGGGGGTGGCTAGGCAAGGAGATTGGAACTGTGATGTGGGATTTGGGAAGGTGGACACTGGGATATAGGGCCTGGGCAGGGAGGAGGGGAAATGTCATCATAGAATGGATGGTAGGAGTCAGGCTTGGGGGGAATGGGCAGATAGAGTTTGTGCTCAGTACAGCATACCCTTCAGAGCCTGGAATGGAATTCCTGCTGCTTCTTCGAGTGATGTCCCGTGCTGCTCCACTGAAGGTGTTGCAGCGTCCGGGCACCACTTGATGGTCATTTTTAAAGTAGGTATACAGCAGGCTGCGCTTGCGCCGAAGGAGCACGCGGCGCTGCCCGAGCGGCTCAGCGCGAGCGCGCCCGCTGTCCCTCAGTTCGTTCTTAACCGTCTGCAGCAGCTCACGGTCTCTAACTCCGCTCCCTTCTTTTCACTGTTTCTGGCTCCTGAAACGAAAAAAAACATAGGTTTCTCTCACCATTTTATTACTTCTACTCATTTTTCTTAGGAAGAGGGGAAAAAAAAAAAACCACGGAAGAAACGGCGTCGGAGCTACCTGCGCCTCACAGACATGCCGGTATCACCCGGCTTTAAAAAATGCTTGCAATGTCATGAGGCCATGCCAACATCGGGTGGCCATTCACTATGCATTAGATGCTTGGGGGAGGAACATGTCCCCCAGAAGTGCCAGCACTGTGCGAAGCGAAGCTCCAGGACCAAGAAGGACAGAGACCTTTGCTTAAAAATCCTCCTCATGGAGAAATCGCTCTGCCCCCCAACCACGGAGCCAAACCTGACTGACTCTTCTCAGAAGAATGACTCCTCTATGCTTAATAAAGGAAACCCGAACACCCCAGAGGCTGCAGGTTCCTCGGGTGATTCGAGGTCTTTGTCCTCCCGTGTCTCTAAGCGGAGCTGGGATAAATTGCCGACCAAGCAAAGCCTACCCAGTGTTGGCTTGGAACCGCGGGCTGCCAAACAAATGGCCCTGGTGCCTCCTAATACTGATAAGACATCAGCACCGTTGGCGCCGGAGAACCCCGAACCGCAGCTTCACAGCCAAGGCATGCCCGCACCGTCAGCACCGGCTGCTCCAGGGAAGGAGCACAGCCTTTCTGCTTCAAACTCAGATCTACCGGCACTGCAAACAGTGAACTTGCCTCAGGCACGGGGTTCACCTCCTCGCAAATGGTCTCGTAAGACCCATTACATCTCTCCCAGTCCCTGCCGTAGCTATCGAGCCTCCCTATCACCAGGCTTATCTTTGTTGTCAAGATGCTCCAGCCGCTGTCGTCATTCAAATTACTCTTCTCCTCATCACAGTTACTGCAGTTCACACAGCTACGCTTCTGACAGGCACAAGCACTGTCATTATTCATGGTGCTCCTCTAGCCACTCTCACTCTCACTCTCACTGTGACATACGGCCATTGTCTCTTCAGGCCAGGCTGTCAAACAAAATCTACCACGAGGGCAAACAAACGTCCCCTGCTGGGAGTGTTAATAGCTTTACCAACTCGCCTCAGCAGGGTCACTCAATTGAAACAATCAAATCTAATGACTCTATTCAGCACTCCCCAGCAACTTCTCAATTACAGGAGGAAATATTTACTCAATGCCCTATTAACCCTCTGGAGGACTTGAAACAATTCAACGAACTGTTTAAAAAGAGTGGCACAGCACCTTGACATTCCCCTTCAAGAGGTGGCTGAATCTCAACATAAGTTACTTAAAATACTGCATCCATCAGTTCCTGCCAATACAGCGATACCCACGAATGAGGCAATTATGGAGCCGACTAATCTAATATGGCAAACTCCAGCCACAATTTCCCCAACCAACAAAAGATATGACAGAAAATATTACATTCCCCCTACGGACATGGAGTTTCTTTTTTCTCACCCTGTCCCTAACTCATTGGTAATAGATGCTGCTAACCAGCGAAGCAAACAGCCTGCATTTAAAACCACCCCCTCTGATAAAGGTTGGAAGCAGGTAGATGCTTTAGGGAAACGAGTATATTCATCTTCTACATTGCTTATTAGATTAACTAATTATGCAGCACTCCTGTCCAATTATAATTATAGCATTTTTGACAAATTATCTAATCTTACTGCAGACTTACCGGACTCTACAAAAGAGCAATTTAAGACCCTAATTGCTGAGGGCCACCTAACAGCATGCACCTTCCTTCAGATGTCTCTAGACGCTGCTGATACGGCAGCATGCTTGACAGCTGCAGCAGTGGTCCTTTGCCGTGCGTCCTGGCTTCACACAGCTGCTTTGCCCAGGGAGCTGCACAATAAAATTGAAGACTTACCTTTTGAGAAGACTCAATTATTTTCTTCCAAAACGGACAAGGTATTACATTCAATGAAAGACTCCCGAGCGACCTTACGTACCCTTGGCATTTTTCCTTCGTATACTAGACGACCTAACATCCGCTCGCAACCGTTTCAGCGACGATATCAAACCCAATATTCATCCCTATCTGATCTTAAGCCACTGGATCACCAACGCACGTCTAAAACCAGGTTTTATCGGCGTAAACAGACGCCTCAACACACCTCCTCTAATTCGATGTCTCAACCTTCTCAAACCAAACCTCATTTCTGATGTGTTGGTCGAGGGTCTGATCATTTCCCATCTTCCAGCAATATTCATTCACTATCATCTTTTGAGTTTCGATTAGCCCGCTATTATCCGCCCTGGTCGAGTATTACTACTGATCAATGGGTTCTGGAAATAATACAATTTGGTTACTCTATCCCATTCGTCTCCCAGCCCCCTCCCCATTCCCCTTTCCCGTCCCTCTTCAGGGACACCTATCATGTACAAGCTCTTCAGCAGGAAATCGAACATCTCCTACAACTGGGAGCTATCGAGCCGATACCCACACCTTTTCATTTCTCGGGGTTTTATTCACGTTATTTCGTTGTATGTAAAAAGTCAGGCGGGTGGCGACCAATACTTGATCTAAGACCCCTCAACAGATTTGTTAAACGTGAAAAATTTAAAATGGTTACCCTTAATACTATAATCCCCTTCTTGCACGAAGGTGATTGGTTTTCAGCCCTTGACCTTAAAGATGCTTATTTTCATATCACTATTCATCCCTCCCATAGGCGCTTTCTGAGATTCATTGCCAACGGCCAACACTTCCAATACAAGGTTCTACCCTTCGGCCTATCTACTGCGCCTCGCACCTTCTCCAAAGTTCTAACAGTGGCCATATCTTACCTCCACGCTCGCGGTATCAAGATCTGTCCGTACCTCGACGATTGTTTGATCGTGGCCTCATCGCACGACTGCTGCCTTTGGGCTTTGCAGACTACAACGACTCTCTTTCATCAACTCGGCCTGAAAATAAATGTAGAAAAGTCAGTCACGACTCCAACTCAAACCATAGAATTCATAGGCGCCATGTTAGATTCAAAGACTTCCCGAGCATACTTACCTCAGATGCGCCAACTAATGATCCGCGAACTGGTCGATCTCATTCTTACTGCTCCATTAGTCACTGCACGAATGCT
Organism: Podocnemis expansa; assembly: GCA_007922195.1. Lineage (NCBI taxonomy): Eukaryota > Metazoa > Chordata > Testudines > Podocnemididae > Podocnemis > Podocnemis expansa. Next base: position 13,293,840 of record ML681981.1, on the reverse strand, counting down.
CTTGAAACTGTTAGGCCATATGGCAGCGTGCACAACCGTTGTTCCCAACGCACGCCTAAACATGCGCCATCTACAGGCTTGGTTCGCCACGGCCTACAGGCCACAATTCCACCCACTTCAGAAGACTGTTACAGTCCCCAGCTCAGTCAAGGCATCGCTCCTATGGTGGTGAGATCCACAAAACCTCTCGATCGGTGTACCATTTCTACAACCTCAGCCAGAACATACCATAACAACAGATGCTTCCTTGAAAGGCTGGGGAGCTCACATGGCCAACCTAGCAACACAAGGCAGATGGTCTCCGCTAGAGGCATCCCTACACATAAACATATTAGAACTCAGAGCCATTAGACATGCCTGCATTCAATTTCTCCCTGCCATTTCCGGGAAAGCCATCACCGTCATGTCCGACAATATGGCATGCGTCTACTATGTAAACCGCCAAGGTGGGGCCAGGTTCCCTTCCCTTTGCGCAGAGGCAGTCAGACTCTGGAGGTGGTGCATTCACAACCAGGTTCATATCTCGGCGGTATACCTACCAGGTGTGCGAAACATCACTGCAGACACCCTCAGCAGGTTGTTTCCAGTAACTCACGAATGGCAGCTCAACAACTCCGTCCTACGGGCTGTTTTTCGCAGATGGGGACATCCAGTAATCGATCTGTTTGCAACAGCAGCAACTACGAAGTGTCCAAAATTTTGCTCCAGGGCACAGAACGAACCTGGAACATTGGGCGATGCATTCCTGATCAGCTGGGCGAGCCATCTCCTGTACGCTTTTCAACCGACCCCTCTAATACCCAGGGTCATTCAAAAGATCAAACACGACCGTGCATCAGTGATATTAATCGCTCCGGCATGGCCCCGCCAGTTTTGGTTCCCTCACTTACTCGATTTTTTGGTACGCAGACCCATACGCCTTCCACTAATGAAGGATCTCTTATACCAGTCCAATACTCCAGTGCATCACCCAGAAATCTCCAGGCTACACCTCACGGCATGGTATTTAATTGGTTCCGGGTAGCTGAGGAATCCTGTTCCCATCAAGTCAAGGACATCCTACTCAATAGCAGAAGATCATCCACTAGAACTTCATATTCTTACAAATGGCGACGCTTTACCACATGGTGTGTAGATAATAACCTTCGTCCTGACGAAACTACTATACCTCAGATACTGGACTATCTCCTCCACTTAAAATATTCGTCCCTTTCTAATAGTTCCTTAAGAGTTCACCTCTCTGCCATATCAGCACTCCACCCGACGAGCAACTACTCGCTTTTCGCACATCCCATAGTTAAAAGGTTCCTAACAGGCTTGAAGAACGCTTTTCCGCCTGTTCGTCCTCCAGCAACTCCATGGAACCTCACTCTTGTTCTTACAGCGCTCATGAAATCACCATTTGAGCCGCTCGCGACCTGTTCTCTGTACTACCTCTCCATGAAGGTCTCCTTCCTGGTCGCCATCACATCTGCAAGGAGAGTGGGTGAACTGAACGCCTTACGCTGCGACCCTCCCTATACTATCTTTCATAAAGATAAGGTATCACTACACCTGGACCCATGTGTTTTGCCTAAGGTAGTCTCAACATTTCATGTTAATCAACCTATCCACCTTCCTACATTTTGCCCAAAACCGCATACCTCATTGTTGCAAGCCTCATTACATACCCTTGATGTCAGGAGGGCGCTCGCCTTTTATATTGATCGAACAGCTCCTTTTCGGAAATCTAACAAACTATTCGTATCATTTGCGGAACGACAAAAAGGAAAACCCATTTCCAGTCAAAGACTTTCTAAGTGGATTAGGGACTGTATTCATACGTCCTACATGATCACGAATACCCAACCTCCGCCAGGTATTCGCTCTCACTCCACTCGGGCCATGGCAGCAACTACGGGCTTTTACACAATGTCCATGTTCAAGACATCTGTAGAGCAGCGACATGGTCTAATCCACACACATTCATATCTTACTATGCTCTGGACTTAGCGGCAACGAGAGATACTATAATGGGTCGTAAGATCTTGTCTTCAGGCAGGACATCCCACCACCTTCCTGCGTAACTGCTACGTAATCACCTTCAGTGGAGCAGCACGGGACATCACTCGAAGAAGAAGAGTTGGTTGCTCACCTGTGTAACTCTGTTCTTCGAGATGTGTGTCCCGTGACGCTCCACCACCCTCCCTTCCTCCCCTCTTGTCCTGTCTATTACAGATGCTAATCTGCTGGGAAAGAGGAACTGAGGGACAGCGGGCGCGCTCGCGCTGAGCTGCTCGGGCAGCGCCGCGTGTCCTTCGGCGCGAGCGCAGCCTGCTGTATACCTACTTTAAAAATGACCGTCGAGTGGTGCCCGGACGCTGCAACACCTTCAGTGGAGCATCACGGGACACACATCTCGAAGAACAGAGTTACACAGGTGAGCAACAAACTCTTCTCTTTCCTCAAATATCTGTGAAACTCAGTTTTTCATTTGGCTTTTTTAGAAGCCTAGAGAATTATATTAAAACAAGCCCTACGTTAAAAGGATGTGAAGGTTGCAAAATCGAGCACTCAAAATACCATGTGCCTATGTCTAAGATACAGTGCTTTAATTAAATACTATTTTAATCACATTTTTCACAGCAATGGGCTGTACATTCAGCAACCAGGAAACAAAATATAGTTGCTTATGAATTTACCACAGGCCATCCTGTGCGCTGAATGAGGGGAGTGTACTACAAGAAAGATAGTGCCTGATTCTGTAATCTTCGTGTCTTTTAACAAAGGTTTTTTTTTTAGATATAATTTCCCAGATTTCAAAAAAAAGAAAAATGAAAAAAGTAGTTTCACAGATATTTGTGCACAAGAGAAAAACGTTCAGACTTAAGAATTCTATTCACAGCAAACTGTACATTGTATTCCATGTTTTGAGTTTGGTTATTGTGTAGGAAACAATCCTTGTACCATATACCATTTTACTCTTTACCTCATCTTTTTGTTCCAAATGTATCTTGTCCTTTGTAGATGGTTCCCCAGTGTTCACTTTTATTTTTGCTGGTTCAGACATTTTGTTTCCAGCATCCCAATTCATTTCCTTCTCTAATTCTGTCTCCCAGGAAATGAGGCCTCATCCATGTACAATTACTCAAATCAAGTCAGGCCTACAGTTCATTATTTATTTCACACTACAAGCTCTGCTTTGAAGACTGAATTATATTTTCTCATGGGCATTTCAGTGGCACCCAGAAAAGGAGGAACCCAAAATAAGTGGCCACATGTGAAAAGTCTGATTTTATGTGGCTTGAATATGAACTCTGTTGAGGGCAGGGATAGACTCCAGTGCTTCAGGGCAACATTCAGCTGCCTGAATCCCGAAACCTTTTTTTTCCTTTTTTTTTTTTTTTGGCATTTCTTAACTTCTGTGGCTTGACTTTGAAACATTATTGCTAGTTCAACATACCTTCTTGTGTTTACATAAAGTATTGAGTAACAGCACATGGCCTCTGTTTAGAGAACATGGGTAATTCTTAGTTAATACTGATGCAGTTTTTTCCGTACATAGAATGTTATGACAAAACATCTCATATTTTCTGGTGACAGGTTAGTATGTGTAGTTGGGTTTTTGAAATTGTCAGAGATGCCTAGATTTCAGAAGACGACCTATTTTACTTTCACAAATCTAAATAAATAAATGGGGAGATGGTGATGAGGCACAGCTTGACATAGAATCACAGACATGTAGACCTGGAAGGAACCTCAGAGTCATTAATTCCAGCCTGCTGTGCTGACACAAGGCCAAGTAAATCTAATCCATCCATAGTATGTTTTTGTCCAATCTGTTTTTAAAAACCTCCAATGATGTGGATACATCATCATCCTTGGAAGTCTGTTGAGAGCTTAACTACTCCTTTATATATAATTCCCTGGGTCCTGTTCTCTCCTATTAAAGAAAGATACTGTATTTGCCCTTCTCTAGTCTTTTGGGACCTCACCTGTCCTCCAGGAGTTCTTGAAGATAGTTGCTGAGAGTTCTGAGGTTGCTTCGTCTTGTTCCTGAAGTAACCCTGGGATGAATTTCTATCAGACCCCACCAACTTGAGTACATCTAACTTACCAAAATATTCTGTAATGTGCTCCTTCTCTATTTTGGATTGCATTCCTTCCCCCATGTTAGTATTAATTTTGTTGAGTATCTGGTCGCCATTAACCTTTTTAGTAAAGACTGAAGCAGAAACGAGCATTCTTGATGTCACCTGTTGTTATTCTCCTTCTGTGCTAAGTAGCGAACCTCAACTATCTCATCCTCCTAATGTATTTAAAGAAGATTTTCTTTTTGTCTTTCGTTAGGTGCAACTAATTTTGTGTTTATAGTTTTTCTAATTTTTGTGTCTTCATGCTTCTGCTATTCTTTTGTACTCTTTGGTTATTCATTCATGTTTCCTCTTTTTGTAGGCTTTCTTTTTGATTTTCAGGTCATTTATTGTCTCCTGATGGAGCCATATTGAACTCTTACTATTCTTCTGTTTCTTCCTTTTCATCAGGATAGTTTGCAGCTGACCTTTAATTCTGTCTCTTTGAGAAACTGCCAACTCTCATGAACTCCTTTATCACCTAGATTTTGTTCACAGTGGACCTTACCTTCTGATGTCTGTCTTTTAAGTTTACTCTCCTGATTCTGCTACTTTCACTCCATTATTTCTTTAGAATCATGAAATCTGTTGTTTCACGATTCCTTTCAGCCAAATTGCTTTCCACCTTCAGATTCACCCCCAATTCCTCCATGTTGATTAGGATCAAGTCTAAAATGACTGTCTTTTGCCTTATTACTTTTCCAGTATGGGGTGGGGTAAAGTCAATCATTATTATTAAATTTTGTATTTTGGTTAGAATTACTTTGTCTCATCTTGCTAAAAATATTGGTTCATTTATCCATTCATTACGAGCTGCTGAGTCTAGGAATTATCCCATCTTTGACAATTCCATCAGAAGATGCTAAAAAGTCATTTTTAGCATTCACAGAAAATATTTCCATGGAGAAGTCAAATTGGGTATGAGGTCTTTATTTTGGTGAAATTAAGGTATACTCAGGTTACAGGTTCTGTTCGCTGGACTTAAGCCAAGGTAAACAGGTATGCCGCAGGCCCAAAGTTTATAGTCAGAGTCACTGAAAGGTTTGTAACGACTTCTGTAAACTAGTATTTTATAAAAACACAGGATGTGTGTTTTCTAATTAATTACGCAGAACTGTATGAAGTGTCTTTGGTGTTTATGGGGCAACAGCTTAGCCAACAGACCCAACCTTGAAATGCCAGGTGTTGATTATCTTCTGTTATGTTGTAAATTTACAGCATGTGACATTGTTAGACTTCAGGTATTAAATATGGTTTCTTTCCTAATTTTAGGTGTTAAAAGTATTCCTTCACCTAAGAATTAAAGAAGTGGAAGTAAAAAAAGACACAGAAGACATTACTGCAAAGAAAAAATTCATGTCTTTTAAGGAGAAGAGGAAAAATCTTTCAAGGATGCAAAGGAAGGTATGATTGAAATATGGTTGCTCTATTATCTTAATTATCTCTTGGTGCTGGTAATTTGGGTTGCCTTAAGCACTGTGTATGGAGCATTTTGGGGGGATTTATTTGATCTTCCCAGTTCTTTCCTTTTTGTTATATTTATTATAATCATTAGCAAAACTTCTAATAATGTGAATCACTTCTGTTTGTTAATTGGTGGGAAGGGGGTGTTTAGAAAACTAGTTATCGTTCCACCATATTATGTGTGGAACTCTTAGATGATCAGCAGAGCATTGAACACTTGTTATTGGAGACCCAGCTGGACCTTGGGACTCTAGACTTCGTGAAAAGTGGAATTTTTTAATTTGCCATAATATTTAATGTCTTTAAAATGACTATATTTTCAGTGGAAGAAAGCAGAAGAGAAGTTGGAACGAGAACTCCTGGAAACGGAAGCCTCAGAGAGTAAAGAAAAAAAACTGAAAATTGTAGGAAATTATTAAAATTTTTTTTTTGCCTTTGCATGTGTTCTTGTTAGCATTTCAAAATAGTTGTCCATAGTCTATTTTGTGGTTCAGTTTGATGTCTTGTCTTTGTCACATTAGCTCAGTAAGTAATGATATTGCACTAATAGGCTGGTGATATGGGGTATGGAAGACTTTTTCTGAGGCAGATAATATATTTTATGTCATGAGGTGGGAATTGGTGAGGGTTTATTTCTTGTAACTAATGAATTTAACTGGGTTGAGGAAAATGAAATTATAAAAATACAAATAGCACAAAAAGAAAGATGATATCTCTAATTTATAAGAAACTGGCTAGGTTACAGTCTACAGCAGAGGGCTCTGGAAATGGTGGAAGTAGTCAAATACGTACTCAGGTTCCTTCTTGTTTCTCAGGAAGATTCCATTAGAAGCCTCATCTGTGTTTGTGGTGGTGTCAGTTTTTGTGAGAATTATGTAGTACTTACCTCAGACCAAAAGGTGTTCTGACAGCCTGACACTGCCTGTTTGAAACAACTTCCCTTTAAATGTGTACAACTGTTTAGTACCAGTTTATTGGCATTTGTTTTCTTTTATTTATACAATAAGCAGGTCTTCTCAATTCTTTCTCTGAATGAGATGTTGCATCAAAATGGAATTTAAAAGCATGATTTATGTTGTTTGATTAAATTTAGACGTATTGCCATTAATTTTAGTTTACTACAGAATCTAAAATCCACCTGCTGCCTCAGAGCAGTGTGTAACTTTATCCTCTGTGATAGGAATTTTTGAAACAGCTGTATTTGTAATAGGATTTTATGGTTAGTGAGTTCAAAATTCAAAAAAAGTAAGAGGAAAAGGAAAGTTTTGAGTTTAAAGGTATCAGCAATACCTATTTCCCATGTATACTCATATAATTTTATGTACTTTTTCCCACAGCACACAGAGATTCTGAATATTGTATTTTTAACGTACTTCAGAATACTGAAGAAAGTTCAGAAATCCCCTCTTCTGCCTGCAGTGCTGGAAGGTCTTGCAAAGTAAGAGCTATTAGTCAATAATTGTCTGTATATTTTGAAAAAACACAAGTCACTAAAAAGCATTTTCAGAGTCCTTCGTATGAGCAGTTGAACTACATGAAGGATATAAGAATAAAGGACACAAATATTCATCAGTTTGTATATTTTGAGGATTCCTAACATGTTTCATTTTAGTGTCTAATTGTTGAAATTGGATTTACGTGTCAAAAATCCTTCAAATCATGAGTTGGCTGCATATTCATACTCATTCCTTAATAAAGAAATTGAAAGTCATTCTTTGCTCCATGCAGTATCAATAATGGAAAGATAACATGCGGCTCATGGGTTGGAATGATCAAGTTGTGTGTACGTATGATAGATTTAAGAGGGCATTTGATGAAAGAAGAGGGTGGAGATGTAGTCTTTGGTAGGTCCCAGGATGTTTTGAATGATCTTGCAGAGAAGATTAGTCTGTAGTTAACAGAAACATAAAAATCTCTCTTTCTAGGTTTGCCCATCTCATAAATGTAGAATTTTTTGATGACCTGCTGGTTGTTCTGCATTCCCTCATTGCATCTGGGGTAAGTTGAGCTTTTTCCTACTAATGAGGTATTTCTTGAGACATTTTCTTAAATATAGCTTTATCTATTGTGGAACAGCATTCTTTTGTATTCCCAGGATCTAAGCTATCGGGAGAGCCTTCATTGTGTCCTCACTGCTTTTCATATTCTGTCTGGCCAAGGTAGGTTCTTTAAAAATTAATCTTTATCATTTGATTTTAGCTGATAGGTCAGTGGTCGTCAAACTTTTTTCTTCAGGACACAGCTCCGGGTCCCTTGCCATGCAGCGACCCTCCACTGTGTGTGTGTGGGGGTAGGCCCCCCCTACCCTCTGCCGAGGGGCAGCCTCCTCTCCTCCTGGAAGCAGCACTAGCCAGCAGGAGAGCGCTGCTCCCCCCCCCCCCCAATCAGAGGGAGCCAGCAGGGGAGCAAGGGACAGCCGCCCAACTCCCAGAAGCAGCACTGGCTGACGGGAGAGTGAGGGACAGCCTCTGCCCTGGAAGCAGTGCCAGCTGGCAGGAGAGTGAGGGGCAGCAGCCCTCCCCCACCCCCCCCAAGCAGTGCAGGCCAGCAAAGGTGCAAGTGGCAGCCATCTCCCCCTCCCCGGGTGCAGTACGGGTGGCACAACCCCATTCCCTTCCAGGGTGATAGGTTAATGACATAAATGTGCATATTTGGGTTTTTTTTTTTTTAATAGGTGATGTTCTTAACATTGACCCGTCAAAGTTCTACACTCATCTTTACAAGACGCTATTTAGACTACATGCAGGTAACATCAGCATTTTATTTCAACATCTGAATGTATAGACTGTTGATTTTATTTGTATGATGCCTTAAAAATGATAATTCTAAGATACTTCGTTACCAGTTTCTGTAAAAGGATGACCGTTTGATTTAACTGGTTGGTTCTTCTCTCAAGTTAGTATATATTATTCATTGCATTACATAGTACCAATTTCAAAAAGTGTTAGATTTCATTAGGGGCCAGTGAATGATCTTGGATCAGCATCTAACACAGGCATGGGTAACGTCAAGGTAGCACAGGGCTGCAAAATCCCCTAAAACCCTCTGGCGGGCTCATCACCAGGGAAAGCATCAGAGCCTGCCTTGCACTCATCCCACACCCGTGGCTCCTGTCCTGTGAAGATAGGGTTGGGCCTGGTTTCCCACTCCATTGGTTTTTGCCACAGCATCACATGATGTGTATGCCTGCAGGCAGGGCCTTTCCCCCCTTCCACTTCCTTCCCAGCCTTTGCACTGCTGCATTACCTGTCCTGAGCTGTGCTGCAGTGGGCAGGCCGGATCCTGCTCCAAGGCTGCCAGTGGCCCATCCCTCACCTAATCTCTACTTCAAGAAATACGTCTTTTGTCTTCATATTACTTGATTCTTTGCCAAAGCAATTGAAATCTCTATTGATCTTTTATATGTTTTGTATTTTCAACAGTTAGTCTTACCATGTACTTTAACCATTTATGAAAAGGTACCTGTTAAAGTAAGGATTCATTTAGTTAAAATAGGTTTCATTAACTTTTGTGGAGTAAGGAAAAGCTGATGAATTAATTACATGTTGTATGTTGTTTTTATTGTGTGTATCCAAAGCCTAGGATAAACACACTTTTCAAATTAGAAATAATTGATGGAATGACCAGTGTAATTAGGACCAAAAAAGCTTTGTGACTAAATATTTTGTTAAAAGAGGCAGAGGTGTATTGAGGCTCAAACCATTTTTGTAAAATTAGATGCATATTTTTCTGTCATGTTAATTACTACTGGTTGTTGGACTATTTAGGCTTTAGTACAGTATTTTGGACCTCTAATTTCCTATCCCTTACAGCATTTTCTGTCTCGTGTGGAAGGTCTCTTATGCCTTTAAATAGGTATTTATATATTCTGTTTTTTGAGGTGCTACAAATGACGACATGATGATAGTGCTTCAGTGCCTGGATGTAATGCTTACCAAACGTAGAAAACAGGTTTCCCAGCAACGAGCCCTTGCTTTCATAAAGCGACTTTCCACACTTGCTCTTCATGTCCTTCCAAATTCCTGTGTTGGGATCTTGGCAACTAACAGAATATTGATGCAAGTAAGTTCTTAGTCACTTGTTGGAATGGAAAATTTCTTATCGTATTTGAATACCTCCTTTCTGCTAGCAGTGTCTTTTTGGGGAGACAGTGTGGCTGCAGAGTTTACTTGTCCATGAATTTAGACACCTGAATTTGTATTATCTTGTTAGATGTATTAAACTTGTATGTGAGATAATCCCTTTTTCTGCATGTGGTATCACAGACATTCCCAAAAACAGACCTCCTGCTAGACAATGAGGCTCAAGGTAGTGGACTTTATCTCCCAGAACTGGATGAGCCGGAATGCTGCAATGCTCAGAACACAGCTCTGTGGGAATTGCACGCGCTACGGGTGAGTTACCAGTTGGGTAATTCTAGGGAACTTGCTAACCGTTTATATACTTTAAAATACAGAGCTTAAACAGTGCTTTAATCGCTGAATGAGATACTCCTGTGTAATTTCTGTTTAACACAGTGTTATCAGTTTGTTACAACAGTATTTCCAGATTGCTTCTTGTAATGATGGCTGATGAAATATTGTGTTCTGTGTGCACTCTTTCTCTGTATTTATGTTAGGAGATCTCAATTTTTGTGGCTAGTGTGGGCCAAGTGCATTTCAACCACCAGGTCTCCTGGCATCCCTCCATTTTCTCCTGTAATCTCTGTGTGACACCCTGTTCCAGGAACTCTCCGCAACTCCCACAGTCCCTTCCCAAATGACAGGAACTCTGTGCTGCTATCCCTTCCCACAATGCCACATTCCCCTCTGTGCCCCCTACTCATCTGCTCTATACCTTGCTCTCAGGTTCTGTTTGGAGCTGTACTTTCCCCATTACCTCATCCGTGCAGTTCTTTTTTTCTCTCCTCCCCACACATCAGCATCCCCCCGAAAGACTTTCTTGCTTTTAGAATTGAAGCTAACTTCAGCTTTCAGCAGGTTAATCTGCTGCCTCTGCTGTGTGTAGGCAGCAGCAGAGGGCACAGCAGAGAGACTTCCTTTGCTTGCACACCTGACAGTCTGAGGGTACCACCTTTCCTGTGGTTCATTCTTCTCCTGTCTTCTGATTTGCCTCAGAATCAATAAGGTTGTTTAGAACATTCCCTTTAATTTTGAAATTGATTGGGGCGTGGCATTGGAATGTCATTGAGTTGCAAACAAAGAGAAATGCAATAGAGTTGAATGTTAGACCTTGCTTCATTTCCCCAATTAAGTAAATTAAAAACAAGTGAAGGTGGCTTTAAATTGTTATACTGAGATTGTCCATGGTTTAGCTGGCTGGTTAAAGATAGAGTAAGGGTAGTGTTTGATAAATTGTTTCAGCAGAGCTGAAACCTTGCAGCCCCTATGTTTATTAGCAGTATGTTTTTCAGACAGCCTGTTCATTCCAGAAAATAAATTTAAGGCCTATCTCTGCGATTGTGTGGAATGGAAATGCTGCTTATAGGGGGGAAATGTTTGTCGATAACCCTGCCTAGAATTAGCTACCAGAAGAAAAAGTTAAGCTTAACAATGGTGGAATTATCATCCAAGTATAATATGGTGATGGCTGGTTTTATGAATGTGCAACACGGGTGTAACCCTTAGAATCTTGGCTAATCCTTGGGTATTCAGCTCCCATCCTGGACCAGAAAAGAAGTTTACTGAATGTTTTCTATCCCACATATAATACAAAGTCAATATTTGTGATGTATATAAAGTGGTACATGCCATCTTATCCCTCACCAATTTCCTTCTTCCTTTCAGAGACATTATCATCCAACAGTGCAGAAATTTGCTGATCACCTTATTGCTGGTGCTCCAACTGAAGGTTCTGAAGCTCTCAGACCTGATTTGAGCCGTAGGTGAGGCATGTGATAGTTACGTTTTGAAAAATACTGTATGGGAAAAGTAGAAATATTTTGTTCTGTGCTATAAGATTCTCTGGTGAGTACTTTTCCGTATGCTTCAAAAAAATTATGTGGGAAGAACAAAAATATGATGGATCTTTTGTAAGTAACAAAAGCTGTCTGCTTTCTCTATGCCAGGAACTCTCAGCCCTTTCAGTGTTGTGACACGGTGGGGAGGGCTCCCAGCTGTGAGCAACACAGGAACTCCTTTCTCTGTAAGCCCCCGCTGGCCGCCCAAGTGCCCAGGCTCCGCCACAGCCAGAGTTCCCTTGGCTGGCAGTTCTTTCAGCGGTGACTGAAGTGGCCCCTGCTGCAGAAAGCAAACTGTCCTCAGAGGCAGATTTGGCGGTGGGGGAGCTGGAAAAGCAGCCTCTTCTGCTGCAGAGAACAGCAACTCTGACAAGTTTCAGCAGCTCTTAAAAGGGCAATAGTGTGTGCAGGTTAAAGTGGCAAAAGGATTTTGGTGGCAGGGGCCTGTGATCTTAATAAGGAGCAGCGTGGCTGGTCTATGCGATGTTCCAGTGAAAACCAGTTATGGTACAGAGCCTTGGAGTAGGTGCTAATAGGAATTAGCGTGAGGGCAGATGATGCCTGTTAGGGACTTTGTCAGACACGCATAGTAGTTGTCTCTGATCTGGACCCTAACTTTCTGCATTTCCATCTTAGTTCGTGCCTTAGCTGTGTAGTTACTCAGTATTAGAATTTAAAGCCACTTTACTTGCTTTTAATTTGTCTAGTTGTCCTGCCTCTCTGCTTCTGACTTGTATCTCTTTTCCCATTGGTTTTCTATATATTCCTCCCTTGCTGGACTGAAATGGTGATTTGAGCAGCAGGTTGCTTTGATTTCATAGAGTACTGAAATGAGACTCCCTTTATGGACATACATGGTATATTCTTCCTTTTAATCTTGTATTACAGGTCTGGCACAGAACTTTTTGAGACATATAGTATGAAAGGAATGACTTTTAATCCTCCTGTGGCATCACTTACGCCTAGCAAAAAGGTACTGTCTCTTTCAACCTCCTAACACACTTTAACAAATGTCTCACTGCTCAGCACCAAAGGGCTAAATCAGTTGTTTTAACTCTGTGCCCAGTGTGCTTTTCCAGTTATGTCCTCCTTACTGCTGTGAGATTCTGTTCTTAGCTGACTGTGAAAGAAGAGAAGCCATGAATAGTTCCATCTTCCATAGTACCAGCACGTGCAGCAACAAGGATGTAGGGTCTGTTGCTTTTCAGATCTTCTGCACACTCTTGTGGCTCAGTGCACATTTCCTTTTCTCCCTTTGTGTAGAAGACCCCACTTGTCTGTGTCTGGAGTCAACAGGATGGCCAAGTTCCCAGGGTCCATTGAGGGGGGAGAGCCTCCCCATCAGGGCCAGAGTGTAACCAAAAAAATGTAAATATAAAAGGAGAACACGTCACAGAGCTTCATGTTGAAATGTGCTCCAACTGACAGCTCCCAGTACATGGCAGATGAGTGCTCTACCCTTATAAAGTTAGACTTTATCCCCACTTTCTCTTCTGAAACTGTTGTAACCTATGAATTGCAGTAGTGTTTTCTACTGATGTCAGCAGAGTTCTCAGAGCACAGAATTTCCCTTATTAAATAAGTAACTGGCGCCTCTGAAAATGCCTTTTAAATGTGCCTGTCCCCTCTGGGTATCATAATAGCAGCATGTCTGGCAGGAACACGGGGCTTGGCACAAGGAAGTAGAACTGTCTAGTATGTGAATTAGAGTGCCTAGGATGTAAGACCTCTGAAAATAATGAACCAAAAAAGCAGTAACTTTACATTGGTTTATGTTAAAATGACTCAGATCACTTCAATTCAGTTTTGCTCTTGGTTATTGCTTAAGACACTTACAGCTTCTCTAACAAACTCTGAGAGAGACTCAGTTTTACCAGACTCTGGCCTACTTGCATTTCTGGAGTGTGTCTGCTATAGTCCTTTGTAACATGCTCAGTGAGACAGAGCACTTCTGTGCTGCATCTTAGAGCAGGGGTTCTCAAACGTTTTTTGTGGGGATCCCTTCTAATAGTATTTCATGTTGTGCTGACTCCCTGTACCCCATGTGTCATGTCATCCTTACTGGCATGCCTAGGGGCCAACCATGTGTGCTCGCCACACACCCCCATGATCACCTTAAACCTTTCTGATGGGTCGTGACTCCCAGTTTGAGAACCCCTGCCATAGAGATGGGACTGCTCTTTTTGAGAGGCAGTATGTGAGGGTATTTCACACTGTAGTTTTTTAAAAACAAAGGATAATCAAAGTCATTTGTATGATGTTCCTTCTCTTATACTTGGCCAAAGGCCTGTGTGGCAGGCTCCCCTCAGCTTAATTATAACCAAACAAGGGAAATCTTGCCTGTATAGAAAGCAAATCCTTTCTGTGGCCTCCCCTGGTCAGCCTTCTTCCTGCCATGTCAATGTGGATCGGTGAACATTGGCTGTCTCCATTCAGGAAGGGAAGTTATCTTGGCTACTTTGAGATGTTAATGGAAAACCCTGTTGGTGGTGTTCATATAGTTGTGTAAAATGTAAATGATGTAAAATACCTAACATTTTGATATTTTTCAGGATAAATGTTTCCAGTGGGATTCATTTCTGAATGAAGATTTAAAGGAATTAGTTCAGACACATCTCAGTGAGGCTGCTGTTCTCACACCCTTGGATTTCGCTAAACACTTAAAGGAATCATCTTTGTCATAAGTATTACAACTGAGTGTGATTGACCTTTAAACTGGGGGAAGAAATAGTGGAAAGAATGGGCCTATCATCTTTACAGGAATTCAGATAAACTCTTGCTATGGAAGGATAAAACATAGGTTGATAAATGCAGAGTAACACATTTTCACAGTAACTTTGCTGGCCTGTAATTAAAGGAACTCCTGAAAGTATAGAAGTCTGAAGGCAGGTAACTTTAAAATTGCTTGAGACGTGTATATTATTGCAATACTTTGTGTTTACATAAATATATATTATTTTATAAGATTTGTTGGATTATGTTTGTTTACAATTGAATGCAGAGGATTGAGTTCTCTGATGGTTGTGTTAAGGTGGCTGGGGACTCTTGTGTCCCAAAAGCTCTTTCTCTCCTATATGAACTCTTTCTCTCCTATAACTTGGCCTATTCATTAATCTCTTTCTCTTAAAAAAAATTTTCAGTGAAATCCCCTTGGTGCTTCCTGGTCCATTGACGAGATTTCAGAATTGCACATCATCATATGCTAAATTCCAGGGCTACCTATGATATTTTAGATGTCACTGAATGAGATGTTCTACAATATCTCCCCATCCAACCCCTTGGGCTTTACTGGGTTAATTTAGAAGTTGCAGTTTAATGGGATTTGCATGTTGTTTTTGTAGATAAATTGATTGAAGTAATCTAAAAGTGAGAATTTCAACATTCCCTTGACATGAGGCTTGTGGAGAAATGACTTGGTGTGTGGTATGCTAAAAGCTGAGGTTTTAGTTGTCTAAGGTGGTTGTTTGTATTACTCTAGTGCCTAGGAATTCTTGGCATTGATCAGGACCCTCTTGTGCTAGGCACTGTACAAACACAGAAGAAAAAGGCAGTTTCTTCCTTGGGGGCTTTTTTCATATGACTAGTAACTACCAACACTTGAAAAATGTTTCCTTATTGTAGGAGAGACAAAGTCCTTAGGTTCTACCATTACACAATTGAGAAGCTAGCTATAATTACTGAGAATCTATTTTATTAAATTCAATATCACTGCGTAATCAATTTTCAATCAAAATAGATTAAATAGTCCTAAGCAGTAAGACTTAAATCCAAACAAATCTTACTTTAAAGTAGGATACTGGTGAGTCCCTATAGATTTTAAAACCCCTTTTCAATATCTGAACTATAAAAAGGGCTTATTGAATGCTTGTGACTTTGTACAAAAAGCATCGCATGTAGTCTTCTGTCTCTCTAGGTAATGTACGTGAGTCCCCATTGCCAGGAGCAGTGTCCCTGTTGCCAGTAGTTTTGGAAGTTCAGGAGAAAACTAAAGATCCACTTCTCAAACCATTTATTTTTCCAATATATACAAATATACATTTACTTTTCAAGTCAGCAGAGAGAAAGTAGTCCAGGTGGAAAGTCAGTTTTAAAATACATAGTTTTTAAATTATGTAAAATTATAAAAACTGGCACATATTGATAGTACATTGACAAAACATTTAACACACATTAAAGCAGCAGAATGAAGACAATTGCACAACTCATCAATCAACTGAAATACTTTATACAGGAATTAGAGAGAGAAATATTTACTGCTACATATATATATTTTCTGTTTGTTTTCCCGGCAAATGTGTAGCATACTAGCAGCTATGAAATGTTTATCACAAATAGAAAAATACTTCACTATCATTCTATCTAATGGGCTGTTATGAAAAGGAATTTGAATTTTACAACGGGTTAGCAACAGCAAAGTGATAAATAACGATCATCTGCTGAAGCTAAATTCCATTCAGAAACTGTAGACTCAGTTTTGAAATAAAAAGCCATTGACAGGTTCTGTTTTATAAAGCCAAAGTGAATTTAAAGAGAATGGGATCTTAATGTTGAGATACTTCTCTGTTAAAATCTTTTATTCTTAATAAGAGGTCTCTGGAGACTGATAGCTGTTTACAAGAGACAGACCTTCCACCAAGTAATATCAGTAATAATACAACTGAATACTAATGTGATGTGTGTTTTTAAAAGGTGACAGTATATGTATATCTCTTTTTGAAGTATTTAAAAAAAAAACAAAAAACCAAAATATTTCCTTCAAACTCTAGTGCACAACAGCCTAAACAATAATCCAATGCCTGAAAACTGAGTAATGTTGCAACACAGTCAAGACCCATGGCTTCCAAAGTCAGTTCCATTCAGGCACTGATACCAGCACTGGCCGTGCGCAGAAACAAATCCAGACGTAGGTAGGAAGATGAAAACAGTCATGTGGAATAAACCGTTTTCTTTACAGAACAGGTAATGGGAGGTGAACTGTCCTCGATGAATCCTGCTACCATTTACAGGTTTATATTATATACTGTGCTGTGGTAAATTATTTCCTATGACTAGTTAGTAGTAATAAAAATGTTTCTTTATCAAGTCCAGGTCCACAGATCCATATAATGGCATCTAGTGTGAACTGCAGAAGGAGGCAGAACCGCAGCTGTCCATTTATCAGACTCATTAATATGTATCTGTGGACTTGTATTCTTGAAGAAAGGAAACCTCTGGGAAAGCAGGATAAATTATCCTATTTACCAAAAAACTTGGTCTAAAATCTGTTTATGGTATTTTAATAAGTTATGAAAAGAGCTCTTTAACATAGGAATATTATCTCTTTATAATTTCATTTTGGGGGATTTTTAGGCTAATGAAAGGACTATGTGCTTCTCTACTGTGACCAGAACCTCACAGATGCAATTAACCAGTGCAGAAATGCAGCAAGTAACTGGTTGTTGACCAAACATCAGGCTCCCTCTTTTTTAAAGCTTAAATAAATTCATACACTGTAATGAAAAACAATCCTAAATCAATATAATCACTCTTGCAAAATTCTGAAACATTCATCTCCCTCAAATGATTTTTTTTAATGGAACATACTAAATGCTCGTGTACAGTGGCATTAGTAGATTTTGTCTTGGAGCTGATAAGTATTCATGATAATTGGACAAGGCTAAAATAACTATCACAGAGAAAATGTTCTTACTGATAAACCATATTCTGCACTTAGACAATGAGTGTATGCTAGTCAGTGATAGTGCAAATCTGTTGCTTTTTAAATGGCTGCCAGACTTTACCTGCTTTCTAGATTGTGTAAGGTAGGATGCTAAGACTGTATTTAAATTTTATTTCCAATCTAGTAGCAGTGAGAAGTAAAAGTGTTTTGCATTCATGCACAAGAGTTCTTCTGTAACTGGATCTCCAGAACATTTACAAATTTTTCTCCCAAATCTGTGGTGCTCAAACTTGGCAAGATCCAGCCCTCAGTGCTACTAGAAATTGGGGGAGAGGGTGAATCCATTTACCAAAGGGTAAATTTTTTTTCTTAACAAAATATTTTCATGTGTCTAAATATTAACAAACCATTCAGTGGCAGTTTCAACAAAATATTAGAAAGAACTAAACCACTAACATCAAAAAAGAGATCAGACCTTCATCCAAGCTCTGTCCCAAAGACATATGAAAGATACACAGTAGTTAGACACTACACTATCAATGCCAATATTGCTTGAGGAAAGGGTAATGTGTATCTAAAACATTATGTAACTTCATATTTCACTTTCTATCAGTTCTGCATTATGTGCCATGGAGACTGAATTTTCCAGTACCTCACACTCATTGGAACCGGTTACCTTAGAATTAGACATGGAAGCACTAGAAAAAAGAGCACAACAGGGACTTTCAAACAGCTGTTTTTGCTCACCATAAACAGAAGGTTTAAGCAGGTCTGAAAAATTTGCCCTAAAATCTGAAGTAATTTAGGGACTTAAATCCCATTTTCAGAAATGACTTAGGCCCTTCTGTCCTGTAAGGTCAGTGGCTCTATATGCCTAATTAATTTTTCAGAATTTTGTCAATGTCAACCTAAAAGCCACCTTTATTCATACGACATGGTACTGCTTGAAAATACTGCTCATTTTTCAGAATTCAAATAGAATCAGGCTTAGCTGGTGAAGACAGGTGAATTTCAGAAGATGCATGCAAGTTCATGCCTTCAGTATTTTGACTGATCAGTGAATGATGAGTGGGTCTGCCTTTGTGAGTGAATTTTGAACATGTAGTGTTATTTTTGTTTCTAATGTTGGAATCAGCCTGAAGAGGGCACTTCCTGAACGTGTGCACACAAGTTATGGCTGCTTTCTAACATTTTCACACAACTTTTCACTTTGGTATCTTTAGTTTTACATTTATTTCTTGGACTCGGCAAATAAAATGCCTTGTCTAGATTGCATTTTTGGGGAGATCTAGAGCTTTCTGTACTCTGTTCCTTAGAAACAGCAGGTTTTTGTGTGTGAGGCAGTTCAGGTGTGGGGTGGGAGTGGTGAACCTCTAGCAGTCTGTACATTAGCTAATCATATGGCTTAAATCATTTCCTTACCTTTCACTCAGTCTCGGACATCTTATATAATAGATAATTACCATTTCTTGATTTATTCATGGACAGTAAGCCCATCACCAGCCATACCCTCTGAAGTGCAGACCAAGCTTGTTCTGAGCAGTTTAGGCACCAGACGAGGTTCTTGTGTATGGACATCAGAAGGATGGCTGACTTCAACAGCTGTTTCAGTTGTGCGCTTGCTTTATATAAGTCAGTCTGAACTGCTTTTACTAACACGTAGCATGTTTTGACTCACACTGAAGAAAATGACATAGCTATAACTAACACATCTTAAAAATATCAGGAGACCATGATTTCAAACATATACAAAACTTTACAGCAGTGCTTCTACATAAACAAAAAGTCAAAGTTTATACTGGAAAATAAATTGAGTAGCCTGGGTTCTTTATACACGCTGGGTTTAAGAAGAAATTATTTTATCATTTATATAAAAAAAATAATTAGATGACGGCAGTATTTTCCATTCTCTAATGAACACTGTCATGGTGAAAAATTTACTATGAATTCACAATTGATACTTTAAGCAATTAACTTTTTTTTTTTTTTTTGAAATACCATTATATTTTGGTCAGTTTCAAAAAATTACTTTTTCTGAATATTTCTTTTCAACAGAAAATAATTAGTTTTTCTCACTAACCCAAAAAGATGAATCTGCAATTTTTAGAAAGGTAGAATAAATGTAGTACACAGTGGCACACACCTTGGAACATAAAAATAAATAATCATTCTTATTTTAAACACATGCCTGGAAAACCAGAATTTGAATGAACAAAATGTTGTTCCTTGTTGAGATATTATCATCAATTGGGCGTATTTAACTATTTGTGAAAGTACATTAAATCATACACAACTAAGTGAGCATTTTAAGTATATCACCAAAATTAAATCTATGATGCCGATTACGTTACAGTTTATGTAAATCTTTTTACAGTAACCTAACAATATTTAACAGGAACCTTTAACTAAAGGTGCATTTTTGTATAGAACACAGAAGAGTTTAGTGCTAATTCTCTTCCCTTAAGGCAATTAGTTAAAATATCTTTTGTTTGTTAAAAAAAAGACATGTTTCTGTTCAAGTACAATTTAAGAAGTTTGCTTAATCTTCCTATCCAGATTTTGCAGATATGAAGCTATTTGGGAAGAATGCTGGCAGGCACCCTTCCAAACATTGGAAATTGTAACATCCCACTTAGCATTACCAGATCTGTATCTGTCATGAAGAAGTACAGTCTGGATTAGGCTAAGATTGTGTTGAATAGTTTAGGCTTCAGCAGTTTCCTTCATGGAGGTGAAAGATGTCTTAATTCAGGAATTGGTGATGGTGGTTTCAGTTAGCAAATAAATGTAAGGCTACGTGGAAAAAGAGGGAATATGACAATCCACCACCCTCTTTTCATGTCAGCCTCAACTGGACTTTTTTGTCTTTGCTGTTTTGGAGCCTTTATAATCACCAGAGATAGGGAAAGATGATAATGACAGCATTTAAATACAAATTCAAGAACATAAATGGGTGCTGTATACCAAGAAATACATTTTTCAAGGAATCTTGTAAACAAAATATTATTGGCAGCCTTATTTATTATTTGAGTTCTGAAGAAGTGACAGTAGATGTAAAGGCTTTTTGATCATTGAGAATGAGTTGAAAGGAAATACGGATGCTTTATCACTGTTCCCTGTGATATGGAATTACTTGTTTGGGTGAGATTTTCTTCCTCCTTAACTAGCAGTGACCTCTCAGAATAAACTTTTTAGTGTAGGTCAGTGATCAAGTAATCAAACAATGAACTACAGTATTCTTAATTAAGAATTTAATAGTCATGTCTGTTACCATCTTCTGTCACATACCTAAATGGCACTGCCTCACCTTGAATTCCGCATTTGGTTTGTCACTTTTGCTCAAGCCAGCCAGAGGAAATTTAAAAGATTCAGAAAGAGACAACAGAAATACTTGGCCCAGTTTCTGTACAGAGATTTTAAAAAGCTGTGTATGTTGGAGAGAGGGAAATAAATATTTAGCACAGTAATGTTCAGCTGGCTTCTCTTATTTGCTGTGTTCCAAATTACAATAGAGGTGCACTTCTTAACTGAAAGGGCATGCATGGAAATACCTTTTAGCACACAGCACTGCCTGCGCAACTCTCTGGCACAGTGTATGACGAAGCCAGGTTGCATGCTGAGAGTCTTGTAAAAGGACTGACCATTGTTAGGTTCTCTCACATGATGAAGCACAGGACTCTGTGAACATAGTAAGCCAAGTAAAACTCCAGTGTTCCTAGCATGTTTCATGCCATTTAGATCTGTATTCATCTCCAGGCTGGCTGTGACAGGGGATTACACAGGACTGACGCTGTATAGTAACGTGTATAGGTTTGTGCAAATACAGAATTAGAACCTAAAAACATGGAGGGTTTTCAGGAACTATTCTGGCTCCTTGTTGTATTTATGGTTTTACCAAACACACTGCTGAAAAAAATCATAAATTGTGCCTTGAAAAATCAACAGAGAATGTGTTGGTTTTAGAAACCAGGAGCACATGTCAAAGCTGCATAGAACGTCCAGCTGGCAAGTACAGGTGTTACTCCATATGGTCACTGAAGGTCAAACTGCCTGCATATTTTTCATCTTTAGTCTGGGTATTGTCTGCTGAACTCTGCAAAGGTGAGGATGTAAAACCTCGATACTGTTTACTTGACTTGGTTAATTTCTTAAGTTCACTGGCAAATGAAATGCCTTTTCTTTTATCATCTCGTGCTGCCTGTAAGAAACAAAATAAAAACCAGAGACAGCAGAAACAGTTACTTTACAAGAATGAGTCAGCTCACTGATACTTTAGGGTTTGAATTTCATGCGAGAGCAAGTAAGTTTTCAGATCTTCCCTAGATAGGGTTCACAAATCCAGTGTCTTCACCATCACCAAAATTTATTTTAGAATTGCAGAACCAGAGTGCTGCTTAACATGGCTCTTAAACCTTAGCAAGTCTGCTGCCTAGGTACCCAAGACTGATGCAGTATAAATATGTAGCTGAACTCTATTCAGGATTTGACTGTGCTTGCAGTGTGCTTTCTGAAACAATGCTGAAGAAGCAACATGTCTTTTGGGGAAAGGCAATCCTATTCTCTCCTGTCATAGACTCTACCAACTGGCAGGAGTATTAAATGGCTCAGTTCCGCAATTAATATGTATTTTCCCTTTGCTACCTCACAACATTAAAGAGCTCCAGAAATAGTGGTACTGTTGCTTTTCTGCTGGCTGGGAATGAAGGGAAACAAAGTGCCACCAGTTCACATGGATCTGCACACATTATTTGAAATTACTTTACCTATGGCAGGACAGTAGGGAGACAGTGTGCAGATTTAAAGGAATTAAAACAGGAAAGCAAAAATAGATGGTTTTGAAAGCTTAAGATTGCTAGGTGTTGTAGCAGGAGCTCTGGAGTACAAAGAAGGGGCAAGGTTGCCTGCCAACAGAGGTTTTCCTTAATGTTTTAACAAGGGTCTTTTGATTTTGTGTTTTGGGTTTTTTAAACAACCATTTTAACAAGCAGGTGAAAATTTATGCAAAAAAAATATTAGCATCACCCTTTTCTCAGTAATATTGGTGGATAGGAGGACAGAAAACCACAACTGTGTGTAGTGAGAAGACTACTTTTGACCTGGCTTCCCACTCTGGAAGGAGGAAAAGGCAATTCAGTAACCTGTCCCTTCCCCTCTTTGGGAGTGGGTAACCCGAGTCATCCAGGTTACCAAGTCTCTCTTTCCTCTGGAGCAGGGTGCTAGGTCTGGAAGGTCCTCCAGTGCTTTGTTTTAGGACAGGGCTCTCAAACTCAAATCACCACGAGGGCCGCACAAGGACTAGTATGTTTGCCCAAGGGCCACACCACTGAAACCCTTCCATACAACAATATTGCACATATCAGTAAAGCTAGTGTCGTTGCAGGCTGCAGGAAATGGGTTCGGGGCTGCCCGTGGGCCGCGCGTTTGAGACTCCTGTTTGAGGAGTTGGGTATCAACGTTCTATCCATGGATGTGTGCATTAACTTCTGCTACATTCTGTTACTTTAAGAGAGAGGCTTGCATAACATGTTTACCTATTATCATATATTAGATTTTCTTTACATGATCAGTATTTTCAGGCACTGGTTCAGTCCAAACTTAAAACCCTATGAAGAACTTTTGTAAAACTAGGGATTTTTAGTTGAAAATCCCTGAATGAAGAGCTTAGGTTTTACTGTGCAATTATTCACACACCACCCACTACTGAAAATCTTGCACAAAATGTGCCTTTGAAGTATTATTTGAAAACTAACTCATTAATATTCCTGCATGGTGTATATATGTGGTAGGTATTAAGAATTATGGATATATTCTAGAATTATGACTGAAGTGTATTTAAACATGTCTGCTTTAGGCTTATTTGATTCTCTGCCTAGCTCAGTCTTCAGACAGTGAAGGTCCATTTTTAAATAATAAACAAACAAAGCTGTTTAGCTACTGTAGGGGGAAACAGCATGGAGAGTCCATCATGTCAGACTTAGTGTTACCTTCCTCTCAACCTGCATAAATTTTATTTTGTGTGCTCAGCTTCAGAAGAATACATTGCGGTCAAGGTGAGGGGAGAGAGGCTCGAACTTCAAGTGATAAGCAATTGAATCAACTGATGGTACATAATATTACTGGATTACAGACGTAGATAATGTGGGGGCTTTTCTGAAAGCTAATGACACGCTGTGATTAATACAAGTGTGAAATGTATGCATTAACACTATCTGAGGAAATATGAATACTTAATGAGACCACGCTTTAAAGTGTGTGGCAAGTGGGGAGAAATAGGTTTTCCCCCAGACAGGCACAGGGCAGCTATTTATCTGTCTTCTCTGTCAATTATGATTATATGTGGACTCAAAACAATGGAAGCACTATTTGCATACAGCTGGCTGGAAGCCTACATTAAAGGGAAGAACAGCATGAGGTCATCCCGCCTCTTGAAACAATAGGCACAAGGGAACAGAGCTGTGGCAAGGTGAAGAAGATGGGACTGTAAGCTGAAGGGTGGTTGAAGTCTCTGGGAACTGAATATAGCTCAAGAAACCTGCTTAGCAAAGATCTTTCCACCCAGGAAGATAAGGGATATGCCAGCTCCTTGTGCTACTGTGGAAAGACCTTACTGAGGGAAAGTGAGTCATGGCTCTGAAGACAGAAGATTGGTGAGAGAAACCATCTTGAACAAAGCTTACACCATGCTAGATTGTTTTAGATGCTTGTTTTCAACTTTCTAATTTTCTTTTCTTTGGCATCGTTTAACTTGTATTCTGTTGTGTTTTTTTTTTGTTTTTTTTTTTTCCATCTTTACTATAAGCTAAACTCAGTGCTGTGTTTAAATGGAGTTGTGCATTTACTGCAGTTAAGTTCTGGTGTGCCTGTCTTAAGAAGAACAAATACTGTTTTGCTGACCTGTCCAAGAGACGACAATGTTGCAGAGCATGCATCTTTGGGAAATTCAGGACTGGGGGGGGTGTCACCTTGCTGCCTGTAACCAAGTCACGTGGAAGGCAGCATGGGGCTGTAAAACCAAGTCACGTGGAAGGCAGCATGGGGCTGTAAACAAACAGGCTGTTGTGGTCAGAGTTGCCGAGACAGGGCTGTCTAGCACAGTGTTTCCTAAGCTTTACAGACTGCTGTACCCCATTCTGGAATCTGATTAGCCTTATGTACCCTCAGGTTCACCTTAAAAACTACCTGCTTACTAAATCAGACATAAGTGTCACAGGACACTATTACTGAAAAACTGCACACTTGCCAAATTTTGTCTGTCTGCAATTGTAGTTTGTACTGACTTTACTAGGGCTTTTTATTTAGCCTGTTGAAAAACTAGTAAATGCCCAGATGATATACCCCCAGAGCTTTGTACTTCCAGCAGTGCGTGTACCGCTGGTTAAGAATCACTGATCTAACACACTTCAGGGTGAGGTCTATGCTAGGTAGTGTCCCAGGCTGGGAGCTACAGCAGCAAGGTATTGTAACACACCCAAGGTTGCAGGGTGACTGGTGACAGCCCCTCACGCGTTATGCCTCAATACCCCTGCTCAGATGCCTAAGTTTCCGTTGGTGGGCATGTGCAGAGCCACCTTCTTGGTGCCTAGCTCAAAGGATTCTCAGACTGTGCATCTCCTCCTCTCCCACTTCTGTCTCACCTGCTCCAGTAAGTGTGTTGTGGGGCTACCAGTGAGCCAGCTTCCAGAATCCCTTAAGAGCCAATAGTTCAGTGGTCAGAACGCTCCCCAGGATGGGGGAGACCCCAGCAGAACTGTCCCCATACTTGATGTAGAAGAGGGACTTGACCCTAGGTCTGTCTTCAAGATGAGAACCCTAACCACTTGAGGTATTCTGGGCTTCATCTCTATATGAAGTTGTTCCACTTTTTATAAAATGTTTATTGGGCCTAAGCGATTGAGAATAACACTATAACCAAGTGATTTGGACTGTCCTAGAAGACACAGGTTCTAGTCCCTGCTCCAATGCATAATGTGCCAATGAATCATGAAGGATTAGGGTATTTACCTGAGGAAATCATGTAGTCTAAACATCTGCTCAAAGCAAGACCAACCCCAATAGTAATTTTTTTTACAGAATATTTTTTACAAAGTAGAACAGCTTCAACAGGAGAGACTGAGACCCCTTGCCCAGAATAATCCTACAGCTCAGCAGTTAGGGCACTCAGCACAGAGTGGGGATCTGAACTGGCTCCAACTGCTGGGCTTTTGGCTATAAGCGTGTGGCCCTCAACTTTTTGTGAGAAAGGGTTGACCTGGTTTAAGAGCCTAACTCCAGGACAAGGTTCACAGCTCTGAATTGAGCATTAGGCACTTGCCCTGTAATCCAGTTAGAGGTATAAACTCCTTTGAGGACTCTACTTTCTACTTTTCCAATTGGCTGCTCAGTTCTCTGCCCTCTGTGAGTTTCATCTTGGGTGCACGTGTCTCCCTGTGCATCATATGTCGAGTCAGGGTGCCTAATGGCTGAAGATTCCACTGTGTGGCAGGAAACTTAAAGATAAGACCTTGAAATGCTGAGCCTAGGTGGTCTGTGGATCTAGTCCTCTGTGTCGAGGAGGATCAGACCTGAACTTAGTACACCAGAAGCAGGAGTATTATATGCACAGAGGGGTATAGTTCCACCAGATTGCTTTACTATGAAAGCAAAGCATACTACAACAATTATTTACTGTTTGTGTTGCAAGGAAGCTTTATGCTTTATCCAGCCTAAAATAATGTCCTGGGTCTTGGCAGTGTATCCATTCTCAGCATTTTGTCTCTAGTGTACGATGGTCAGAGAGCTGGCATTCTGGAGTTTATTCTCATTATTTGACCATATCTGGTACAAAAATTAAGTGGGATCAATTTAGCACTTTTAATTAACACTTAAAAAACCAAAACACTGTCTGACCCTTTATGAAGACACGTTTTCATTTGCCATTCCAAATTATTGTTCACATTCCATTTTTAAAGACTACACAAGGGTTTTCAGTCACTTACCTGAACTTGTTCTTTAAGTTTAAGGATAAACTTCCCTGCCCCCTTCCACTTGCTCTGAGCTTGAAACACACACTCTTGGTCAGAGAGAACCCTCTGCAGTGGTTTAGATGCTGAAGACTTCTTGTTCGATAGCTCTTTCGTCACCTCCTCCATGAGGACATAGTCATTTGGGTTGGGGTTACTCAGTATGCTGTAGGAATACCTGGCTTTGCAAAGAGTCTGTTAAAAAAAATTATATATATATACACCCACACACACACCTGGCTTTGCAAAGAGTCTGTTAAAAAAAATTTATATATATATAAAAACAGAAGGCACATTAAAGACCTAATACCCCATTGTAGTTTCTGAGCACGGGCTTAGTCCACATCAGCAGACGCACAAGAGCTGGTGCTCAGCGTCTGTCCCCAAACTCAGCTAAAGCATCTAGTAGGAACCCACTCCTAGCAATAGGTGGTGGATTTACTGAACGCAAATGGGTAAAAGAACCGAAAGAAGGTTGTCTACCTGTTGTATGACATCCTGTGCTGTGCTAAGGCGCGGAGCTTTGATGACAGTCCGAGGCTGCTCTGGGGAAACATCGTGCACTTGAACAAAGAAACTATCATCCTCAGAGTTAATATTTGCATCTTTCTCTTCTTGAAAAAAAGGTTTCTCCTTCCCTGTCTGTAAAGAGAATGAAAACAAAAAAAGAAGGTGGAATTTTTAAAAGGTTCTTACATAACATCATGGGACTGTTAATGCACTTTCATAGCCTGCCACCTATGTGTGCCACCTGCCGCACTGCAGGTGTTTTGATGGGGACTAGTGTTCCATGGAAGCTAAGACAATCTTCGTACAAGTTTTCTGTTACAATTTAAGATGGAGTTTGACCATTTTCAGAAATGAAAGGTACACGTGCTAACTCAGGGAACGTCACTCATACAAAACTCAAAATAACACACTCAACTGCATAAGCTTTTGCTTGTTCCCCCAAGCAAATTTACACCAAGTAACCTTTTGTTCACGTGGAGGATAAAGTAAATGCAGCACAATAAGGTTGGGTTGGAGGCTAAGCTAAAGGATAGCTAATAACAATTTTATTTAACAAAGTTGTAGAAGAAGTGGAACAGAAAGGGCCACATTTACCGTATAAAATTTGTCTGACAACTTCATGTTCTGGCATATTCCCAAGGGCTTCTCCACTTAAACTCATCCAAATTGTGTGTGTTTATCTAAAACTACCGGATACATATGGTTTTACAAATGCACACGGTGTCAAAGTACGTGCGTGGCACTGAACACTGAGCTTGCCAAGAGGAGTTTCAGGTGCCCAGTACTTCTGAAAACCATGTCATTTCATTAGGGGCCCTTTCCATATCTGACTTCTCTTTCTCCACCTGAACCCATATCCAGGCATGTTTCTGAGGACACATCATGGATGTCCTGCCAGCAGCTAAAACTGACTCCTCGTCTCTCTAGAATACCGCCTCTTCTCCTGTTTTCTAGTGCTGACAACAACTTCACTGTCCTCTCAATTGCTGAGGTCCTTTATCTAAAGGTAATTTTCAATGTAGATAAGAGAGAGCCTTGCTGTCTCCATGCTATACTCTTGCTAATAACTGTGATCTAACAGCCATGCCCCTCACCTACCTTACTCCTTTCATTGTCTACATTTGACATCCCTTTGTAGCAAATCATTTAAAATTCTAAACTGGGAGACAAAGACTGAATTTTTGTTTATAGTGCTCAGTACAAGCAGATTCAGATTTATGAATAACAATGACAACAATGACATCTTGCATTTCAGAGAGCAACAGGGCTTTGTGATAGTGATTCTGGCTTTGCACCCCTATACTAAATCATAGGTGCCTAAAACTTGACAGTGCTCAGCTGTCCTCTAATGCTATACATCTCAATAAGCCTAACTTGCAGTTAGCAAACCAAATGTCATGCTTGTTTGTCCCTCTTCTGATAATTATTTTAGCTATGTATGTAAATGACAGTTTTTCCAAAACAGACTTACTTCCTCTTGGGTTTTTAAGATTATTCTTCCAACATATCCTTCTTCTGGGAACCAGCTGTTCAAAATCTGTACTAGCCCTTCCTCAGGACCAATCATTCTTTGGAATGGCGGTTTCCTGCCCTCGGTTTTTTCTTTAGATATAAAACATTTTTCCTCCATCAGAAAATAATCTGGAGCACATGATTCAGTGCTTTTTGTGGTAGCCAAAATCTGAGACAGAAGCACAACGCATAGCAAACTATTAGAATGTGAGGCACAAATAGTTTATGAACGTGTATACAGAATGCTTTTAATAGCAATGAGTTAATTCTGGTGCTGTAGACAAACTATGTCCACATGCACATCATTATTTTGAAATAACTCATTTTGAAATGAGTTATTTCGAAATAAAGTCCTTATTTCAAAATAAGTTAATTTGAATTAACAGTTTGTTAATTCGAATTAAGGGAAAGTCAACTTTCAAAATAGCCGTTGTTTTGAAATGGTTATTTCGAAACAAGGCCGTTCAGACATGTTGCAAAACAGTTGTTTAGAAACAATGGTGGTGTTTCGAAACAACGTGTCCGAACGCCATGGTTTCAAAACAACCATTTCAAAACAACAGCTATTTTGATTAGATGTGAGGTTTAACGGTTTGGAAATAACGGTGCGTCATGTGAACATGCCACTTCTTATTTCGAAACAACCTCTGTTGTTTTGAAATAAGAAGCCTGTGTGGACATACCCAAATGTTTTTGATGTGCTACTCGTAACTAATGTACAGGTCTCTTTCAGTTAACCAGCCAGCTAACTATTCCAAACAAGGTAACACTATTTGAATTGTCCAATTTGGCTAGCCAGAAAATTCATAATTCCAGGACAGTATACTATTGTCCTACTGCAGAAATAATATTCCCTGTTAAGTTGATTAGTTTTAGGTTCTGGTTGTTTTTTTTAACACTCCCGAAGGAAGCACTTCTAGCATATTAAAAGAATTACACAGAAAATTTTGCCCTTTTCACAAGGGCAACCAGTCTAACCCAAGAAGATTTTGCATCATTGCCCAAACATTAAAATAGTGCTAGGTACTGTGTGGGTCTAACAGTTCTTTAGGACTAGAGACAAACCTTTGTCATTAGCAAGCTTTACCATCATGGTCAGCTATTCTGCACAAGCACTTCAAAGGATACAGTAGTTTGGGGCCCAGTTAATAGCCTAGGGTACCTCCAAACAGACACTGCTTTGAGGAAGGGCTTTGACAAGCAGACTGGACGTTTTCTAAAGTCATTTCTGACTAGCTCAGAAACACCTCAGGAACTGTCAGGTGGTTAGTTGGCCCAGTGTGGTGGAAAAGTATTACTTTAACCAGAACGTTTCAAATCATCACAAAGCCTCAGGCTGAATGTCACACAAAGCATCAGATTAGGCCTTATTTTAGTTGCTCCCTAATCACAATGCTGGTCAGTGAGATGCAGGAAAACTGGTCTTATGGCAACACCAGCATTCAACTAGCACATGCACTGTTAGTGTGGCAGCTTCAGGCTGCTGCACGTTCTGCCCCATAACCTAGAGATGTTGACTCATATACTACCATGGCGCTGGTAGCATCAGTGCTTCATTTTTGAAGCATGCCCCCCCACCCAGTAGGGATGTAAAACCCTAATTGGTTAACCAGTAATCAGCTCTTTAAATGGCTGCTAAAGGCCCTTCCCCCAGCCTAAGGGGAGGTGGTACTGTCCCTAGCCCGCAACTGCATATGGGGGGGGGGGAACAAATGACAAGCCAGATCCCTGCTGACGGGGGGGACAGGGGGACGGGGACTGCACCAGGCACAGCCTCATGCATATGGCACTGTGCAGGCACTGCTGTCTGATGTCCATGGGTGGTTTTTGGTTTTGGTTTTTTTCCACGGGCTGGTCAGGGCATTCTGGCTGATAGTGAGGGCATAGAGCTAGCATGGTGGGGGTAGTGCAGTCCCTTGCTGCCCCCCCCCCCCCCAAAGGTCACAGATGCCTAGCAAGAGCCGCTCAGCTAGGCACGACTCACTTGGCCATGAAGAGGAGAAAGCCCCCCTTCCCCCCCCCATGTTTAAAAAGGCTAGTTTTAGATCATTTAAAGTGTTTTAAACTCATTTTTTTGCCCCCCCCCCATGCTCCCTGCCAAAAATAGTGGCTGGGGGGGGGGCCCTTACTGCGTTTGCCCTACGAACGCAGCTATCACTCAGTGTTACTGGGGAGGGGGAATGGTATGTACGTGCGTACATTAGTTACAGTCAGGTAAATGTTTCTTCAGGTGCGTGTCCCTTGGGTGGGTGAGTGCAAGGTGTACATAAACAGCACTTGTTGGATAGCCCTACCCAAATTAGCATCAGTGCCGGAAACATCCACAAACAGCTAAGGGTAGGAAATGTATTGTTGCTAGACCCACTCCTGTTCTTGAATTCATGCTTCGCCACTGAGTTGATCTGGCCCTCACTGCCCACCCCTGACTTGAACACTAAGCCTTGGCGGTGACCCTGGCCTGGCTCCAGACTACCAAATCCACCATGAGTCCCAATGTGCGGTTTGACCCTGTCCTGCCCCTTGATTCAACTGCCCTGGTCATGTTCCTGAAATCTCGGCTTTCTGGTGGCAAAGCAGTCTAGTGTATGATGCTGTCTCTTGAACTGTTTGTGGGCAAGCCAATGGTATTTTGAAAATTATCCACTGAGGTTATCTATCAGCACATGCTGTAGCTGGGGTAGCATACCCACTCACCGAACCTTGTTAATGATGTACAGAAACATGCCAAAGACATACAACTGCTTGCCACAGAAGAGTGGATCTTACGCGCCCTTGCTTGTTTAGATAAAACACAGCTTGTAGTACTGTCATAATTTGTGCCATTACTCCATTAGGACTGTGTGAAAAGTTTAGCATGCTTGACAAACCGTTCTCCGCTCCAGGACATTGTGACATCCACATATCTTGGGTCTTGCTGTTGTCTAAATGGGCCCTGTGGGTGTCTGTCACAGTCGTCTGTGTAACGAATGGGAGAATGGTATTCCTGCCCACAGCCTTTCAGTGCATCCATCTACCCAGTTAGCTAATGCTGCAGGATTTCTGACAGAATGTGCATGGATGTATCCAGCTTCTGTTTACTTGGCAAATATATAGATGTCATTTATTCCTGTGTGCAGCAGTAGTGAAGTCTTGCATGCCAAGTTACACAGATGATTCAGCAGGTTGGGTAGTTTGGCAGAGTGCAGCACAGTCTCATTGATATACAGTTGTGAGCTTGTGTGTGAACAGGCAACTTTTACTGCTGTTTGAAATCAGTTAGTTGCATATAAGCCATTTCTGTTATGAGCTCTGGAATCGCTCCTATGAATTCTAATTTCTGTGCTGGAGCCAGTACTTACTTTGTTTACTTTCAGGCCTAAAAGGGATAACCGTGCCCCAAGAGCAGCTTGAGTAATGCCCCCCCTCCACCCCTGGCAGGCCTCCCCTTACACTCCCTCTCTTTTCCTGGAAAGCAATGGCCCTCTCCCTGCAGTTCCCAGCTCTTGCTCCTTCCTCGCCACGTAGGACACAGCTGTGGCAGAGCCATACCATGTAACCAAGTGGAGCTGGCAAACCCTGACAGAAATCTGGGGCGTGAGGAGGACATGACCTGGTGTACCAACCCCTCTCTTACACAGACACAATACCTCTGCCCACTGATGTAATTTCCCACAACTGGGCCAGTTAGCATGGGAAAAACTTGGACTCTTAGCCACTACTGCTAAGCATTTTATGAATCCCCTGGGTGCTGCTGACAGAAGAATAGCGAGAAAGACAAAATGCCAGAGGGTGAGATCTCCAGCCTGAATTTCAGCTCATAGATGAAGGTGTTAAGCTACTCAGGTCCAAAGCCGGTCACTAACCACTTTTCTTTTCGGGAATCAGAAAATAATGAGGAACTTCTTCCACTGAGCTGATGGTTAGAAGTAACTGCACCTCCTGATGTATAAGAGAGTTCCCTGAATACAGAAGGGAAAGGTGGATAGAAGTTGGGAGGCATCTGAAACTAGATGGAATAATTTTCTACTGTTTCCAGAGCCACTGATTCATGCTCAGAATCAATAGACATTAAACAATTTTCCAACAAAATAATATCTTAGCCAAGCTGTCAAATTTGCTGCCTGGATGTTTATGGAGGTTGATGGAGATGGATGCAGGTGACTTCCTTCTGGAAATCTTCTGACATTTTCTAGGCAGTTTTGTTCTCTATATTGAGGCTAAAAGGCTTGCCTTTGTTGTGGCTGAGGTTTAAAATTCTTACACTTAGTGTGGTGCCTGTCTTTCATAAGACATACATCCTCATGTGTTTTTACATTAAAAAGTTGACACCCCTCAACTGAGAGATCCTTAATTGTTATTTCTCTAGGGATACCTGAACAATGAAGCCAACAGGATTTCCTCTTGGCAGTTGAGGTCACCATAATTGTGAAAACCATATCTGCATTTAAGGGCTTCTGGAGGGTTGTGCATGCTACAATCTGACACGTGGCAAGAATAGACAAATTATTCCTTTTTATTTTGAGGCAGCTTGTCTGTAAATCGGTATTTGGCGATTCTCATTCAGAGGCTTGATGCTGAATAATTCTTTCAGCTGCTGAGGACAGCATGGCCTTCTGAGCATCTGGCAAGCAGCCACTGCTACCTGACCACTATGAATGGGGCTGACAGCTGTAGCCACGGCATGCATGGGGGCTGACAATTCACAAACCTCTCCATAACTTCACAACCCCTCGAGGTGGTCTCAACCCCCAGTTTGAAAACCCTTGGTTCAAAGGTTTCTGCCCCAGCACCCTGAGGGCTGAGGAAGGATGCGCAGACCTCTCCAAAAGAAATGTTTTTAAATGATATTATCTAGCTCTCTGAGTTCTCTTAGAAAATTATTTACAGATGGCACATTTCTTTATCATGTGCCTTCTCCCAAACACAAGAAGCATCTGGTATACTCATCACTTAAAGGCATGACAGCCTTGCATGAAAGGCCAGTTTTGAAACCTGGCCATTTATCTTCACTCATAGTGATTGATCCCAGTTCCAGTGTCAGGAATACAGACATGTGAACAAAATAATTTCCTTGAGGGGAAAAAGCAGGGGATGAAGAAAATCAAATTACTAACATTCAATGTTAAGGCCAGATCCTCAAAGATATTTGGGTACCTAAGCCCGCTGGCTTCAATGGGAGTTAGGGGGTGGCTAAATACCTTTACAGTTTGGGCCTAATTAAGTATCCACTAAGAGCTTAACAACATACATTTATTTCCACAAGAAAGAATAGACTGCAGAATGCATGAAGAGCTCAGCTCAGATACTATAAATTCTGACTTGGGGTAGGTCTGTTCTACAAATTTATCACAGCACAGCTGCACTGCTGTAGCACATCTGGTGAAGATGCCCTTAGCTGATGGGACAGAGCTCTCTCTAATAACTCCAGCTCTGTGAGTGGTGCTGTGTACATGCGGGGTTAAGGCTGAAATAACTAGGTCACTCAGGGACGTGGATTTTTCACAATGGAGTGAAGCAGTTCAGATATAAGTATGTCATGTAGATGAAGCCTCAGTCTGAGCTGATGAGAAGGAACTGCATGGAGGTTGTGCCCAGTCTCACTCTTGCCCTTGGTTGGAGGCACAAGGGCATTCAGGACTTAGGCACAAAGCCATAGGAAACTGTCCAAAAGAATCTGTACACAAGTGCATTAAATGTATATCAAGAGTGAATATATATGGAAAAAAAATAAAAACTTATGTGCATGTCCTAAGTTGGTGGCTGTGTATCCCCTAAAATAGGTGGTTAGTTATCAGTAAATTAGAGGTTTCAGGGCTGCGCCAGGACAAGTTGGGGAATGCACTATGGTTGCTCTACCCAACCTCAGGCTTCCCCTGAAGTGACCACCTAAACTAGCTTTAGGCAGCTTTATGCCACAGCAACCCAGAGGAACAAGGGCATTGGTCTACTAAACAGTTCACATACTGTATGCTGAGATCAGGGCAAAGTGATTTGAAAAAGCTTATACCAAACTCCTAAAATTCTGGTTATTTTAAATGTTTATTTATAAAAACATTAACTTCCAAAGACCCCAAATAAATATTTTCAATAAAGCCTATTTATGCTGTAAATTTAAGAAGGGATCAAACCGCAATATAAACAAAAACTCTGCTAGGTAAACATCATTTTTAATAATCACTGGTGGTCCTAACTTCGGGTATGTCCACATGTCTCTTTTATTTTGAAATAACACTGGTTATTTCGAAATAAAAAAGATTAGGGCCACATGATGTATTCTTATCTTGAAATGACAGGCTCTGTCATTTTGAAATAAGAGCCGTCATTTCGAAATAGCTTAAACCTCCTTTAAAGGAAAACAGCTGTTATTTCGAAATGGTTATTTTGAAAGTATGCTGTTTGGACATGTAATTTCGAAATAACACTTTTGCCCTTCTCCTTCCCAATGTGCCTTCCTTTTAGCCTATATTGGGTGGGGGCATTGCTCAGGGTGGGGGCCATGTTGCCACACCTCCCATGGTGCCCCTCTCCTAAAGCGAAATAACTAGTCCTGAGTTTGGACATGCTATTTAACTTTGAGCTTTCCCCTTAATTCAAATTAACTTATTTCAAAATAAGGACTTTATTTTGAAATAACTCATTTTGAAATAACTTATTTCAAAATACCAATGTACGTGTGGACATAGCCTTCAAGTTTTGCATTTCATCAGAAAGACAGTATCCTCAATAGCAAACTACATTCAAACACCAGGCTGCAGGTTTGGTTCAGCACTGATTCAAGAAGAGTGTTAGCTACGAAATCAATGGTCTCCACAGACCCATCTTCCTTTCAAGTAGTGGGCAAGACCAACTCTCCTTTTGTTGACCTCCCAGCCCAAGTTAATATGGCAATAAGGAATTCTTATAATGAACTTCTCAGTGGTCATTAAAACCACCAGAGGTGCTCTGACACTGAATATATATAAAACAGTAAAAGAAACTGTTAGGCTATGATAAAATATTTGATGTGATGATTTGTTATGAGAAACTTTTGTCACATGGACTTTCTGATTTTTCATTAAACAATTAACTCTGCAGCTCCTTCTTATAATAAAATGTACACTCCTATAATTTTAGGTAATTATTTTTGTCACATTGATCAATTCAAATAACTTCAGGACTACAAAAAGAAAACTAAATTAAATACATATAGTTTGTTATGCAATTGCATTTCAAAAATCAATACCTAGAGGTCAAGATGTGGAAAAATTCAGTATATTAACTGTTCAAGTAATTCCTTAGCAAACAGCTTTTCAACACAATCTCTTGTTCTTTAAGATGGTAAAAACTTTTGTTAATGCATCAGTTTTAGGAAATGTAATGACTCCAAATAATTGAAGTAAAGTCAGACACTGCCTGGCCCATCACCAGTTACTATAGATTCTTGACTAGGTCTACACTAGCAAATTAGTTCAAATTAAGGAGCCTTAACTCTAACTAATTTGAACCTTGTCTGCACTAGGCTTTGCCTAGTTTGAACTAAAGAATTTTTAGCAAAGCTTAGTTCGAACTAATTAGTTTGGCTGATTAGTCCAAACTAAATACTTAGTTCAAACTAATTTGCATATTTAGTTTGAACTAGCCCAAAGTAGACATGCTAGTTTGAATTAAATAAGTTCGAACTAGCGGTTAGTTCAGACTAAATGCATTTTTTTTAGTTCAAACTAACCTGTAGTTCGAACTAGCTGCATTAAACCCGTGTTTAGTTTGAACTAACTTCGAACTGCTTTGTTTGGACTGAGCAAGTCTGAACTAAGGCTTTGTAGACATAGTCCTTGTGACTTTCCATAAGGGGCAAGTAAGTGTACTTACTTGATGAAGAAGCTGTGCTGCTGTGGTCCCTTCATTTATAGTGAAAACTGTAAAGGGCTCAGGGCCTGGAATTCCATGGACTGTGACCTTGTACAAGGCTGAAGCTCTCCTCTCTCCTGTACTAAACAACTGTTCAAAACAAATAATATTTGTTCAGCTATAGAGGCATATTATTTATAGATTACACAGAGAATGAACAGACAATCTAAGTACCTACACACTCTTTAATCTAGCGGATAATTGCGTAACAAGATCCAGTGGCTGGAAGTTGAAGCTAGAAGAATTCAAACTGGAAATCAGGCACAAATGTATAACAGCTAAGGTAATGAATCATAGGAACACCTGATCTACTGATCAGCTAGATTTTCATCACTGGATGTCTGTTAAGCACAGGTTACTATGCAGTAATTACTGGTGACGTTCAATGGCTTATGAAGGAAGACAGACAAGTGGATTATAACTGCCCCTTCTAGCCTTAAAAATCCACAACTGTATAGAGCAGAGGTGTCAAACTTACTTCTTATGGCAGGCCAAATTTGCCTTAAATATACTTTACATGGGCTGTACATACCATAAATCAAATACTATGGCATGCCTGCAGCACTGTGGAGTGCTGCAATTGCGCTCCATGATACCACTCTCTCTCTCAGGAAGCGAGTAGGATCTCGTAGAGTGCAGTCTTGCACACCCAGCGCTCTGTGATGTCGCGAGACCTGACACTCTTGCAGCACTGTGGAGTGCTGGGTATGCAAGACCCCCACCCTCACCCCAGGGAGTGTGGTCCCACAGAGCACAATCACAGGCTTGATGGAAGAGCTTTGTGGGCCACATTTGGCCTGTGGGGTGCATGTTTGATACAGCTGGTATAGAACAAACGTCCTCTTAGGCTATATCTACACTAGAAGAAGTCAGGTTGAATTTGTTAATTTGAACTAATAAATTCAACTTCAGTTTGAACTAAACTTGACCTCATTAAGTTGAATAACAAAGTGGACTAAGTCGACTTAAAGTTAAGTCGACTTAGTCCACACTTTGTTAATTCGACCTAACTGCCCTTAATTTGAATTTAATAAAGTTGAATTAAGGGTTAATTTAGGTCTATACTGTCCTTAGTTCAAACTCAGGAGTCAAATTAAGGCTTAGTTCAAACTAACAGGCAGTTCTTATTAATTCGAACTAAGCTTTCATTAAGTCCAATTAAGAAATTTCTTAATTGGCCTTAATGAAAGTCCAGTGTCAACAGGGACTAATTTAGTTAGAATTAAGCCTCCTTAATTTGAACTAAATTGCCAGTGCAGACATAGCCTTAGTGTGTTTGTGGGCTAGCAGTTGTTCTGCTGGTGTTTGTTGCACAGGGGATTGGCAGGAGGAATGTTTTGTTTGACAAACCAGACATATCAGGCATCAACAAAGGGATTAATAATGAATTTTCAAATAAATAAAAAATTCTAGCATTCTGAGCTGCATTAAATAGACTATGCCCCCTTGCCTATTAAAGTTCTGTCTTCTTCCAATTTTTCGCCTACCTTGTCTTGCTAATATTCTGGGACCAACACAACTACAACAGCACTGCAAACAACGATCTCATTCCAGAGGAATAGCCTTGTCAGTCTAGTTCAGCAAAACAAACAAGGAGTCTGGTGGCACTTTTAAATACTAACCAACTTATTTATTACATCTTATTGTATCAGAGGCAGAAGCAATTGTCTCTGACTTACATTCCTTTGGTCTCATCTGAACTGCTAATGACAGACTTATAAGGAAACTGACACTACTGGGCACCTTGATCCCAAGGCCATAACCCACACTGTGACTCAACCCCACCCAAGGAGGTAGCTCAGTGATACGCAGTCTATTTCTCCACTGCCATGGCAAAAGGCATTGATCCAGTGGTATCAAATGAGTGGGTAGGCAAGTTCACATCTCTGATCTTAGGCTTAGGTAGCTCCCCACTCAGTTCCCCACTCATTTAGCTCCCTAGTCACTCGTTTCCCACTCAGTTTACTGGCTTCTGTGAATCCCATTGTTGGCAGCTAATGCTCCCTATGGGCTGTATATAGTATTTAACTTGAGGATTTCACTGGGTGATAGAGGGCCTAGAACCTAAGCACTGCAACACTCACAGCTTGGCTATATGAACTTTATTTCAAGGCGGGCTGGAATGTGAACCTACCTTCTGACCAGGGCCGTAACTACGGCGGGGCTGATGGGGCACAGCCCCAGGCAGCCTGAAGTGGCTAAATAGAGCTGCGCTATTAAAGGGGCAGCTTTGCGGTGCCAGCTCTGAACGCCACTAATGGGAAGGGGTGCGTTCGGCTCGGAATGCGCCCAGGTGGTAAAATGCCACATTACGGCTCTGCTTCTGACACCCATTCCCAGTTTATTATTGGGATCTAGATCAAAACATAAAATAAATTACCAAAGAGGTAGGCACGGCATTCCCAGAAGGATTTTCTTCCATCCTCCGACTGTTTATGAATAAACTTGAAATTTCTAAGGCTTCGTTGTGCAAGTTTCGTAGCTGGAGATGTCTATAACCTAAAACAGCATTTAATTGGGGGAGAAAAAACTTGTCAAGCACATTATGTAAAAGTGGAACACGATTTATGAAGCTGAAAATGCGAGTATCTAAGATTTTGCTATGCCTGCGCGATTTAAGCACTGTAATGGTTTGCATTAAAACTCTTGTTTGTGCAACAATATGGGCACAATCCTATGAGATGCTGAGTACTTCAGGAGACTCTCACTGAAGTCATTCCTTCTTCTGTGTACTAAATACATTCACTCCGCAAAGCAATCAATGTATTACAGTTATTAAAACAGCATAGAAACATGATTTTTTATCCTGGACAATAAATGTAATGGGTCAGATCCAGAGATGACTGGTGCCTGCTGGTGGGAGGAGGGGTTGGGGAGGGCACAATTTAAAGGCTTGCTTCCCAAGAGCTTGAGTCATGGCCTCCCTAGGCACACACCTCTCTTATTCTCAGCAGCCACACCCTGCAGCTTCCAGGTGTTAGCTCCTCAGGAAGAGGCAGCAGCAAACACCTGGGAGTTGTATGGAAGGTCCACTGCTTTAGCTCTGTGGGGAGAGACAGCTGTTAATCAGCATCTCTCCCTGAAGTTCCCAGCTGTTTGCTGTTGACTCTCCCCATGATGGCAGATCCCAGCTTGCCAGCTCCAGCAGCTACCCTGCAGGGAGGGGCCTCAGATGCACCATGTGACCAAGTGGGGCAGCAAACCCAGGCAAAAATATGGGAGGAAGCATGTGACCTCATGTACCCCCCTCCATGTGTCACCGCTGATCAGTTCATTTAATATCTTAAAATATTCTGTTTTATCACAGCCACTCAAATTTTGAGACCAACTTGACCATCCTCTTCAGGGTTCCCTGGTACAGAGAAAATCATAGATGACAGCTCTGGTAGCACCACTACACTTTGCCCCCATCCCCAACGAGCTCCAGTCACTGATGCAAGGAACATAGCCATAAAAAAGGGGAAATGCACAGGGCATCTTTCCGCCCTGATGATGCCAGTTACTGAAATCTGGGGGCAAAGGGTAGTCAGCAAGGCATAAATAGAACAGCACTGAACAGACTATAATTGACAGTTGAGACAGATGGCCTGAGAATTGAATACATCCCACTAAGCAGTATTGAGCGCTTTCAGCCATGGTTCAGGGTCTAGGCACTGTGTACAATCTTATAGCAAATTGTATTTTACCTCTTTTTAATGCCTTTAGGGGAATGATTCTCTGAGCAGTTACAGCTGAGCTGTTGTTTTCAACAACTGCAAATCTAAGAAAGACCAGATCCTCAAAGTGAACCCGGTACAGAATCTGTTCATTCCACATGGGGTTGAGAGTATTGCGATGAATGGGTTTAGTGCGGAAATGGCAGTTATCCAGAGACATCCCAAGTACGTCAACTTCAATGCATGGACTTCCTGTGCTGTTGCTAGGACAAACATTCTGTCCAGACACAATCTGAAGCAGAGAACACAAAGTAACCAATTAGTGGGTTGGGGTGTTTTATGTTACATTTCAAGTTAAATATAATTTATCATACTCCAAAGAACATTTGCTAACATGCTGATCTAATTACAACCCTGCTTCAGTATTCTGAATTGCCAACAGAGTAATTTCAGAAGCAGAGCAGTTTAAAACAAATGCAATTGTTAGTGTATCTTTCCTCTGAAAAATAGAACAAAGATCATGAATGTAATTATTTGAAGGTTAATCCAAAAGAATACTTGTACTTGGAATTTTTGTAAGGGGGGGGGGGTGTCAAATTTTCTCCTCAGTTATTAGAGTAACTGTAGTGACTTCAATAGAGCTACTCTGGTAAATGAGAGAATTTGATCCTAAATGCTCATAATTAGGATAAATTGTATACCTATTACTCTCACAGATAAATTCTCTCAATTATCCCCACAAAGAGACTAATGTCAAAACATCCGAATTTCTAACAGAACATCCTGTAAATAAGATGTCCGTATTATATTCATTATTTTACAAAAAGATTTCACAGTTTTTCACTGCAACCCTTCTGGTGCGTATAAACAAGGCTTTTCAGCAAGTGAGAAATGAAATTCTGCCAATACCTAAGCCTACGTCTAACTCTGTTCAAGTGAGTAGCCCTCATGTAATGTTTGCAAGGTCAGGGTCTAGCTGACATTACAGTGGTGTCACAGAGCAGCTGGGCCCTGTGAATAAACCAAGCACAGCTCCCCTATGTTAGAGCAGGTCAGCAGAACTGAAATGATTAAAAAAGGGCAGGGCTTCACCTGGGGTTATAAAAGCCTGTCAGAGAATAGGAAAATTGTGGAGTTACTGGAACATAACAATGTATAAATGGTCATACTAGGTCAGACCCATGATCTGTCTTGCCTAGTATCCTGTGTTTTGACAGTGAGCAACCCGCAGGAAGTACCATGAGTAGGTAGGAAACCCCATTACAGAGGTGAATGGGGCACTTTTAAAACAAATGGATGTATCCAAAACACAAAACCAGATAGTAATGGAGGACAAACTACCCAGACGTGTTGGAAAGGAAATATGACAAACCAAAACATTTCAAATGAGAATATATTTTGAGACTGTAACAGGATAATTTTTCAGTTCAGAAAATGGAGGAAGTAACCAGCCATTTTAGACTTGATTCCAACCAATAAGGAAGAAATGGTTGAGAATGCAAAGGTTAAGGGCAACTTGGGTGAAAGTGATGATGAAAGAAGAGTTTACCTACCTGTAACTGGTGTTCTTTGAGATGTGTTGCTCCTGGACATTCCTTTGTAGGTGTATGCACGCGCATGCATGGATAGCTGGAGACTTTTTCCTATAGAGCAGCTGTAGGGTCGGCTGTGGTTCCCCGTCGAATGGTGCCATCCCGGCTCTCTCTATGAGGCACAGCTGACCTGCCCTCTCCTCAGTTCCTTCTTAACACCTATTACGCAGAGGGCAGGAGGGAGGGATGTGGAATGTCCAAAAGCAACACATCTTGAAGAACGCCAGTCACAGGTAGGTAACCTCTTCTTCTTTGAGTGATTGCTCCTGGCCATTCCGTTGTAGGTGATTCACTAGTCTTACCTATGGTGGTGGGTTGGAATCACAGGCGCACCGACTGCAGAACTGCTCTACCCACTGCCGTGTCACCCTGGGTTTGCCGATCAATCACATAATGCTGCGTGAACTTATGTGCAGACGACCACGGAGCCACTTTACAAATGTCCACAATAGGCACCCTGCTCAAGAATGAGTAGGCCTTGATTGCTGGCGGGTCAATCTTAGCTAATGCATGACATTCGCGAATACAAGAAACTATCCAGGAGGAGAGGCACTGAGCCAAGACTGGCTCCCCTTTCATTCTATCCGCCACTGCTACAAACAGCTGGGATGTTCTTTATAAAGGGATTCATCCTCTCTATGTAAAAGGCCAAAGCATGGCGAACATCCAGAGTGTGGAGCCTTCTTTCTTTGTCTGAGGCATGTGGCTTTGGATAAAAGACTGGCAAGACAATTTCC
Source organism: Podocnemis expansa (assembly GCA_007922195.1). Taxonomy (NCBI): domain Eukaryota; kingdom Metazoa; phylum Chordata; order Testudines; family Podocnemididae; genus Podocnemis; species Podocnemis expansa. The sequence goes on along the minus strand of ML681981.1, from coordinate 13,251,774 downwards.
TGATTGCAGTGAAACTGCGAAACCACCTTAGGTTGGAATGCTGGGTGAGGACGCAGTTGCACTTTCTCTTTCAAGAAGAATGTATAGGGCAGAGAGGCCGACAACGCCTGAATCTCTGAAACTCTCCTAGCTGACATTATCGCCACTAGGAAGGCTACATTCCATGAAAGAAGGAGAAGCGAGCAGAAGGCAAGGGACTTGAATGTGGGCCCTGTGAGTCTCGAGAGGACCAGATTGAGGTCCTACTGCGCAATCAGAGAACGCACCACTGGGAAGAGCCTCTCTAAGTCTTTAAGGAAGTGCTTCATCAATGGGTTGGCAAAGAAGGAAGCTTCTCTTTCCTTCTCATGGAAAGCCGAAATTGCCGCAAGGTAGACTTTGATGGAGGACAACAACAGGCCTTGGGGTTTCAGACCCCAGAGAAAGTCTAGGATGGTTTCAACCGGAGCCCGATGTGGCATGAGACCCATGCCAAGTGCCCAGTCCACAAACTTGCCCTACTTGCCTTTGTACGACGCCCTCATTGAGAGCTTCCTACTGTTGAACAAGACCTTCTGGACCTGCGCTGAACACTGCAACTCCCTGCCCCTCACCCATAGAGGTTCCATGCACAGAGGTGTAGTGACCTCAGATCCGGGTGGCGCAGACACCCTTGGTCCTGGGATAGCAGCTCTGGCGGTGTTGGCAACTCTACTGGGTCGCTGACCAAGAGACACAGCAGAGTCGTAAACCAATGTTGCTTCGGCCATGTTGGGACTACCAAGATGATTGAGGCCCCAGTCCTGTTTGACTGTCAAGAGGATTCTCCGAATCAGTGGGGTCGGGGGGAACACGTAGCAGGCCATACCTGTCCAAGATATCTTGAAAGCGCCTGCAACTGACCCCTGGCTCTGCCCCCTGAACGAACAAAACTCTGCGTACTTGTTCTGATCAGAAGCAAAAAGGTCCACTTGGGGATAACCCCACAGATGGAAGATGAGCCTCAACACCTCCCACTTGAGGGACCACTCATGAGTTGTGAATTTCCTGCTCAACGAATCCACCAGGAGATTGCGCTGGCCAGGAAGGTATGAAGCCACCAGGTGAATTGAGTGGCAAATACAGAAGTCCCATAGGTGGAGGGCTTCGCCGCAAAGCAGGCCGGAGCAGGTCCCCTCCTGCCTGTTGATGTCATACTTTGTGGCAGTGTTGTCCGTAAGCACTGATACCACTCTGCCTTTCAGCTCATGGAGAAACGCCTGGCAGGCCAGGTAGACCGCTTGAAGCTCCTTCACTGTTTCCCCAAAGGCCTTGGGTTGCGAGGGGACCAAGATGAGCCCCCCAGCCCAAGTCCGATGCATCCATGCCCAAGAACCTCGAGGGTTGGGGTGGCTGAAAGGGCAGCCCCTGACACACATTCTGTTTGTGGCATCACCAGTCTAGAGAACTTAGCACACCCGTAGGGATCATGACCATACCGTCGATATTGTATCTCGCTGGCCGGTAGACCGATGCCAGCCACATCTGTAGCAGATGCAACCTCAAGCGGGCATGTCTCACCACATAGGTACATGCTGCCATGAACCCCAGCAGCCACCGGCATGAGCGAATTGAAGTGAGGTGGAATCTCCGGAAGTCCCTCGTGAAGGACCTGATACTCTCAAATCGAGAGTGTGGGAGGGAAGCTCTTGCCAGTTTTGAGTCCAACAGGGCACCTATAAACTGGATCTTTTGAGTTGGAATGAGGGTGAACCAGTAGACCGAGGCACCAGAAGACGCTCTGTGTCATGTTCAAGTGACAGGCGACTTCGTCCTTTGACCGGCCGCAAACCAACCAGTTGTCCAGGTAGCAATACATCTGGATCTTGGCACACCTGAGGTATGCTGCAACCACCACTAGGCATTTTGTGAAAACGCGTGGGGCAGCTGCCAGCCCGAAAGGCAGGACGGAGAACTGGGGATGCCTGCCGCCAACTACAAATCGCAGGAACCTCCTGTGTCTGGGAATTATTGAAATATGGAAATATGCATCCTGAAGATCAAAGGCAGTGTACCAGTCTCCCAGATCCACAGAGGGACTTATCATAGGAAGGAAAACCATGCAAAAGTGTATCTTGTGCAGATAACAGTTCAGACCTCTGAGGTCGAGGATAGGACAAAGACCCCTTTTGCTTTTGGGATCAAGAAATAGCGGGAATAAAAGCCTTTTCCCGAAAGCTCCCATGGAGCCTCCTCTGTGACTCCTTTGTCCATCAAGGCCTGCACCTCCTTCTCCAACAGGTAATCGTGAGAAGGGTTCCTGGAGGGGGCTAGAGAATGAGGAGGGCAGCAACGGGAAAAAGAGGACAACTGGAGGGAGTATCCCTGAGACACTGTGCACAGCACCCATGCATTGGAGGTGATCCGGGACCAAGCTGGATAAAAGCTGGATAGTCTGTTGGTGAATGGAGGGTGCAGATCTGGAGATAATTGTATGCTGTCCTTGAGCGCACCTTCAAAAACCTTTCTGGGAGCTTGAAGTCTGGCGCGAAGCTCCTTGGGAAAGGGGAGTGGGATGATAATTACTTTTTCAGCTGTTCTGTCTGCGCCGAGCATTATAATTTTGTGAGCGGTGGGAAGACCTGGGCACCAGTACTGGCTTGAAGGGTCTCCTCTGGGACCCTGGGGTGTGTAGTCCTAGAGACTTAAGCAGAGACCTGCCATCCTTCAGAGCCTGGAGCTTGGCGTCCATCTGTGTGAAAACAACTCTGGGCCTTTGAAAGTGAGATCTTGGCAGGTATTCTGTACCTCCTGGGACAAACCAGATGCTTGAAGCGATGAACTGCAGCTCATGGTGACTCTGGAGGCCATGGTGCTGGCCACCATGTCCGCAGCCTCTAACGCTGATTGCAACAGGGCTCTGGAAACTAGCTTGCCCTACTCAATGGCAGCTGACAACTCAGGCCTCGAGCTTTGCTCTCACTTTTCCGAGAACCTCTCCAACAAGGACCATGCTTTAAAGGCATAGTGGCTAAGAATCGCCTGCTGGTTAGCAATGAGGAGTTGAAGCCCCCCTGTGGAGTAGATTTTCCTTCCTAACTTTTTTTGCATCCTTAGACTTAGGGGATGGCCCTTGATGGCCCTGTCGCTCTTCTCGTTGGCTGCTGCTACAGCAAGCGACCCCGGTGACAGAAGTGTGTAGAAATGCTTGTAATTGTTCGAAGGCACAAAGTATTTTCGCTCTACCCTCTTGGCTGTGGGAGGCACAGAGGCTGGGGTATGCCACACAGTTCTCGTGGTGCTCTGAATGGTCTTGATAAGCAGGAGGACTGTCAACCATAGGATCTGCCTCCTCTACAATCTCCTCCGCCTACAGACCCAAGCCCCAGGCAACTCTGTGCAGGAGATCTTGATGTGTTCTCCTATCATCTGGGATAGGCTAAGGCCTGGCCCCCACAACCAACTCATCCGGAGGGGATGACAATGATTCCCCGGATAGATCTACAGGTTCAGCTGCAGGTTCTAGTTCGCCCCGGTGGTCTAAACTGTCTTGATCTGTAGGAGCCTGGGATCTTGCAGCGGACTCCCCTTCTGAGAGGTCCCCATCTCCGGGCATGTGCCAACCACGTAGGGAGGCTGGGGGTGAGAGCTTGCCACCGAGTGGGATCTGCTCATCCTGAGGCCTTGCTCATGATAGAAAGTCCAAGGCATCCAGAAAGGCCACTGCGAAGGAACAGGCCATTGAGGATGCTACTGCGGGGGTATGGAGCCAACCGTTTTGCTCCTGGGCCTATTGGCTCTGAACACTAAGGAAGCCTCATTCGAGTCCGATGGAGGAACACTTCACAAGGACCATGGTGGTGCGGTACCAGAGGATGCCCTATGGCAGTGCCACAGGCTTTGGTTCTCAGGCACTCTTGGCAGCACAGGAGAGAGGTGATGGCTTTTCCTTAGAGGTGAACAGTACCAGGGTGCCCCTGTCACTGCAACTATGGAGGATGGTACCAGGGACTGAGACCAAGACAGCACCGCTGACAGTGCCTGAGGGTCCTTCGCCTGAATGCACAATGGTGACTGGGATGTCGGTGCTGGAGAGCGCGGTGAAGCTGGACGCACCAGCGGAGACTTCCCCCTTGATGGCCCCGACGCGGGTGCTGGAGATGGAGCTGGGCCTGAGGCAGATGGTGCCATCTGTTCGATAAGGTCACGGACTGCCTCAAATGTTTTGGGTGACAAAGGCAGCAGCATATCCTCCCCTAAAATTTCTTGTGTCAGGGACAGCACGGGTACTGTAGCTGATCACTCCACCTGGGCTGGTGCCAACCATGCCGATGGCTGCTGTGCCTCAGTCTGCGGCCCTTTAGGAGTGCTTGACATCACTGGCAAGCTCCTTATGTCTGACCTCTTCCTCTTTTGCAGCACCGGAGAGAGGGAGCGGTGCTGCCGCCGATCCGAAGATCTGGATGCGGAAGGAGCTGCTGATGGTGCTGCGGAGCCCACCACTGGCGCTGGTGAAGGGGGCCGGTGCCATAGGCCGCTCAGTGATTCTCGGTGCCCCGGTGCCACCAGAGCACTACTGACTGATGGCGCTGTGCTGGAACTCACTCCGGAAGCTAGTCTAAGGGCTTCCTCCATCAAAAGAAGCTTCAGCCTTTGCTTTCTAGCCTTCTGAGTGTACAGCTTGAAGCTTTTACAGATTTTACACTTACCTTTGAAGTGTGCCTCTCCCAAACACCTCAAGCAGGAGCGGTGCAGGTCGTCACGCGGCATCGGCTTGCGACATGTTTCACAAGTTTTAAAACCTGGCATGCCCCGACCTGGAGGCCTGCAGCAAATCTAACACCTGGAACACATACTCGTCTAATAATAGCACTGAACGACTGCGCGAAGGCAGCCAAGTTGCACTCCAGCTACCGCCATGGTGGTGAGAAGGAACTGAGGAGGGGGCGGGTTGGCTGTGCCTCGTATAGAGAGCCACGACGGCACCACTCCAGGGGGTGCCACAGACAACCCTATAGGTGCTCTAGAAGAAAAGTCTCCAGCTATCCGTGCACGCGCGCCCGTACACCTACAATGGAATGGCCAGGAGCAATCACTTGAAGAAGAATCAGAGATGACTGGTCATCACAGCTAACAAGGTGTCCCCCAAAGGTGTGTGAGTGGTGCAGTATCAGGCATTGCCATGTCTGAATGCTTAGGGGAGCCCCAGAGATCAGCACTCAGGTCAACAAGGGGAGACAGTGAAAGCCTCTATAAATAGTGTTGTCGATGCACAAATAAACATAGTAAAGACTTCCAAACTCATTTACGTATAACAACCGTAGATTATTATAGAAATGTGATGGAAAAGTTGATGGGAACCTATTAAGACTGCAGTTACACAACATCTACTTTAAATATTTAGCTTTTAAAAATTCCCTTAAAATGTACTTACTGTTAAAGAATATATAGCTGGCTCGATATTATACAGATCTCGGTCTAAGGGAGAAAACTGCTGGTACATTGCACAGTTCTTGTCCCACAGAACAGGGGGTTTCAAAACATACCCACAACCACCATTTGCCTCAAACATTGCTGCATTAAGATGCAGAGGAAGATCTGCAAAAGTAAAGCAGTCGCAAGTGAAAAACAGAGACAATTTGAAAGAAAGACAGCAAAATGTGGGTTTTTAAAAAATTACTGTTAAAATTGAATTGACAGGATAAAACTAATATTAAATTGGGGAGAGCTTTAATTTACATATCCAATTGCTCAAAAAGTTTATACCTTAAAAAACAAGTATTTTCCAGTTTCACCCATTTTCTAGCTTTTTCCTACAGTGAAACCTCAGAGTTACAAACATCAGAGTTACAAACTGACTGGCCAACAACCCACCTCATTTGGAATTGGACATATGCAATCAGGCAGCATGGGAGAAAAGAACAACAACAACAACAAAAGCAAATACTGTACAATACAATACTTTGTTAAATGTAAATTACTAAAGAAATAAAGGGGAAGTTTAAAAAAACAGATTTGACAAGGTAAGGAAACTATTTCTGTGCTTGTTTCATTTAAATGAAGATGCCTACAAGGAACATTTTTCATCTGCCTAGTAAAGTTTCAAAGCCATACTAAATCTATATTCAGCTGAAGGATTTTGAAAGAATGACCATAATGTTTTGTACAGTGTTATGAACAACCTCCATTCCCAAGATGTTTGTAACTATGAGGTTCAACATTATTTAAAACAAGGGTCTCAAACTCAGATCACCACAAGGGCCGCATGAGGACTAGTAGAAGGCCGCATGAAGACTAAAACGTTAGCCCAAGGGCCGCACCACTGAAACCTTTTCATATGAGAATATTGCAAAAATATTGGTAACAATAGTGTTGTTGCGGTCTGCAGGAAATAGCTTTAGGGGTCAGATGCGGCCCACAGGCCGTGTGTTTGAGACCCCTGATTTACGATCTGGTCACGCCCACTTACAATACCTAGCAAGTTTCCTGAGATTTGTCCCAAAATCTAGGATAAAAAAAAAACAAAAAAACCCAAAAACCTGACTGTGTAATTTGAAGGTGGCTGACAGAAGCAACTTTTTATGCAAACTGAAAATGTGAGGGAGCCTAAGCAGGAATAGAATAGAGCCCAAAGATTGTAACAAATACTGCATCAATACCCAGACTGTTGCAGAGCAGCCACTTCTAAGATAAGGCAATTCAGTGCCTCTATATACTTAAAAAGTTATCATAAAAGATACTATGGCTAAGGCACTGTAAAAGTGTTGGATTCCAGCTAATAACAGACTCTGCAGGTGCAATGTTTTAGGCAGTTCCACATTTTAAGAGAGGCTGAAGCCCACAAAACTAAGCACAGAATTCTAGTATTTTGGGAGCACTAATTCATAAAGGGCAAGATTTTTTTTAGCCTTAATGTGGTTCCATTAAGGGTAGGTAAAGCCCCATCACACATCTCAAACGGTCACATGCCATTTTACCCAAATCATGTCTCCCTCTTTGGTACAGTGCAGGGCTGGATATTCCCTGTTGCAAGCAAGGGGGTGAAGAATGTTAGCTGGTTGGCTGGGCATGTGTTGGAAAGGAAAATGCATCCTTTCAAGGGCTGACATAAATTACCTCCCTTGGAACAAGAGGGGAGCATGGAATGTATTGTGCCTGCTAGAGTCACAAGTTCTCCCAGGGCTATTTCAGGAGTGATGCCCTTATGCAACATCTCATATGCATGCTGTACCAATAGATGCAATCTAATTCCTATTCTTTATGCATTACTACCTTTGTATATATTTACTCTAAACTTCACATCCACCACAATACAGGTTACTGTGAATTTTTCTTTATGTAACTGCTTTAAATATTTTTGAACATCTGTTCACTAAATTCACCAGTACAGATGATGGTAAGTAAAGGAATATATGACAAATACAGATTCATAACAAAGGAAGCACTTATTTTATAATGGTTAAAATGTACATTAATATATATTACTAGAGGAATTATTCTACCCATACCATCAGTTTGATAGTTAACAGCCACTAGCTGTATTCCATGGAGCCAGAATATCAGTGGATGGGGATTTGAAGAATCAATGCGTGTGGCAGCAGGATATGTTCTCAGCAGCTGACAGGTGGTGTGCTCAATCAGTTTCTGAGAATACCGTCTGCACAGACGTTTGGCTGCATTCTCATTCAATGAAGAGATATGATAACACTTAGGTGTCCTTATGATAGCACTCAGAGAAGTTGTAGGGCTGAAAGGAGGAGAACAAAGTTCTTCCCAGGTTTGCCGAGCACCTTCAAAAGGACCTGGAAAATGACAATTAACCTCAATTATAGCTGCAGAACCTGAGATTTCAAGCACTGGTATTCTCCAGGGAAGGGTAGGTACATATTTTGAAAAGGATAAAAATAAATGATCTCTAGAAGCCACACTATTCACATAGGTATCACATTTCTTTCTTCATATGCAGTTATTAAATGCTAACTGATACTGTAAGTAGGCATGTATTAATAGATATCTTCATAAACAAGTACTTGAATATCATTTCCTTGAACCATATAAGTAAATATTTAATATGGTCTTTAATGCGTGAGAATCTCTTAACAGTTCAAAATGAGTCTTGACTCAGTGCATTTCTGGAAACCTTTATAATACTGTTACTATGCTGCTTGGAACACAGGGATTCTTTAAATGAAAAGATTATAAAATTCCTTAAGGTTACAATTTCACTTTCAAACTTTACTATAAAATCTGCAGTAAAAGATGCAAGGACAAATTCTCTACTGATTTATATCCCTTGCAACCCACTGAAGTTTGCACAAAGATTAAGTGCAGAATTTTGCCCAAATACTATGGGACAAATTTTCAAGGCATAAAACAATGGTTAGGTGCTTAACTGTCACTTGCACCTTTGAAGATCTCTTCTCTTATCTTGTAAGATATCAGCTTGACCCTAAGACACATCGTTAACCTATAATATACAAATATTTTAGTTCTGAATCAGTCATTCTGTTCAGTAATTCTAAACTGGCTGCCTTTCTACATCGAGCAGATCAATCCTATGCTAACATTCCATACTCTAGAGTTAATTCTCTAAAATGGTGTTATTGTAATAGATGCATTGCTAATAAAAAGTGATTCCAAAATTAAAGTGCAGCATGCACATAGTAAATTGTTTGATCCTTAACAACTTGATCTGGTGTATGTGTTGGACTACAGAGTCATTCTATGTGCTTGGTGAAAGAAGATGCTGATTTTACCTTTTCCAGATGCTTTGGCAAGAGTTGCTGGCTCCCCGGGGCTTAGTCTCCCAGGATTGTTGCCAAAAATGGACTTCCTGCTTTTTCTTTCCTTTCCTCTGCTGGAGCCAGATGGGTTTAGTGTTGACAGGCCTGTTCCCATAAAAGTAAAATAAATAAGCCAAAACACATGACCATGAGGGTATGACATTTTCCATCATTTTTCACTTTATTCTTTGAGGCACTAATACTAAAGCAGTATACAGGACAACTAGCATATTATTCCCAGTAACTGAGTCTAATTATATTTGCAATTACACACATACACACAAAATCTTTGTGATATAACTTGCCTATGATTTATTTTTGGCTAGAAAGCAGGAAGTGATTATGAGTCTCATATTACAGAATAGACCAAATGAATCTCAAAACAAATTCTAAAGCAAACAATCACAATAAACTCAGACCTAAAATATAATGTTTCCCATCATGTTTCCAATCTGTTTTTCTGGTAAATCGAAACACCCATGGATAGGCTATCACAGTACACTGCCTGACATACCGTAGGTATGTGTTCAAATGAAACTGACAAAAATGAATTCAAGTTTGCTGAAAGGACAATCCCAGAGAATTGTAGGGTATTAAGCTAGTTGACTCATGAGTCTTTTTCAGTCCATCTTTGCATTACAGTATGTTAAAACTACTATTTATAACTCATATTTCATCCATAGATAATATTTGTAAGTGTGGAAAATATAATTACTTAATAACTATGACCTGTTTTGAATACTCATATGAAATGCACTATAATAAAATAGTATTATTTCATATACATATATTCAAAACAAAACAATCATTAAAGACATGATCTAAAGTCCATTGAAATCAATGGAGTCCATTGCCACTTATTTAAATTCTTTTCCATTCACTTTGGTGGTTTTTGCTGAGATCTCACTGAAATACAAAGTAAAAATACATCAAGGAGTTCTTTTGACATCAGTACAACATATGAAAGCAAGTTGAAGAATGCTATTGGAAGTCCACAACATATTTGTAATTTGCATTTTTCTTATTTTTATTAAAATTTTAAATAATAATTATTGCACAAAAATGTAAATTGAAAACTTAAGTTACAATAGAATAAAATACTGAATTTACACTGCAAATTAATATTTAAGTTGCTAATCTGAAGCTTAGCAGAAGCTGGATATCGCCTCATTGAGCTCAACCTATTGAAGTTAAGCAGCAAGGCCTCAGTGCTTCAGACGCTTTTGCAAATTCTTAATGGAGTTAAGTACATGATTTCAATGATGCTACTCATTGCTTCTAGGGTCCACAACCCTACCATGCTAGGGCTTCCAGTCTTTCTGAGAGAGCTGGAAGCCTAAGTGCCACTGCTTGGCTCTCAGCTCCACAGGAGGGAGATTGGGAAACCTGAGAACCTCTATTTGAGCCAGGGCTCTCTACCATGGAGCCAAGAAGCCCTAAAAGGCCCCAGGGTTTTGAGATACGCATACCAACTGACACTCTGTGTCGTCCACTTGGGAACTGGCCTGCACAGGGAGCCAGCCGGCTCAGCAGTCTACAAGCTCAGGGTCCCCTGGCCTATACAGTTCACATGCTGGGACTGGCCTGGATAGTTCACAAATTGGGAGAATTATCTGTGTTGTACATTATTATCTATAGTAGAATAGAAATCAGTCACAAAATAAAACTTCAGATGGTTTAGAAAGAAAACACAGCAACTCATGACTCATAGCAGATTTCTGGTTTTTCAACATGTTTTTGTCCATGTCGAGGATCTTGACAGCCCAAAGGAGAGCACAAAGTGTCTGTGAAACTTGTGTCATTTGTTACACAGTTAATGTCTAGATGGTATAGTGGCTCCATATCCACCAACTTTATAATGACTCTTCTTCCACTTCCTTTCTTCCATTCATGTCACTCCATCCACTCACGGTCCTTGGTAGTCATTTGTAGTCAGAAGCAAAGTAGAGCAGTACTAAACTTGATCAAATTTGCAGTCAGGGCCAGACCGCCCTATGGCCAGGAGCATAAAAGGTGTTACGAAACAGATATCACTTGGACCGTAGAATCATGGGACCAGAAGATAGGTTAACCTTTCGGCGTAACGGGTCCTTTCCACATTGTAGGATTAAGTAAATTCTCAAAAAAGCAAACAAGTTGCCAAACAAGTTTAATGATTCAAGACCTTGTTGAGGAGACAGCCACGGGGATAACTAACTAACCTATTGTCTAAATCAGTGGTTTTCAACTGGTAGCGTGCTGTGAGAACTGTTCAATTGTGCCATGAAATTTTGACAAAGGTAATGAAAATCAATGTAAAACGAACATCTTAAACAATATTTTATCCAACCAAAATTGCAACTGATAAAACTTGTAAAAATTAAACATCAAATGAAAAGCAAGATAGTGGTCTTTCAATTCTAAAATGTGAACATTCTAAAAACAGATGGCTGAGGGGGAAAATTAAGATGATGAGTATTTTTTTTCCAGTGGATTTGAAACATAAATGCATTTGATCCTTCTTTAGTTTGTTGTCTGCACTATGTTGCAAACCTCCCTAGTAAGACCGTAATCATAGTAAATGTGACATTTATGAGCAATCAGTTCAGCTGAAAAAAGTGCATGTGCCATGGAATTGTCTGTCTCACTGTAGTGTGCCATGTTACTGAATAGGTTGGGAACCACTGATCTAAATTATCTGAAGGTAATGCAAAACATCAGGATAAGTAGAGTCCTAGTTAAATGTGATGTCTCAGGACCAAGCTGTGTCAGAGATTTTTCCCCCAGTTTCTTCTGCAAGCACTCTCTTCAAACCATAAATCTCTACCTGCTGCACTCTTCCCATAGTAGCATTCTGTATTTCACCCCCTTTTCGACCAATAGACAACAACGCTCCTTATTCCTACTGTACTGGGATAAAATTTTCCAGAGGGGTAGCCGTGTTAGTCTGTGTATAGCAAAAACAACAAGAGACCTGTGGCACTTTAAAGACTAATAAATTTCTTCAGGCATAAGCTTTCATGCATCTAACAAAGTGGGTTGGAGACCATGACAGCTTATGCCCGAAGAAATTTTTTAGTTTTTAAGGTGCCACAGGACTCTCGCTGTTTTTGCTGTACTGGGATATTTACAGAGCCTCTTTAGTGCAACCTCCAAGTGACAAGTTTCTCTGCCTTCCCTTCTCTGTGGTGGAACTCCATGGCTTTACCACTCCTAGACTGGATCCCTGGGTAGCTACCCCAATTTTCTAACCATGTTCAGATGACAGACACAGCTCCAATTGGTACCTCTAAGACATTTCTTTCTGGGAGTCTATGACCACTGGCTCATTAAGGTGACTCCACACAGCTCCTTCCAAAGAGACGTACTACCCATTCAAAGAATTACATAGCAAACAGAGAAAAAGGTTAAAACCATGAAAGAACTATCTACCTGGATCCTGTCTACAGCTCATCACCTCTCTCAAACCATAAGTGAACCCAACTGCCTCACATTCCACAGAGTCCTGCTGTACGCTCTGCCTATCTCAGTCTCTCTTTCTCTCTGAGTTTCCCCTTAGCAGCTGCAGACAACTCAGTTCCCCTTCCTCTTTAGATGGGGAATCCTCAAAGGAGCATTGTCCATTTGATCTTAAACTCTGGTTTTGGCTAAACAGCTATGTAACTTTGGCTGACGCCTTGGAAGAGGATCTTTCTCATTCAAAAACTCAACCATCACCCCCATCAAAGTTGTTTATCCAGAGCTGTCTTCACTCTGAACATGGTGGTGTTTCCTTGCTTTTCCTAACAACTTGTTTTAATTCAATTCCATATGGCCAGAAAGAATAGCATGAAGCAGGTAAAGTGAAAGAACATTCATAATATTCATAAATGTAACACAGACCTCACCCTTGTTCTCTACACCATAAACAAATCAGAACAGAAAAAATGCCTTAATGAATGAGAAAGGTACTATAATAAGTACCAATTCACACAGGCTTATGGAAAATATATATTATTGTATTTACTTGATCTTTTTTGATGGGATTATAAATTTGGTTAATAAAGGTAACAGTGCAGATATAGAAAAGTTCCAAAGGGATCAGAAAAACAAACAAGGAGTCTTGTGGCACTTCCAAAGACTAACAAATCTGTATTTATTGCATGATCTTTTGTGACAGACTTATTTGTAGCTATCTTTAAACAGGTTTATTCTATATGAAGGCTTCAAAGAGAGACTTCAGAATTAGAATTCATAGGCAAATTTGATATTATCAACTCAGGTTTGATTAGAGATATTTCCTGGCTTTCTCATTATAAATAGTGATTGTCACCTCTCTCACCCTCTCTATCTGTTGTCCCACTCAGTTTGCATCAACACAACCTGTTTGATTTGCTAGTAATCCCATGATTACACTTCATTGTATTTATTCCTCCCTCCTGTACTGTATTTTTCCCCATTTTCAAGTATCTGATGAAGTGGGATCTCTCCCATGATAGCTCATGCAATGAATAAATTCTTTAGTCCTCAGAAGTCCCACAGGACTCCTTGTTTGTCAAAAGTAATATACTCAGACCTCTGTAAGGCATCTGACTTTGCACAGCACAACTTTTTGATTAAGAAACTAGAACAATACAAGTGCAACATGGCACACATTAAATGGATTAAAAATTGACTGATAGACCTCAAAATTGAATTGTAATTGGGAATCATCATCAAGTGGGCACAGCTCCAAGGAGGTCTCACAATCATCTTCACTTCTTGGCTCTGTGCTGTTTAATGTTTGTATCATGAGAAAGAAGAAAACTTGTTTATTTTAGAATATATAAATGGATATTTATATTAAATATTGGGTAAGAATAGGAAAGTTATATTACCTCTTCATTTGGCTCTTCTAGTGCAACCACTACTGAAATACTGTGTCACCAGAACTTACTGCTGTAAAACCATAGCCACTGCCTGGTGCTATCACTTAGCTTGAATAGTTTCAGGGGTGTACAGGATGTTAACAGTGGCCCTGCAACAATCAGTTTTCATGTGCTCACCTAGGTCTTCACATTCACATCTTGAATAATTCCTTAGCTTCCAACTGGTCACATGGTCACCAGTTCTGGTGTCCACAGTTCAAGAAAAATATTGATAAATTGGAGAGGATTCAGTAAGAGCCACAAGAATGATTAAAGAATTTAAAAAAAAAAGTCATACAGTGAAACACTCAAGGAAGTTAATGGATGTAGCCTAATGAACAGACACAGTTAAAGTGAGACAATCTCAATTTAGAAGTACCAACAGAACAGAAATTTGATAATAGGGAGCTCTTTAGTCTATCAGATAAAGGAACAACACATCAACTTCATGGTTGGAATTTGAAGCTAGACAAATTCACACTAGAAATAAGGTGCAATTTTTTAACAGAGAGTGTAATTAATAACCAACCATTACCTAAGTGTTGGAATAATTTCCTAAAGATTGTTGTGGATTCTTCATCATTGGAAATGTTATAATCAAAAATGGATTTTATCTCTAAAAGATGGCTTATAGTTTAAATAGGAATTAACGCAAGGAAATCCTTTGGCCTGTATTACACAGGAGGTCATACTGGAGATGATCCCAGTGGTCCCTTCTGACCTTATGATTTCTGACTGGCTTCCTCAGAATGAGCCAAATTTTAAGTGCAAAACACAAAACAAAGGCACCAGAAGAAAGATCTTCTCTTCTGACTATATAACAACAGTACAGCCACTTTGCAGCCACTACTTCAGACTATTATTACCTCCACCCAACTTTGTGTTCTTTCCCCTCTCAGGAAGAAACTAATATGTAGCTCCACAAGCCTTGTCCTTGTTGATCTACTGCTCCAACCCCAATATCCTCTATTAGCTGGGGTTTGTGAAGTGTTCCCAGCCTCCTGAACCCTTGCTGCACAGCAGAATCACACCAGTTGAACAGTCATCAGGGATTCTATGTCCAAAGAGACACGTAGAATTTTTCCCAAAGGAGGGGTCATATAAAAGTTAACTTGGGAAAGTATTCTTTGTGGGTTCTAGCTAAGCCTATAAAAGAGGTCCTCCCTGATTTTTTTTATTTGTCCTAACTATGTTGTGAGTTAAAACAAAAAGAGAAATGTACTTATGGTATTTGTTTTCTAATTGAATTTTTTGAACATTTCAGAACGTTGGAAATTTGTGTATTAAAATGTTTTGAAAAATTTAAGCTGTATAAAAGATCAGAAATATTTTTTTGCTCAGAAGAAAATGTTTGACTTGAAAGAACCAGAATACTTCATTGCAGATTATATTAAAGGGACAGCTTAATGGAAATTCAAGTATCTTATGCTTTAATTTGCTGCTGTTACAATTAATACTTAACAATTCATAAACCTAAAAGATTAGAAAAATACCTTTCCTCTAATTTTTCAGTTTGTTTACCTTGATTTCAATTTCAGAATCAATTTCAGATTACTTTTTTTATATTAAATCCTGTGCAATCGTTACCAATATTTCTGTAGAGAACCATGCTGATAAAGAAGCTGACTTCTCATTTCAACAAACTAAGAGTGTTGATAACAGTACATTCACAATGTATAAAAATGAATTAGTGTACAGAATCTATATTTATATTAATCAAAATAGGCTCCTTTTCAGTGTACTACACTGAGGAAATGGAAACAAGTTAACCCATTTTCAGTTTCTCCACCTCCTGCTGTTTTCCAGTCCCTATTTCTTCACCTCTGCGTAATGAGGTCTCTCCTCTCTATCCTCCTACAAATCACTACATGTTACATATGTGCCACAAGCCATTTTCTTCCTGCCAGCCATCCACTGTACCCGGGTTGCTGGCCTGCTCTCCAGATGTCATTTACTCTTGCTTTCATGACAGTTTTCCTTTGGCCTCATTTGCAACATGACCTCTCTCTCTCCATTCCCCAGCTGGTTTCTAGCCCAATTATTGGGTCACAGGGGACATAGATAATAATGTAAGAGATGCAAGTAAGAGCAGAGGTTTCTGGCAGTGGTCAGACAAGCTAAGCTCAAACTTCTACTTAGAGTTCTGACCTGCTCCGCCTCCCTGAGGCAGGAAGCTTCCCCACAGTAGCTCCTCAGGTGAAATTCTAATGCAAATCCTTAAGAAATAGCTTGTTCTTACAAGTCACTTAGATAGGAATAGTCAGTTCACCACAATTTAAAGATTGGAGAGCCTTTCCCCCACACTGATAACTACAGCATATGGAATAATCACCCATTATGTAGAATCCATAACCACTGAAAAGACGGTTGCTTACCTGTAACTGTCATTCTCTGAGGTATGTTGCTTGTGTCCATTCTCACTATGGGTGTGCGCATGCCTGCCTGCTCAGTCACTGGAAAACTTTTACCCTCAGCACTAGCCATAGACCCAGGTAGAGAGCCCCCTGGCGTCCTGCGCTAATGCCGTGGTATAATAGCACTCCCCGGGTGTATGCCTGCCCAGTCCCTTCTTTCTGCTAACTCCAGAAACGGGAATGGCAGATGGGTGTATAATGGACATGAGCAACACATCCTGGAGAACAACAGTTAGAAGTAAGCAACTGTCTTTCTCCTTTGAATGCTTGCTCGTGTCCATTCTCACTATGGGTGAATCACAAGCCATACCTCGGATGGTGGGCGGAGTTAATGTTGAGAAAACTGGAATACCGCTCTTCCAAAAGCTGCGTTGTCCCTGGTCTGCTGCACTACAGCACAGTAAGCAGTGAACGTGTGTACTGAAGATCACGTAGCAGCCTTGCAAATGTCCACCACTGGCATGTTGGCTAGGAATGCCGAAGAGGATGCTTGGGCTCTTGTAGAGTGTGCTGTGACCCGAGATGGCAGCGGCCGGTCTGCCAATGAGTAGCAACATCGCACACACTCCACAATCCAGGCAGACAGCCGTTGGGAGGAGATCGGCAGGCCCTTCATCCAATCCACGACCGCTACAAAAAACTGGGCAGACCTGCAGAACGGTTTTGTGCGCTCGATGTAAAACGCCAGCGCCCTCCAAACATCCAGTGCAGGCCATCTCGCCTCTTCCCTGGATTTGTGCGGTTTCAGGAAGAAAACTGGTAAGACTATCACCTGGTTATAATGGAATGGCATGACTACCTTCGGAAGGAATGCTGGATGTGGTCACAACTCTACCTTGTCCTTAAAGAAAGTAGCATATGGAAGGTCAGAGACCAATGTCCGAAGTTCCAACACCCAACAGGCAGAGGTTATTGCCACCAAGAAGACTGCTTTCCACAACAGACATTGGAGGGAGCAGGTGGTCAGCGGTTCGAAAGGAGGACCTGTTAGTCTATGGGAGCACAAGGTTCAGGTCCCGGGGGGGGCCTGACCTGGGGAAAGAGGCGCTTGATACCTCTGAGGAACTGAACTGCCATCGGGTGGGAAAACAGGGGCCTGCCCTGACAGGGTGGATGATAGGCCGAGATGGTCACCAAGTGGACCCGAAGAGACGATAGTGTGAGTCCCGAGTGCTTCAGGTGGAGGAGATAGTCTAAGACCAATTGGATAGGGGCTGATAAGGGTGACACCTTCCGAGACTGTGTGCAAGTGCTGAAACGTCTCCATTTAGCCCCGTATGACTTCTGCGTGGCGGGTTTCCTACTCCCCAGCAGCACCTCCTGAACTGGTAAGGAACACGTTCTCTCCTCCGTGGTTAGCCACAGAGTCTCCAGGCTACTAGGCGTAAAGACTGCAGGTCAGGGTATAGCAGCCTCCCGTAATCTTGTGACAGGAGGTCTGGCTGTAAAGGAAGTTCCCAAACTGGGGCTATTGTTATGTCCATTAACATTGTAAACCATGGCTGGTGAGGCCAGGCTGGGGAAATCAAGATGATATTTGCTCTATCCCTCTTTATTTTCAGGGTGACCCTGTGGAGCAACAGAATTGGAGGGAAGGCATAGAGCAAGCCTTCTGACCACTGGAATAGGAATGCATCTGATACCGCCCCCTTCTCCACACCCCGGAGGGCACAAAACCAGTGGCATTTCCTGTTCCAGCGTCTAGCAAACAGATCCACCTGGGGAAAGCCTCACCTCCGGAAGATGGTGGATGCTATCTTGTGGTGAAGAGACCAGTCATGTATGGGTAGGAAGCGTCTGCTGAGCTTGTCTGCCTCCATATTCTGTATCCCGGGGAGATGGGAAGCTGTTAACCATGTCCCACCACCAACTCCCAAAGTCTGACCGCTTCCTGACAGAGGGTGGAGGAACAAGCTCCTCCCCGCCGGTTTATGTAGTACATTGATGTTACATCGTCCATTAGGACCTTTACTACCTTCCCTCGCAGACGGTGCAGGAATACTTTGTAGGCCAGCCGGGCTGCCCGTAGCTCCCTGACGTTGATGTGTAGTTGCTTGTCCTTTTGAGACCAGTGACCCTAAGTCTGATCCCCTGCATTGAGGAAAGCTCCCCACCCTATGTCCGAAGCGTCGGACACCAGGGTTAGCGCAGGGTTCTCCTCTAAGAATCGAACTCCCTTCAAAACAAAGTGGGGGTTCTTCCACCAAGAAAGCTGGGACAGGACCTTCTCCGGGATTGTCACTATTCTGCTCTGTGGGTGCCAGGCTGGAGCATAATTCCAGGAAAGCCATGCCTATAGGGGATGCAGCCTGAGGCGGGCCAGGGGTAGCACATGGGTGCGTGCCGCCATGTGCCCCAGAAGGCAAAGGCAATGTCTCACCGTTGTTACTGGATGATCTTGAATGTGTGAAACCAGGTCTCTTATATTGGTGAACCTTGACTCGGGCAGGAATGCCCTTACACACGTGGAATCCAGAACTGCCCCTATGAACTCTATTCTTTGAACTGGCACTAAAACAGACTTTTCTGTGTTTATTTTCAGGCCTAATTTGGTGCAAACGTCCATTGCTAAGTCCAGACTGGACCTGACCTCGCTCGGGGAGGGCCCCTTCAGAAGCCAGTTGTCTAAGTAGGGAAAAATATGAACCTCCTTGCGTCTGAGGTATGCTGCCACCATGGCCATACATTTGGTAAACACCCTAGGGGCAGATGATAGGCCAAACAGTAGGGCCATAAATTGATAGTGGCAATTGGCCACTATGAACCGCAAGTACTGTCTGTCGTGGTGGCAGATTGAAATATGAAAATACACGTCCTTCAAATTGAGGGTGGCAAACCAGTCACCAGGATCCAGGGAGGAGATTATCAGGGGCAGGGATACCATATGGAATTTCCTTCTTGTTATATATTTGTTGAGTCCCCAAAGCTCTCAGATGGGTCTTAGATCCCCATTGGCTTTCGGGACTGGAAAGTATCAAGAGTAGAAATCCTGGCCCTCTTGCCCTCCCGGGGCCAGCACTATCAACCCCCAAGCCAGAAGGGAGTTGACCTTGCTGGACAGAAGACGTTTGTGAGATGGGTCCCTGAAGAGGGGTGGGGGGGAGAGGCCAGTACTGAACTGAACTGTATTGAGTAGCCCTTGGTGATGGTTTCCAGTATTCAATGGTCTGAAGTAATCTGGGACCAATGGCTTGAAAAATGGGAAAGGCAATCCAGAAAGGGCAGAGAAGCATCCCTGGCAGTGACAAGGTGGCCGTCCTCAGGTGCATCCTCAAAAGTTACGCTTGGTGCTGTTGCCCGGGGGACATTGATAGCCATTGTGTCGGGAGCTACCCAACCCAGGCGCCGAGTAGGAGTTGCGCTTCCCTTGGTTCCTAGCTCCGTCCCTTTGCTTGTAGAGGGGCGCTCTCCGCAATTGAGATCTGGGTTGCAGGGGCAGGGGAGCCTGAAGTTGCGATGTCCCGATTATGGGCCCTGGAGACCGAGAGTTCTCAGGGTCATCCTGGAGTCCTTGAGACCATGCAGCTTCTCGTCTGTTTTTCAAAGAACAAGATGGGCCCTTCGAAGGGGAGGTCTAGAATCTTATGCTCACTTCTTGGGATAACCGGAGGCCTGGAGCCAGGAGGAGTGGTGCATACAGATCGTGAGGCCACGGGGCAACTAGCTAAGTCGGCTGAGTCCTGCGCCGTTTGGAGAATTGCTTTTGCCACCACCAGGCCCTCATCGAGGAGCATGGAGAAATCCGCCCTATGTTCCTGAAGTAGAAAGTTCTTGAAGCGCTGGAAGGAACTCCAAAGGTTAAAACTGTAGCGGCTAAAAAGGGCTTGGTGGTTGGCCACCTGAAGGTGTAAGCTCACTGAGGAATAAACCTTTTTCCCCAAAGGAATCTAGCTTCCTGAGTTCCTTATTTTTCAGGGTCAGGGCTGGTTGGCCTTGCCTGTCTCTCTGATTCGCTGCATCTACTACCAAAGTGCCTGGAACCAGGTGCGTAAAGAGGTACCCACAGTCTTTAGTACAGATAAAATACCTCTTCACCATTGATTTAGATGTTGGGGAAACTGAGGCAGGGGTCTACCACAAGTCCTTTGCAACTTTCAGGACACTCTCATGCACTGGGAGGGCCACCCGAGTGGAATTAGTAGAGTAGAGAAGGCTGAAGAGCCCCCTCAGAGGATTTCTCCATCTCCTCGGCCTCAAGGCCTAGGTTAGAGGCTACTCTTTTAAGGAGATCCTGGAAGGCCATGAAATCTTCAGCTGGTGGAGGGGGGCGGTGGGTGCCTGACTTGGAGTCCAACGAGAGTGAAGAGTAAAGAAGATTTTGGTCACTTCCCCTGTGTGGGTTGCCCTTAGGGATACTACTTAATGTACCAGAATGCTCCTGATCAGAGGGGTGCTCGCTCTGTGATCTGGGCAGGGCTGGGGGTATCGCTGTTTGCTGCACTGCCTGTGGCTCCACTGCCTGTGGGGCGGGCCAGGGGGCCCAGTATGGCCAGTGTACAGGCCATTGATTCTGCACCCAGGTGCTAGCAAGGGCAGCCTTGTGGTCTCTCCGGCGATCTTTCCTGTGGCTATGAGGGGGGGAACCATGCCTGGAATGCCACCTAGTGGATCCATATCGGGAGGAACGGTGCCGAGCCCTATGCGAGGCCTGGGCAGTCCCATGCTAGTGACCCTTGCTATCTCTACTGCTGGCCTGAGATGACGAAGAAAGGCCGCGCTGTGGGCTTTGATGTCCCCTGGTGTCTGTCAATGAAAAGGGCACTGAGCCTTGTCTACGCATATGGCGTCTCTTTTTACCAAGTGAAGACCACAAAGACAAGCGACTAGAACCACAGGTATGTTTGACTGCCCTCTGCCCTTGCCTCAGTACCGAGGGGGATTGACTTGCAGAGCTGGAGGAGGAAGGGCTGCTGGAACACGCTGCGCAGAGTTCCTGACCTGCTGTCGAATGCCACTGGGGCCCCAGTGCTGCCGCTGGTTCTGTCGGTGGCTCTGGTTATGGCACAGCTGGGGGCTCTGCACACCACTCCTGCAAAGCCGCCTGATCTCCCACAGAGGTTTGAGTTGTCCTTGGGGACAGCTGTTGGTGCAGGCTGGGCAGAGAGAACAAGTCTTTCATGGCCCAAAAAGCCTCTGGAGTGGAGGGGGCTTGGCGTGGTAGAGACACTCTACCACTCCCAGGAGTCGGAGGTGCAGCTCTAAATGGGGATGGCCTCACTCCACTCTGGCCAGAGCCCCCTAAATCAGGCATTCCCTGGGCCGGTTCCATGGTCCCACTGCCTTTGTGCACCTCCAGGTCCGTGCAGCCTTTCTTTCCCCTCTTCCTGGGGGAGGAGCTACAGTGCCGGGGAAGGCCTCTAGCTGCCGGCACTGGTTCCCACGCTGTGTTTATCGGCATCAGGGCCGATTGGGTACTCAGCCCTGACGGGGTACTTGGACCAGAGGGCACCCCCAAGTTGTCTGCAGGCAAGTTCAGAGCTGCCTCCATGAGCAGTGCCCTTAGGCGGTTTTCTCTCTCTTTCTTGGTGCAGGGCTTAAATGATTTGCAAATGCCGCACTTATCCCTCCTATGAACCTCTCTGAGGCACTTTAGACAACGGTCATGTGGATCCCTAACAGAGAACGCCTTGCCACAATCCGCACAAGGCTTAAAGCCAGGGGACTTCAGCATCACAGCGATCCAAAATAGTAACAAAAACAATGAACAAACCACTAACCTATGTTACTGCTAACTCAGACACTACAACTAACTACACTAACTAGAACTTATAGCTCTCAATGCAAAGAGGCTCCAGTGACCAGCAGAGGCAGAAAGAAGGAACTGGGCGGGAGTAGACCCGGGGAGTGCTATTATACTGTGGCATTAGCATGGGATGCCAAAGGGCTCTCTACGCGGGTCTACGGCTACTGCTGAGGGTAAAAGTTTTCCAGTGACTGAGCAGGCGGGTATGCACACACCCATAGTGAGAATGGACACGTGCAAGCACTCGAAGGAGAAGGAATGTTCCGAACATACTGCACTTTCCATTAGGTCACTGTAATATTCCAAAGAACTAGAAAACATAAAGCAATAAGCATAGGCAGATAGAAAAACTCACTTACCAGGGAATTTCACTGCTTGGCAATAGATAACAAGATCCGAGAGTTCTGGTGCTATCTGTCTACTTTCCTTCTTATTTTGTGGAAGACAAAATTCTTCACCCAGTTCCATGTCATAAACCTAAGTGACAATTCAAGTGATGTACAACACAGAAGGTTTTGAAAATGACTGTATAACACTTTCGGTGTGATTTTATCACATTCAGCACACACAGTTTTACAGTGTCATATAATAGATTCATGCACGCATCTATTTTTCCCAAACATGACCATATATTAGTATTATTTATACGCAATAGTACTCAAAAGAATACAATCAGGCCTCCTTTGTACCACAATCACATAGAAAGACAGGGTCCCTTTTCAAAAGAGATTACAACTTATGCAATAAGAAGAGTGTGTTAGTTGTGTAGTATTTAACAATGAAAACAACTTAAATATTCAGTCAGGAATCAGTTAACAGGGTGTCTGAGTTCCCTTAATAACTTCTCAGAATTAACATTGAGAGCAGTTGTGCTTTTGAAACATACTAGGCACCTTTCTGCTTCCTTAGATGTCTAGATTGCTTTACAAATCTGGCTCTAAATTACTTCTGATTAGTAGCAGGAGTGAGCGCTAAGTAAAGGTGAAGATAAGCAGCTCACTTGCATTCAGCATGCTTATATTCAGTGAAGACAAGGACAAGGTACCATAGTTAGGAAGGAAATACCAAATACAGAACTACAAATAAACAGCTGGGTGCTAGCGATGCCAAAAAGGATATGAGGGTTATATTGGATCACAAACTGAACAGGAGTCACTGTGATGCAGTTGAGCATTCAGCAGTGTCCTATGTAAGTCATGGGAGGTGATTATCCCACTCCACTCTGCACTGATGAGGCATTAGCCGAAGTATTGTACTCAGTGTTGGGTGGCAGACTTCAGGAAAGATGTGGACAAATTAGAGAGAGAGTTCAGAGAAGAGCAACAAAAATGACAAAAGATTTAGAAAACCTAATCTATGAGCAAAGGTTTTAAAAAGACTGGGTATGTCTTGAGAAAAGATGGAGGAGGGAACCTGATAACAATCTTCAGATATGTTAAGTGCTTTCATAAAGGGGACTGTTATCAATTGTTCTCCATGTTGAATGAAGTTAGGGCTAGAAGAATAAATGCACAGCCAGTGTCAGCTTAAGAGGCAAACCAGTGTGGCACTGGCTCAGGGTGCCAAAGCATAGGGGAGCCAGCCTGGCCTTGCCCCTCCTGGCCTGCAAGAGCGCTCCAGGTGATGGGGGTGCAAAAGAAAAAGTCATTTCGGGGAGCCACAATCCCTTGAGTCAACCCTGTATGCAGCAAGGGAGATTTAGGAAAAACTTTCTGACTGTGAAGCTAGTTAAGCTGTGGAATAGCTTCCAGTGGAGGTTGTGTGGCTTCCATTATTGGAGTGTTTAAGAAAAGGTTAGACATATTCCTGTCAGGGGTGGCTCTACCTCAGCAAAGGTGGGGGGGAGACTGAACTTGATAAAATTCCAAGACCCCTTCCAGCGCTACATTTCTATGATTCTGACAATGTCACAGCAAATATATTCTGTCTCCACCCATACCCATCATGTCACTCTCCACACCACTTTTTTTTTTTTTTTTTTTTTTAATCCTGAACTCCTGAAAGCAAGAAACCAAGACTATGGAAGACTTGAGACCTACTACTGGTATGAGGGTTTGTATCTACATCAGATATTCCAAAGAACTCAACACCCAATCTGTGACTAAATAAATGGGAGCTCAGCTCTTGAAAATATGGCCATGAGTGCTTCACCTTACTTGTGCACCCATCTAGCCTCTGATCACACTTGTGCTGGAGTTCAGCAGCTTTGCAATCCCCGCTCAATACAACACACACAGTGGCAGAAATCACCCTACGATATGACCTTTTAGGACCCTGGAGGGCGACTTTACATTCTGCACTTCATTCTAAACCCCTTCTTATATATGTTTATTCAGACAGGGAGCTTCAAACAGTATAAAGCAAAAGTGTGCAATAGATACTGTTCATTGAGCCAAAATTACTTTAAAAGGCAGTTTCTCATTTCACTTTTTGTGAATTTTACTAAAAGCCAAATGCAATTCTGTCAGTTAACTGAAAAGTTGTACCAAAGAGTACATGCATAGTTGGGCTGATGTTCAAGCTGAACTTGCTGCAACATTCTGAGATTTTAGTCTCCCTGGGTGCATGAGAATAGTTTACATTTACAATGACTGGATTTATGTGCTCATTAAAGAGAGACCTCTACTATCTGTTACAATCTAAATCTCTTCAATCAACAGCCAGGAGACCTTTTCCACAACTGGAAAAACTTCAGAGAAAAAGATAGTAGAATAGCTGGAAGAAAATTCAACAGACATCTTTAAAAGAGTGAAAAATTATTTCAGATTCTTTCTTTTTTGGTTTTGTTTGTTTTAAATAATAATGAGGTCTGTGTGTTTTTTTCATATGCTCCTGATAGAAAACAAGAAGGGTGGGTAACTGTGTGGGATAGAGTATAACTGACTTACAGTAACTGTACAAAGAGATGTCTGGAGAGTTTAGCAAAATCCCACAAAAAAGAAAATTGATCGAAAGGGGCTGTTAAAAATGGGAGGAACCAGCTGAAATAGTCACAAACAATAAATACAAGCTTATAAATAAAGTTAATTTTTGGCTTAAAAGAAGATGGTGCAAATATACATGCATCAGCACCATTCTTCTAATGAGCATCAACCTGGTTGCTTTGAAGTAGAGGGAACAGTGTTAATCACCTTCATGCGCCATTGTTTTATAGAGAATATTGTCTTATGAGCAAGCAAAATGGTAGTATAGTAGTGGGATTCTTAATGTGACCGGCTAATGCAGAAACTGACACTTCTTATGTTAAGCCAGTTATACAGCAATATGCAACAGCACTTTTTAAAGAGACAATTTCAATTTCATGGAATCCCATTTAAAAGAAGTCTACTAATTTTGTCAGTTTTCCCCAATTTTAATTTTTAAAATCAATTTTTGAAAAGGTATTAATTGGTGTTGTTTTTACTTTAGATTAAAAGAGAAACATGCACATAAAAGTCCCTATATTCCACACTCCAAAGGAGTAGACTATGTCTGGATTTCTCTATTTATTTTGTAATTGTAATACATATATAAACACATTATCATAACATTACTGATTAACATCACAAAATTCACATAAACCTGTATCAGTAACAAAAGACTGTGCAGATCTGATCTAAAGAAATGTATATTATCTTGATTTAAAACAGGATAAGATACACCTTTGAGGAAAAAGTCTAAAAAGGATTTTTCTACACTACAAACTATAATTCTGAGTAATTATAGTGATGCATTTATTGGCTTTCTTAAGTGCATATTCGGTGCACAGACCTCCCATTGAACTAAATGGAAAAGGTAAAGACTGAGTCAGAATTCAGTGCACCCTAGCCTAGAAAAATGTTCTGCTGACCCCAGCATTTTGCATATATCATAAAGAGTGTGTGTCACAAAGGAGTTCACAGTGGAGTACAGTAATAACCGCTACATTCCTTGGGTTTGGAAAAAAGCAATCCTCAAATCTGATAAAGAGTACGTGCCCCATGGAGTTATGAAAGTCATGCAGGCTAAGCATAACTTTACAAGCTGCTGTTAAGTGCTCTGCTAACCCATATGGTATCTGTAAACAACTACTGCTTTTTATATAAAACCTCAGTCACAGCACAACACATATGTAGCATAATCACAGAAAACCAAGGCTGGAATAATTCTGATAGTCAGAGGGACGGTCTTTCACAAAGAGCAAGGGCAGGGAAGCTTGAACTGCATCAACAGAATTTGAAACAGAAGTGTATCATTGTAATTGTGAATGAACATTGTACTTCATCTCTAGACATAAATCAGATTGAGAAATTGCTCTCAATCCATAGAAAGGGGCAGAACTGAGCTGTGTCAGCTAGGAGACATTTAAGTAGGGTAACCAACTTTCCTTAAACTGAAAAGGGGAAACATGGGGCTGGCCCAAGCCTTGCCAAATGTTCCTCTACCTCCCAACTGAGCCAAAACAAACAAGGAGTCCTGTGGCACTTTTAAAGACTAACAAATTTAGTTATAGCATGAGCTTTTGTGGGAGACGCTCATATGATAAATAAATGTGTTAGTCTTTAAAAGTGCCACAGGACTCCTTGTTCGTTTAGCTGAACTAGGCTAACATGGCTGCCCCTTTGGAACAATTGACCCATATAGCAGGGACAGCGAAGAGGAATGTGTATGGGATATAATCTCGGCAGCAAAGCAAGGTGTGGGTATTTTTAATCTCAGAGCCAGGAGGTCAGGTTATTGGATTATTGGCAGTAGACCTAAGAAAGTAACACCAGAATTTCTGACACTGCCGGCCAGGTAGCAGAGAGACAGCAGAGCTGTTAGATGCTACACCCACTACTCTCACTGAGGGTTTTCGTCTTGAGTTAGAGCCTCAAAAGGGAGGAATCCCTTCCCTAATTCACCTTATTTCACAATTCCCATCACTATTTGTCGCCAGGGATGGGGCAGGAAACTGACAGACCCCAGATCTCAGTACTCAGTTACTTTGGGGGTTTGGAAGAAGGACCCTCCCTCCACTTGGGCTCGTAGGGGTATCTGGGAGCAATACTGAGCTTCACATACCATCCTCTACCCCCCCTGACTAACAATATGCTCCACAACCTCAACAGGGCAGCCCCAGGCTGAAGAGGCACTGGAGACTGAACTCCCAGCTCCTTTCCATCAGAATTATTATGGTGGGAGGCACAAGATGGTGCTACTTCCTATGCAGGCTAACAGTTTATTTTTCTATGCATGCAAGTAAATGTTCAGTCTCTGGACATTAAGCGTGTCACTGAGTTCAGTAATGTAGCTGTCCTGGAAGAGCAGCTATCGCAGAGAGCAGAGTTTGCACTGCTTTATTCTCTGTGTAGGTAAGCAATTTTTGGTCCAGAATAGAACTGAAGGAATCAGGCATTGGTGTGTGCCGAGATGTCTGGAGGATAGGGTTGTCGGTGTGCTATTTGCCTCTGTTCCAGGTCCGGTGTATTTGTGTAAATAATGCAAATCACATCGAGATCTAACCTAGACTCTGTTCATTGATTTCTCCTTCATCAGGAAGCTGACTTACAAGACCCAGGACATCTCTCACTCAGCACCAGGGCAGCACTACCATCAGTACAATGATATAATAATTATGGTATTAGTTTTTATTTTAACAGTGCACATTAGAGTGTGAGGTTCCCACCTCCCCACACAGATAAATGATGCTCAGCCTGCCCTCTAGAGAAAAGAAAATAATCATGAAGATATCCCCCTGAAAGAAGCAGGGAGGGGGCACACCAATGAATTTACACAACTATTCAGTGAGTCAGGTGCTTGCCACAAAGGAAACCTGCTACAAGCCCCCTTGGCAAAGAGGGGATCTGTGATGTGCTTAGCACAGGACATCCATGCTCCCACCACTGGAAGGATCTGCCCAGAGCTGAGGCAGGAAATAGAGCTGGAGTGGTCAGATTTGGGAGCTGGAAATCTCCTGGTTATCTGCCCTGCAGGCCTTTTTTGGTGTCTCTCTCTCTACTCTTTCCCCCACTTACCCTTCCCCACTTGCTGGGAGACTTGATCTATGCCCCATTCCCAGGGTATTTTTCTGTAGCCATTTCAGCATGACAGCCAGTGAGGCAGCAGCTCTGGGAGTCATGGAGTCAGAAGGAACAGAGATGGGCTGAAGAAATGTTATTTGTTCACAATCACTCTCCTGCCCATCTCCAGCAACTTCCCTGAGCTCTCTCTCTCAATTTCCTGCAGTCCCTAGCTCAGCAGATGGTGTCAGTGGAGCTCACAGCTGACCTAGCAGACCTGAATCCTAGGGTAGCAGCTGCTGCTCTCCCTTGCAGCTGAAGAGAAAGGGCTGCCGCCTGTGAGGACAACAGCAGTGTAGAAAATTCTCTGCTGCTACATTTGGCCAGTGCTGTATGAATGTCAGACAAATGTCCAGCTTTAGCAAAAAAAAGTAGGGCCAGGGGACCATCCTGGCCAAAACGGGGTGTATGCCCACTCTGCAACCATGGAACCATTGTGACTAAGAGTCACCGTAAGCTTCCTGGCTCCATTTTGCTCTGGGGCAATGCCACATGGCTCTCTCCTGTGGGAGACAGGCTATAGCAGGACACAGCCTCACTGAGAACAGAACTGGGCCTCTATAGTTTACATTATGTTTTTGAAACCTTTACCTTTTACCAACTTCAGCAATCCTTATAATATTTTAGAGATATTTATTAGGACACTTCGCCATCACATGCTAATACAAAGCAGTGATATATTCCCACCAACAATAAAACCAGCCAAGACTGTGTAGATTATCCAGATGGAATTTAACAAGAACCTTCCACTGAAGTCACCTCTTTTGGTTTATATTATTTTTCTCTGCTAGTAAGGACAGGGACTTGATCCAATACCCATTAAAGTCAGTGGAAATACTTCTCTGGGCACTGACTCACAGCCTACAAGCTAAAACAAGGAAGCAGGTGGCACTTTTAAAGACTAATGAATTTATTTATGCCTAAACTTTCATGGAAGAAAATCCTACAAGTGCTTGATTAAGTGTGATTTTCTCCCATGAAAGTTTAGGCAATATAAATTTGCTAATCTTTAAAACTGCCACCAAACTCCTTGTTTGTTTTGCTGAACTAGACTGACACGGCTACTCCCCTGGAACCAGCCTACAAACTAGTCTGCCTGCTTTTATTGCTGTTGTATGCTCGTCTAATGAGTTCCGTGTTTTTTCTACAGTAACTTCTGAATTCTTTATTATCCTGGATGTTGTTGCCCTAGACTTCTATAGCATGGTTCCCTTCTCCTAGCTATTGATCTACCTCAAGGTGCATTTGCCATGTGATGGCTCAGTTACTTGAGCAATCCAAACCCTTTTGAAGCTACATCCATGCCAAACCATTCGCAGGGGAGGGAAGAAAAAATGTTCTACCTTTCCTTTATTGCTGAAAGTAGTGCAATCAGTCTTCTTTATTCTCTTGGCATTTTCCTCATTATATTCAAATTGCAGTTTATCATTAGATGACTTATTCTCAGGTCGGTCTTCCAGAATGTTATCTAGAAAATTAATTAATTTTAGATAAACATGCAGGTCAAGAATTAACTACAAATTTTATTTCAATTTTTATTTAAAAGTTGTTTTGGACAAAGCACCTACTCTTACATGTCTGAATAACCAGATGGCAAAAATAATGTATATACTGGCTAAAGCATTTCTCTTTGATTGCTAGCATTCTATTTTAAAGAATAAGGATGTTTTATTAGCCATGATGGTTCTTGTTAGCCATGTGGCTCTTCTGTGAAACCTTCGACCCTGTCTTTTTTGTTCAGTAGATATTAAAACTAGAACATCATTTAATAAATATGAGTTAAAACATTTTCACATCCTCTGTTGGCAAATCAAGGGGCAAAGAATCAATGGCTTGCCACGTAAAGTATTTAAGAAGTAATTAACATTCTTAAATATTCAAGAATTACAGAAGTTTCAGTTTAGTCAGTAATCTAAAAACGTATCTTTTGATTCCACATACACAAACTTCTTGAGACCTTCCTTTTCATGAAAAAGAATGCTTCCTGTGTGTGCTAGAGACTTTCCCTGATTGGTCCATCAAAAGAGAGTGATTCGTAAGAACAGAAAAATTGTAACAAGGGGCAACATTTTCTCTGGGTCTCGCGCATGCATGCACATGTGTATGTATACACATACTCTGGGTCTCGTGTGTGTGTGTGTGTAAAACTTCCTAAGCGTCTCAGTAACTTCTTGCCTATATAAATGTTTTGAACACAGTATCTCTATAAATAACCTATGTTTCACATGCAGCTTTCCAATGATCCCTGACCAGTAAATAATACGTAATGCTATGATTTTATTACATACATTTACATTAGACACGTTAAACAAGTTGGAGAGACAGTGCTGAAATACATGCAGTTAAAATGCTTAACCAAATGGCCTTTACCTTCCTGGCTGTTAGGAGCAGGAGAAGCATTAAGGACATCAGCTACAGGAAAACAGAGTCAGAAAGGGGATCAGAGTAAAAGAAATTAAGAAATACAGCCAGAAAAATGAAAATTAAGTGTCATTTTTAAAACTATAAGCATTATGCAAATCTACAGCACTGCTAAAGGAAAATAAAATCTTCTAGTTTTCAGATTGCTAATGCTTCATATTAGTTCTGCCAAATATTATAATAGCAAACAAAAACCAACCAACCAACAGTGTAACCATTATATTAAAACAGTAAACCATGCTACATGTTACTTTTGCACTTCATAGTGCATAGTCGTTAGTTGACTTTGAATTTTTCAGCCCTCTCTTAACTTGAACATATTTCAGGTTCTGTTTACAGTGGGCAACTTGTGATTTCTTCCTGGTCAATATGAAAGAAATAACTGTACTTGAACAGCATATTTTCATCTATGCCATCTGAAGACTCTTCTACACAGGGAGAATCGTCAGGTAGCCAATTAAGCAGTCTTTCCAACTATATTGCACTGCTGGAACAGCATAAAGCAGCTGCTACTGGGATCAAAATCTGACCCATTTTCATATTTATCTTAAATACAGTACTTATATCTTAAATACAATAAGGAAAATCAAAAGCAGTCATTATGCCTCATTAAATTTTATTTTGTGAATTTCATCATCACCAACAGAAAAACAATAAAACAAATTGCATTTGAGAAACGTTCTCTTGTGCCACTTAAACACAATTCTGACACTACATGGAGTGCTGAGCCCTGTGCCTTTCCTAAATTTGGTCACTTGTGTAAAGGCCAGGCACCTTCTGGCCTTAAGTGCCAATAAATGAAATATTTTATTCCTTTGCTTTGTCTCTGGTACGGTGGTATAAATCTGGCAACTAGTTGTGATCTACCTTCCTTGGAGTGTCACATTTTCTGATAGTTTCAGAAACTGATAACTAACATCGTTTTGTAATGCCATGGGCCAATTCATTCCTAGTGCAAATTCACTGACTTCAGGAACATGTCCAAGCCCCAGACTGCAAGTGTATATGCTGTGCTCAGTAGAAGGACATTCTGCCCCCATTCTGAATACTGTCCCTGAAAAGTTGTTTGAATGTTGGCAACACGACTTGCCTCTTAGCACAAAATATACTAGCTTAACATACTAATAGGTATGTCTACACTGGAGACAGGTCAGCCTAACCTGCCTTAAGTTAACCTAAGCAACTCCATGTCCAAATTTAGAATTTATTAAGTCGACCTAAGAATTTGCTTAGGTCAACTTAATAAAATCTGCCCTGAAAGTTGACTTAAGATTTTACATCAGCTTTAATGGGCAGGAAGGATTGGGGCGCAGGGCCTGCCCCTTGCACTGCCCTGGGTCCCAATCTGGCCCCAGTTACCACTGGCAAGCAGCTGAGACCCTGCTCCCAGCCCCAACCGCCTATGGCGAGGAGCTTGGGGCTGGATTGGGCTCCCAGCCCTTTGCCACCAGGGGCAGGAGCTGGCTCCCAGCCCCTACTGCCTGCGGCAAGGGAAGGGGCTGAATCCAGTTCCCAGCCACTTGCCAGTGGCAGCTGGGGCTGGATGGGGCCCCCAGAGTCTGATCAGGCCCACGGAGTCCAATCGGGACCCTGCGCAGAGCAGGAGACAGGACCCAAGCCCTGCCTGGGGTATGTCTACTATGGTAGACATACCTCTGAGTTGACTTAACAAGGTTGACTTTTAGTTGCCCTAAGGTTGACCTTGTCAAGTTGACTTAATTGAGCCCCCCAGTGTAGACATAGCCAATGACAGCAATGGGATGCTTGCAAACATACATGAGCACTTAGGGCTGGGTCGTAACTGTAAGATTTGATTTGAAAAAAGGCCTCTGTGTTGTGGGTCTGTCCCAAGAGCAGTCAAAAAAAGAACAGAGTCATAATTTCCTTCATCCTTTCCCCACTGCACTGGTGAGAGAGTAAACAGGGCCAGACCTACACCCAGAGCAATGGATGCCACCAGGCACTCTGGTACATCTATGCTAGCAGAAACTCTGAGGCATCAGAGCCAAGGGACAGGCAAGTGTCTCTGCACACCTTGCAACCCTTCCTGTGCTGCTATCTATGAAGCTTGTGGCTGAGGTAAGGGAAAGCCTTATGGCCCCTTAAGCTCCTCAAACCAGTGCACAAGTCAGGCCACAGCCCTCAATAAAAAGGAAGAATGCACGAACTCTGAAGTGTTAAAACCCTCAAGTAAAATGGACATTTATTTAAAATACAGTATTCTCATTCCTTTATGTACACTATTACTTTTGTGTAATTTTGAATGAATACAAGTTATTGTTTATATTTAGCACAAATAGAAGTGACACTAGATTACACAGTAACAAAAACTTAAAACACAGAGCAGCCTAATTTTCTCATGCAAATGCCTCACTGTATCATGTCTGATCCATTCTAACTGAAGCAAACTTCAACAGTTCAAAGTGAGTCATAGGGGTGGAGAAAGCTCACAAAGCAAGAATTCTCTAAGTATATATCACTGTTGTAAATGTATTTCTTTACCATCAGAGAGAGATTCATAGTCATAGTCATATTCATCCTCCTCATCCTCCTCCTCTTCATTATTAGTCGTGAGGTTACCAGCACTGCCACCATTACTTGCCTGGGCTTGCATGTATGCCAGCTGGTGAGCCTATGGCATCAAAATAATTTTTTAACACTCAAATATTAAAACAGCAAAAAAGTTCTATTTATAATATTACTAGTCACATATCTGTTCAGTGTTCTATTTATGAAGGAGGAAAAACAGCCATTCTAAGTGCTTGTCTAAATGGGAAAGTTATACCAGTAAAAACTGAAATGTAAATTTAAATATCTGTACTCATAAATATAGGTATAAATCCATGTGTGGCCCTTTAGTCCAAAATAAGAGTACTTTTTTGTGGGTTAGTTTATGTCACTTTAAAAGCAGTTGAAGTAAAAAAAAAACAAAAAAAAAACAAAAACTCCAAACCCCACTCTTATTGAGGAATATGTGTCCAAACATGGAATCACTGGTTTAACTGGTGAAATGTTCCTATGTACAGAAGCTCTAAAACTCTTGAGGAACCTAAACTCCTCCTGTGTCCCTAAATGATGTATTTAGTGTTAAGTATGGGTCCATGAATGGATTTAAATCTCCTCCATCTCTGAAAATCCACATACATTGGTATCTGGAACACAGGAGTTGTTGACAAACTAGAACTTCAAGAAGGACCTGTATATGAGCTCTAGCACAGGCACTGACCAACACATCTTTGTCTATTATTGCCCAGCTTTTTGGATTATTTACTGGGCTTACATTTACCCAAAGTGAAAAGGGAGTCACTGTGGATTTATCAAGAAGATCACACTGATAAATTCCCATTCCCACTAAATAATTCATTTCACACAATGGGATGTTTGTCATCAATTCCAAGTCCTCTGTAACCAGAACAGAGTTACTGTACAGTGCCTGTGGTGAAAATGGAGGAAGGGCTGAAGGTTTATGAATAAAATAAAAAGGATTGTAACGTAAAGAAAGCTCTCATTGTTGTTGGCCATGTGGCAATCAACTTCTTTGTAAAGAGAAGACTGCCTCTTCTGCAAGAGCATTTCATTCATTGCAAAAGCTAAAAGATGTAGATGCCGCATAGGAAATATCCATAAATACTACAAAATGCTAAATATTTCAGGAAGATTTTTTTTTACTTATCATATGGATATACAGTATAATAAAAATGATAAATGCTTCTATAAAATAAAATTAATTGTAAACAAGCAAAAATAAATACTAATTTAACAAGAAAATATCTGTCTTAAATATGGTAAAAAATACAGAAGAACTTTTCAAATAAAAAAAGACAACAATTGTCATAAAAAAAGCACACACAGAGAAAACTTTGTGTGGCCTCTCCCCATTTCTCAGCAAATATTTATTAGCAAAGTGTTATCATCTCATGGTAAGACTACATTACTTTTACCAAATATATTATACTGTGTTTACTAGAATACTAGAGAGTATCATGATTAAAGCCAAAATACATGTGTAAAAGAGAAATAAAGTTTTTTTGTGATTATATATTTATTTTACACATTTATATTATGTAGGTATATAGGTTTCTCAGCCATTACTGTGCATTAGTGTGGATTGATTCTGTTGCCCACATTAAAATGGCAAAACTTTAACTTTCTCCAAACCACAACTTACATCTCAAAATGTTTGTTAGGGAAACAATTTACCTTTTGTTTTAAAATATCCACTGGAGTTTGATGGGCTTTGAGCTTTTTGTTTTTAAGTAGCACTCTTCTTCTCAGTTGATCCGGTGAAGGGAGCATTGGTTCATCAGAGAAGTCACTCTCAAATAGAAACTTAGTTACCAGCTTATCTCCAAAGACATTCTGAAATATTGAGAATAAATGAGGTATCATGAAAAACAAAATCCCTAGCTATGCACTTTAAATAATATAATATGCTGTGACTTACCTTAAAAATTTCAGCCATCTTGCGTTGCTGAGGCAATGAACAATGGTTCTCTATAGATATGATGATTGGCATATCAGAGCTAATAAAGGCATTGCGATCAATAGCTTCAACTACATCCTATAAGAACCAAAGTGTAAATGTTATAAAAGTTAGAGTTTTCTAATATGAAAAATGTAAATATTTATCATTGATTATTTTTGACTTGTGATTTCATGATTCAAAATACAACACGATTTTATACTGTCTGTTGCTAAGCCATGTATGGTTGTCCACACTGCATCTGGCTTTGTGCTTCCTAGCACAGAAAACAGACACACATTAACTCTAGTTTAGGTAGCACAGTAAAAATAGCAGTGTAGTTGGGATTACATGGCTGGTGCCTTGGTGGAGCTCCAGGCATGTTTTACTCAGGCGGTTAGCCAAAGCTGCCGTTTGTCCTACTTGGCTATTTGTAGTGTGCTAACTCGAGCAATGCCATCGTGTGTCTGTCGATGCTGGGAAGAATGCTCCTGTTTGTACAGTGTAGATATACTCACAGGCTGGAGACCATGCTCTAGGACAGTGGTTTTCAAACAAGGGGTTGGGACCCAGAATTGGGTTGCAGACCTTCCTGTACTGGGTTGTAGTGCCTCCTGCTGCTGCTGCCGATAGACTGGAATGCAGTGCTCAAAGATGTAGTTGCTGGGTCACAGTCATAAATGATGTTTTTTTTCAACAGGGCCATGAGAAAAAAAGTTTGAAAACCACTGTTCTAGGACCTTGTGAGGTGGAAGGGTCCCAGAGCTAGGCTGCAGCCCAAACCTGAACACACTGCAGTTAAACAGCCTGAGCTCCACATGCCTGAATCAGCTGGTGTGGGCCAGCAGTGGGTGTCTTAACTGCAATGTAGACATGCCCTTAGTGAGTTGTTTTGTTCTAGAAGGATAATTGTTGCCACAAATGACTGGTAGCTTTGTATAAGTGAACAAGTTATTAAAATTCTTTCTCGATTAATTTCTATATTCTGCATCAAATTGTCCATATACCTTAAAAGGGATCTTAGTAGTGAGTGTATGTCCATGATAAATGATAGGCATTCCGTCATCACCATCCCAGCAGTCTAATTCCACACTCCTACAGCCTTGTAAGAGAACCTGTAACACAAATGAGTAATAGATCCAAAGTGAACAGACAGTGCATGAGAACAAAGAGAAAAGAAGGACTGCAGTGCTAAATGGCACAGTGGGGATGTTGCTAGAGAAGGCTGCCCATGAAAGCTATGTTTATTGTGGTGTGAAAGAAAATCATAGAAGCTAGTGTCCAAGCAGTTGGATTCCACAGATTGAGAGAGAGCTGGAAAGGGAAGAATATTAGAAACCAAGAATTAAACAGAAAGGTTCCCATTAGAAACAGAGAAAAAATTCAGAGCTATCAGTATTGCTGCTGGAGGCAAAGAGAATGGGAGTTTGGTTGCTGTAGTGGGGTCAGATGCCTTCCATGCAGTCCTTCCTGAACAAAGGTACCTCTATGACACCCTGACAGAGTCATAAAGCCGCTTGCCATTAGTGGTGCTTGGAGCCAGCCCTTTAATATAGTGGCTCTACTGAGCCGCTCTGCGCCACCCGGGGCTTTGCCCCGTTGGCTCTGCCGTACTTACAACTCAGCAGCCTGATAACAATTTATCCTTTGAGTCTTTTTAAACATACTCTACATAGGTCTTTCTTGTCTATTCATCACCTTTCTAGCATGTTCAAGTTTATTTATGGAAATAAATCTCCAAAATTAAACTCCAAAGCCTGAAAAAATGATCCATCACTTTTAACTCTTGTGTAATCGCTTCCAGGCTTTTCCTGACTGTGATCTCAGGGAACAACTACACAGAAAAGGAACACAAACAAAAAATCCACAGCAGCAGATTTCAGAGCTCAGGTTAAGTGACCTGGGTTTTATGCTACGGGGCTAGAAATCACAGTGTAGATCAGTGGTTTTCAACTGGTGTGCTGTGGCACACTGGTGAGCCATGAGAACCATCCAAGTGTGCTGTGAAATTTTCTACAAAGGTAATGACAATCAGTGTAAAATAATAATTGCTTCATCTTAAACAATATTGTATCCAACCAAAATTACAACTCAAACACTTGTGAAAATTAAATATCAAATTGAAAGCGAGGTATCAGTCTTTCAATTCCAAAATGTGAACATTCTGAATGCAGGTGGCCAGAGGGCAAAATTGAGATGATGTGTACTTGCTTCCAGAGATTTTGAAGCATTAATGCATTTGATCCTTCTTTAATTTGTTGTATACATTATGTTACAAAAGCAACAAGGAGTTGTGTGTCGCTTTAGTCTTAAAGTGCGAAATAACTCCTTGTTGTTTTTTTACTGGACTAGACTAACAGAGCTATCCCTTTTGAAATTGACATTATGTTACAAGCCTCTCTAGTAAGTCCATAAACATAGTAAATGTAAATAAATGTGATATTTATGAGCAATCAATTCAGCTGAAAAGACTGTGCGTCTCATTGAAGTGTGGGCTATGTTACTGAAAAGGTTGGGAATCATTTGTGTAGAGATATGGGGTCAAGCTGAAGCCCAGGGTTTGAAACCTTTGGTTCTCAATGGATTTCAGTTGATTCAGGCTCTCCAACCCTCTGCCATGAGTCTTACTATACTTTCAGATAATGAAACTCCACGTTCCAGACCTTTCTGTTGGAATCTGCTCACTCACAGTCAGCCTATTGGCTCACAGCCTGCTCATTTACTCCAAGTCACCCTATTACCAGGCCCTTCCTACCTAGAATCTTTCCTGCTAATGCAGACCACCCCTAAATCCTATTTGACTGGAACTTTACAGCTCTGCTTCCAGAGGCCACAGGCACCAGGGTAATAACTCCAAAACCCTGATTGCCTTTCCTTCTTCCTGCAGTTCCCTGAACTTCCCACATCAATGCAGCCATTTCCTGCCCTCTACAAGAATCACCTGATCCAACCCACATTTGTCTCTTCAGTAATCAGGGCTGGAGAGCCTAAGAGCAAGACACTCTATCACAGTTGCAAAAAGTGGCTCTTAAAGGGCCAGTGGCTTATGCTGGTGGGAAATATTTATTTATTCCTGCCTGGAGAAATATGTGGATAAGCTACATAGATGTTTTCTCCAGGACGGAGGAGGGTACCTGCAATAGCACCTTCTGAGCTAAAAATTTCTATTGAAAATAAACTTTTCTGCAATCCGTGTATCTTCAGGTAAAGTATGTATACGATTAGGATTCATTTGTCCTTCTCAAAGCCTTACACTGTTGAAGCACATTATGTCAAAGGAAGGGATGCCCAGCAGTCAGGGACGCTCAAGAAAATCAATGGGACATCAAGACTTCAAAGAGAAATGGCCAAAATCCAACTAATATGCAAATTAGATCGTGCGAAAGCAGGACTTAATTGTGACTATGGATTCTTTTCACATTATAACAGGTACTTTGACGTCACCCTCCTTCTGTGTGCTGTTTCCTAGAGTTTGAATCCTTCAAATGCTTTGATTTGCTGTTGTAGTATGACCTGATCCCATGTCTTACATTCCCCTGCATTTATTTTCATCCCATTCTGTAAGTTTCCCTCCTTCAAAGCATCTGATGAAGTGGGATTCTCTCCCACGATAGCTCATGCAATAAATAAATCTGTTAGTCTTTAAGTGCCACGAGACTCCTTGCTTTTTTTGGGCTGCAATAGCGTTTCCATCTTTTGTATGGACCATTATTCTAGCCTATGGACTAGCATGGCTGTGGGAAGCGTGCCTGCAGCTCCTGCTCCTCCATATCACCTTTAGGTGCTAGGGACAATGGATCCCCATCCTACTTGCTCCCATTGCACTCAACACCATCATCCTGTGTGTGACTGGTCAGAGAAATCTACTTCACAGTACCACTACACAGCCACTTTAATCAGGGCTTCCTCACACAGGCCATGTCTACACTAGCAAATTAGTGTGGATTAAGGAGGTTTAATCTGGGTTAATTTGATCCCTGTTTACACTAAGGTTTGCCTAGTTTGAACTAAATTTTTTTTTAGTTTGGCTGCTTAGTCCGAACTAACTGATTAGTAGCTATGCTAGTTCGAACTAAAGTTTGAAGTAAGCAGTTAGTTCAAACTAACTGCATTTTTTTAGTCAGAACTAAAAAGTTAGTTTGAACTAATTTTTTAGTTCAAACTAAAAAAATGCAGTTAGTTTGAACTAACCCATGGGTAGTTCAAACTAACTCCGAACTGATTGGTTTGGACTAAGCAAGTCCGAACTAAGCAGTTAGATAAAGACATAGCCACAGAGTCCACATCCCCACCCCCAAACAAATGCACAAAGTTCTTACGTAGCACAGAGGACCTTGTGTGCGCCTGTGACACTTGAATGAATTTCTCCTTAACATGACTAATAAAAATCCCAGTCACAGGAAGTTTGATGTTTCTGTAACATTTGTTGAATAAACATATGAAAAATAGAAATCCAAAACTCATAGAGAAATCAGTCTTTCCAGGTTTGTCACTAATCAGACACAGGGTCTGATAAACAGCATAGTATTCCTAGAAGTATGTTGTAAGGAGTGATGTTTTTATTAGAAATTTGTCTTTTCAGTACAATGTACGATTTCTGAATGGTGTTTTTGACATTTAAATGAACTAACGTATTAGTTCAGTCTTTCCTGTGGGAAAGTCTAATTTTAGTAAGTTGGGCAGAAAGACTTGTGTCTAAAATGTTATGAACCTCAAACGAAACCCATTTTTTTGCCTTAGAAAAAGCATTTGAGCACAACTGTGCACACAGGCAATTTTCCCACACATCATGTTTTTCTACATTTGACAATCAGGGCTTAAGAACATTTGGGGTTTCAAAGCGAAAAGGCCATGTTTCCTGTGACACTAGTT
This sequence comes from Podocnemis expansa, assembly GCA_007922195.1. Taxonomy (NCBI): domain Eukaryota; kingdom Metazoa; phylum Chordata; order Testudines; family Podocnemididae; genus Podocnemis; species Podocnemis expansa. The sequence continues at coordinate 13,212,236 of ML681981.1, read as the reverse complement.
AAACAAACAAGTTCATGCTGAAAATTATGCAATGATCTAACTCCATATACCTGGCTGTAAAGCTCTACTGAGGATTCTCCTTTAAGCTGATGGCCTGTGAGGTACGTATTATGTGAGGATGCAATGTAATAATATGACAGTGGTAGTTGTAACTCTTCAACATTCTCCTGTGACTCGTCATTTTTTGAAGCAAAATTGTCTTTATCCATCAAAAACCTAAAGATGCAGAAATGATAGTTTGCAATGAATACTTAGCAAAATGTGCACAATAACATCACATATATGTGTTAACCTCAGATAGTTAATTACCTTGCAAATCCTTCAAATGACAGTAGCCCCTGCTGGCACATGTTAACACTGGGTTCAAACTTCTGTTAAAGAAGCAGTAAGAGAATGAGAGAATTTTGATCAAAGGAAGTGTGTATCACATGCTTTCAGTAAAAAGTTTTAGTTCAATTTTTACAATGTAATTTGTACATTTAACTAATGAGCTGGTATTTGAACACATTTGTAGTATCTTCACCATATTGACAGGAGTTACAACAGTTAAAAGTCATGAAATAAATATATAAAATGAATAATATAGCAGAGCTTACAAATGTAGAATGTGGATCTAGGTTATTTTTTAAAATCATGCATGCTCCTCTTATCTGCTCTGCTTATATATAATATTCAGTGCCATTGTCTAAAAAGAAAACAACTATTTGCATTTACCAGTGTTCAGCAACACATCAAGATGTATAAAAATTGTAACAGAATTCTGACATGTCATTATGAAGTTTCCCTAGAAGTCCTGATTTTTTAACTCTGCCGTATACGTACATTGCACATACTTGCCTGACATTTGAACTACATAAATATTTTGACAGTTATGTTAAATTCCACAGAGTATGGACTTAATTTTGGATTACATCAGACAGACAAAATTTACATTATAGTAGCTAGTCACCATATTTTCATAACACATGATGGAGACAAAAGTAAACCTGGATCATTTTGTCCATATCCAGTGGAAGTAAAACAAAGGATAGAAACGAAACACTGATCTCATGGAGAAGGACTATTGGATACAGTGTGCTTAGGGCAGTTTCATGCAAACTGAGGGAATAGCATTGGTTCTGAAGGAGAGAATCCAATATCCACATCAGTAACTTGAAACTGCTCTAAATATACTGTTCCCAATAGCCTACTCCATGAGATCCATGTTTCATTTCTATCCTTTGTTTCACCTCCACTGGATATGGCCAAAATAGGAGGGCAGCAGGTGGGAAATGGAGGAAACAAAAAGCCCCAGAGAATTAATGGCTGCATCACAGAAGGTTTACATTGCAGACCTGGATGATACTGAGGATTTCATCATAGGTGCAGTGTTCTCCTTGGCAATTCACTAAGAAGTCACTGAGCTGCTGGATGCCCACTCCAAATATTCCCAGGGATGTGCTCTCCACGCCAGTACCATTAGTTACGATGCTCGCTGCAGCTATGGCGTCAGATATCTGTCTCTGGTTTTCTGATAGCTGCTGTCTACTCCTGATGAACAGACCCAGATCTGACACATTCCTGGTCAATAAATCTAAAAGAGAAAGAAGAACATAAATATTCTAAGAGCTCCATTTTATTACCTGGAGATGTTTAAATTAGGTGAACACCATTCCACATTATTCATATTACACTGAATTACTCAAATGAACCAAAATTGTATTCACTGGAAAAAAATTAGAGTTTTCAATAACTGTGGATCAAATCCTGAAATTCTGAGGCAAGACTTAATCAGACAAGACTCCTTTTAACAAAACTAAATACCTTCAGACTGTGTTTGAATAGAGACCTTGAATGGCTGGGTCATTACAGAAGGTAATTTCCCTTAAATCACCCTTCTCAGTGCCTGCCTCCCTATTCCACAGTTTGAAAAAAAACTGCTTATTTACTTTAAGGCAGGGGTCTCAAACACATGGCCCATGGGCTGCAAGCAGCATCTAAAGCTATTTCCTGCAGCCCATGATGACATGATTGTTACCAATGTTTGCAATATCATTGTATTGAAAGGTTTCAGTGGTGGAGCCCTTGGGCTAACATGCTAATCCTCATGCAGCCCTTTACTAGTCCTCATGCGGCCCTCGGTGGTGATTTGTTTGAGACCCCTGCTTTAAGGAGACAGGCCAGCATTCTATCCCTCTAGATCTGTCGGAATTAACCTTGTGACCCATTCTTCTCTGTATCTACAGATTCACAGCTAACATGCTGTATTTTCCAGTTCATTCATCTAACAAAGTGGGAGTTTCTACCATGAAAGTTCATGAGATAAATAAATTTGTTAATCTTTAAAAGTGCCACAGACCTTCTTGTTTTGTGATGAATTCTGGTTACATGCCACACAAGGCACAATGCACATATGCTAAGGAGTAGTAAGGTTGCAACGGTTTAGTTAAAGTTGTAAATCACTGTCAATTTTAAGTCTGATTCTGTCCCCGCTTCAGCAGGATTTTTTAAAAAAATGTCAATAATCAAAACAGCTCTTTTCTGTATAGTTTTATTTTCCCGAGGAAATGAAATTTAACAAACCTAAATCAGACTGAAGTCCACTGGTGTTCTCATCAATTTTCAGATTAGTATAAAGTGGAGTAGAATCAGAACCTGATCGACTGCAGGGTACAGCGTAGACATCGAAGAGATCTTTAAGATCCTTGCGGCTTCGAACGCTAGAATACAGAAAGAACGCTCACTTTGTGCATTTTTTAAAAACACAGATTTTACCAACTACGATGTGATGAACGCAATTAAGTCAAACAGATTTTACCTGAAAGACTTGAAGAGCTCTACAAACTCAACAAAACTCATATTACTATCAGAAACAATGAAGTTCTGAAACCCCTTCAATCCTCCTTTAACTCGTCCATGCCAGCTACTGCTGCTCCAAGTACTAAAACAAAATGAGATTGCTGTTATTTTCTTATATTTAACATCCACTGATTAGGAAATATTAGGCAGCATTGCACTAGAGATCTATTTTAGGCTCTTTTTAATATATTTATTATCAATATTTGAAAAAAGGAAACAAAAAGTACATTATAGTGGATGCATGAGAGTTTATACTTTGATTCTGTATTTTAGACCGGCCACTCGTTCCCCTAAAGAACACTGCAAACTTTGCCAAAGTAAATAAAAAAGAAATTATCTTGAAAACTTTTCCATGCATGGAAGAATTTAATTTAAATAGGCACAAACCAATGAGTTCTCATTTTTTCATTTAACAGAATAATCCTACTATTGCTGTAGCTTGAAGCCTAAAAGTTAATGAGGATGAGCAGTTTGCTTTTAGTATTTTCCCAGAAAGACAATTAAAATGGGAAGTATGCTGAAAACATACAGAATTCCATCAGACATTAAGCTAGCATAATAAATAAATGATTCCTACTGGATTACGTGCAGGAAATAAATGTGTCACGTATTTGAACATTTCCAATCACTGGGCACAGAGGTGAGGCAAGGAGATGCCCAGTAGAGGACTCCCTGCAGGCTGGTCCAGTAGGCAACACTTCTTCTGTGTTTCCCAGTCACAGGGAATGGAAGGAACAGAGTAGAACTTTCTAGGGATGGAGCCAGTCCCCAGAAGCAGCCAGGAATATCAGCAGTGGCACAGAGAGAAGATTAGTCATGTTCACCTCACTTTTCCATTCAGGCCTAGCCTCTAGCAAGGAGGAATTACCATTTGGAGCAACCTCCTCCTCCTCAACGAAACGATCTCAGAGGTGTCTCTGCTTCACCCACATGGATAAAGGCATGGGGAAGCAGAGCAGAACCTTCTGAGTATGAATCACAATATGAAAAATTAGCAGTTGCTTAGGTATAAGTGATCATGACTTGACTGCATTTTCTTATGTGAAACAGAATCAAACCCAATAACATATAAGCATAGCTGTTTAAAAAGACCAGTTTCATAAGCTGAAAACAATTATTAGCCAAATCAGCTGGGAGAAAGAATTTAAACAGAAAAATGTGAATGACAATTGTACATTGTTTAAGAACATATTACCTGATGCCTGAAACCCAGAGTCTAACAATGGAGAAAGAAGGCTACTTAGATTAAAAAATTACCTGTCTTAGAGTAGATGTGGAAATAGCTAGAAGAAGAAGAAGAAGAAGAAGAAGAAGAAGAAGAGGGAAAGGGTAAATTTCCAGCTATTAATACATATTAGAAATTAGGGGTTAAAGTAAATTAATAAAGGAAGCAAACAGACATAAAGAAACACTTATGGTCAAAGTGCTAAAAAAGGCAGAAGTGCTTAATAAATATTTCTGTTCTGTATGTGAAAAATGTACATGATATATTGACATTATATGATGATGATGAAATATTTTCCATTCAAACAGTAACTCAAGAGACTCTTGAACAGCAGCCATTAAAGTTAGGTATTTTTATCTCTGGTCTAGAGAACTTGCATTCAAGAGTCTTAAAATACCTGGCCAAGAAATTTTCTGGACTGGTATTGCTAATTTTCAATAGGTCTTGGGACCCTGGGAAAGTTCCAGAGTACCAGAGAAAAAATAATGTTCCAATATTTTAAAAGGGTAAACAGTATTACCTGGATAAGTACAGGACTATCACCTTGATAACAATCCTTGGCAAAATTATGGAATGATTGATATAGGTCTTGATGAATAAAAAATTAAAGGTGGATAATATAATTAATGTTAATCAACATGGGCTTATGGGAAATATATGTTGTCAAACTAATTAAACGTCTCTTTTTTATGAGATTGCAAGTTTGAATTGACGATGATGATAATGTTGATGTAATATGCTGTAGACTTTTGTATGGTATCTGACCTGCTCTCTCTCAACATTTTGATTAAGAAACTAGAACAATACAAAATCAGTGCACATGATGGCACACATGAAAATGGATTAAAACTGGATAACTGATATATTTCAAAATCAAGATTCATCACTGAGTAAGAAAGATTTCTAGTTGAGTTTCAGACGGATCATTTCTTTGCCCAACACTATTAAAAATTTTAGCAATAGAGAATATTTAAAATAATTACTAATAAAGTTTGTAGAGGCCATAGAGATAGGGGGAGAACTAAATAATTGAAAAGGATAGTCACTGGCATAAAGTAATTTGTATCTCTACGTAAGATGGGCTCAAGTTAATCTGTTTGAAGAAGGCCAAGACAATATGCAAATTTACATATCTAGGAACCAAGAATCCAAGCCATATTTATAGGATAGGTACCCTTACTGTAGGAAACAGAGACTCTGAAAATTCTTGGGAATCATGATGGATAATCAGCTGAACATGAGCTTCCAGTGCAACATTGTGGCCAAAAGGACTAATGACATCCTTGAAGGTATTATCAGAAGACTACTGAGTAGTAGAAAAGTTATATTACCCTTGTCAGCACTGGTGGAATACCATGTTTGGTTCTGGCACCCACAATTCACGGATGTTGAAAAAATGGAGAGGATTTAGAGAACAGCCACAAGAATGAAGAAAGGTTTGGAAAACAAGCCTTATGGTTAAAGACTCAAAGAGCTCACTCTATTTATCTTATCCAAAGAAATGCTAAGAGGTTCTCTGATCACAGGGGATACACACACACGGGGAATTAAAATTTGAGAACAGACAGCTCTTCAATCTAGGTGAAAAAAGATAGAGAACTAGATCCCACGGATGGAAGTTTCAAGTAGAAAAATTCAGACTAGAAATATGCCATATTTTACCAGTTAAGGTAATTACCACTGGAATAAGTTTCAGAAGATCATGAAGTAATCTCCATCACAGGCTATTAAAACCAAAACGGGATGTAGTTCAAACAGGAGTTCATTCAAAGATTTCCTTTGGCCTTTATTAGCAGATCAGAGTAGACAATCAAAATGGTGCATTCTGGCCTTATGATCTATTAATCTATGAATCCTGCTCCCAAGAGCAGCAGGGACTTCCCCAGCAAGAACCTAAAGCAGAAGTAATAGAGCTGAAAGAGACCAGGCTGGGCTCCCCTCACCCTGCTAACATTTATAGCCCCTGGAAACCAGTACTGTCAGCAGCCTTCTTTTTATAGACTGGATACTGTTTTCTGTATGCTCAGGGCTGTCCCTAAGGGAGTGGGGGGCCCCCCGCCATGCTGGGATGGGGGGGCATGGTGGGCCAGCCCAGAGGCTGGCCCTACACTCCTGCCCCTCCCCGGAGCCGGAGGCGGAGTGGGCTGGTCCAAGGGCTGAGCTCTGCTCTCCTGCCCCATCCTTGGGCTAGCTGCTCCTCCCTGGGGGCAGAACAGACCAGCTGAGAGTGGAGGCCGGTTTCACGCTCCTAGTCTCCCTCTCCTCCCGCTTATTTCAGCTTTGCACCAAGGCAGCGGGGAGTGGGCTAGGGACAGCGCAGCTGTGGGGGGCAGGGGTTCAGGACCTGTGCTGCCCTGCTCATGGCTGGACAGCATGGGGACCAGGGAAACACAGGGCCTGGGGCAATTGCCCCTCTTGCCCCCACAAGGACAGCTCTGTGTATGCTGATTCCCTCTTTGTCCTGACTTTCTCTTATTCCTCTCCCTTACTGTTCTTCCGTTGCCAGCTTAACTGTCTTTTCCCTGCTTCTACTAATTCTTTTAACCTTCCACATTACTGTCTCTTCCCCCCCAGTCTACTTCTTATATTTACTCTGTCCCTTTGTGCTATTGCCCCTCCTTTCATTCCTGTCCCCACAATAACATAAGCAAATTTTTAAAAACAAACACCTTTAAAAAATGGGGGGAAAATTGTATCAACCAGATATTTTCCAAGAATTATCTGGATCATTTTGCTTGACACTGTAAACCTTTCCCTACCCTTTGTCTGTCTTTTGGTCCCTTTACATTGCAAGCTCCTCTGAGCTGGGGCTGTGTTTACCTGCTGTTTGTATAGTACCTAGCACAACTTAACTATTTATCAGGGCCACAATGCTTCAGGTTTACAAAGCATTTTACTGACATTAGTTAATACTCACAAACACCCTAAGTTTGCATATGCGTGTGTGTATATCATGTCAAATCAAATTAATAGCTTTCTATGATGTGGTAATGAGCCTTGAGGATAGAGGGGAAGTGGTAGATGTCGTATATCTAGACTTTAGTAAGGCATTCGATATGGTCTCACATCACATTCCTATTAATAAACTGGGGAAGTATAAATTAGATGGAGCTACTATCAGATGTGTGAAAAACTGGTTGGATAACTGCTCCCAGAAAGTAATTATCAGTGGAAGGACACAACAAGCAGGGTGCTGCAGGGATCTGTCGAGTCTGGTTTTGTTCAGCATTTTTACCAATGACTTAGATCAGGTTTTCTCAAACTGTGGGTCACAAACCTCTGGGGGGGTTGCAAGCAACTTGCGAGGGCAGGCGGGGGGGGAGAGTCACAAAATTTTATAGAGTTTAGTAATTTGCTTTGATCGAAGCAGGGGTGTTAAATTTCTGACCCATGGGTTGGAGCCAGCCTGTCAAGCACGCTGATCCAGCCCCTGGAGCTGCTGCCTGAGAGCTCTCTGCAGCAGCAAATAGCAAACACCAGCTGCCAGCAGAGCAGAGCCAGGACAGGCACCTGACTCATTCACATGATCCGAGTCACAGCACAGGGGAACAAAGAAAGCACTCCAGCCAATCCCAGCTCAGCTCTGCTGTGGTCTGCTGACCAGTCAGAGTCTCAGTCGCAGCAGGCTGGGCCAGGCTTCTAACTCCCACCACACCTGATCACTGTCAGTCAGCATGCTGATCTGATAGACAACACAATGCACAAACTAGAAAAGAAAAGGTGGCCAGGGCCCACATGGAGAATGAGCCAACCAAAGGCCAGCATACTGAATGACTGTCAGTGAGCCAGAGAAAAGGAGGAAAGGCTGGAGCCCAGCCTGCCTGTGACTGAGACTGGATTGATTGCCTGTGTGGCATAGGGGAAGTGGAAAGGGTAGAGGTCTGGGATCTACCGAGCAGATCAAGGGGGCTCAGGGAGCTGCCCAGCCGGGGAAGGGTGGGAGGGGTCTGGAAACTGCCCACCAGGAGAAGGGGGAGCCTGGGAAATCCCCAGCAGTTAAAGTGAGGGGGGCTGAGGGCTGCCATGCACGGGAAGGAGTCTCGGAGCCAGTGTAGGGAAGGAGAACCCACAGGACAGGGAAAAGGGAAGGTGTGGGAGATGCCGCAGGGTAGGGGAGGGGAAAGTGGTGCCCATGCTGCTCTGAATGTGACGGGGGAAATAACCCTAACCCCAACGAAATCATTAGTTTTTTCATGGAGGGGGAGTCTCACAAATTCATTTACCATTTTAGGGGGTCACAGTATCACAAAGTTTGAGAACTCCTGGCTTAGACGATGGCATAGAGAGCAAACATAAAGTTAGCTGGGAGGGGTTGCAAGTGCTTTGAAGGATAGGATTGAAATTCAAAATGATTTGGACAAACTGGTTAAATGATCTGAGATAAACAGAATGAAATTCAATAAACGAAGGAGTACTGCAAAAAGGGATCAGGGTGTAATAGTGGATCACAAGCTAAATATGGGTCAGCAGTATAATACTATTGCAAAAAAAAGCAAATGCCATTCTGGGGTGTATTAACAAGAGTACTGTGAGTAAGACACAAGATCCTTCCACTCTCCTCTGCACTGATTCGGCCTCAACTTGAGTACTGTGTCCAGTTTTCGATGCCTTGTTTCACAAAGGATGTGGAGAAACGAGAAAGTCCAGAGAAGGGCAACAAAAACTATTAGAGGTGTAGAACATTTGACCTACGACCGAAGATTGAAAGAGCTGGGTTTGTTTAGTCTAGAATAAAGGAGACTGACAGTGAATATGATAACAGTTTTCAAATACCTAAAAGGTTGTTATGAGGAAGAAGGAGAAAAATTATTCTCCTGAGTCACAGATGATAGGACAAGAAGCAATGGGCTTAAATTACAGCAAGGGAGGTTCACCCTAGACATTAGGAAAAAAGTTCCTAACTGTTAGAGTGATTAAACATTGGAATAAGTTGCCTTGGCAGGTTGTGGAATCTCTTACATTGGACGTTTTTAAGAGGAGGTTAGACAAACACCTGTCAGGGTTGGTTTAATGGGGGTACTTGGTTCTGCCATGAGTGCAGGGAGCTGGACTCAATGACCTGTCATGGTCCCTTCCAGTTTCTATGATTCTCTCTATATAAAAAAAAAAAAATATATATATATATATATATATATAATAAAATATAGCATATTATTGCAATATAGCATTATGTCATACAATTGTATTTTAAATATTGTTGTCCTGATTGTGACCATTCAGTGTGTCACAACATAAATAATTAATATTTACTTGTACTAGATAACTTCTGGGCTTTCTCATCCAGTGCTGAAAACCTACAGAGTATTTTAGGATTTAATAAGTATGGTGAATGCCCCATATAGATTACCTAAAACAGAGAGCTGAGTATGTTTTGGAATGACGTGCCCTTTTGATGTGAAAATCATATTGCACTAGGGGTTGCCCCTAAGCCTGCTGTTGTTTATCATACTGCTGGACTGTGTCAGCAGGAAAATCCCAATTGGAAAGGCAAGAAGCCGCTATATGTAGATGATACAGCAATAAGGGCCTCCTCAAAAGATAATCTGCATGAAACAGTAAGCCAGTAGTATGACTGAATTAGATGGCATTGGATGAAAATAAGTGTGATTAAGATTTAGGTCATCTGAGTGCCACAGGGAAACCAGACATAGAGATTAATGGAGTAAAACTAAACCAGACTGACCAGTTCGAGAACGCTGGTGGCTGAGTCATGAAAGATGGCAAATTTGACTCTGCGATACAGTCCAGATAGGGGAGTTGTGGAAGAATGTAGCATAACAGCTCAGAGACAGGGTCTGACAAGTGTATGCCACTGAGACAGAAAGCACAATTAACCAGAAAAAATTCTGTACCCCACAATGCTGCATGGTTCAGAAGCATGACCTACAAAGAGATGGCAGGTTCAAAATACCTGCAAGTGTTTGAGATGAGATGTCTTCATGGCATAAGAGAAATTACATGAAAAGAGAGATTCCGAAATGAAAGTATTATAATGGAAGTCAAAATTCTTGATGTGGCTGACAAAATCGAGGAAGCACAACTTCACTAGTGTGGACACATGCAGAAGATGAATGAAGGGAACCTGGTGAAGACAGCATGGCAGTAGAAAGAGACAGCGACGAAAGCTGAAGGAGTGACAGATGGATTGCAGCAAACATGGTAAGCCAGTGGACTGTAGTGCTGATGCTGATATGATAACCTGACCTCAGTAGACGGTACAGTGGGAAGATGATGAAGAAAAAGAACTAATAATTTATACTGGACTATTTTTATTTTATTTCTCTATTTTCCATGTTACTGGCTCTCAGTATGTGCTGTAAGGACAAAGGAGCAAAGTCAGCCACAGTCCAAACCTATGCAGCTCCACTGAAATCACTGATGAGCATACTTACATCCAACCTTAATTTGGCCCATTACATTCATTTGGTTGTTTACTAAGTATCTGACTAATAGTCCACAGTTTTCAAGTATATAGCTTTGAAACTATCTAGTCGATCACAGAATAGTGGATGTCCATAGGACGTGATGGCACTCAGGACCTTGAAGAATCAAATCCTAAAAGACTTTTGCTCTGAGGTGTAAAATATATTTGGTCAGATTCCCCCTAATTCACACAAGATAAGTCAATGGGCTTTTCACAAGTACAAGCGAAAGCAGAATTTGGCTTACTATGTCTGCAGAAAAATCCACCCACCCAATTTAGTTAGTAATTTTCCTTTTGTTCGGCACTACTATATCAAGAACTGACATTATAATGTGTAACTTGTTGACTATCACTTATAATATTTTTGTCAGACAACAAATGAGAAAGACACTGAAAAAGTCTCCAGGCTCCGGAACACAGAATGAAACACCAATGAGAATTAAGGCTCCTCAGCACTTCAAGGAACTGGGCATCCAAACAGCTATTCCTCCCATAATAAGTTCTTGGGAAGTATGGAAGATGAAGAAACTTATTCTTTAAAACATATAGCAGTTATACTTAATAGCAGGTCCTCCTTACACTATTTCCTTTTGTTTTAAATGTCTTCCTTCTAATTTGAACTTTCAGCCTGTATAGTCATCAAAATAACTAACTGGTCAAGTACTGTTATTTATGATGTTAAACACTCTCCAGAAATAAAAGCAGAATTAGAGGTGTGTGTCCTCCATCTTAAAAATTCAGGTATCTTCCTATGTGGTGCTAACAGTAAAATTAGCTGGCTCATTGTAACCATGATATTTACAGTACTTCAGTAGAAAAAACCCAGATGAAGCTGGATACACCTTATTGTGATATTGCCATTTCCAGTCATGTTGTACACTGTGTAAGTCTATTTCCCTTGACATGTGAAATGCATCCATAGATACAGAAACAGGCAAACGTTTCAGAACAAGGAAGGGTCGAAAGGACAAAAGAAAGATCCTTACTTCTGCTTTGATCCCTTTATGATGGCTAGAAGAGTCAGAGGAGGGAGGGTAAAGTAGAGTTATATAAGCCCTTATTCTCCCAGCAGGGAGATTTCCCTAATGCAGATACTGACATAAGACTTTCTCTCCAGGATCCCCACATGGCCTTGCGCATAAATGGCATGCTGGGGATGTTTCAGGACAGAACTATGGCAAACAAAACTAGGCAGCTTTGTCACCCATAGAGGAGCCAAGGGAAAGGCTGCCATAACTTAGGACCCTAAAACAGTTTAAGTTACCTTGGGGGCCTCTGTGGTTTCTGCAGTAGGTCAGGATCAAGAGGCCCTATAGCCCCATAACTCCCCTCTCGAGCTGTGAGTTTGTGTGGAGCCTCTTATGGTATAGTCACACAGCAATTTAAGCCTAGACTCAGCCAACCCCCCCACCCCCCACCCTGTGTCCACACAGAAAAAGTGCAAACCTAGGGCTCAGGCCTATGGTCCCAGGACCCTCAGGGCTATGGGATCTGAGCCCATGGTAAGCTGGGACTTACAGTCGGAGCCCTACTTTGCACATGGCCTCAGCTTGACTTGGGCACTGGATGTCCTCCAGATATATCAGAGATTTCCTGCTTCCAGAAGAACTTCCAGTACTGCAGCAGCCAGCACAGAGGCCAGATGGCCACGGTGGGTCTGGCTCTTCTTTGCTGCTGTGCAGAATTTGCACAGAGCAGGGAGCAAAGCTGACAGGCAGGATTGCTGTGAGTCATCCCTCTTGGGGACAGGATAAATCAGGAACTCTACCACTCCCCTTACTTTCAGGGCAGCCACTTGGTCCCTGCTCTTCTCTCTGGACCTTTCTTTGGCCCCTCCTCCTGTCCCCCCCAGAGCTGCATCTGCAGGGGCTTCTGGATCATGTGCACTGCCAGAGCACAAGTGGGAGCCAGCATCAAAACTTCCCCAGGGCCTCCTGTGGCAGCGATGCTAGCAGCTCTGGTTCTTCCCCACTGCAGTGGAGTTTTAAGGCTGACTCCCTCTCACCACGTTCTTACTGCATACAAACTCAGCATGCTACACACGCAACCCTAGACGGGGTTCCCATGCAATGGCCAGAGAGAGAAAAGTGTGCACCAAACAGCTGCCCTGAAGGGAGGGAAAGCAGGAACATTCCCAGCTTAGCCTGGCAAGGGGAGGGGTGACCCCAACATCATAGCTCCTTGCAGGCCAACTGTTTGGTTCCCACTCCACTCTCTGGCCTCTGCTGTCCCAGCATGTAGCGTGACAATTGGACTGTATGTGCTGTCAGGGCAGTGAGTGGGAACAAGCCCCAAAACTTCCCTGTAGCCTCCTGTGGTTAGTGGCTTTGGCTCCAGTTCCTCCTTACTGCTGTATGGAGCTTGCCTGGAGCAGAGCGCAAAGTTGACAGGCAAGAGGTGACTCTCAGCCACTAGGATGTTGGGGTCATCCAGCCCCGGCCATGGTGAGACAGAAGCTCTGCCACCCCAACTCCCTGTGAAGTGGCTGCTTGGTGTGTGTCCCATTCTCTAGCCCTTGATCCTTCATGCCCTCCCTGAGGCTGTGTGTGCAGGGACATCCAAGCATCATGAAGGCAGTGAGTAGGAGTCAGCCCCAACTTCCCCACAGCTTTTCAGGGATCCCTTATCCATACCTCCTTGGGTGTGGCAGGAGAAGGGATATAAGGGATCCTGAGGACATACCTCCCTTGACTGTAGTGAAAAAAGAACCCAGCTTAAATAAGAAAAAGGAATTAAAAAGATGTTGATGGCATTTTGCCAGCACAATAGCAACATCTGTTTGCGACACTGGCATTCTGATGTTTTAATGGCCACTAATTCTACTCTGAGCTGAATTAATTGTTAGGTTTAATGCAGGTGCAATATCCACACAGAGCTAGGATTTTAGCAGTCATGAAGGGACAAGGAGGAGGACTAGAAATGGGGCCGAGTAACTCAGTTACGTGACTTTTCCATACCCACTTGGGTCACTTGGGCTTTGATACTTTTTTGGAAACCACCCACCCCCAGCTTTTCTATCCATGCTAAATTTCTATTTAATACATTTGAACCAACCCTCCCCCTGCTCCCAAGCGCTTTGGCCAAATAATAACCAGTCAGAATACTGGACAACAAAAAATAAAGTAAGACTGCTGTTCAGCAAAAGACAAGTGTTTCTTTAGCCTGGGGAAGTGAGCTAACAGAGCTGGTTCTCAACCCCATAAATATAATACATAGGACCAAATGCTGCTTGCCTTATTCATGTGGGTATTCTTTTTGAAGGAACTAAGACTTATATCTGGGTAAGGACAGAAACCAGGAATCCAGCATTTGGCCCTATAAAAAAATAAGGCATCCATTGGGAATGTGGGCGCACACAGAACCACATGTCCTGGGTATGCATTTCACCGATCCACAACCAGCAGCAGCCGAGGAGGGATGTGTGTGCATTTTTCCTCTGAAACTTATATTTTATGCCACTCTTGAAAACAGACCAAAAGACCAAAATTAAGCATTTGACAGTTGAAGAGACTGATAACTTATTTATGCTCAGAACAAGTGCACCTGGGCATTTTCTACCCAAAAACCTAGAAGTGGAGAGTCCAAAACCTAGAAGTGGAGAGTCTAATCTGATGGTAATTCTACTGAAACAGCCACCAAAAGAGATGATTAAGCAGTTTAGGTACTTGTGTGCTCCTTATGGGCATCTAAATCCCAACAACAGCATCACAAGTCAGTGAATAGGGTTGGCAGCAGAGTTTTCCCACAGAGCATCACATTACTAGGGCTAGAGTGTCAACACGGAGGCATGGGTGATAGGCACTTTGGTATATGTTTACTTTGACTCTGACCAGATTCCTAGGTGCAAGCATAAGTCAGAAAATTCTTAACCCAGGATTAAAATGACATGGGTCACCTGATTTGAGTTTCACTGACCCTAGATCTACACTGCTGTGTACACATAGCCTTAGAGGTACAGCACAGAATCGCACCCAAAAAATTGCAAAGTGTTGAACATCTACTTGAATACCCATGCCTTCCATTAAAGTCAGCAGGAGTTATGGATTCTCAGCACCTTTCAGGATTTAGCCTAAAGTGTGTATGGAATAGTAGAATGCTACAACACAAAATCTGCAGTCAACAACAGATTTTTCTTACCTGTGCCCAATTAATGCCACACTGGAATATTACAGAGTTCCAGGTGCTCTACATAGAGGGAACATCAACTATTTTGACAAATAAAATTAAACTGAAAGTAAGTTTTCAAAATTGTTATGCAACTACTGTGGCATCAATTCGTGATGCTTTTTTAATTTACTGTGAACTAAATTCGTTACAATCCTTTTGAAAAAAGTAACAGGAAAACCATGTAGTGTAGTTTCAGTGGGGCAGCCATATTAGTCTAGTTCAGTAAATCAAACCAGGAGTCCTGTGGCACTTAAAGACCAATAAGTTTATTTATTGATCTTCAAAGCATCTGACAAAGTGGTATTTTGTCCTCCAAAAGCTCATGCAATAAATAAATTTGTTAGTGTTTAAGTGCCACAGGACTCCTTGCTTGTTTTACATGTAGTGTAGATAACTCTTGTGATGTATGCATCCCTTGATCTTTCATGATGGAGTGAGGAACTGCACACCATACATAAAGAGAACAAAATGGGCCTGAGAAAATGACATTCGAGGCAAAACCAGATAGCTTTGCACTACAGATATCAACAATGATCTTTCCATGTTGTCTACTGTTGTCTTTCCCTCCTTCTCTGTTGTGCCTACCCACACTATTCATTGTGTTATCTGTCTAATTTAGATTGGAAGGTCCCCATGGAATGGAATTCACTGTCTTGTGTATTTGTAAAGTGCCACACATACCTCTGATACTATAAAATAAATCATAAATGTAGGCAGCCAGTACTTTAGGGGGCTCTGAAATCAACTAGCAGGTTAACATTTAAGCAGTTCCTTTGTGCTGAAAGTTTTCCAATGAGGGACTACAACTCCCATGATCCCTTGGGAAAAAGAGGGGGACCCTGCCTGCCCCTCCAGGAAGCAGAGGGGGAAAAAGGGGTCTCCTTGCAGAAGGGGAGAGACATGTCTGAATCTGGAAACTGCTGTGAATGCTTCTGGGGTTCCTGAAGCTGCTCCTGGGGTTCCTGAGACTGCTGGAGGCTCACTCAAGCAGGGAGCTTCAGAGGTTGGTGGCTTACTCAGCCCAAAGCAGGGTCTGAGCCTAGAGCTGACTGAGCTGGATCAGCAGTGAGGGTGTGAGTGGAGGAGGGCTTATAAAGCAAGGGAGTCTGCTGAGAGACTGACTGGGCCTGAGAGGAAGCAGTGTGGCAGTTGCTTTGAACCAGGGCCAGGACTACAGACCATTGGTTGGGCTCACTCCGGATCTTCAGCATGGTTCTGAGCAGATACACTGCACCAACAGCGCACTGCCTTGTCTCCTTCATTAACCCTCCAAGTGCGCCCACGCAAGCAAGGGGCTGGGGATCTGAACTCTGAGAAGTGTGCCCTCTGATTGGAAAAAGGGTTGTGAACATGCTAGTTAGATAAGTTTCCTTTAAACTGTATTCTGTGTCTCACTGATTTATTTACTTGCTCCTGTGTATTTAAATTAATAGTAATATTCAATTCCATCCTGTTAGGTTTCTTTGTTAAGTAAAGGTTTGTTACATGCAATTAAACACCCTGAATGTATTATATATATAATTAGTAAGTTTGAACTAGACCCAACCCACAGGTTATTCTTAGCTGCATGGATTTAGTCCTGCAGGCTCCCAAGGCATGCCACTGAGCATGTACTGGACCCAGCCAGGTGGAGGCACCACCAAGTTTAATTTCCTGTAAAGCAAAGGGACTGCAGCAGAAGAGTGGACAGAGGGTTCCTACAACCCCAACATCACCACCGGGAAACTCAGGATCTCTTTGTCATCAAACTTAGGCGCCTGTGCACATGTGAGTGTTGCCTGCTCCCATGCAATCCAGGAAGAAAAGGGAGAGGGTTACCTTTTGGAGGCACCGCTGGCATCCCTCTACCACCCCAAAGTCTTCATCAGGAAATCCTTTGTCTCTATTTATTTTACTATTATTGAAGTTTTAACTATCTTCCTGAGCCTTACTGAAATATGAGAGTCTGTCTGCTGTTTCTCAAGGGATCATGGGAGTTGTAGTCCCTCAGTGGAATACTTTCAGCACATAGGAACTGCTTAAATGTTAACCTCCTACTTGACTTCAGGGATCCCTAAAGTACAGGGTGCCTACATAAACAATAATAATAATGAATTAATGCATGACAGCACACGCTATGCCACCCACAAGCATAACCTGCTGCATTCAGTGTAGGTCTGAGTAGTAATGCTAGTAAAAGGAGGGAGGTCCATGGGAAAGGGGTTTCCAAAAATATCCCTATGATTCACTGGCAAAACAGTGCAACTTCCACCAGAAATCCTCCTGCAGGTTCAAGTTCTCTGAGGTTGAACTAATTTGTGCAAAGCACCTACCCACCTCAGTTTACATAGCTGAAATACTGCACCTGTGACCAAAGTCTGTGCAGATGATCTGGAATATTTAAGAGCTAGAAAAGACAAACTCCAGACTTATGCGCCTCTAGGACAGCATTTCAGTCAGAGTGTGGAAAATTAGATTTTTAAAAAGTAAAGTATTGATTTTGTCCCCACCTAGATTGAGTCTTGCTTGAAGATGACATTACAGGAGAGGAGACTGGTCTGACTGGAGAAGACGCCCCCCGTGCTAAGCTAGGAGATCCAGATGCAGTCAGAGAATGAGTTCTTCTAGATGGCAGAGTGTTAGAGGGAGAGGCACTCATCACAGTAGTCTGATCTATGAAAGAAAACAAAATTTTGCATCATTAGCATCATTTCTGCAAAATGCTCATATACTACTACTGAATAAAACTAAGTAAAACCCTGAAAAGCTTCTAAATTTGTTCAGTATCATTCAAAAACATATCTTGAACAGCACTGTTATGAATATTAGGTCTTATCAGCATTATAAAGTTAATAATTATAGTGTTTATTATTAAAAATTCACTGAAAAACTATCACAGACAACAGTACAAATTAGTGTAAAAAGTCTATAGCACTTGCAGAAAATACAATCCTGACAACACTATCACACTACAAATGTATGTATTGGGCTGTAACTTTCTATTAATAAAGAACTATTTTTGTTTCTGTACAGAGTAACACATATTGAAACTTTTGTCCTTGTAATATTTCACTCTTCACTGGATATGTCACAGTCATTCAAAATAAAACACTTTAACAGAGATCTATTATATCTACCTGACTCTTCTTGTTCATCAATGTCTTGAGGATCTGAACCACTTCTATTGCGATACTCTTTATAATTTTTTGTCTTACGAGTTGCCGTTTCATCATCAGTGGCATCTCCACTTTCACCCTAGAAACAGCGAACACTGTCATAAACATCTTTAAAATGCTACTTATTTCATTCTATTTTTTCCTTCTGAATGACAAAAATTGGACATGAGTCAGCTATTCTACATGAAAAACTAAAGACTTCTGCAAATGCTGATAGCTGCCACCATCACTCTAGGTAGAAAAGAGGTAATTTAAGTGTAACGAAAGTTACACAAAGTAGTGTGGGAACTCTGTCTGTCACCTCAGTGTGACTCACATAGAACAACACAGTGGTCTTGATTTTCTGGAATGCTGTGGTTGGCTTTTCACTACTGGCTGGTTGGCTATTGCATAAAACAGCCCCAAAGCAGGTACATCTGCCTCCTTGGGGAAACTTTGGGTAGTGTAGAGCTGCCATAACTGTTCCTACATAATCCCCCTCCTGACCATTTGTGCAAAGGATATATGTCCTGAAAACGAAACATGTGGCCTGGGCAGCTCCTGTGCTCAGCTGACCTTTGACTACAGAAATAGCTTGAGGAGTGGATGATAGCAAACACAAGACATATCTGCGTTGCACGCTTGAAGGAGCACAGGGCTGTGGAGGTGTTTCGTGTGCACAGAGATGAGAGTGGTACTCTGCTCACTCAGGAAAAGATGCTGTTACTTTGTATATGATTATTAGGATTCAGGGGTGTCACTGGTGCCTGCCACAGGGGGCATAGGCCCTGAGGCCTGGGAACAGCACCCTGAATTGCTGGGGTGAACCCTGCCTCTGCTGGCCCTGTCCCCGTCCCGGGTGGGTATCCAGGGCTGAGCCAGCCATGGTAGTGCCTGCCTCTCCTGGCACAGTTTGCCCACAGCAGCCACGGCTTCGCCCATCCCCATCCCCAGCTGGGGATTAGGGGCCAGGCTGGCAGCAGGAGGAGCCCAGAACCCCGACTCTGGACTGGGGTCAGGGGGCGGGGCCAGCGACCAGGCCTGGCCCCTGGGTCTTTCCCCGGGGCAATGACGCTACTGTTAGGATTTAACATGTACAAGAAGGTACCAGCTGAAGGCCTCAACCAGTCTATACACCACTGTTCTGCATGCTGTACCCAAAATTTCCTCTCTGGATGTGAGAAAAATAAGCCACTCCTAAATAAATTATAAGTCAAGGAACTGCCATGGCAATTAAGAGAGTTTGCAAATTATATATATTATTATAAACCATTCTTTTCTCTGATTCAGAATACATGGTTAGCTATACATAAACTATATTATAAATATCTTTAATTAGCTAGGTAACAGTACTAGTGCATAAGAAACTTCTACCCTCATGAGTACTTTCTTCTTTTTCTTGGCAGTGCTTATTCCCAGAGTGTTGTTTCTCTGCACACTAGGTTTCTCAGTGCTTCTGGTCAGAGCCCCTGTGCTTGTGTTCCTGGCACTCCAGCGTCTGCCTCCAAACAGTTCAACAGCCTGAGCCAAAGTTGGGCCTTCAAACCTGCCATCTTCCTACAAAAATTTTCAATGTTACAAAAAAAGAACTAAGTAGAGTATTGCAGAAGGAAACAAACTTTTTTCCCTGAAACAGTAGTGAAGATACCTACTGTGAATCAGTGGAACATGGCACATTAAAAGCAAGGCAACTTTTACTTATAGCTTCTACTTACAGTAAAATCACTGCTATTTGTTTTGTTGTAATTATTGGGAAAATGTTTTGCTTTTTTATTCCATCCCACACTGATTACTATTTCAGCCCTGTGCAGGTATGGACATTGCTGCCTGTTTAGCCAAATGTTAACCTCACAGGCCCAATTAGCATTAGAGTTTCACTTTTTATTTTATGATATATTAAGATATGCTTAATACAAAAAGACATGATTTTAGTGTATCAAAAAACATTGATTTAATGCAATATCAAACGCTGGATTCTCTATTTCATTACAGAAGTTTTACACTAGTGTCATTCTCTTGACTTTAGTGAAGTTAGGCTGGTGTAAAACAAATGTAACCATGGAGAATTGGGTTTTGTATCTTTAACTTTAACTGCCTAAAACAGACAGGAAGATGCATATAGTTGGAATCTTAAAAACTTCTTCTTATTTATACACTAGATAATTACAATGCATCTTACCTGATAAAGGCTGACATATTGTTTCCGTAACCACTGCAATCTCTGATCAGGGAATTTCCTCATTTTTCTTACAGCTTTTATTAGTTCCAGCAATCCATCATACAGCATTTTGGCAGTATATTTTGGAGCCACAAAGTGCAACAACTTATTATCAGTAGTTTGAAGTCCATATAGTAGTGTTACTCCATTCTCTTCAAGGGACATATTACAAAGTTTATTCTGAACACACACAGTGTGAATATCAATGCCAGGGTGTCCCATGTACACAGCCTTTGCCGAAAACAAATCCAAGAAACCTTCCACCAGTCCATTTAATCCAGTATTGCCAAGAAACTGAAATTTACCAAGCTCAGTAGTGCTACTTAGCACACCCAGTTTTACTTTAGAATTTGCAGGACAAACTGTGGTGGGTTTTATCCATGTCAAAGTACCATTGTCAGGCTGAAGCTGAAGAAAACAGCGTGCTGACAGATGTGTCTCATGGTCATAATGTATGACAGTTGCCCCTTGTAGCATGAACTGATGGACATCAGCTCTGATTGATAACACATACCAGGGAATGAGCTCTATTCCATGGCTGAATGCCTTTTGCTGTTCTTCAGCTGCATTTGTTTCCCACTCTTTTGATTCTGATATGTCACTTTCTGAATCTGAAAGATCTCCAATTACAAACCTGTATGTGAAGTAGGATAAAATGCTTATATCATCAAGTATTTGCACGTGTACTATATGCCTAGTGGAATACCTCATAAAAATGCATGTATCAAAATATTTGCAACTACAGTACTATCTTAAAAACCTGTTCTACTAGCATTTAAAATTCCATTGAAGATTAATGTCATAGCGTTTAGAGGTACTGTACATGGGCATCTGTGCTTAAAGACTTCTACAGTATTGCATTATATGGTATACAAAATGTACCTATATATTACTGTAATTCTGTCTGGACAACTTTATTTAATTAAAAGATATGATTAGGATTCATAACATAGTATTACAGACAGGAAACATCCACCAACATCCTATCTACAAAAATATTTACAAAGGTATTAATAATGAAAACTTTCAAAGGAGATCTAAAACAGTAGTGATTTCAGCTTCTAAATCCAAGCCATATCACAGCTTTGGTTGCAATACATTCAAATCCCATATGCAGACAGTGGCAGTGCTGCCTAGCAGACTGAGCATATGGCTAAGATTCAGGAACTCCTTCATTATATTTCTGCTCTCCAGTGATTCGCTTTGTGGCCTTCAGCAAGTCACTTACCCTATCTTAGCCTACATCTCCACTTAGGAGCCTGAGGTGTGATTTCCAGCTCACTCAGTCATAGTTACATTAGCTCTCATCCAGCTAACACACTGAAAAGAGCACTATAGCCAGGTTAGCAGGGGCAAGCCATTCCAAGTAGCACAGGGCTCAGGAGTGTTTGTATTTGACATAGCTAGCCTTGCACTGTTGCCCATGACACTACAGCTACATCATAATTTTTAGTGCTAACTCACTGATAACTAGCATGAATATGCTACGTGAGCTTGGAATCACACCCCTAGACCATAGCATAAATATACCCATCATGTTATCATCTTTAAAACAGTGACAAATACACATAACTTGCTCAGAAGAGTGTTGAAAGAATTAGTGAATATTTCTATTTTGAACAGGTATATTATATAAATAACATACAATTATTAGTCAAAAAGTTTATAGCTACCAATCCAAATACACTGAATACCTTTACTGCATTTAGAAACAGAAGTTATGAAGCAGAAAGATCTAAATTAACAAATATGGTTTATGAAAACAGAATGCACTTATCTAAAAGTTTCTTCCACTAAATTACGACATACATGTGCTGCAGTACTGAATGTAAAAAGAACCGTAAGAAGATCCTTAGCTAGTATACAATGCTGTTGACTGCAATGTCTCTCAACCCTTTGCATTAAAGTATTTGTAATGATCATGTACAAAAAACTTCTTCAAACTGAAAAAAAAGCAGCCAACCCTACAAATATTCTAGAAAACATTTACAGGATTTAAGAACACAAAGGGCTTGGAAAGAGTTGCTCAGGACGGAGAGCCTTGTTTGTGTCCTAAGCAACATCTGACAGCACAGGAAGGGCTCAGTTTCAAATTCAGATTTATATGAAGCAGCCATGGAATATACACACAAAAGTATTTTCTGACAGTAACTAGCACAAGCAATATTGCGAACAAAGTGCTGAGAACAAACTTACAGAACTCGGTTTGACTCAGAGGCTTTCTTTGCATGTGTTGTACTGAGATGCATTAGGAATGAAAAATAGATAAAAGGAAATGTTAGAACAGAAAGTAGTTTTAGGAAAGAAATACCAAGCTCATGCAATAAATAGGAAGAAAAATCCTGTGGATGTTCATGATTATTCCAAAGGGAAATTATTACGCTTTAAGTGTTGATTCATACATGCATAATATGGTTTGTGTCTCAGATTTGACTGATTAAAGGATTATGTGACAAAATTTAGAAACTCTTCTTGAGTTATTTGGTTAAAAAACCTTGAAAGAGTACATGCATGATAGCAAGCTTCTAAGGGTCAGTTCTTTTCCATCTACAATCAATGTAGGTTTCTAACAAATCACAATGGAATTTCAATTCTTTCATTTGGAGTGAGTAGGTAAATGTGACTAACAGCCATATAACTTTCAAGGACATCTAATTACAAGTAGATTACATAATTTCCCCTCCTGCAATGACATCCATCTTTTATGAATGCCCAAATTTATATACTGTTGAATATGAAAACATTAAACCACAGTAAATTATAAGGCGCTTGTCTCAATTTACTTTGGTCTACATTGATTTTGACAATATTTAAATGTCAAAAGTTTGAAATAAGTTGAAAGATATAAACATTTTAAATTAGAAAAAATAACCTTATTTTTCCTGCTAGAGGAGTAAGTTATGAGTGAAGTCACAAGTAATTATATTTGCTTTGGCAATTTTCTGTTATCCTACTCACCTGAATTTGCTTTATAACTGAGAAGAGGAAGCCCTAATAAAAATGAATCATTGACATATATGTGGCATATGCATGTCATGGAATTCCTGAAGCATAACCATATCACTGACCATAGGGTGCTAAACATCCCATCTACTAGCAAGAGTGGGACTGATAAATTCCCTGACTTGATTAGATGCCCCTTATATTCTTCACATCAAGCTAAGTGACCTATTTTTGTGGACTTATGGACTCTAGTTCTATATTTAATTCAGGAAAACAACAATAAATGGAAAATCTTCATTTTCATTTTGAAGTATGTCACTTAAGCAAAAAAATGACATTATTTCCTCCACCTTTAAAATATTACAATTTTATATACCACCCTTACAAATCAAGCTTTCAGTTCCAATACAGTCTTTAAATAAATAGCAGCAATTAAAATGCTTTTTAACTTTACTAAGTAACCAAATATTAAGATAGGCAGGAGTGCATAAGTTAACGAGTTCATACATTATATGCAAATACTACTCTCATATCACAGGAAAAGCGTCAACAGTGCACAATATTTGAAAACCGGCTGCTTTTCCAGCCTCTACACAAAAAGAGAGCACTACGGTACTGTCTCATCCTCCTTTGTTGCAAGCTCCTTTCTGTCCCTCCCACAATTCTGAGTCTGCACAAGAAGGAGAAAACAGATAAATGGGAAGGAAAGAGAGATGACAGCCACTGACAGCTCTCAGCCAAGTAAGCCTGGCTACAGAGCAATGTACTCTTTGGGGAAGCAGATGGGACTGACTGGTACTGCTCAAAGAACACCACATTCATTTCATCGAGTTTCGGTATATTGAGCATTTGTTACTAAGCAATGGTTACTAACACAGGAAAAGTCCCCTTCCCATATAGTGTTTTCCCATTTCTAGAAGCATTTTACTTTGCTGCAATAAGTGACGTCGTTTTCCCAAGTTTCTTTTCAATTTGAGCTGTGAATTAAATGCTAGTTTTAAAATGTTAAATGTTACTGAATTTCTGTAAGAAAAGAGCCACTTAAGTTGTAAGAAATTCTAAAGGCTTTCTACAGCACTCTTCTGCAATCAACAGATGACCTAATGGACAGTGAAATGGGACAGCCTTCCTTGGCATTAGCTGCTACTTCACTGCTCACAAGAACTAATGCCAGATGTTAATAATTCTATTAGAAAACATTCTTTCAGGAAACAAAGATTATTTATTTAAAATGAAATTTACAATGGCATGTAAATGAAATAAGCACAGGAAGCTGGTAGTTCCTTCTCAGATGGTCACTTATTGGACTTTATGTATAGGTGGCTGAACCAGTTTGGATACCTCTAAACATGTGGGTATTTTACTATCTGTCATCTGATTCAGACTACTTCACCTAATACTCCTACGGAGGTAAGGAGCATGGTCCTTGTTAACTCTCTGCTACCGTGACATTTTAAATTTGCTGGATTCAACTAAAGCTCTTAGTAAAAACAGATATTCCTCTCTTTATAACAGAACCACACTTGCCCTTGGCAATGACTCTGTGATGGGCATAGAATGATCACCTGCATTTTTCTCTTGTTTCTGTGCTGTACAGCTAGATACATAAAAACAATTTCATTCCCCTTTAAAATATTTTTCCTGTTTAAATTCATAAAAGAAGTCAACTTGAAAAACAAAGCAAGATTGTGGAAGATCAAATAACATGGCAGGCTCTGACTAATCACTATTCCTATGTGACTGATACTGTACATTAGCATGATATTTATCTACTACTGGACCTCTCAATGCACAAATGGAACTGGGATCTGATCTATCCATCTCTGTGTGTGTGTGTATATGTATATCTATCAATCAATCAAATCATAGGGCTGGAAGGGACCTCGTGAGATCATCAAGTCCAACCCCCTGGGAATTGAACCCAGGACCTGCTGCATGTTAAGCAGAGGTGCTAGCCACTACACTATTTGCAGGGCTCATATATATATCTAGACAGATAGATATAGATATAGATAAATAGCTATAGCTATAGATATAGATAAGGCTATTTATATAATAACCAACTAGACCAGAATGCTGTTCTAACCCACAGAATATAACATTCTGAGATCTGATAACAGAGATGGCATGGTGC
The DNA here is from genome assembly GCA_007922195.1 of Podocnemis expansa. Classification (NCBI taxonomy): domain Eukaryota; kingdom Metazoa; phylum Chordata; order Testudines; family Podocnemididae; genus Podocnemis; species Podocnemis expansa. The sequence goes on along the minus strand of ML681981.1, from coordinate 13,187,153 downwards.
TATTCCTGGCATGACTGATCAAAATCCTACCTATAACTGAGAGTTTCTAAAGCTCTATAGACAAGATGAAACGGACGTGCCTGGAAGTAATCATATCACAACAGAAAATAAACCTATTGAGAGAGATTCCAAGCATCTGAAAATCTGGATATCAAGCCTAACTTTGGGAAGACATTTGAAAAAGGAAGGGGAAAAATTAAAGGACACTTAAAGTTTTGTGTTGTTATAACAACAGAGACTCAAACAAATTAAAGATGAAAGTTATTGAAATACACACAGAAATACAGCACAGTGATCTATTGCAAGACCTACTGGTATCGGTTTCTATCCTTCAAAGAGTTTTTTCTTGAATTGCCTCCTTCACTAAAATTGTCTTCTCCTTCTTCTGATTCCAAACTGCGGTTACAGCTCCGAATGGTTTGAAAGATATTGTTTGCTGTTGATTCTTTTTCCGTATTATTTAAACCATCTTGGCCTACTCGTTGCAAGAAATTATCTTGCCCATTGTAATCTGAAACAAACTGAAATACCCCAAATAGTTTGTACAATGAACAGCTAAAATAGTGCATAGTTAAATAAATGCAAAAACAGAATGAACCTAAGCTTTTCAAAGGGGTTTTGGTGTGAGGGGCACCAATCTCCCACTGATTTTCAATGGGAATTGGGAACCTAATTCTAGTCTGTTACTACAGCTTCTAAGCATTACGATAATAAAAATTAACAAATAAATAATATTTCTTTAGATGCTCTAATCCTTACATTTAAAGGATGCTTTATCTGAAACAAAATTTATGCTTTATTTGAAAGGAAAAATCTTCAAGGAAAAAAGCAGTTATTTACCACACAATAAGCATTATTCTTCAAGGTGCTGTAGTCAACATGATCTATTAGGGCAGAGCATATGCTCCATGCTTTCTTGTGCTCCTGTGCAGGAGGATAAAGCATTCAGGGGACTGATTCTCCCCCAGTTCTCTTGCAATTTGAAGCTTGTGTTAGCTGAGGACTTTGAAAGTGTGGATGGAGCTGAGGATGGGTCATGGGATCCACACTGATAATATCTCAAAAAAATCACATTTTCTGTAGCATTAGTAACTGGTTTTATTCCTTCAGGTATGTACATGGATCCCTCCACTGCTGGTGACTATCAATTAGTAGCCTCTTCAAGATGGTGGGCCTGAGGAGTATCAGCTGCAACTCATAAACTCAAAGGACAGAAGGGACCAATATGATCATCTAGTGGTCTGATCTCTTGCACAATGCAGGCCACAGAACCCCACCCATCCACTCCTGCAATAAACCTCTAACCTACGACTAAGTTATTAAAGTCCTCAAATCATGATTTAAAGACTTTAAGGTACAGAGAATCCACCAGCAACTGAGTCATGCCCCATGCTACAGAGGAAGGTGAAATACCCTCAGAGTCTTTGCCAACCTGCCCTGAGAGAAAATTCCTTCCCAATTGCAATATGGTGATCAGTTAAACCCTGAGCACGTGGGCATGACTCATCAGTCAGACACCCAAGAAAGAATTCTCTGTAATAACTCAGAACTCACCTCATAACTTGTCTCATTGTCATACCTACCAACAGGAGCCAAATATCAGTCAACTGCCAGACTACGTTGTCCCATTATACCATCCCTTCCTTGAATTTATCAAGCTTAGTTTTGAAACCAACTAGGCTTTTCCCCCACTAATCTGTTTGGAAGGCTATTCCAGAACTTCACTCCTCTGAGGGATAGAAACCTGTGCCTAATTTCAAGTCTAAACTTCCTGATGACCAGTTTATCTCCATTAGTTCTCATGTCCACACTGATGCTGAACTTAAATCATTGCTCCCCCACCCATGGTATTTATCCCTCTGACCAAGTTATACAGAGCAATCATATTCCCCTCAGCATTCTTTTGGTTAGGCTAACTAAGCCAAGCTCTTTGAGTCACCTCATAAGGCAGGTTTTCCATTCTCAGATCATCAAAATAGACCTTCCTTGCATTTGTTCCAGTTTGAATTCATCTTTCTTAACACAGGGGATCAGAACAGCGCACACTACTTCAGATGAGGCCTCATCAGCACCAGTTGAAGACAGATGGGAGTGCAGATTTCCCAAACTTTGCATCAAGTCTGGTGCATACTGCTTGACAAATGCAAGCTGATTGCTCTCCATATCACCTTGTAGAGTTCAGACAGTGGCATGCTGTGAAACCAAGTTGAGGATGCCAGTTGAGTTCTGGCAAAATGATCCTTAAACTGTCATGGAGAGAGGAACATCAGTCAGCTGGTAGCACAGTGTAATACAATTAAAAAGTTTTTGGTATGAAATGGTTTGCCCTTTAAAGCAGCTAGTCATAGTCAAACTTAGTAGTGAGGACTGTTGGAAAGATTTAATCCTGTCAGTAGAGCTTCAGAGAACCCTGGATAAGTCAAAAGTATGAAGTTTCTTCTCCTCATGTCTGTAATGTGGCTATGGGAGGAACACAGGTTCACTGATGGATTCAAATGCATTTCTAAAACCACCCTGAGAAAATATTTTGCATCAGGTCTTCATCTCTATAAAACCAGGTAAACAGGAGTTTTGCTATAAGTACCTGAATCTCACTGACTCTTCTGGTTGAAGTGACAGCAACTAGGAGTACCATTTTAGAAAGTAAGATATTGGATGGATGTTGGAGACGGACTCAAGGGGCTCCATAAGCCCAGGAAGGATGACACTGAAGTCTCATGCAGGATCTTAAGTGAACATGAATAAGGCACTTATGGAATCTGGTTACCTTCAGATAAGAAAATACTGCAAGCAACTGTATTGGTGGATGATATGCTGGAGTTGCCACCAAATGAATCTTAAGTGAACTGAGAGCCCAGAATGTTTTAATTTCAGTAAGAAACACAAAACCTTCAGTACTGGGACCTGCACCACTTCCAGGTTATGTTGGGCTGCCCATAACAAGAACCTTTTCCATTTAGTGGAGTAAGTTTTCCTTATGGATAGTTTCCTGCCTGAAGCCAGGATCCTGAATATGTAAGGAGCAGTCCTCCATGACATTCAGGCCCCAATATTCAGGCCTTTGTCATCAGTAAATGAATTTGGATGGAATACTTGACATGTATCTTGTACAATAGATTTGTGTGGTCCAGAAATCAGGTTGGTGTTGAAGAAAGACCACATATAAGAAACATCTTGGCTCTAAAGAAACTAACTACCAAGAAGAATCGTGTCCAACCAACATTGTCTAACTTTGGCAATCACCTTGTTGATTTCTAGGATTCATGGGAAGATGTAAAAAGGCCTTGGTTCCACTGTTGGAGGAAAGTATCCAGTAAAGAGATGAACTGATATCTAAAGTTCAGCTCTGGAGTTGTTTGGGCGTGGTTCTTGATCATCTAATTAAAGCAACTGCCTCTGGGGGAGAGACTGGTGTGTAACAGCTGAAGAGGGGGAGGATGGACACCCCTATGAACAGTGGTGTCACTTTCTGGATGAATACTCAGGCTGGCTATCATGAAGAGACATGGCATTCTCTGTTTCTGAGATGGCTATTACTGGAAAGGTTTGCAGGATGGTATTGGGTTATAAATGTCCAGAGATCTAAGAGTAAGTCTGGAATCACTGAGGCAGTTCAGTGCCTCTTTCACTTATGGGCTATTTAAGTGCCTGTCCTAAAGGGTAAAGTCTTTGACCATAGGCTGGACTTCCCATCAGATGCCCACAGCCACCAGGCTTGGTGCCTTATGACTGCTATGGACATAAATTAAGCAGTTGTACCAGATCTATCCACTGTCATGTGTAGTGCTGTGTTGGCTACCCTCTGCCCCTCCTTCTTCATACCTCAGTTCTTTCCCATATACTTGTGGGACCTGAGATAGGAGGGGTTATCCTCTCTTATATCAGAAAATTGTATTTTGCAAACAGCACTAGATTGTTTGTAATACATAATGGGGGGGATGTTTTCCTTCCACAAAGGTCCAGCTTTCTGAGGTCTTTGTCTCTGAATTTCCTTTGGTGGATATGGTCCTTTCCTGAACTGAAAAAATGACAAGCAACCCCAGAGTCAGATATAAAAGTAATCAAAACCTCTGGCTGGGACTTGGTAATCTTCTTCTAGTTGCTTCCAAGATAGAACATAGTGAGGCCAGGATGCCCCACAAACTTTGACTGAGTCTACGTTGCACTCATATTGGTTAGGAGGGCAATTCTTGTGAGCATGCAGGTACTGAAATTCTTAAACAATTTATGACTGTCTTCCTCAATCACCATCATATCCACATCCAGTGTGCCTCAATGAACACAACATCCTCTGTTTCAATTCTCCTGGAACAAAAGCTATCTTCATGGATAGGTCCAAAAGGGGCAGTTTGAGCCTCTCATCTTGGGATTTCCAGGTGTAGGTTGAAAAGGAGTGCAGATGGAATATTTGCTGGCCACGTGACCTTCCCCGAGGCAAAACAGACTGGAAGGTAGATTCTCTGTCACTGGCCATTTTAAAACTAAAATCATATTCTTAAAAAAAAAAAAAAGATATGCTCTATTTCAGATAAAATGATTCTGAGAAAGTTTTATGGCCTGTGTAATATGGGAAGTTAGACTACAACATCACACTATGGTCCCTTCTGACCCTGGAATCTATGAATGTTCTATACCCATATGTAAGAACCATGAAGCCATCATGGGAAGGAGACGCATTAAATCTACTGGGTTTTGAGTCTGCCTTAACTAGAGATTAGCATGAAGCACCCTACTTCACTGTAAAGGGGAGTCTCTCTCATCTCTGTTCTAACTGCTTGCTCTCTTGCTCTCTCTTTTTATTAAGTCCCCCCAGAAATGCCCAGCACCAAGGTTCTAATTAAAAGGAGAAGTGCAGAAGGGTTTCTTCACTGGAAAATGGTTCTGAAACAAGACAAGGTCTTGCTGGACAAATTCCAAACCTGTCTCACTGTCATAGGCAGTAAAAGGGAACTGAGGGAGAATCAGGGCCTCTTTGTCCATATGCCTCTGCAGAGGAACACAAATTAGCACAGGATGTTGCTGTTTAAAAGATTCCAGACTCAAATGCATGAGCATCACCTATTTTAGAATCCACACTGATAAACACATGATGAAAAGTTGCTTCTTTTTATATGTTAAATGTCTGATACACTAAGACTATGTTCACACATTCATGGTTAAATTGATTTTACACTATTCAATTTAATAAAATCAAAATAAAAATCATTAAATCGATTTAAGTTAAATCAATTTAACAGGCCCACACCAAAAAATCCAAATTGAAATGTAGCAAGTCCAGACACAGGACTTGCTATTTTGATTCAAGAGAGGGGCACAACGGGAGGTGTGGCAAGATGGCCCCCTAGAAGGGCCATGCTCCCACCCAATATACAGAAAAAGGACAGCACTCTGGGAAGGAGACGGGCAAATTGTGTTAAATCAAAATAACAGTTATTACAAAATAACGCGTCCGAATGGCGTTATTTTGAAATAACCATTTTGATTTAACAGACGTTTTGCTTTAAAGTAGGTTTGACCTATTTCGATTCAATGTCTCTTGAATCAAAATGACTGAGTTCGTCATTTCAATTCAAAAGAACATTGTGTGGACCTAATATTTTTTAAATTGAAATAACCACCGTTATTTCAATTTAAAAGGTACGTGTGGCCATACCCTAAATCTTTTTCACCTCCATTCTCATTGAGGTAAGTGGAAGTTAAGGGCACTACCTTTCAAAAGTTTCAAAGGGGAGCCAAGTCATTATAGTTCAGCAAAACAAACAAGGAGTCTGATGGCACTTTTAGGCTATGTCTTCATCTAAAATCTTAGATCAGGCTTGGGTATGCCAAACTACCGTATATACTAGGGTATAAGCCGATCCAGGCATAAGCCAACCCCCCAATTCTGAGCCCAAAAAAGAAGCTAAAATTGGTGACCCAGGTATAAGCCGAGGTCCCCTTTTAGCCTTGGCTCCTAACCCCTCCCCACTGCTGCTGGCTTCCTCTGGAGTTTCTGACAGCTTCCCTACCCCCAAAATCTCTACTGCTGCTTTTCCCTTGCCACCCCCTGCTGTCCATTCCTCACTCCTGCCCTCCTGCTCTGCCCTTTCCTCACTGCCGTCACCCCTGCTACCTCCCTGCTCTGCCCTTTCCTCACTTCTCAGTTTCCAGCTGTTGTCCTCTGCTCTGCCCTTTCCTCACTGCTGCCCCTTGTTCACTTCTGTTTCCTGATGTTGCCCCCCCTGCGCCGCCCTTTCCTCACTGTTGCCCTCCTGCTCCCACCTGCTCTGCCCTTTCCTCACTGCTGCTCTTCCACTCACTTCTCAGTTTCCTGCTGTTGCCCCCTGCTCTGCCCTCTCCTCACTGTTGCCCCCTTGCTCCCACCTGCTCTGCCCTTTCCTCACTTCCATCACCCCTGCTGTCCCCTGCTCTGCCCTTTCCTCACTGTTGCCCCCTGCTGCCCCCTGAGCTGCCCTTTCCTCACTGCTACCCCTGCTCACTTCTCAGTTTCCTGCTGCCCCCTGCTCTGCCCCTTTTCTCACTGCTGCCCCCCACTCCTCCTATTACCCTCTGCTCTGCCCCTTTCTCACTGCTGCTCTCTGCTCCTCCTACTGCCCCCTCCTCACTGGTACCTCCTGCTGCCCCTTGGCTCCTCACTGCTGCCCCCCTTCTCTGCCCCTTCCCCACTGCTGCCCTGCTGGCTCCTCACTGCCGTCCCTCTGCTCCCTTCTCAGTTCCTTGCTGTTGCTGCCCTGTTCCCCAACACCCTTTCCACCCCTTTCCCCATCACCCCCCAACCCCTGCTGCTGCTCTTTCCAGCCTGCCAGGCACCCCCTCCAAATCCCCGGTCCCTGTCGCTGCTTCCCTGGGCCCCCATAAACCCTGGGTCCTCCTGCCCCTTTCCCCAGACTCCCCGACCCCCCCCCCCAAATGCCTGAGCCCTGCCACCCCTTCCCTGGCCACCCTGAACCCCCCCCAAACCCTCCCGGCCGTCCCATCACTTTCCCCAACCCCCTCTCCAACCTCCAGTCCCTGTCGCCGCTTCCTTGGCCTCCCTGAATCCCCCCATCAAAGTCCAGGCCGACCCCCCCCCCCAGACCCCCTTACTTGGCTGCTCCAGACGCCGGGGTCCCTTCCTTCCTCCAGCCCCAGCCCAGACCGACTGCCCAAGATGGCCGCCCAGCAACACTAGGTCTCCGCCCTGCCGCATGGTCAGGGAAAGGGCTGGCTGCAGCTGTCTACTGTATTCTCCCGAGTATAAGCCGAGTGCCTGTTTTGAAGCCAATTTTGAAGCAAATTCTCGGCTTATACACGATGATATACAGTAAGTAATTCAAAAATTAGTTTGAATTAAATGCGCTTTCTTAGTTTGAACTAACTTCTAGTTTGAACTAACTTTTAAAGAAACCATGCTAGTTCAAACTAAAAGTTAGTATGAACTAAAAAAATGTGCTTAGTTCGAACTAGCATGTCTCCATTGGCCTAGTTAGAACTAAAAATGCAAATGAGTTTGAACTATGCAGTTAGTTCAGACTAACCAGCCAAACTAACTAGTTTGAACTAGGTTTGCTTAATTTGAAAAAATTTTTTAATCTGAACTAGGGAAAGCCTAGCGTAGACATGGCCTTAAAGACTAACAGATTAATTTATCCCATGATCTTCTCCCATGAAAGCTCATGCAATAAATAAATCTGTTAGTCTTTGCAGGTGCCACCAGACTCTACGTTTGTTTTACCCTTCAAAAGAAATGCATAGCATCTTAGAGAATGAGGTTCTTTCATCATTCATTGCATCTATAGTTGCAAAAATATTTTCTGTCATTCCTTTGTGTAAAAAAATCACTTTAAAATAATTTTTAAAATGAATAGTGAGTTATTATTGTGTAACTGGATTGACATCCTTCTATTTAGTACCATGGATTACACTTTGGTTTAGAAACAACCACAAGAAGTTTCATCAACTTCATTGAACTAAATTGGTTCAATCACCCATTATCTTCAAAACCTGTTAAATAATAATTTCACAACAATCACAGTCATCTACAATTTGGTAAGGAACTGTTTTCATCATGTACAGATACAAGTACTTAACCCTTTAGAACAATTGTTCTCAAGCAGGTCAGGGATACACGTATTCCTGGGGACACACAGAGGTCTTCCACTGGGAAATCAGTTCACACGGGGCTATGTCTACACTAGGAAAAGTTAGTTCAGATTTGTTAATTCGAACTAAACTTAAATTTAGTAGTTCTAATTAACAAAGTGGACTAATTTGACTTAATGTTAAGTTGATTAGTCCACTTTGTTAATTCAAACTAACTGCACTTAATCGAACTAAGGGTTAATCCTAGTCTGCACTGTCTTTAGTTCAAACTAAGGATTGAACTTCAAACTAACCATCAGGTTTTACTAATTTGAACTAAGCTTCCACCAGTTCAAATTAAGGAATTCCTTAATTCGTACTAATGAAAGCCTAGTATAGACAGGTACTAAATTAGTTCGAATTAAGCATCCTTAATTTGAACTAACTTGCAGGTATACCCCTAGATATTTGCCTAGGTTTGTAACAGACTATATAAAAAAGCACTGCAAAGCAATATAAACTAAAATTTCAGACAATGGCTCGTGAATACTGCTGTATATATTATACAGTGAAATTTAAGTATAACATTTATAGTCCAACTGATTTATTTTATAGTTATAAGGTAAAATGAGAAAGTAAGCAATTTTTCACTAACAGCATGCTATGAAACTTGTGTATTTTTAATGCTGATTTTGTAAGCAAGTGATTTTTAACTGATGTTGATCTTAGGGCATGCAAGACAAATCAGACTCCTGCAAGTGGTACTGCAGCCTGAGAAGTGGAAAGTCACTGCTTTAGAACATCAATGACATATCTTAATAATTTACCTCTAATGTTTCATCCTGGGCATTATACTGTGGGCAAAGTCTGATGAGGCTTGCTGCTCCATCTAAAACTTCACAAAGCTCCTTTAAAAATACCCCACAGAAAGGAACTACTTTACAGCCTGGAATATTCAGAGCACGATTTACCACTTTCCTGTATTCAGAAGATGATTCATGCTGTGCCATAGCATCCTTCAGACTCCGCATAGTTTCAATATCTGACTGATCCATGAACTGCCACATTTTTAAAACTTTTCTAGACCTATTGCAAGAAGACAACAAAACATTTGGGATAAAATTAAAAAATACCCATAATTTATATTAAAGTTCAACACCAGAAGTTGATCTCTTCTATTAAACAAAATTAGTCTTGCTCTCTTTAGCATTATTCAGAAATGAATGAGACAAATTAGGTTGGGTATTCCTAGCAGAGCTCACGCTAGCAGAGCAATGTTTTCCTTTTGAATAACTGAACATCAAAATGAAAGTCCAAAGCTGAGTAATGAAATCTAGATATTGCTGGAGCTACAGCTGGGATTTTCAACAAAGCCTAGTGGAGTTAGGCACAAGAACATGGGAAGAAAAAAATGGAATCTTTTTTATTTATCTTCTTACACTGCCTTAAAAATAAAGAGCAATTGGAGGGAATGTCAGGATAAATCTGCTTGTACATAGCATTTGCTCTGCAGTATTATTTGTGATCATTTAGATAAGCAAGACTGAAATAATGTTTAAAAGCAATTTGATTTTAAATAATTAATGTTGATTTTTTGTTTTCATTTCACTCTGATTGGACAATGGACATAAGCTGTAAAATAAACAATTTCATCTTCGTTTCTAATTAATTTCATTTTCTCTCTCTCATGCATTAGCACAGTGGTTCTCAACCTTTTTCAGATCATGACACACTTGGTGGCATATCGTGAACCTACAGGACACACCAGCCCACCTCCCCCAGGCCAAATTCAGCCACCTTCCTCGCTCTCTGTGACACACTTACCACTGTGTGGCAACACAGTGATATCTCCCGACACAGTAGTTGAGAATCACTGTATTAGCATATATATCACTGCAATGTTTGTGTTGTACACACTGAAAGGAGCATTTAAATCCAAACAAAAATGATATTAGGACTGCACGAGAGAAAACATTGCCCACCTCACCAGAAGAGCATGTCTGGACAGAACTATGGCAATTCTGCCCGTCCTTGCCTTGTACCGCAGTAGTGCTACAGGACAACTAACTACAAGATGTCCCTCTCCCCATATTATCTCCTTGTCCACCCCACTCACTGCATAATGTGAATAGTCCCTGGTGCTTTGGCATTTCTTTTCCTTTCTTCCCCTTCTCTCATGCAGCACACTCATAGAAGGTATAATAATTCAGCTCTTAGTACTTCTGACTTCTCCCTGACTAGGCTGGTTTGCTGTACAACAACCATCCACAACCTTCTCAGGCTTACATAGCCTGGGAGGCCATGGATGTGCTCTGTTAGACAAGGCCTCTTATGTTCGTGAGTGCTTTGAATGTGTTTCATATATTAAATATGCAAGCTAAACAGCAGAATGAGTGTGCTTATTAAACCACAAAAAGCTGCAGTTAAAACATATTAAAGGTTTGCTATGCAAACACGAAATACAAGGAAAGTCAGAGTGAAGAAATAGGAATCTTAGACTTAACTCTTTCTGGTACAGAATAATTCATTATGTATACCGCATATAAAATCACCTACTGTTTTGAGAACCCAGCAGTAGTTAGCATCAGTAAAATGGGATGGGCTAAGCAAGGAGCTTTACTGACTTTTCTTTTTTGACTACCTCTTTTATCAAAACTTCAACCCTAAAATTATAGTAGTTCTAGTCATGGTAACAGGTAGTTAAAATCGAACTGCTTTTACAGTCTTCTTTTCATATTTAAAACAGGTATTTGAAAAATGTTACGTCTATGTTTTCAATTTAACATATTCAGCATGATGTTTCCAGAATAATCATGAGAAATCAAAAATATGAAATGATGTGATTTAGCCACAAGATAGCATTGAACAGAGTGATTGATTCAGTGTCGTATATTATTGTTTAGAGAAGAGTTGTTCTTAATAAAAGCTGTAATTTAACCTCTATCTCTGAACCTTCTCATGTAAAAATGACTTGCCAGTACCTGAGCCCTGCCAAGAATTCCATTACAGCATTATAGTTTCCCATGTTCCAGCAGCATTTTGCCACATGTACTAAGTAGGAGAAGACTTCTCGTTTCTCTTCCATAGAACCTGCAGTAAGGATCAGCCACGTAACCCAAGAGCTCACCTAATAAAACAAAATGTACAGTACAAGAAATCAGCCATGGCTATGTTATTGCAAACATTCAAATATTTAATGCAAAAGAATGTATGTATTTCAATATTAAGATGTCTGTATTGGGGAATAAATAAGATATTACACCAAATTATATATGCATGTACCCACACAAAATAGAATCACACAAAAATCATTCATCATATATATTATACATACTGTGTGCATATGCATATTACATGTAAAGTGTTTGAATTTCAAAACGCTTTTTAAGTTATTTATTTTAAACCAAAAAGCTGAACAATAGCAGATGTTCTGCATATATTCAGGCTATTAAAAAGGCCTATTTAAACTAAGACTAAGATTTTCAAAACCACCTAAAGGATTTACAAGAAGAATTCCCATTAAAATCAAGGGAAATGGCACCCAAATTTCCTAGAGGTTTTAAAAATTTTAGCCTTAGATGAGAAAACCCATTTTACTCAATGTGAGCAATAGGTCACAAACAGCAGATTAAAAAACAGATTTTATTTTTTTCCGAATTGACTGAGCTGGCATTTGTATATATTTTTTCTTGATGTGCAAATCTGTTCACTGGCAATATACCCTACATAGGTTTAATACTTAGTTACTATGATGCTTGTTATATAAAAAATAAAGCAGAAACGCTTGCTTTCCAAATTTGGCCAGTCTGTCAAGTTCTGTTTCGTAATTAATATCAGCATAAGAAATCAACTAACTATTTGATTTTGTTCATACTTAATATCTGATCAGGCACAGATATTCACCACTCTGAAAATTTTCAGCTTACTTTCCCACAACATCCACAAAAAATAGATCTATTTCACACGGAGACCTAAATTTAAACCAACTGTTCCTTTCTACATTATGATTCCCTAGGGGTTGATTTTTGTCATTGAAGAAACACTTCTAAACATACCATTCACAGAAACTGAGTTCCATTTCTCTTTTGGTCCTGAAGGATTCATGCTTTTACACACATTACCACAGTGAAAAGTGCTTCACATAACATTTGAAAACACTAGTTTCCCTCCACCACAAAATCATTATTTAATGTCCTACTGATATATTTAAAGACACAAATCAAACATGTGAAATGAACTGAAAATTTGTTGAACTATTTGAAAACAATTTATGAAAATACTTTATGGTTATATACATCACTATATTTTCCTGAATTTATTCAAATACAATATCCTCTACTTCTCATTCTTGATTATGAGAACAGCAGATATATTAAGAGAAAGAACAAGATTATTCTCTTGCTTTTCAATCTTTCTGATGCCCAAGTGCAACAGTCATGTTTAATCAAGTGCAACAGTCATGTTCCACTGATTTCTTAATGCTGAAATGGATTACCATACTATATTACTAACGAAAGACTTTATTTAAATAATGTTAGGGCTGAGAGAAACCAGCAAAATTCAGTAAATTCAAAATTGTGGCTTTGCCATAAATTCAACTGCTAATGGAAAAAGAAAGAAGGGTGTTAGCCACAATTAGTTTTTGTTCAAATGTATGTTTATTCTTTCTTTAAATTAATCAGTAAGAGGAAAGTAGGTCAATAGGTGCAAATTTTTTTCTATATATGATCAGTGTTTTAAATCTCCATTTAAGGGCATGTGTACATACCCCATTAATCTGCAACAGTAATCTAGCATGCAGTGCATGTTAACATAGTCCCCAACAGTACTGCATTAACGTATATCAGGGAACTTTTAGTGTGTGTCAGGGTCCCACATGGGTAAATTAATACACAACTTCTGCCCACAAGACCCTATACCCGTGGTTTTCAACCAGTGTGGCGTGGCACACTAGTGTGCCATGAGAACTGTCCAAGTGTACTGTGAAATTTTGTACAAAGCTAAAGCAAATCAATGTAGAACAGAATATTGTTGGATAGAATATTGTTTCATCTTAAACAATATTCTATCCAACCAAAATTACAACTCAAAAACATGAAAAATCAATAATCAAATTAAAAGTGAGGTAGCAGTCTTTTGATTCTAAAATGTGAACATTTTAAATGCAGGTGGCCAAAGGGCAAAATTGAGATGATGTATATTTTTTTTTCAGTGGATTTGAAACATTAATGCATTTGATCATTCTTTAGCTTGTTGTATCCACTATGTTACAAACCTCTCTAGTAAGACTGTAACCATAGTAAATGTAAGTAAATGTGATGTTTAAGAGCAATCAATTCAGCTGAGAAAAGTGGGTGTGCCATGAAACTGTTTGTCTCACTGAAGTGGGCCTAGTTACCCTCTGGTGCATGCTAATGTCTGTTGCAGAGAATCTGTAATTTACTCAAGAGGCAGAAACAGTTTTGTATTTCAAGTAAATACATACCAAAATAACTATTTTTTCAAAAGGGCTGAACAGAGAGAGTGAAATTCTGTGCTGCACCTCTAAGAGGTGCTACACAGACAGAACTGACAGATGGAGAGAAGGCTACAGTGGTTTTAAGCCACGCCTGATTCTGGGCTGTGCCAGGAGATATATAATTTAGACAGCCCCTTCATACCTGCCTAATAGCATTGGTACTGCCCACAACCTATTCCCTGTGGAGGAGGAAATCCCACCCACTGTGCTTGAATCTGAGAATGAAGTTAAATACAAAGATGTAATGAGTGGAATTATAAAAAAATGTTCAGTGTTGGCCTAATACTGCGTTCTTGAATGAGAGTTTTACAGCAAATTCCAGGGGGAGCAGTTCAGCCAATTCTAAGCATTTTTGACAATCCTAGCCAAAATATACGTCAAATGATAATGCAAGCCACATATGAGTATCACAAGAAAGCATGCTGTCAGTGAATGCCCTGCGCCGTGCCAAGCTGCAATATGTCAACTTTAATTCTTGTGGGGACAACAGTGTGTTTCACTGCAGTGTAACCTAGCAATGTACACACAGAGTACACCAGTTACAACTGTAAAAAACAGAAAGCAGTATTTCAGTATGACATGGATCGATTTTTTTTTTTTTCAGAACTGAAGTGGGGTGTACTGGTGGAGAAAGTAATGAAAGTCCCAGCCCATTCTTAGCTACGCAAAATGAACTACCAAAAAAATTGTTTAGAATATATGATGTTATGTACTTGAAGTATGGAATCTCTTCTACCAGATCAAATGCGTCCCCATTGTCTAAATAAAACAAACATACAACCAAGGAGTCCTGTGGCACTTAAAGACTAACAAATATATTTATTGCATGAGCTTTCTTGGGAGAAAATCCCACTTCGTCAGATGCTTTGAAGATGGGGGGGGGTCTTCCTCCCATTCTGTAATATCCCCCATCTTCAAAGCATCTGACGAAGTGGGATTTTCTCCCATGAAAGCTCATGCAATAAATATATTCGTTAGTTTTTAAATGCCACAGGACTCCTTGTTTGTTTGGTTTACTAAACTAGACTAACCTAGTTGTCCCTTTGGATCTTGACCCATTGTCTCAGTATGTTATCTAATTCAAAACATTAGCAAATGGTGTCTGGAGCCATTAAAAACTGAGTGTCCCCAGAAGCAAAAATGCAGTACATTGCAGAACAAACCCTAGAGTTTGAACTGAGTAAACAGAGATCAGTACTGGAGAAAATACCAATGCAAAGAGAAAAGGGTTTAAAACCATCCTACATAGTTGTACAGAGAACTGCAAAGTGCAGGAAAAAAATTCTCACACTCTTGGAAAGGATTTGATTTTGCCTTCCATGCAAGGTAAGTGTTGAGAAGTCCTAAAGAAACTGCAAGAAACTGGAAAACATTCCTTTCTCTAATAACACTGTCTTCTGCCAGTACCAGCCTATGAATGAAATTAGCATTATTCATGAAAGATCAGCTCATGAAATGATTTGTGATGCCAGTCATCTTACACTGCTGTTTGATGAAAGCACTGATGTAACAACTTTAGTATGGCTTTTATATCTGGTCAAAACAAATTGACAGAAAAACTTCTTTGCTGCAAAGGGTTACCAGTGTGCTGAGAACAATTTCATCACCTTGAACTCCATGAACTAGAGAAAATGCGTCTGGATGCGTAGCGATGGAGTAGTGCCCACCCCACAACTCCTTCCCTAATCCTCTTGGCCCACCACTGCTGGGTCCCTCCAGTCCCCCGAGTGTCCCTGACCCTCCTGCACCATTGCCACAGGGTCCCTCTGTTCCCCCAAGTGTCTCTGACCTTCCTGCCCCACTGCCGCTGAGTCCCTCCAGTCTCCTGCGTGTTCCTGGAACCCCTCCCCCCCATTGCTGGTTTCCCTGTGGCACGCTCCTTGCTTCTGTCTCTGCCCACCCGACCCCTTTTCCCCGCCTGTAAGACTCCTCCTGGCAGTTTCCCCTCAGTGCAATCAGTGGGTCACTTACTAGTAACTGTCCTTCTTTGAGATCAGCCGCTCGGATTCATTCAGTAATAGATGTCTCCATGCTGGAGCACCTGATTGGTCGGAACTTTTTGCCCTAGCCTGTCAGAAGAGGGCAGGTGGCCACCGCTCTCTGCGCCACCCTGTGGCTATATATGTGGCCGCCGCCTGACTCCTCCCCAGTTCCTAAGAGTCGCCAACTCCAAATGCGGGGATGGGGGGAGGGTTCTGAATGAATCCAAGCAGCCCATCTTGAAGAAGGACGGTTACTGTTGTGGACTTGCCTTCATGCTCAGGGTTTAACTGATAGCCATATTTGGGGTCGGGAAGGAATTTTCCTCCAGGGCAGATTGGCTTGGTTTTTGCCTTCCTCTGTAGCATTGGGCATGGCTCACTTGCTGGTTGATTCTCTGTATTAAAGTCTTTAAATCATGATTTGAGGGCTTTAATAGCTCAGTTATGGGTTTGAGGTTCATTGTAGGAGTAGGTCGGTGAGGTTTTGTAGCCTGCACTGTGCAGGAGGTCAGACTAGATGATCATATTGATTCCTTCTGACCTTAGAGTCTATGAGTCTATGAGAGCTGCTTGGATACATTCAGTAACAGGTGACTGCTAGCCCTGCTGATGGATGGCGGGTGGAGCTGGCTCTTCCACCTTCAGCACAGCATAACTCTGACATGGGTAGCTGCCCAATGAACAAGGTCCTCCAGGGGTCTAAGGAACTGAACTAAGGACCTTCATCCAGGCAATGATAGCTTGGGATTGTAGGACGTAACCCAGTGGAGAGAAGTAGGCCCAATTTGTCTGAGCGCTGATTGTTGTGTGTTGGCAGGAGGAACTGAGGTCACCTTATGCATAATCATGGTACCAGTGCATCATGGTTATAGTCGATGAATGCGACTCTAATTGTTCTATCTAAAAGGATATTGGCAGAGGCGTGAGAAAGCCAGAGGTTTTAGTGGCCTGGCAGCAACACGTGTTGGTGTAATTGCTACGAGGGAATTCAGAAGGCCCTAGGGTTGCTGGGCTGGCAGTGGTGTTTATCAACACTGCAATAAGCGGTGGAAGGGAGGTTGACCATATTTCCCTCAGTCCAGCAGTGTGGACCACCTGCAAGCCAAGAGCCTGATGAGTATGTGAATCTGGCGCACTCGGTGTCCCATAGGAGGGATGGGCTACCAGGGGCTGGTGGGAAGGGTCTAGGAGAATTTACTTTGTCCTAGATTAAAGGAGAAATGCGAACGACCAAGGCAGTAGCTGATGACCTCATATGGCACACTTACAAGTGATGCGCCTGGATCGGCATGGGGAAGGCCAGATGTCTGACCCACCCAACGGCACTATACAAGACAGGCCCAGGGGGGAACTTCCCATAAGCCTGATGAATATATCCCGGGCCTACATGGACATACTGATGACACTGTGAGGGTCCCTTTTTAAGGAGGATTGTCAATATCGACAAACTTGTGAAGACACAAGGAAGTGGTAGTATTTGTTGCTATCCCCCCCCCCTTTTTTTTTAATTCAATGGCTGGCAATTGGCTGAAGGAGTATAGGAGGCAAGGAGCTAATTGCAATAAAGTGACTCCCAAGGGTAGGCTCATGAGTGCAATAGTCCCAGGTACCTGATCCCGTGGCCTAAGGGACTAAACTCATATTGGTTTACATGACTTTGTACCACTGGGAAGAGCCCTACCTGGTATGGCACTGACCTTAAACCTGGCAACACACAAAGGTGTGTGTCAGGATTGAGGCTCCCCGAGAGAAGGGCCACTAGGGAGAATCAGGATGTACAAAAGCAGGAAGTAGCCACCGCTGAGGGAGCGGAGCGAGAGTATGCCACCCCAATGGCGCACATCCGGCCATCTCCTTTAAGACACTTTTGGTTTATCTGAAGTGTCCTCTATGAACGTGCTATCATTGTTATTAGATCTTACCCTGAAGAGTGAATTCTATCAGGGGACAGCTAGCTCCCGAATTCCCAGCTGCTGGTCGGAATTTTGGGTGTGTGTAATGTGAGTTCTATCAAGTAAGAAGACCCCTACTAGTCACTTAGGACGGAAGCATAACATGCCAACTTGTGACTGCTAGGGCTAGAAGACCTTTGGAACATGATGAAAGAGAAGGAGTTGAACCCATGGGGCACCTAGCGAGGGTGTCCCAGAGTTAGGCCAGGATAACGACAGCGCTAGGGCCATCGCTGGAGAATGATCGATATGAGGGGCACCACTGGAGAAGACTCTAGGAAACGATGACTGGGCCCAGCCTAGAGCCCACTTGCAGGAGTGGTCTGCAGACCATACCGGTGGAACCTAGATGAAAATGTCCTTTTACAGGTCTTGAACCCCAAACTCTAAGGTTAGAGACACCTTGCCTACCCACTGAACTATCCAGGCAGCTTCTGACTGTGAGTTTAATGAGGTAGGCAGAAGGACGAGTTTCTCCACCTTTGACCAAATGGCAAAGGGGTGGAATCCGAGAGGCATTAGTATTATTATGTCATCTCCTCTGGTTGTCCGTGACCTGAGGGTCTCCTGATTTGAGTAGGAGGGAGGTGGGGAGAGATAGAAAGGGGAGGTGATGTAAGTCCACTTTGTCAGGGGAAAAAACCCTGTATACAGGAGTTCAGACTTTATGGCATGTCCTGGGTAGCTGTGATCGACAGCTCCAGGGAAGGGAAAATGATCCATTGTTCGATAGGGTAGCCACTTTCCCATATGGGGAAGGGTAGGCAGAAAACGAGAGGGAGGCACAGTTAATGAGACCCCTCACCAAAGCGTTCACCAGACTGTGAACCAGCTGGTGGTAGCAAGTGCTGGGGTTTCATCGCTCACAAGGAAACCATGAGTGATTGGCCAAACGCCTGTGTCCAGAGGCCAGGCTCCGGCCTTTGTGTCTGGTACTTGGCCAGCGGGAGCAATTTGCCTGCTCTATGGGCTCAGGAGGGGTTGAAGTATCCCAAGCTGGAAACATATACTTTGGGACCCTGGATAGAGTCGATCTGACAAGAGCTATATTTAAGCATCAGCTAATTCTGTTGGTGACATCAGAAAGGATTGGTTAGGGTGGCGCATAAGAAGGGTGGGAAGACCCCCCCCCAGCTGCCAGGGGTAGGGGAGCAAATGCCCTTTGTGGAAAGGGAAATGAGAGTCGACAAAGGGGTCTCCGATCATCTGGTTGGAGGGTAGAATGATAGGGCTTTGTCCATGGAAGCGTGCATGAGTGAAGACCCCAGTATGGAAAAGGCTGCACTAAACAGGAAGGCCCCATTTAGTTCAGAGAAATGATTGATGGGACGATGCACTCTTCGACGTTTGGAGCGTGTTCCATGAACCCTTATGCGTCCCAGAAAGGGAGAGGGAGTCACCACCCAAGGAAGTGGGGGGGGAGATTTTTCCCCCAGCTGGAGGGTATTGTGTACGGGTGTGATGGCCCCTTGGGAGTCAAACCGTTCGCTAAGGGTTGCTCGTGGGGTTTCAGACCACAGATCTCCATTGTGACTGCTATGGTGGTAAAGGAGGCTTGGACAGTGAGAGGGTTGAGCCCTCTCAGGTGTTGGAAGCATTACGGTCAATAGAGGAAGTATGGATATGGGTTAAACCTTGATCCTACCCGAAGGCAGAGAGGCTACTTAACCTCTGAGCCATCCACTCTCACAGAGACGGAGAGGAAGGAGAGGGCCGTCTGTGAAATCGGAGGAATGGTCCCAACGCAGTGGGCACTCCACAGCAGGATTCGGATGATTGACAGCAAGACTGGTGATTATAATCAATACTGCTGATTAACCAGTCGGAATCCCTCCCCAGAGTTCGGCGGGGGAGGAGCTTTGCCGGGAGGGTCCCCCAGGTGGGTTTCGAACTGAAGTTGTGGTGGTGAAGATTAAGTCCTCACCAGTAATTACTGAAAAGTGTGTGGGGGGTCAGTTTACTATGGGGCCTTATGGGGCCGGAGGACATGGAAGGGGCCCCATCAGGAGAAGGCTGAGGTATTTTAACTCCCCCTGAGGGTCACAAGTGGTACTCAAGACAGCTAAGGTCTCCGGTGGGAAGAGGGCATCACCCCCAAAGGGGAGATCGAGGGCCACCTGTTGAGAGGCTGGGGGCACTCTAGCTTCCCATAGCCAAACTGCACGGTGCAGGGTTACCACCGAGGCCATAGTGCGGGCCCGCCATATCCACCACGTCCCAGGCTGACAGGAGAAGGTCCTGGAGGGCTATTTTACCCTCTTCCAAGCAGGCATCATACTCTTCCCTGGCCTCCGGTGAGAGAAGATGCCTAAATTTGTTTACTGACTCCTACACGTCCAACATGTAACTTCTGGTTAGGGCCTGGTTGTTCATGACCCGCAACTGGAAGGCTGAGGCAGAGTATACTTTTCAACCCAGTAACTCTAACTCCCTTGCATCCCTCGATGTCGGGAGGGGATCACGAGGAGTCTGTCCCAACTCTAAGGCCGCCTGCACCACAGCACAAGGTGGGACTGGGTGGTGTGTGAGTGAGGGGAAACTCTGACCCCAGGACTCTGTACTTGAGTCCCGCCATATCTGAAACTGGGGAGATGGAATCTGGTTTTGCCAGAGGGAGGAGGCCAGGTCCCAAACACTAGGCTGGAAGGAAACCGTGACTGGTTCCGCCGAAGAAAACATTGGCCTGAATAAAGTGTCAGGGGGTGCCTCAGAGGATCGGACTTCCATTCTCTTCTAGGCTGAGACACGGCGCAGGAGATCAAAATGCGACAACAAACTGCCTGTGTAAAACATGGCACCAGGTTTAAGGCTCTCCGCAGTGCTGTGGGCGATATCAGCAAGGTTACAGGGGCCTCCTGCGGAGACCATTCACAGAGGCAGTATTGGACGGGCAATGGCGTCAAAACCTGGCACCGAGGCCACTTGGAGCCCCTTGAAACCCTTTTCCCCGGGCTGGAACAGAGGTAAGCATCTCAGGACCCTCAGGGCGGTACTGGGGATGGCAGCGTGATATGTTGCCGAGGGAACAGCTCCATGGTACCAGGACCCAAGGTGGTGACAGGCTCTGGAGCTTGAGAGCCCGGGGCCAGTGGCAGGGAAGGGGAGCAGTGCCGTTTGTGCTGCACCCAGACCTTTGAAATGAAGGCTGGTTCCCCCTTCTAACGGGCACCAGAGAGGGAGGTGCAGGCAGCAGGAGGAATGCCCTGGCAGCCTCCACTGTCTCTGGGGTTGTCGGGTTTGGCATCGACCCCGACCAGTCCCGAGGGGAGCCCTGTGTCAAAGACACGGGGCTGTGTTGGTGCTGTGGTACCTAGGTCGGTACCGAGCTGGTCCTGCAGCCCCTGTTGGCACGGTGCCGGGCAGGTTCTGGTGCTGAACTGGTACATGGTACCACAGGAGGTCCCAAAGCATTGGGGGAAGAGTGCTGAGCCTGCTCGGAGGCCAGGACACGGCGCCTTTGCTCCCTGTCATTGATTGTCCTTGGTTTGAAGGACAGGCAGGTGGAGCAAGCGGTGACCATGTGGCTTTTGCCCAGGCACCAGAGGCACTTCTTGTGGGGATCATCCCGCAGGAAGGCCTTGCCGCATTTGGCACAGGGTTTAAACCCCAGCATGGTGGACAACGTAGGAGTGCAATGTTCCGGCCCAAGAGGGGAGACCTTCTTCGGTGGAACTAGGTCCACAAACAGGTGCTCCCAGTTGGGCGAAAGGCTCATAAAACAATTGAAGGACAGGCTGCTTGTGAAGAGTGAGGAGCAGGCAGTTCCACAACTGATGCTAAGGTGGAAGAAATAAAACTGGGGAGGGGTTGGGCAACGGCTATATATATAGCTACAGGGTGGCATGGGGGCAGTGGCCACCTGCCCTCTTCTGACAGGCGAGGGCAAAAAGTTCCAATCACTCAGGCGCTCTGGCACGGAGACACTTATTACTGAATGTATCTGAGCAGTGCTCGAAGAAGAACCTCCACTTCTGCCTTGCCCAATCCCTTCTTTCCTCCATAAAACCCTCCCCCCTTCTCCCTTACCTGGCCAGTCAGAGACCGGAGATTTTAAACTTTCCCAACCCCAGTCCCCAGGCGTGGCTCTGGGAAGAATATGTCCAGGGCCTGCAGCTGCCAGGCCTGTGTGGGGTCAGTGCTGCCTGTGCTGGTGAGCTGCAGCTGCTGTGCCACCGTCCACCAGAGCAGCTTATGGGGAACACTGCTGGTAACCGCACACATCCTATTGATTGCTCTACGCACTCTATCTGGGTCCCAAGGTAGTGGTAGTTGTTCCCTTCTGCAGCCAGGAGCATGAAAGATCAATGCTCCCCTACCTCTGGCTCCAGCAAGGACCCTAGCACCTACGGTCCTAGACAGAGCACTTTGCTGTGCTCCCTGCTACAGCAAAGGAGATGGGAGTGCTAATCTTCTATCTTTTTGGCTGAAGCATTGGTCTTTTAGCCCTGCGGAAATGCACCCCACTTGGATCGTTAGGCAGTGACTCCATTCTGCAGCCAGCAGGAGGCAAGTCGGGGCCACTTTTGGCCCCTGGGCACAGGTTGGGAACTACTGCCTTATACTTTATTATATTACTTGTTACAGGATGCACTATGAAATGCTGTAACTCTAATTGCATGATTTTGCAATGCATCTTACTGAGGTACTATAAAAAGCATGTAACTGCAATATGATACGAAATGAGGCATTCATTCAGTGCATTCTGCTTTCAGATCAAACAAATGTTAGCTATTCTGTTTGATGTATCATTCAAGCATTATTTCATATAATGTTTTCCATTAGTGTTCCAGTCTTTGTTTTTTCTGATTAAGGAGTAATCCAATACCCTTTTTTGGACTGGATTGCTAGAACGAGGCACGTGTCTGACAAAAAATGGACCTGATTCACAGCTCATTGAAGTCAATAGGTGTTTATCTATTGACTTCAGCAAGCTTTAGATCAGGCCCTTCATACATAAATAAATCTAATATACCAGTATACAAGTCCAGAGAGGTATAGGTTATTGACCTAGATACCTATAAGATCTTCAGTACAGAAATACACTAGGCAAGAATGGTAATATCAAAGATCAGTATATATCAGTAGCTGAACTGTTCCTGTCATATGCAGAAATGCGCATACTTTTATAAATTAAAATTTTTCTTTTATCTTTTTTCCTGAAACAGGAACACTTAACCTCCTAGCATTTTTATAAATACATGCACTGGGTAAGAATCTCATCCCTGATTACTCTGGGAATCTGGGTAAAAGGGCATGAGTGTTGTAATTAGGAGCTGATGGTTTCAGAACCAGCTGGGGGAGAATTCCCCATGCACAAGAACTGTGGAAGAAACCTGAGGCAGGAGGCAAGCTGGCATTGAGGGTTGGGGTGGGTAGGGTGTTTCAAGAGATAATGAGGCATGGAATAAGAAAGGCTAGCTGATTGCTTCTATTCACCTTTGCCTGCAATATGAGACTAAGAGGGAAATAGGAGTTAAAACAAAATTAGTTTTAAAATGAATATTGTTTACACATGTAGATAATCCTTGGAACTCACTGACCTAAGATATTAGTGAGTCGAACAGCTTAGTGAATTTGAAAAGAGGATTGGATCATTATATACAAAAAAAATTGTCTTTGTTTAACCCTTGCTAGGATAATGTTATAAGGGCTAGTAATCATGTTTCAAAAAATAAGGTGATCGCTAGTTAGAGTAAGGAAGACCTATTTCCTGTGGGAGCGTAATTTTTCTGACAGGCCAATTCTGAATGATTCAAAGGAAATTTCAGAACCCCATAGTGAAAACTACTTGATTTCAGTGTTCCCTCTAAGCTGATGATGCAATTGAGCAAGTTATGGATGCATTTAGGGAGCCAATGGGCAGCGGGGAAGAGGCTTGGCCCTGGGTTGGGGAAATGGCAGGGAACTTGCCCAGCTTCATTATCAGCTTAGAGGGAACACTGGTTATCAGGGACGCTGCTGCCCCCAAAAGAGTTCAGTGCACAGAGCCCAGCCCCCAGTCCAACTTGCTGGCCCTGTGCACTAGCCTGCCAGTACCGCCACTGATCCCAGGTCCCAAATGCCAGCCCCAGGTGCCAACCTGCCAGTCCTGCTGCTGGCCCCATATGGTCCTGAGACAGCGCCAGTCTGCTGTGCTGCTGCCAGCTCCAGGTGGCCTCAGCCTGCTGATGCTGGCACTACGTGGTCCCACTGGGTCCCCATGGCCCCAGGTCCCAGACCAACCAGTGTATCACTGCCACCCCCAGGTCGTGGCTGGAACCAGCTCATCACCATTGGCCATGAGCACTAGCCTGAACCCACCACCACCAACTGCTGCCACTGCTGGCCCCAATCCAGGCCCAGGCTGGGAACAATGGCCACCAGCTTTCACCCAGGCCCAGGCCAAGTGTCACCACCCCCAACCCAGTTCCCAAGGCCAGCTGCTGCCACTCATGACCCAGGGCTCAAGTCCAGCCACCACCACTCCCTCTTCTTCTGCTCTGCACCAGGTGCCTCAGCAAAGTGCTGCAGAACCTCTTTTGCTCTGAGCTCCTCCCAGGCAGGTGTGGGGGAGCTCAGGGCAAGCACAGACTGTCTGCATCTCCATGTGCTGGAGCTTGGGACTCAGGGCACAGGCTGGGACACTCAGGTTGGTAGCCCTTAAGGGCTGTAAAATTGGTATCTGTGCCCCTTGAGCCAAAAAGGTTGAGAATCAGTGCTACAGAGCATAGGACCAGACAGAATTTCAGCTGTGAGATGGCATCTGTATTGCTTCTATTGCTCAATTGAAGTGCAACATCTTTCATTTCACTGAGATATATGCCACATGTTCTCTCCATAATATGGTGCAATCTTTGTTCATATTGTTTAATGGCATTCAATTTTTTTCATCATTAACTGTTTAAGAACACAATGTAACAAACAAATGAGAAGAGGAAAATTTGTCTCTGGATCCAGACATGTAGCGAAACCACAGGGCACCTTATTTACTGTTTCCAATGCAAAGAAGTCAATCATTAGTCATCCACACTGATTTATGATGAGGGTCGTATTTTTAGGTGAAGAGCCATATAACTAATCTGACTTCTGCCATGTAAATCTTTATGTTCTTCTCCACCTTGCTGGGCACTATACAGAGAGAAAAGAAACTTTGCCCTCTGAGGTAGAGCTGATCATGTTCTTCTCAGTAACTACGGAAACCATAGTGGACATGTTAACTGTCATGACTAGAAGAAGTCTGTCATCTATGGAAGGAAAGGTGCTCTAAGACCTCAATGAATCATTGTGTTCCAGTTCATGAATGCTGTGGTCTTTTTTTCTAGTACTTTGCCCCCCTGAACTGAACTGGGAAAAGTCTTTAAAATACAAAATGAAACAACATCTGATTTTCTGCATTCACCAGTTGTGGGAGCAGAGAACATAAAATTAGAGACGGATCAGTGCCAGAGGACAAACTACAGTGATATGTGGAGGGAATATCTGAAACTATTTGATAGGTATCATGAATTTGGGTCACTGAATCATGCTATGTTTAAGATCAGAATTCTCATTAGGTTCTAGATTTTTTGTTTCTGTGATATTATTTATTTTCCTTTATGGTCACCTTCATCTTCCAGTAACATTCCTCTGGGAAAAGACCTTGTGCCAAGGAATATTCCTCCTCACCCCAGGCACAAGTTTCATTTCCCTGGTACCATTGTCCTGACA
Organism: Podocnemis expansa; assembly: GCA_007922195.1. Classification (NCBI taxonomy): domain Eukaryota; kingdom Metazoa; phylum Chordata; order Testudines; family Podocnemididae; genus Podocnemis; species Podocnemis expansa. The sequence continues at coordinate 13,161,954 of ML681981.1, read as the reverse complement.
TTCCAGGAACCATATCACTCTGGATGTTTGCTTCAGTTTTCTTTCTGTACAGAACCTTAACAAGGGACATTGTTTGGGAAGAGATAAGGGAATCTATTTCTTCCTAAAGTCAATGTTATTGCTGACAGGGCACGAGAGAGAGGCTTTGCACATATGTGAAAGGTCAAATGGCAAAGCTCAAAGATAGCAAAAGATAAAGGCTGCCATCCATCTGCAAACCATAAAAATTGTCTGAGGATGGTAGATTGGGAATTTGAAGATAAGCCTCCTTCAGGTGTTAGACAAGGCCCAGCTCTGCTTTTCCTGATTCTCTGAGTCTAGAAAGCTGATGGAAGTGCATTATAATATTTCACTCAAAATACATGAAGGATGATTTCACTCATGCTGTGGCCTTCCCATCAGTTGCCGAGACTGGGAATGAGACAAAGTTGCTCCTCTATTTCTTGCACAGCTTCTTAAGGGACCTTTTCTGGACAGTGTCCAATGACCTCATCTTACAAACCTCTTTTGCTCACAAATTGAAAAAGCCTGGAACATATCAGGACTCTTAATTCCAGACAAGGCTGGTGGGAGAACTGCAGATAGCTTTGAGACAATACAGGGCAGCTACTGACCCCACCACATGTTCTATCTACCACTTCCAAAGAGGTATTTTCTCTATTGTACTTTGTGGACTGCTTTAACTTGTCAAATAAGCTGTATTCTTTTCTGTAATGTCTGGCAGGAGCCAGGATTATAAACTAACTTTTCTGACCACTCTGACTAGCCTGACAAAGCTTCCAACTGCATTACGAAAACGGCTTGGAAACTGATTTGTCTGAGCACCTGTTCTTAAGGACCAAAGCCCCATATACCTGCAGGCAACATATCTGAATCCTACTTTTTGTTTTTATATATATATATATATATTTACTATTTAATTCTCCAACTCTAATTTGGACTGACAGGTCACCTCCTCAAAGGAAGAAGAATTACCTTGGTAACTGTTTTTGTTTGGTGTGTAATGGTCTTTTCTACATTAATACACCCTGCATATGTAGCATTCCATGAAGTTGAGCAGGGGAACCAAGGGTCTGAGGATTCTCTCTCATGCTGCATTCCATGAAGGTGATCACAGGAACGGAGTACCAAGGATTATCTGTTTTGTTGCACGCCAGGAATGTGAGCTGAGGAAACAGGACTGATTTTATTATTAATTTATTTCCCCTTGTCCCCATAATCCTGCTCCAGCCACATAAGTGAATTTGAGTTCATGGACTGCTCTGGAAATATTGAAGTGGCTAGTGATCCACAGCCCTCATGGAAGGTAGACTTATTCATCTACCCTTTGCCACACGGGCCATTCCTAGGTCTCTCAAGGAAGGTACTAGCTCAAGGATGGTCTCCTCAGACACTCTATTGCACAGGATTTACATGGGCCAGATAGATCTATTTTCCCTTGGAAACCTCAAGCTGGAAGATGAACAGGGTTCCCTGAGAGGGAGGGGTATTGTTATACAGGTGACGGCTGAGAAAGGGACCTAGGCTCAAAGGCCCCCAACTGTACTCTCTGCGGTGAAATCAGTGGGAGTTAAAAACCTAAACAACGTAAATCTGGCCCTGGGAATGCCTCACACTGGATATTGGATTTATGAATTAGCTGAAAGACATAAAATCTCATGCAGCCTGACAGCTACTCATCCATTAACTGAACCTCAGCGGAGGCTCAAATAGATGATTAATTGAAATGTGTATGGAATAAATAAGACTCAAAAATGCACTTCTGAAATGTGTGTTTTATATAGAAATGTGAACTCAGTGTATTGTACTATCTCCTTTTAATTTGGGTCAAAACGCATGTCCCTTTTAGGAACTCTGAAAGCTTAAGTATGTTAGATCTGCATAACTGATCTAATGTGTCCTTGGAGGTTGCACAATCTGTGGCACTTGTGATACTTCTCAAAAAATGCACAGATTATCCACTGTTGTTGATACACATACATAAGCTCAGAAACAAATTCTAAGGGGTCAGCAAGGGTACTCAGAGCTAATACTGAGACTTCTTCCCCCAAGTTACTATGTCAACCATGGATTTAGGTTCAGGGTACATGGCCCTCCATATGCATGTCTTACATCTCTACTTCATTTCCTCTGACACACACTTGGGCTTATATAACCTTCATAATAATAGCCATTCTCCACACACCAGGAGTCATCACACCAGTTCTACAATTAGATTTTCATTGCATTGCCGATTAGCTGGAAAAGAATGAGAAAATGTAAGATTGCTGGATCGTGATAATAATGGTAGCTAGATACGCAAAAATCATAAACTGAAACTTAAGCCACTCAAGTTGATTATTAGCACTGCCCTTTCATTCAGGTAGGTAAAAATTAATGGGTCCTTTCAACACCTCTCCACACTAATTTAATAATAGGTTATAATTAAAAAAAATGAAATCAAATTGTTAATTGGTTAAGTGGCTTTGCACAGAGGAGCGCTGACAACTTGGTGCCAAATTTCATCCATACTAGAAAGAATACAAAAAGTTTTTCACAGAGGTGAAAGAGCTGCCTTTAAATTCAACTCTGAACATAACAGGATCTTCATCAGTTGTCCTGGCAACTTAAATAGTAGCTTAGCAATGAACTTGGGCACAGCAGAGCACAAAGAGCTTTTAAGATTTGGATTTCTTTGAAACGTCAATTGTTTGAGCTATAAGCTGATTAAAAATTTGTGTAGTAAGAGTCTCTTGTTTTAGTATTTTCTGTATCTATTTTAGATGTCATGGTGTTGACCAGTAAACATATTTTTATCGGATGATTTTGAATCACACTAAAATCTGCTCATTTTTTCAAATACCTTTTATTAGGTTGTTACACTTACCTTGCTTTGCTGATGCAGCTTTCCTTATACAAATAGCTATTTTCAAACAGCTTCAAAGTTTAATATTGTCCACATACTCTATAAAGCCAAAATTTTGACAGCATTTAACCACAAATATACTGAAATTTTTTAAGTCTATGGGGATCATTCAATATATCATCTTTTTAAAGCCAAAGTTTCTGTGACAGTTGTATAGACAAACGTAAGTGAAGCCAAGAATAAATCAGTTATGGAAGATTTCTTTGGTAACAAAAGACCCTTATTTACAATGAAAAAGTTGCCCATTTTCAAGACTTGAAATTGCAGGATTGCCCCAGTGATTTCTACTCCAAGTTCAGAATTCCCTTGTATTTTTTATTTTTTCAAAGATATGTAAATAAAGAGCTTCAAAACTCCTGTAATTAGAGTCCCAAATAAATAAATAAATAAAACATTTATGGTTGAGAATTATCTTTCTGAAGAAATTGTAGTGCTGTATTAGTTAAAAAACAAGGCAATCCTCTACTGCTACTCTCTCTAAAAACCCACAACTCTACATAATTGGTAAATTTTCATTTAATAACACAACTCTTACATTCCTGTCAACCTCCATCTACTGTGTAAAGGCATTTTTTAAAATTGTCCAGATGATTTATAGGCAGATCTATAAATGTGGATCCTGAACTAGAAAAGGCTCCTAATTTTGATAGCAAGTGGTGCACAGCTGATAGTCAATTGCCTTCACTGATCTAAAACAAGGAATTGTGTAAACACAGGAAAAAGAGATGCATGTTGTATGGCTTGCCCCTCTCAGGTTATATCATATTATTTGGATTGATACGGTCTTTAATAACATATGTGTGTTCCACCAGACCTTTCCCTCAGGCAGTGGCCTGGGATGTAGTCTGAATGAGGCAATGTTCCAGGAATAAACAGAATATTCTCTTATGTTCAAGGCACATTAGGACCCAGAAGAGCTGGGTGCTATTTTGTGTCCTATCTAAATGCACACATATCAGAGGTCAAATTAAGGCAATGTGATTATCACATTTTCTAGTTTTTCAGGTTTAATTTTCTTTCAATATAACTGTTTTTGTATCCCATGGTTTTGGCTGGGAGAACTGAGGAAAACTGGCAATATCACTTTCATAAATTTGACTTCTGAATGTACATTAGGAGTCAGTGTCTCAACCCACATCTATCAGCCCAGAAGCCCTCTGCCCATGAAATAAAAAGAACCAGAACCCTTATAGTTATTTATAAACTAGCATTTTATCTATTACTATCTATTGTCTTATGTGTAATAAAAAGCACCTCCCAGACTGTTTCCATAATCATAATTCCAAGTGTTTTGAACTTAATGCAGAAAGTTAAGTTTAGAATAAGAGATTAGTCAGGCAACCTATGCGTCCACAGTGAAAATATCAGAAAGAGGTCAGAAACAAAATAATGATGAAAACAAATACATGTTCTTAACAGATAACCACTATATTAAGTTGCCTTCAAAATATATAGCATCTGATCCACAGAGTGTGTAAATGGACACAACCACCACACCAAGTCAAGGTATTTAGAATAAAATCCTTGTAATATTGCACTAGAGTATGTCTTCTGTAATTTTGTCTGAAATCCCACACAGGTCTCTGAAATTCAGACTTTGAAATAATAATGCATCCAACCCTAGCCAGAAAATGGTTCATGGTCAAGACATTACCCAGCTCTTTTTTCTTAAAGAACTATTATCCCTTTTACAATACATACTAGATGAAGCAATATTCCTTTTAAAAAGTGAAATTAGTATAAGTGGTATTGTCTGTATCAGTGAGGTAAAATATACATTATTGCTAGTAAACTGAAAGATAAATCTACAGATTTATCACAGAACAAAATCACAGTTTATGCCTGTCCTTCAATCAAGTATACAAAAATAAATAGTGCATATGTTTCTGTAATAACATGCTGCTGAGTTCACAGTAATTTTACTGGACTAGGAAATACATGTTTTTATACTGACAGAGTAATTAAGCGTATCTGAAGATTCTCAAACCAAGACAAGAGGTGAATTTTTCATTTTAATCCAAAGGACAAATGTAACATCGATAATCCAGTATGCAACAAATCTGTTCAATTTTTAATGAATTTCCTAAACCTGATTTACAAATTAGTCAAAACAAAACGAGAATCTTCACCTTGATAACATACACTATATAAACACATAGTTTTGTGGCACTTTTAAAGACTAATGAATTTATTTATTGCATGAGCTTTCAAGGGAGAGATCCCACTTTGTCAGATGTTTCAAAATGGAAAAAAAAAGTATAGGAAGGAGGGATAAACGCAGTGAAGTACATGTAATCACAGGATCCTTACTTCCTACACTTATTTTTTTCCATTTTTAAGCATCTGATGAAGTAGGATTTTCTCCCATGAAAGCTCATGCAATAAATACATTTGTTAATCTTGAAAAGTGCCACAGGACTCCTTGTTAATCATGCTGAACTAGAATAACACAGCTACCCCTCTGGAACTCAAGCACTATATACTGACAAAACAGAAAAATGCCTTTCCACTGTTTGAAATAGGATTCATCGTGCAGAAAATGAAATCAGACAAAGTCATTCTTCGCATCCAGGAACTGCAATTTTATCACTTCTCCTTGAAGTAAAAATACTGCTGAAAGAATTTTTTTTTCCTAAACTCGATGAACCAGATTCATCAATGTGCTTAGGCTGCTCCATGCACCTAGTGACATATAAATGTAAATTTGGTATATCCAGCTGGTTAAGGAAAGATTATTGATACTTGATATTGCCAAGGCAGCACAAAGATGCTAGGGCATAGTGATGATTTAAGGATGTACAATATTTAATAGAGTTGCCTGAAATTGAATAAGTTCTTCTAAAGATTCCTCAACAAAGTCATAGAATCATAGAATCATAGGGCTGGAAGGGACCCCACGAGGTCATCTAGTCCAACCCCCTGCCAAAAAAAGCAGGACCACTCCCATTAGATCATCCCAGTCAGGGTTTTGTCCAGCTGGGACTTGAACACCTCCAGAGATGGAGATTCCACCACCTCCCTAGGCAACTTATTCCAATGCTTCACCACTCGCCTAGTAAGGAAGTTTCTCCTAATATCCAGCCTGGACCGCCCCAGCTGTAACTTGAAACCATTGCTTCTCGTTCTGCCCTCTGTTACTACCGAGAACAGTCGAGCTCCCTCCTCCTTGGAGCAACCCTTCAAGTAGTTGAAGGTTGCTATCAAATCCCCCCTCAGTCTTCTCTTCTGCAGGCTAAATAACCCTAGTTCCTTCAGTCTTTCTTCACAGGGCTTGTGCTCCAGCCCTTTGATCATTTTTGTTGCCCTCCTCTGGACTCTCTCTAACTTGTCCATGTCCTTTTTGTAGTGGGGAGCCCAAAACTGGACACAATATTCCAGATAATTCTCAGCTATAGCTTTTTTAAAGTGATTGGATATTTTCAAAATCGTCTTTTATTCCACACAAAGGTTTACTTTACACAGTTAAATGAAATGGAGTGATTTTAAGAAAGACCACTTATAATTTTAAATTTGTTTAAACACGAGTCCAAACAAGGACTGGAAACAGTTTAATATTTGTACAAACAATCTTTTTAGAAGTATTATGCAAACCCAGTTAAGCATTATGAAAAATGCTGACTGAAGACAGAGCAATATTTATTTACATTCCACTATTAAAGTAAAATAATAGTTTCAGGTCATATGTTTGTTTTGATCATAAGTTTTAAATTTCTGTTTTGAATGACAATGAACAAAATCTGAAACATGCCCTTAAAATGATCAATGTTATTTAAATTAGACAAATAACAGACTTTTGTTAGAAATCAGAATATTCTATTCTGAATAAATTAGTGACAAATCAAAAATCTAAAGCATGATTATAGTATCACAACAGCATAGCCATATAAGAAATATAGTTCAGGAAGTATTTTCATTCTTCATTTCTTTTCAGGCATTTTTAATCTTTCAAAGAAGTTACCTTTTATGCTGAAATTTTTCATTCTTGCTTTTTGCCAATAAGGCTAGTTCTATTCAGTGTAGATGCTTCTGAGTTACGTGAACTGAATTTTAAGATGTCACACTTTATTTGCAGCCCAGTGTGGAATATATTACAAGCTTAATTTGGAAAAAAACTGATTTAAGAAATAAAGAAATTATAAGTAACTGAAAAAAGATTAAAATAGATAATTTTCTTTATCAATTTAAGTATGCACTGGGTGAAGAATTCTGAAGCAGTCACTCTATTCCACAACTGTGTACATACACAATTGAAAGCAAGAGTGGGTACATCAAGCAATGAGTGGACTTTTACACCTTCCTTTCCAAGAGAAGAGGAACTGGGGTAGATCCATTAGATGGGTACACTGTGGGTTTCAGTCAACTCAAAGCACCTTAAGTCCACTTAACCAAAGCCTAGTCTATATTTAGAAATTATTAAGTTGATTTAAGAATTTAAGTTGACTTGACAGGGGCGGGGCGGGGCGGGGGCAGGGGCAGGCCCCTGTGTGATTGGGCTCTGGCCCCCAACCCGGCCCCTGGGGGGCCCAATCCGGCTCCTGCCACGTAGAGAGGAGCTGGGGACCGGATCAGGCCCCCAGCCCCTCTCTGCAGGTAGTGGGGGTAGTAGCTGACCCCTGCCCTGGCCACTTGCAAGCACGCAGGGGTGCACACAGTTGGCTCCTGCAGCCCCCTCCACCTGTGGAGAGGGGCTGGGAGCCCTATCTGGCCCCCAGCCTCTTGCCACAGGCTATGGGGGCTAGGAGCTGCCTGGGAGCCTTGCCGTGGGTGGGAGAGAGGGGCTAGGAGCCCATACAGCAGGGGTCTCAAACTCAAATCACCATGAGGGCCTCATAAGGACTAGTACATTAGCCCAAGGGCCACACCATGGAAACCTTTCCATACAACTATATTGCAAATATTGGTAACAACAGTATCATTGAGTGCCACAGGAAATACCCTTAGGGGCCGCGTGTTGAGACCCCTGCCATACAGGCTCCCAGGCTCTTTCTGCAAGTAGCAGGAGCCAGCTTCCAGCCCCTGTTGCCTGCCTGTTAAGTTGACTTCCAAGACCCACCCCCCAGTGTAGACATAGCCAATGAGTGCTCTTTATTCCCACTTTGCTTCAGTGAGAAAGAGACTATTTCTCTGAAGCAATGTTCCTGGGAAGATGAGGACTGCAGATCCCTCATTTCTTGGGCTCTATACTCCCAGGCCCTCTAGCTCTTTTCTTTATGGTGCAGGATTGGGGAATGAAGAGTCCCCATACATACAACTTGGTGACTCCTCTACCTCATCTGCCCTTAATGGATCTTCTCTGTTCCCCCAACCCCATGTGCTCATAAAGAGAAAGTAAAGATTCTTCCCAATGGCTTCCCATTTTTTCCCTTTTTTTCTCTACTAAAGATCCCTCAATTTCCTAATCTGATCCATTAACCAGTCTTCACTGAAAGGAAGCAAAAATTATATTTCACCATCTCTGTGCACCTCTCCCTCCAGAAAGAAGAGAGAAGTGATACTCCAAAAGACTAGAAGCTGGTAGATTATTGTGAGAGGTAGATATTCAGTTAAATATACCAATTCATGTTTCAGTATCTGCTATTAAAAGGTGATGCTAAATTACTGATGAAATCAGAGCAAACTAGGCAAAAATCCAGCAGTATCCTCAAACTCTAGCCTTCTAAAAAGAATATTATAAAAATATTATTCTTATAAAATATTAGAAAAATGTAAATGGGGGAATATATGGTTTAGGAGATAATTAACTGAAAGAAAAAAGAAATAAACATATGAGAACTTTATCAGTCTTCAGCCTGAGAAGGAACCCCTGACTCAAATCCAGTAAAAAGTGCCCTCAACTTTGTTCTCAAAGGCTGAGATGTATTCCACACCGCCTTTAGATACATGCAAGCTGATTGCTATATATTAACACAGATCTTAAATATTCAAAGAAATGAATATGTATTTGGAAATTAATGAAACTACTCACTTTAATTTTAATTGAATTTAATCCATTTTTACATTCTTCATCATACATTTCAATAAAAATAAGTCTGGAGATCCATATACAGACCAGAGCTATCGTAACAAAAGCAGTTGATCAGACAACACACCCAGCTACATGGATTAGGGTTGTATGTAGAACAATTATGAAATAATATTAAAGATGCAGTAAACAAGTAGTTTTTCAGATTTTTACTATTCTCCAATACATGTCAACATTCCCTTTCAGCTCTTACACAACTGAGTTCCATCACAAATGCATCTGCCTTACATTTGTTTAATTTACACGAACACTTACATAACCTGACAGCCCCATGAAAATATATTAGCTACTAGTTTAAACCTTTAACTACGTCTCACCCACTATTTGATAGTCGTCCATGCCAAGAGCTAAGTGTATTCATTCTTATAAGATCATATTTTAGATTTTTTAAAAAAGTCTTTATTAGAGAGGATATTGTGTTTGTGTGTGTGTGTTCAATTTAAGGAGACCACATTTTAGATTTAAAAAAAAGTCTTCATAAGATAGCACATTTTGCATGTGCATGTATGTATGTATATTTTCTGTTAGAGGCTGAAGTAATTCTGAAAATAATAAAATGGCAGCTGTGTCAGCTGACAGATCAAGGGCCAGGTTCTCAGTTACTGTAAATAGGCATATCTTATTGACTTAATGGAGATACACTGTTTAACAACAAGAGTCTTCTTAGAATTAGGATTTTTTTTTAAAGTAATAGTGTAGGACCTAGAGAACAAAGGTATTATATAGTGGCATGTTATATAGCTGTAGTTGATTCCTCCTATAGTCACCAAGATTTCAAACACTCCTCAATTTCCCCCAAAATAAAACAATATTCCTGAAATTTCATGTTATGTTTCATTCCAAGCTTGAATTTCTTTTCTAGGAAATGTTGGGGGCTAATCATATATGGAGTTTAAGTTAGGCTGCCAGATCCTGCATTATACAGCAACACGTTAAATGCCATGAAAATGCACAAAGGGCCATATAACCTGTGGATCTAGGTAGTCTGAAGCATGTACTACCTGATGGCATCCCTTATATTGTGGTAAGAAAGCAGCATGGCCAAAGTGGCACTGAACTCTAGCCATTCTCAGTAGGCAAGTCAGTTTCTCAGAGCATAGGCAATGTGAGATTGCCTTACATTTTGTCCAGGGCTCAGTCTAGAATAGGGGAGACTCATTTGTGCTGAGAACAGCGCTGCTAACATTTTTTGGCTTATCAGATCTTGGCTGATAAACTCCACATTTGTTTATCTTTGGTTATCCTTGCAGAGGAAAAGTACCTTTTAGTGTTTTACTGGGGGAAACACAGAATGGCTAGTGGGAGCACTACAAAGATTATATGGTATGAAGATCTTGGACAGGAAAGGCAGGCAAGCAGTTAGCTAGAAGCATGTTATACAACCCAGCCAGAAAACAGACCTGAGCCCAGGCCTAAGGAGCAAGGAGTAACTGGAAAACTGACTAACTTGTAATACTGCTTACAAGTGACTATGTAAGCTAAGAGCAGCATTTCCCGTTCCTGGCTGAAACAAAACATGCTATAGAGTGTTTGTTGCTTCTTATAAAGATGTGTTTGATTTAAAGTAGAACTATGTAATATTGTCTTGTTTCCTTGCTTTTACCTTCTACCTCTCACCTAAGGCTGTGGCCCAAACCATGGTCAAACAGGGTTATTTTCATATTTACACAGAGCAGTGCTTATAACTATTTTTTAAATGTTTGTAAATATAAATGAACTTGCTGCTGAGCTCAAGCTGTACTGCTGTGGCAGCTACTAAGCTGAGCAAGAGACGGGAGACGATGGATGGGGGAGAGGAAATACAGGGGGTAGGGAGGAAGAATCTGTGAGGGAAAGGATATGGAAAAAGGGGGGGGCAAACTGGGAAAGTTATGGAGTGAGGGGCATAAGAGTACTGGGGAGTCACATGGAAATGTGGCATTGAACGATGATCATTGATATATGGCAGAGGCAGGAGGAAGACACATGAAGGGAGTTCAGAAGACTGACACATCATGAAACAGAAGAATGAAAGGGGGTGTGGAAAATGGGGGAGGTATAGTGAGGAACAGAGAGACACATCTTTTATCCATGTTAATACACTTACAGAGCTCTGCATTCTACTTACAGATCCCGCCAACATGCAACACTCCTCCCTCATACATACCTACTGTCTACATATTCATGTAGTCTGTAAGAGTTGCGCCCCACTTCAGATAATATCTGTGAAAGCAGGGCTCCCCTTTTAGAGATTTTAAACACCAACCATATTTAAATGATTGATACTCATTTAGGAAACTTCTGGTGCTCACAAACAAAAAGTCATAAAAAGAGCTAAGGTAAAAAGAGTATTTCCCTAGATCGCACTGTAATTTGTTTTTTTTTTACAAAAATTATTCTCCTTAAAAAATACCTTAGAAGACTAGACCTGAACAATGGAGGGATCCTACCATTTCTCCTTCATCATGAACACGCCACTTAACTTTACACTGCAGCAGTAAACACAATGCACTATGTTCTGTCCATATAGGAAAGACCACCTAGTCCTAACACCACAAAACATTGCAGTCTTGGAAGACTAGCGACATGCAAAGTTCTGAATGAGAAAAATACAAACGTGACAAGTTATTCAATTTGCATTTGCTGACTTTCAAGTTTACTCTGCCTCCAACTGAATGCAGGTGGGAGTATGCAGAAGTACTGGTTGCTGGAATGAACAATGCAAAGTAGTATTTCATACTTTTCTCAGAAATAATGATTGAAAATACTCTCTCTTAAAATATATGCATTCCCTTTTATCACATGGAGAGACTTTCTTATAATAAAAATTACAAGATGCTTTCTTTAATCCATTCCTTTACTTATAATCATGTTCACTGTGATCAGAATTAAAATCTTGACAGATTTAACCACCAATAATCCCTAGTCAATAAATCTTGCAGTCATTAAATTAGTCTCAGTTACTCCAGAAATACGCTGGGTATGTACAAGTGTTACTGAAAAGAGGCTCTGGCCTTTTGTTATCAAGCTGGGGGCTATAAAAACCCACTAGTTCTAGGGTGCTAGCTAGGTTAAAGTAGTATGGCGACACCTAATTAAGCAGCAAATCACACCTTCAAGTGCACTGTAGGCATACCACCCCCTTAGACTTACTAAGTCATAATATCCAGGAACTTGATAAACTTAAAAAAATCATAAAGTAATTCCAGGGCACATAAAGAGTTAAGAATGATCTATCTTATACCAATCAAATCATCATTTTGAAAGCTTGCAAACTTAATACAGAAACTACTATAAAGTAAACACATAAGTAACACCTAAGGAAAACAGGCAATGAGCCATGTAAACTGTGTGAAAACATCACATACAAGCATTAATTATAATTTCAAAAAGAAAACATTCCAAATCCACAGATTATTTCCCTGCACTTTTAGTTATCTCATCTACATCATTTCCAGAGTGAGGAATACGCTGACATACAGTAGACTATTGTATGTTGTACTGTCACGGGGTTTCACGCCCCTGGACCACCCCCAGGACGGGGCTGCACGGCCTAGTAGCCGCAGTACATCAATAAGCAGTCTCTATATGGCCCTAGGGTAGGGCAGCACGGCCTAATAGCCACAGTCCACAAACTGGCAGTCTCTCTGCAGCCCTCAGG
>ML681981.1:12892860-13149377 GCA_007922195.1 Podocnemis expansa | reverse complement strand
AGCTACCCCAGACTGAGCTGAGCTGCAGCCTTTTATCCACCCACAGGTGCTGGAGCATGCCCGGTAGGGCTTTAGGGGCAGGGCTTCCCCCTTGTATAGCCCAGCAAGGGCTGTGCTAGTGCGGGGCGTGGCCGCCCCGTCACACGTACCCTAAACTGAGACATGGAAGCAAGCAAAATAATAACACATATCTCAGTGCAGGATGGATATGTTTCTTTTAGACTCTTTGGAGCACTCAGAATGGCTCCCTCAACGGGGGTTGGACTAGATGACCTCGTGGGGTCCCTTCCAACCCTATGATTCTATGATTCTATGATTCTCCTTCCTTTCCTCCCTCCTACTGTTTGCCATATGTCTTTTTTCAGACGAGCTTGTCAATCAATGTTCCCTGTAAACAGCGTGGCCACGTCCCCCATTGCTGCCCCACACAGGGGACACTGCCAGCCACACATAGCTGGCAGCTAAGGTCCCTACCCAGCCAGAAGACACTGTCTTTCAGCCAGCGGAGAGCTCCTCTGGTGCTGGGAGTTTTAAAAACTCATGCCCAGAGAAGCTCTGATAGAGCATGCTCAGAAGATAGTTATTTTGAATTAACTACTTCAAGTTTAAATTGAAGTTATTGTTTTGAATTAGAGATTTCAAAAGGGATAGCCGTGTTAGTCTAGTCCAATAAAAAAACAACAAGGAGTTGTGTGGCACTTTAAGACTAACTAGACTCCTAATTCGAAATAATGTAGGCTTTACTAATTTGAATTAGAAAGTCTTCACTGGACTCCCTAATTCTAACCAGGGGAAGGTAGGTAAATGAACGGGGGAATTATTTCGAATTAAGCCTACTCTGCAGCTAAAAGCAGCTTAATTCAAACTAATAACTTTGAAGTAGCCCTTACATCAAAGTAAAAGGAGTTTTTATTATTCTGAATTAGTGCTTCCTTAATTCAAAATAAGTAAAGGCTTAATTTGATATAAAAAATGCCTCCATGAACAGGGATTATTTCGAATTAAGCCTCCTTAATTTGAAATAACTAGTAAGTGTACCTACACCCAAGGACTCCTTTGGCACTTTTAAAGACTAAAAAAATTATTTATTGCACAAGCTTTTGCGGGAGGAATGGTACTCCATCAGATGCTTGAAAATGGAAAGCTTACATTATGGGAAGGAAAAATAAATGCAGTGAAGTGTAAACCACAGGATCAGGTCAGACTATTTCAGCAAATCAAACAAGTTGTTTTGATTCAATAGTGTGGTACAACATATAAGAAAGTGGGATCTCTGAATCTCCCCACATCCATGTTTGTTTCACTGAAGTAAATTAAGTTTAGAAAGGTGTAGAAATTGTATAAATGAGATGACAATCAATAATACTGTGCAAATTTCTCTGATATGGTAAGTAATGTATTGATACCATAATAAATTCTTTAAGAATTCTGAAAGACTTCCTTTCACAGTCAGAAACTTAAAATGATATCAATACCTATGTTATACCTATGTTTAAATAAATTAAAATTTGGAGATTTACAATTTTTAAAAATACAGTTAATTTTTTTTTCAGTTGTTTTTAAAGAAGAATCCATTCTTCCCATTGCATGGAAATGCAGACTGCCATATAAGAGTCTAGAATTTGGGAACAAATTTAGGACATTGCCACATAATGCACATGCACATTTTTGAAAGAGTTATTTAGGCAGCCTTTGTTGAAAATTTGAACTTTTCTGTGTTCATAACATTTCATGCAACATTCCACCTCAAAAATTATTTACAGAAGTGACAGGAATATAAAACTAGTAGGTAAACAATCCAAAGAACTTAGAAATAACACAAGTGTATATACAAAATAAATAGAGGTTCAAGCCAAATAGGTCAAAGGACAACAAATGTTTTCCACTTTGCTGAGATCATCACAAACCTCAGCCAACTGAGCGAGGGGAGAGACAGAGAGAAAAGAAAGAACAGAACTGTTTTATTTAAACTTCCTCCCTACTTTTTCTGTCATGTATGAAGAATCTCAGAAAAATAAAGTACTATTTTTTCTTTTCCTTTCATTATTCTTTTAGAAACACAGTCTAATACACTTTTATTAAATTGCATATACATGACAGTCATAAGAAATGAAAAGGACATAGAAATACAAGGCCTTGACAATAACTGAGAATACGATTTGCTACAGTAGAAAATAATCCAACTTTGGAGCAATATGAAGTATATAAGGAAATGCTGGAGTCCCATGTTACAGTAACAGGATCAGTGTTCTGTTTGGGTTTTGTCTATTATTAAGCCTGATCTCAACTACAGGACTGGAAAAAGAAAACTTAACTAGCTTTATCACAGTATTATTAAACAACAGTGCCATGCCCCCCTCCACCCTCAAGTTTCAAACTCAGCTATATTCTTACCCTTCAAGTAGAGAGTATTCATTGCCAATAAAAAAGTGTAGCTTCAGTAGGAGACCACCCATATGTTTATACAGGTGGTTTAATATGCAGCTATTTGATGTACACCTAGAAATTTACAGTATACAAGTTGCACCAATGACATATACATAGGACACCTGGCCCATTTTCAATTTGCAATGTGTGAACACATCACTGGTCTGCTGTGACCTGATGGCGCAGATTTTCTGGGATGTATTTTATACCCCGTTTCTCAACTGAGCAGTGCACCTCCTAGGATTGTTTTCACTTGAGTTGAGTATAAGCACAGTAGAAGCCAGGTGGGTTCAATTTTTTTTTAAAATCCCTTGCTTCTGCTGTCTCTGCTCCGTGCTTCCATTCTGAGGCTAGCACCACCTTCAGATTGCCATCCCCAGGAAAACAGAAACACACCATGCCACTATGATGTCATGCATATGTAGACACTGCATGGGCTGTAATTAATACCCAGGCTGATACACTCAGATCAAGGAGCAAATGGGCAAATTCTGGCTCCACACCAGCTATTAAAGAGAAGAGACATCCTGGGAACTTGATACCAGAGCAGGGAAGGGCATGCACATGAATGAACAAATCAATAAGCTGACTTGCACAGAACCATGGGGCAGATGGTGGAAGTATGTCAAATGCAGTGCACAGTAACTGTGTTTACAAGGATAATAAACTGCACTAATTCAATTTCCAGAAAATCTAGTCAACTTGGCAAAAACACCATAAAGTTTGCAGCAAATGTGCAGTCAGCTATTATTCTTGTAGGCATGGCTGTTTTTAAACCAGATTAACTTGGTTTGATCTGCTTTAACATGCCCCTGAAAACTAGCCCTATATCAATTACCATGGCCTTATGTTCCTTTTTTTTGACTTTGAAATCAAAGCAAGAAATTCCATCAATCTTCTCTAATCAGTTTTGCTGCAGCAACGCAACTGATGATAGGTTATTGTAGAACAAATGGTTCTGTTCTCCATATGTGACCTGCAACCTCACTGGTTACAGTACAGCAGATTACACTCCTTCACAAGAACCATTTGATCTAAAACTTCACTTTTCACCTTCTCTGTGTCAATTCTGGGAAGCAAGGATTAGAATACCTCCATGTATTAAATCACCATTCTCTTTCAGTCCTGTTTCTCTTTATGAGCCAGGATGACTGCCATACTGTAATCTTCTGCTGTCCTCACTACTACGATATCTCAACAAAGAAGTCCTATAGCATCACTGAGAGTACAATGGATTCAGAACTTCAGGCATGAGTCTTCCAAGAAAACTGCACAGATCCATATTGCCTTTACTTACTGGAAATTAATCTCAAATGTTTTGCCTTCCCTGGTTCTCCAACATTCTGATTTCTTTTTAAATCTAGTACACATTCATCCCCTATGCTGACAAGTTTTATTAGTTCTGTCATTTTTCAAAATATTTTAACGATAATTTTGTCAACTATTTCTTCAACACAATGATCTTGTCTTTCTGTGTTAGCAACATCAGTAATCTGTACTTCAGCTGAAATGTTCACCATTGCTGTTCTTTTCCACATTGACTCCAGTGAGTTCGACCTTATCAGAAAGCTGAAAAAAATGTTGCAGAGGCTACACAAATCCTAAAGATCTTGAGACTGAACCATATTGTTACACGGATATCCACCTGGAGGGACCATCAGACATAGTGAATTCCTCAGAGAAACTGTTGGTTTACCAGATGATAGGGTTATATTTGAAATCTGTACTTCCTAGTGTACTTCTTAATCCCCTCAGTCCATGGCCTAGTGTACTTCCTAAAGTTATTTTTTAAAAGGGACAGTTTATTCAAAATTTGCCTTTTTTCCCCCATGTACTTATGAAAAAGGTGATTAGGAGAACGTAGGAGAGGGACTGACACTGGGAACTAAAATGGGGACTTCTAAACATGAAAGTAACTTGAGCTTAGGAAACAGATTCTTTATAGTTGTGGATTGCAACTGATTCTCATTTGTAATTCAGGAGCAGAGTGTGACATATAAGATACACAATTTAGCAAAACAAACAAGAAGTTCTGTGGCATTTTTAAAGACTAACATTTATTTATCGCATGAGCTTTTGTGGGAGAAAATCCCATTTCATTAGACTTTGAAGATGGAGGAATTTCTCCCATGAAAGCTGGTAGTCTTTAAAAGTGCCACAGAACTCCTTGTTTGTTTTGATGAGCTAGACTAACACTGCTACTCCTTTGGTACTTGACACAATAGCAAGGCAGTCTCTCCAGGGTGACAATATATACCATCCGAATCACCTCCAATACCCTTATGATCATGCTTCCTTAAATGGAGACAGGCTTCCCTTGGCCAGGCTCAGCTCGTCAAGAAAATAATTCGCTAGTTATGTCTTTATTCTATGACTTGTGAAGTTCTAGCCAGTAATTTCAACCTACGCTATCTTTCGCTAGCATCTCTGTACCCTGACTGAAGCCTGTACCGAAGGGCCTTGTATTATACTATTTTTCAGAGAGAATATGTGAGAAATAGTTTCTCTCTAATCTCAGTGCTATTATTTTCTCCAAAGCTTGTTAAATCTCTGAAACTGCACAATAAACACTTAGCTTAAATAACCACTTTTGACAAATAAAGGTGTCGTCTAACTTCAATAAGAAGTACTTGTTCGAGTTATCAACCTACAGAAGCAAGATAAAAAAATGCTGAAACTATGGAAATTATGTTCATAAGAAATTTTTTTCTAATATTTGATGATCACTAGATCTTTTATTATATCTGTCCATCACAAAACCACACTGAAATAGCATCAGGTTTCCCCTCATTCATAATTCTATGCTGTTCAGTGTTAAAGCACACATTTTATGATCCCTGGAGAAATGGATATACAAGTGTTCTCACTTTGGTGGACATCACTGATGAAAATCTGAGTAATATAATGTAACCCTACAATTACTCTGAAAGGTCAGGAATCCATCTGCAACTCTCCTCCAATCAGAAGTGGTGCCCGTATTCTGAATGATGTGTTGCTTGAAAGGATCCCTCCTAACTGCTCATATCTTTATGCTGATCGCTTTCTTTACGGAAGGACCTCAAGGCACCTGTAATGCTCCTTCCAACTCAATCAAATACATTCCATCTCAACTCTTGCCTAACTGGAAACAAAACTAGTACTTTTCTCCATGGCTATGTCTACACCACAGGATTCAGGTAAGTTGACTTAATAGGGTCGACTGAAAGTCGACTTTATTAAGTTGACTTAGTAAGGCCCCATTTGTTTAAGCTGACTTTATAAATGGATCCCCTGGCTTAAGTTGACTTTATAAAGTCAATTTAAATGGCTCTAATGCCCTAAGTTGACTCGATTAAGTCCACTTTAATGGGCATATAGTGCTGCTGACTTACTCAAGTCAACTTAACCCTTAAAGTCGACTTTAAGGGCAGGAGTTATTAAGTTGACTTAAGCAAGGGCTTAAATCAACCTAATGAACTCCAAATGTGCCCAGGGAGTTGCTTAAATCAACTTAAGCCTGCTTAAGTAGACTTAAGCCTCCAGTGTAGACAAGCCCCTTAAGTATTATGCATTAGCTGTTAGCATATAAAGAGGCTCTACTATGTTTTTTATTTGCCTTTTTTTGTACTGTTCTTTGAATTTTCAAAAACCTGTATGACAGGAGCTCTATGCTGTGATCTCCTCACAAGGGCAAATGACAAAATATAAACATATACTTTTACACAAGCAGATCCAATCAACTTAAGTGCTACAAATTAAATAGAGATTATAGACTCACTGCTCAGAATCCACATTCCAACAAAAAGACATCTAATAAAACATTAAACCAGGCAAGATTTCCCACTACTGTCATCCTGTCTTTTTGAGGAGGCAGAACTTTCTGGAGAACATTCTGAGGGAGGGGGTGTCTTTAGAGTGCAAAATGCTGACAGTTTCAGTTAATGCTGACTGTTTCAACTGCTTTCAATAAAATGAATAACAACTCTATAACTGGAAAGATACTAAAAGAGAGCTGGCATTGCCTTCTGTTCACTATTTTCAAACAATATGCTCAATACTATGTCCATCAACAAATAAGAACAGAGTGAGGGAAAGGAGTCAGAAATTACTTACACAACAATTAGCTGAATAAATTATACTGGGCTATCCATATGCATGTGCTGCATTAAGTCAGCTTTTCTTCTGGGTTTGCCCCTTCCTCCTGATTACCCTTCATAAATCATCCCCATTCACTAAGGTGCTGGCCACAATCACAGATTCTTTTCTTCTTTCTATAACACTTACATTGTCTCTTACGAGCTATTAATGTGCTTTTGTTACTCTCTAAGCCAAAATATTCCAGTTTGAGTCTGAAGCCTAAACCAGTGATGACAAGAGTGATTAAAGAAAATTAAAGCAAATAAAAGCTATCAATAAATTTACCGTACTGTCTTGTCTGTATCCTCATGTTGCTATTTAAAAATTTATTTAAATAAACAATATGCAAAAGTTTCATAATAGCAACAGCACTTGATATAATTCATACAGAAAGGAAACATAGTTTCCACTCTCTATGGCTTAAGCCTGCACCATGAAGTCAATGGAAATTTGGGGATCTGACCATGAATAAAGTCTCTGGGTGTTACTGTAATAAAAGTATTATATAACAGCAACAATAACAACCTTTATTTCAATGGAAGCAGGATTTGTTCTATATGATT
The DNA here is from genome assembly GCA_007922195.1 of Podocnemis expansa. NCBI lineage: Eukaryota > Metazoa > Chordata > Testudines > Podocnemididae > Podocnemis > Podocnemis expansa. Next base: position 13,142,271 of record ML681981.1, on the reverse strand, counting down.
ACACCCAACGGGTGCATTTTTTGCAGATGTTACTTAAGATCAATCCAGCTATCCTTATTCGGCGAAAACTCCTTTAAATAGGTTAGGATTTGGCTGTATTTCCTTTTTATCATGAAAATGCAATTACTGAATAGTATAACATTGCAATTATATTTATCCAAAATATATTTATGAAAAGCACATCACTACATGAAAGATAACTGCATGCAATAATCTCTACTGAAAAGAAGGACAATGGTATGAAATAATCTTCTCCCATGATGTATCAAAACGTGTCATTTTGAAAATCATTTTGGCTCTTTAAGTATAAATATACTCCATTATTCTTGTAGGCCTGCCAGGAAATCAGCGAGCACTCATTGTCTTTTGCCAACAAAAGTATGACTCTCTGTGAAGGAATTTTCTTGCAAATTTATAAACAAAGCCATTTAGAAAGTCCACTCTTGTAGGTAAGATATGACACTGATATATTCAACTGCACTGTAAAATAAAGCAGATACTAAGATACTGATTTATTAGGAGCAGTAACTATTTCACAGCAACTCCATTTAAACATGTAACACTTCTTCAGTTAAAAAATCTATTGTAAATTACACTTAGAAGTAATACATTGTACTAATGATTAAGAAGCATACATACCAGATATTCAAGAATTAAATTTAAAATACTCTGAGGAATTAATTTTGAAGTAGTGCCAAAATATTACAGTTAGGTTGAAGGAACAGCGACATTTGCAAAGTCTGACACATCACAAGCTACTAGGACTATAAAGTAATGTAACATACTTTACCAATGGATATCTAGAATTCTCAGTTTCACACTGACATACAATACCCCTAGCCATCCTCCACAAATCACAAGCCCAGAATTTAAAATCTCATCATTGCTGTTGAATCCATGGTGTGCTCCCCAGTCCTGGTACTGTTACAATTCCAAATAGGGCAATGCGAATAAGCGTTTGTTTGGTTGGTCCCTCCCTTCCCCCACTTATCTGGTAATTCCAAAAAATGGCGGGTGGGGAATTAGTTTTGAGTCCACCCAAAAATGAAGTTTTACAGAATTTTTAGTGAAAGGGTGAGGGGGGGCAAGATAAAAATTTTAGTTTCAGACTGGACAGAAAAACTGTAGGTAATGACAAGGAAACAAAAAGACATTTTAAAACAAAAAACTCAAAATGCTTCTTTTAGAAAACACCAAAATGAAATGTTTTCACTTTTTCAGTTCCCCCTCATCCTCTTAAAGTGAACAGTCCAGGGAAATAGGCATAAATTTACAAAACATTTTGGCATTAAAAAAATATAAAAAAATTCCCTTCTCACCCTTATGGGTGGTATGTGTCATCCTCAACCTCGGGTCCTCTACCAGAAGCCTGGGAGCTTGAGGGTTCTGCGCAGTATCTTAGCTGTTCCTAGCACTGCACTCTTCTGGACAGAGAGCTCTGATGTTGTTCCTGGGATCTGTTGGAGCCACTCTCCCAGCTTAGGAGTCACAGCCCCGAGTGCTCCTACCACCACTGGGACCACTTTGGCCTTCACTTTCCACATCCGTTCTAGTTCCTCTTTCAGGCCCTGGTACTTCTCCAGCTTCTCATACTCCTTCTTCCTGATGTTGCCGTCACTTGGCACTGCTACATCTATCACCACCGCTGTCTTCTGGTCCTTGTCTATTACCTCGATGTCTGGTTGATTGGCCAGTACCTGCCTGTCCGTCTGGATCTGGAAGTCTCACAGAATCTTAGCCCTGTTATTCTCCACGACCTTCTGGGGAATCTCCCATCTGGACTTGGGAGGGTCTAGCCCATACACTGTGCAGATGTTCCTGTACACAATGCCAGCTACTTGGTTGTGCCGTTCAGTGTATGCTGTTCCTGCCTGCATCTTACATCCTGCCACTATGTGTTGGACTGTCTCGGAAGCCTCTCTGCACAGTCTGCACCTTGAGTCCTGTCTAGTGTGGTAGACCCCTGCTTCAATGGATCTGGTGCTCAGTGCCTGCTCTTGTGCTGCTATGATCAGTGCCTCAGTGCTGTCTTTTAGTCCAGCCTTTTCCAGCCACTGGTACGATTTCCCAATGTCAGCCACCTCAACTATCTGTCGATGGTACATCCCATGCAGGGTCTTGTCTTGCCATGGCACTTCTTCTGCTTGATCTTCCTCCCATGTCTGCTGCTGCTGCCTCAGGCATTCTCTCAGCAGCTCATCTTTGGGTGCCATCTTACTGATGTACTCCTGGATACTCTGGGCTTCATCCAGGACAGTGGCTTTGACACTCACCAAACCCCGCCCGCCTTCTTTCCGGCTGGCGTACAGTCTCTGGGTGTTGGACTTGGGGTGGAAACCTCCGTACATTGTGAGGAGCTTCCGGGTCTTCACATCGGCAGCCTCCATGTCGTCCTTTGGCCAGCTCACTATACCGACAGGGTATCTGATGACTGGCAGGGCGTACCTGTTGATGGCATGGATCTTGTTCTTCCCATTGAGCTGGCTCTTCAGGACCTGTCTTATCCTTTGGTGGTACTTGGATGTTGCTGTCTTCTTTGCCTCCTCATCGTGGTTCCCATGTGACTGGGGGATGCCAAGGTACTTGTAGCTGGTCTGTATGTCTGCTATGTGGCCAGCTGGTAGTTCCACCCCATCAGTCTTGACTACCTTTCCTCTCTTTACTACCATCCGGCCACACTTCTCCAGTCCGAATGACATCCCAATATCCTCACTGTAGATCCGTGTCAGGTGGATTAGCGAGTCGATGTCTCGTTCATTCTTAGCATACAGCTTGATGTCATCCATGTAGAGGAGGTGGCTGATGGTAGTTCCACTCTTGAACTTGTATCCATATCCAGTCCTTGTGATTATCTGGCTGAGGGGGTTCAAGCCAACGCAGAACAGCAGCGGGGACAGCGCATCACCTTGGTATATGCCGCACTTGTTGGCCACTTGTGCAAGTTGTGTTGAGTTGACTTCCAGTGTTGTCTTCCACAGTCCCATTGAGTTCTTGAGGAAGGTCCTTAGTATCCTGTTGACTTTGTATAGCGCCAGACATTCACAGATCCATGTGTGCGGCACAGATTGGTCTGTCTAGACCTTGAGTCTTGGGCGATTGCTCTATCTATGAGCAGCTGGTGTTTTGAGCCTCTGGTGTTGTTCCCAATGCCCTTCTGAGCTGTGCTCAGGTACTAGCCCACGTGGTCCTGTAGCTTGGTGGCTATGATGCCTGATAGGACTTTCCATGTTGTGGGGAGGTAGGTTATTGGCCGGTAGTTGGACGGTGCTGTTCCCTCGTGGGGGTCTTTCATGATCAGCACTGTCCTGCCTTGTGTTAGCCAGTCTGGGTGGGAGCCTGCTGCTAGCAGCTGGTTCATCTGTGCTGCTAGGCGTTCATGCACTGCTGTTAGTTTCTTTAGCCAGTAGGTGTGGATCATGTCCAGGCCAGGTGCTGTCCAGCTCTTCATGTTCTTGACCCGCTGTTGGATGTCGGCTACTGTGATGGTGACTGGTTCCTGTTCTGGGAGATTGCTGTGGTCTCTTCTCAGGTCCTGCAGCCACTTTGCACCCGTGTTATGAGTCTTCTCTTTCTCCCATATGTTCTTCCAGTACTGTTCAATTTCTGCTGTTGGTGGCTCTGCTGTTATTGTGTTGTTGCACTGCAGTTGGGAGTACACCTTGGATGGTTCTTTGGGGAACAGGGCATTTATCTTTTTGACCTCTGCTTCTCTAGTGTATCTCCTTAGCCTGGTGGCCAGTGCTGTGAGCCTTTGCTTAGCAGTCTCTAGGGCTTCAGATGGAGTCAGGCCCTTGTATTTTCTCAGTAGCCGAGTCTTATCCTTAATCTCTACACCCTTCTGTAGTTCCACCAGCCGGCTAACTTCTCTCCCCGTTGCCTTGATCTTATCCTCCAACCTCATTTTCCAAGGGGGGTATGTACTGCTGTTCTTTTTGATTGTGTAGCCAAGCATCTCCAGGATTACAGAGGCTGTAGCGTATACCAGTTCATTGGTTTCAGTGATGGTGGTAGTAGGTATTGTCATTAGGGCTCTATTGGCATCTTCTAGCATACTATCTGATGGTACTTCTCCAATGAGCCTTGATAATCGGTCTCGAGGGTTGACTGTAGCTAGTTTATCCGTGATCTTATGCCTCATGTCAGCTGCTGTGTTCTGTAATGGAGGGGGTGGCAGTGAAGTTCCAGCTTCAGGTGGTGGCTGCACATCTAGTTGTTCTTCTGGAGCTTCTTCTTGAGTCTGGGAGGTAATGTGGAGTTGGTCTATCTCCAATTGTGAGAGCAGCTGCCTCTTTACTATGTTGAAGCGTTGGGTAACTAGCTGTTTCTCAGTTAGTGTGGATGTAGGTCTTTGTCCATCCATAGTCCCCTCCTGCGTTTCATGTATCCCCTCTCATTAGGTCTGCTGTTGTAGTAGCATTCCATCAATTCCAGGTTCTCTTGTCTCATCCATGCATGGTTTGTTCCAGTAGCCCACTTATCGTCAGATTGTCCTGGTTCCCCAACATCTGGTGTGGACCTTGTTAGTCTGGGCAACGTCCGAGCCGGCATGACTCTCCTAGTTTGTGTCTCTCTCATATTTGAGGTAGGCAAGTGAGGCGTTAGGGGGTCTTTTGCCCAAGGACCCCTACTGGGAAGGTAGGCAGGTACCCACCGGGATTCAAACCCCGGTCTCCCGTATCAAAGGGCGTCGCTCTTAACCACTACGCTATCCAGTCACCTATATGTAACCAAAAAAATGTTTTAGCCAATAAATTGCACCCAGCACTTGTTCCAGGTGCAAGTTACTGTAACATGAAGTCTTTCCTACTTTGCTCCAGCTAAAGCTAACTGCAAAGTATCCCAAGGTCAATTCTGGTAGCTATAGACTGCCAGCACACAAGAGATTTCTGGCCAACACCCTTTTTCCCAGCTACAGTCCTCATGCATGTGATCATAAGAGAGGTGCCACAGGCAAAGAGAATCCCACACAGGCTGGAGCTGATGGATTTAAAGCTTCTCACTACCAAGAAACACACAGCAGGCCGAATGCACTGGAGGATTGGTACTAATGTTTCAGAAACTGCTGTAGCTAATCGTTTGCATCATTTAAAAGCTGTATTCTACAATTTTCGGTAGCATTCTGAAGATGGCATTTACCAGTTTTCTATCACCAGATGTTCTTATCTTAGAACTGAATTGGGGAAAACAAAAAGAATGATAGGATTTTAAGTAAATGTATCTTGTGACTTGTCAGGAATACAACAATTTTCAAAGAAAACAGTCAGCTCCCAGTTCTTAGTTACCTGGAAATCAGACATTTCATTAAGGGTTAAATACACGGCCTGATCCACACATTTATTTCTATCTTCTCATTGAATTTTAAGATTTCATTTAAGAATACAAAATATGGGTAAGCACAACAGAGTAAGCAAAGGGTGAAACTGAAATAAAACTGTATTTTTTTTGTTTTCATAAATTAAAGACAGCCCTATTAAACTAAAATACCATACACCTTTTTCTAAAATAGCTATTCTATTTTTCACGTATTTTTCTGGAGCTGAATCCTGAGGTCTTTACTAAGTTTTCCCTTGGTCAAATTCCCATTAAAGTCAATGAGAGTCTACCTGATTAAAAAATCAGGGTAGAGGGAGAACCATACTAAGGATCTGAAGATACAGTTCATGAAAAGTATTCAGGTATGTCACATTTCTTGTATAATAAATAATATTTCAGACTCAAAAAAGAATTAACTTTCTCCATCATTACAGCTAAATCATGCGAGTAGTTAGTGGGACCTAGAAGCTCCTAGTTTATAATTTTTCCATGCTGACTACTAAGAAGCTCATGCTTTGTCCACAAGAAATACCCTATAGCTTCTGAGCAGAGTTGACTGAGAATATATGCCAAAATACCAATATAACTATTCTACAAGAAAAAAGTCTTGATTTCATTTTTTTCCTTGTCTACATTTCCAATTTAGGAGGTAAGAGTGGGACAAAATTTTCAAAGCTGACTTGGCAAGTTAGTCACAAACTTCCATCGCTCTCAAAAGAAGTGGTAAAAACAATCAAAGTCCTGCGGCACCTTAAAAACAAACATATTTCTTCAGGCATAAGCTTTTGTGGGCTGCAACCAACTTCATCAGATGCAAAAGAAGATGTGTGGCTGTTTGATCAGTCTTAAAAATTTCAGTATTCATTTTTAAAAATTATTGTTAAGGTATCCCTTAGATTGGGGGGGTCTCAAACACACGGCCTGTGGGCTACATGTGGCCTCTAAGCTATTTCCTGTGGCCCACAATGACACTATTGTTACCGATATTTGCAATATCATGGTATGAAAAGGTTTCAGTGGTGCAGTCTGTGGGCTAACATACTAGTCCTCATGCGGCCCTATATTATTCCTCAGGTGACCCTTGTGGTGATTTGAGTTTGAGACCCTTGCCTTAGATATAAAGAAAAAAACTGACCCAGAAACTACATTAAGTTATATATGAAGTAATTAAAACATTTTGTCTTACCTCATTAAATCTTGTCACAAGATCTTCAATAGCATTGTGTTCACCGTTTTGGGAGGAAAGAATAGTTGCAGATATGGAAGCTTTAATGCATGGGAGTTTGCTCTGACACTCAGCATTACCCAAGTCCCTGGTTAAGAAGCAGAGGTAGTCAATGGGTAAGACCTTTCGGTAGAGATCCTGCTCCTGTTCAGTCAGAATACTAGCAACCTCCTCTGGGAACTGAATGAGGTGCTGAAGGTCTACTAGCTCTTTACTGATACCAGCTACATTGGAGGGGAGTATATTTGAACCAGCCATAGATGTGCACAGTTGACGTTCTAAAACAAAACAAATACAAAATTATTATTTAGCTTATTTCCTTCATTATTGCACTCGACTCACACAAACATGCTATGACTGATTTTTTGTTATTGCTGTACATTATCTACTTAACAACACAGGATTTCATATGTGACATTTAAATAATATAATAAATTGTTTTAGTTATCATTCTTTTCCTAAACATCTACAAAACACTACCATCTACAGTTAATTAGGCAGGTGGAGAACTGGGACTTTTGGGACCACTAAGACTAATAATTTAGGCAAAACATTACTGCTTTATTTGTTCTTGGGTTTCCCAACCATTAACCTCTGTCTGTTTAATTCACCTGTTAGGTCTTGTCACAATTTTACATAAGGTACTCTCTAGAACAGGGGCTGCCTTTATTTTGCTTGTCCGTAAACACGTAGCATAAAGGCACCCTAGTCATTAACTGGGGTCATTGGGCACTATTGCAATATTAATAATATATAACAATATAAATCAATAACTATGTGATAATTTTTCTTACTAATAACACTGCTCAGAAGTTATTATTCATTTGCACTCATTGTACTTTTTCATGTAAGAAAATGTCCAAAGATTAAATACAGTTTTCTTTCATCTAAAGAAAAAAGCATATATTTAGAAAGGTGTGTGTTCTATCTGTCACTGCAAAGGAGATTCAAAACAGTTTTACGATATACAAACAGTGATGTTTCTTGAAAACTAAAGTCTTTTCTAAGAAAGAAGAGGCCAAGCCTTGCAGGTCCACAAATATTCCAGAATGGTTATTGAGACTTCTGAGCAGTTATATTTAAAGTGGGCACTTCTGAATAAGTTGTTCAAATTCAATAACCTCTATCCATATTCAAACAACAACAAAACAAAACAAAACAACAACAACAATAATAATAATAAAAATAATATATTTTATCATGTCTTTCTCCTTCCAGTGAGAGGTTTTGAGGAGGGATTTTGTTTTTAAAAATGTCTCTGGTTTCTATTTGTCCATATAGTGTAGTCTCTGTCTAGGCCTATCTTTTACTAATAATTCTGGCCTTACACAAATGGAAAGTATTGCGTCTGCCGTCTCATCAATCATCTCCATGACTGATCCTTGTTCGTTTCCTTATTGTGAATGATACGCGCTCATCTAATCAAATGTCATCATCAACAAGTTGGTAGCCAAGAAGTCATTAAATGTCAAAGCATGTGCTTATGGAAACCAAACTAAAGAACTTCTGGTTTTAGTTAGCATGAAGGTTTGAGAAAACATCCCCTTCTCGACCCATATCATTGTCCAACTCTACCAAAAAAAGGACAGAAGACCCGATATGAATTTAATCAAGCCACAATTTTGCTCTTAGATGTCTGGAACTACCAACAGATGTCAATGTACAGTTCAGATGACTCCATGTTCGTTCATTAACCACCCAATGGCTTCTGCCAGCCACTCTTTATTTTCCATCCAGGTCCCTCAGCCAACCCATGGCTTGGACCTTACCAGTCACCCTCAACCCCTTTATAGGAGGTAGTTATGGTGAGCTGTAAGAAACAGGGGTTGGCTCCCTGTTGTACCAACCATAAGAGCCCTGAACTAACTTCCTATGTTCCATTCCCTTTTCCAACACCTCCTTTTTAAGTCCTTCATAAAATCATTTATCTGGCCTCATGATGCCTTCCCTAAGAACATCTGCCACACACTTACAAAATGACTTGTGACACACAGCCTATCCTCCTTTTCTTCTCATCATAACAAGGCCTCCCTGAAATCCACTTGCGGGGAAAGTGCAAAACCTCACCCTATCTAAACCAATATGGTAGTGATGGAAAAATTCCTTCTCAGCCTCCCTAGAGAGACTAGTGCAATGCCCACAGCAGATCCTAACCAAACTTAGTATTTACTACCTCCAGAGGGAGAGGGGGAGTGCTGCTTTGCCAGCTCCATGGAAAAAGACTTCTAATACCCAGGCATGACCCTTTTATCCTTTCCATACTTACATTCTCAGGGAATGAGTCAGTTTTGACATGCTGACCCCTGCTCCAGTTTTTGTCACTGCTTCTGACCACTTTCTTCCCCTTCTCCCATTGCAAGGCCCTGCTACTCTTCCTTTGACAAGCACAGACAACATACTCCTGCTTACTCTTTGCCTCATGATCATCCTACCCATCTATTGTGCTGAACAATTATGAAAGGCTTTGAGGTTCAAGAAGAGTAAGCTTTCAAAAGTTTATCTAAACTAATTCTATTTGGCTGTTTTAGGACAAACATGCTAAACTAGAGACAGAGAGAAAAGAGTGTCAGTCAGTCAGTTTTAGTTAGGCAGTTAGTTAGTTAATTTTACATCACAGGAATGTTGCAAGTATTGATTATAGACCCTTCCCAATTAGGCTTCAGGTCAGGTCATTGGAACAGAGACACCCATTTTTGCTCTGGTGGATGACAACTTGCTGTCCAATGAGAGAAGAAATACAGTGGGGACCCGTTAACGCGCGACCCATTTGCACGCGGATCCGCTTAACGAGCACTCCGGTCATGTCCCCCGAAGCCATTAACTTAACGCGCGGGACTCACTAACGCACGGTGCCTAAAGGCGGAAGATGGCCTGGGCATGGAAACGCATGAAGTAAGTAGCAACTTAAGGAGTCCAGCGCGCTAGCTAAAAGGGGAAGTTGGCAAGGGTGCGGAAACAGGTAGAGTGAGCCTTCCGGTGCTGCACTCTGATTTATTTATTTATTTATTTATTTATTTGCCACGGTCCCATCTGCGTGCAGTCCCTTTAACACGTGGTCATGGGGGCTTGTCCCCCGACACCCATGCATTAACAGGCCCCCACTGTATAACCATCCACCCCGCTGGACCTCTTGGAAACACTTGATACTGTCAGTCACCTAGTACTTCTATCCTGCCTCTAAGGCTATGTCTACCTCAGCCAAAATTAGTTTGGACTTGTTAGTCTGAACTAAGAAGTTTGAGGTTAGTTTGAACTAAACTCAGATTACTTTGAACTAACCTCATGCTTCTAAGTTCGAACTAACCATGTGTTCTAGTTCAAACTAACGCTTAGTTTGAATTAGAATGCGCAGTTATTTTGAACTAAGTGGCTTAGTTCAGATTTCTTAAATTGGAATTAAGCATTAGTCCATGGCTACATTGCACCTAGTTCAAACTAAAATTCGAACTAAGTACGTAAGTCCAGACTAACCAGGGGTACTAACTAGTTTGAACTAAGCGTTCCTTAGTTCAAACTAAGACATTTCTCAGTTTGAACTAGGGAAAGCCTGGTGTGTCCATGGGCTAAGTTAGTCTGGACTAAGCCTCCTTAGCCTGGACTAACTTGCCAGTGTAGACATAGCCTAAGAGACTGAAGAAGCTAATGGAAAGGCTTTGGAATGGATCATGCGTTTTTTCATTGTGTGAAACAATAAAAATGTTATAGGGAGTTGTTCTTCCATTGCCAGGGCTCACAAGAGTCCTACAAGTTTCAATCCTCTTCCCTATCCTGTTCAATATCTACTTGAAGCCACTAAAAGAGCTAGCAAAGGCTAACATGTTCTAGTATGCATACAAACAAGGAGTCCTCACCCAAATATGTAGCTCCCTTCCAGCTAGCCTTAACAGCACTCAGTGAAGAGTAGCTGTTCCCTGACCAGTAGAAACCTGTTAAGATTTAGGTAATGCTGGTAACAGACAGGTGTTCTGAAGCATTCATCTCCTCCATTAAAGTCCAACCATTAAAGGCATGCGCCTTCAGATTAGACTGTTAATTGATTCATACCTAGAGCTTGTATTAAACTCTTTATTCTGTTTAGACACTTAAATACTTGTGATAGCAAAGAAAGCCCAGTTTCATTTGAAACTGGCAAAGTACTATAGTCAGTTTTATTGGACACTGCTTTGGCCATGGTAATCTATAAATTTATAACCTCTAGGTTCTACTACTGCAATTCCATACACTTTATTCCCTCTAATTTTTAATAGGCTGTGTGTACAAAAAATCTTTTGTGCAAATTTTTGAAACCAGTGCCCAAATTTGTGCATGCTCCAGTGAGCGTGGTCAAACTTGTGAGCACAACAAAGCAAGTGTGTATGATGCAAATAACATCTAAATTTTATTTTGATATGGTGATGGAAATGATTTTATAAATTACAAACCCTTATTTGAAACATGCTACTTGAATCTGCTTTCTTAAAGTAGTATAAAAATATTAGCACTGCTGAATTTTTTTGTGCAGGCTGTATTTTGTTGTGTGAGCAGGTTTCATGACCTGTGTGCACTCGCACACGTGCACAGCTTAGAGGGAACATAGCTGAGGAATGAGGACCAGCACACTGAAGAACTGAGGACACACTGGTGTGCACTCATCCTATTAGAAACACCCTAGGCTCACATACCTGAAAAACAAAATCTTTACAGCTTTTTTCTTCCCTACCAAAGGAATTCTCTAGTTAAGCATATGAGAAAAATAGTTAAATCTGCCCTTGGTGATTCAAACATAGAAAACTGTCCTTAACTGAAAAAGAAAACTCACTCTAGAAATGGTGTCTCTCTGAGTTTTCTGATCCATCCTACAAGCTGGACTGAATTTATCCACAAAAGGCCTACTGTACTTCAAACAACAGACTATTTTCACAGGAACACAACAAGCATGCAACCTTAATTACCTTATAATTTTAAATATCCACACATTTCGTACATGTGCAGTATATAAGAGAAGTCCCATAGAAGAAATACAGCATGGGGTAGTGGGAGAGAACACTGTATAAAGAGCACAGTGAAGTGCTGTAGCTGACTTTGTTTGCTTTGCTGGACTCTTATCATTTTTGTGGCTGAAATATTTCCATGCAATTTATTTGGGATTTCCTAAATATGAAAAATAGGGAATTTACTTAAAAGGACACTACCAAGGTATTTTTCATAAATTTTAAAAAATGTGGAAAAGAAATTAAATGAATGCCTGTGTTAACTATCTGCAACCATTTGTATAACTGCTCCATGCCTGCATTTGTATTAATGAATCTATAAAATCTCTTTGCTTACTGTCTTCCAAACATAAGAAAATTATTAATTATATTATATTGTAACAAACTTGAAATTAACCTCTGTTTAATTATGGTATTGCTTTTATCATGAATAAATAGAAACTTCTTATTGTGTGGTTAGTTATATAACTACAGGACTGCTGACATGAACTATTTTTTGAATAAAATTGCAGAATTGGCTTTCAACCTATTGTTTAAAATATACAGAATCTGTAGAAAGATAGAAAATAAGCATCCCAAACTTGTGGGCACACAGATGTCAACAGCATTAATTTTGGTTACAGTTTTAGTGTCTAACCATGCTCATCTTACTCAGGCAAAAGTCACATTACATCCAATGCAAAATTTGAGTAAGGCTGTAGCATGGAACCTTTATTGTCCAAACTCAAATTCAGCAACTCAAACTTGACACCTCTAAAAAGATAAAATGCAGAATCATAATGAATTAGGACACTGAGGGAAAAGCAACTGCACTAACAAAAGAAGTATGACTTAGAAACAGTGAACCTCATGTGGAGATGAAAATTGCCTTTCAACAAGGTTTGATGAGTTTATAAAGAAAACCTGCAGTTAATGTCTTCCCTTCATGTAGTTCGGTTTTGATACTAATATCTATTTTAAGGAAAAGAGTGTCTTAGCTATACTAAAAACTGTAATGCAAAAGGAAACAATAGGACATGTATAATCACTAAAAAAGAGCCCACTTTTTTTGGAAATTTTATGTGGAAAATTATGTGTTCTGAACACACGTGGACTGCAATAGATATGGTAATGAAAGCAGTTATTTATTTAGTAGCACTTCGCACCTGAAATCCTCAGTTAGATCTGCCCTTTTTAATTGCACACTTTGCATCTACTAAATTGGGCTATTCTGAATGACATGATTTAAAATCCATAAAGTTTGGTTTTTCTACTGTTATCAAAGGTAACATGTACAGCAGATTAAATGACTGAACACCTATCCTTGATATCTCACACTAACACCCCATCTAGTCCAGCATCATCCAGTAGCCATGGTAAAAAGAATCCAATAAAGAAAACAACTAGTTACACTATAGATTTCACTTAAGGGTTTAAATGCTTTACATTTCAGCCTGCAGATCCATGAGAACAAATGTTAAGTTACAACAAAAAGGTATCAGTAAGCTGTGATGATATCTTGGCCCTATTGAAGTCAATAGCAAAACTCCCACGGACTGTAACAGGCTAGGTTACACCCTGGTTCCTTTAATTGCAAGACTGTAAGAAATATTTTCTCCGCACAGTACTTAGTTTTGTTATGAGCCAGGGAAAAGCAGTTTCCCAACAATGTACATTATCAAGAACTATAGGAATACTGTCCAGACTATTCATTGCGCATACTAAAAATACAAAAAGCACTCTGTTCAGAAAAATAAGTGCTTTAGTTGACTTAATAAAAGCCCAGTGTCGACATGGCTTTCCTTAAGTTGACTCAAGGAAGGTTAAGTCGACTTAAGGCTCTAGTGTAGACATACCCATTGATATGTCCTATCTTCTTTCCAAAACTACATTTCACTAAAATAATCAAAGATTCAGAGGCCCAGAACATTCTATCTCCAGGGGACACAATGTTCTTTTTCCAAATCCAGTGACTTGGGGCACCACTGTAAACTAAGCACCACAATGCTTTGGAAGAGGGAAACCTTGTAACTGCATGAGATTTGAATTAAAGCTGATGCTCTAGTAACCCTCCATAGTTTCACAAGAAACACTATATTTCTACATGTAACACATTCAAGAATGGCACTACATGTTTCAGGAATAAAAATATAACGTAAATTCATTCAGTTTACATACCATTTCAACTATTGCTTCCAAAGCAGCAGTCTTCTTAATATTGGTGCTGACTGTTAACTGTGCTTGAGTATATTAGATTCAAATACACAACAATCTCATGCCACTTAGATCAACCATTGGTCTAAACACACCAAACTATTTGCACTTTTGGTCAGATGCACTGTGTACTTGCTGTACTTCATAGTTTGGTATCATTTGCAAATTTGATCTACATTGAATTTACACTGTCCTTCAGATCACTAGTTTGTTTACCTACAGTTACAAAGCAAAAAAAAGAAAAGACTGAAGAAGAAAAATAATCTGTGTTTATGATGTTCACCTACTAAACCTCGTATCGTAACCAAGGGCACTGTAGGTGTTTACTGATGTACATTTACGACACTTTGCTCTCAGACAGAATCTAATTTGGGGGGCTTGCAAAGGACAACAATCAAATTGATAATTTGTTGAATTGGTTCTTGTGGGCTGAACAATATTGGCATATGCTTTTAGTGGCTCTGACCAGCATATTGGATATCAGCAGACAGCTAAACATGGAGTGCTAGTAACCTTGACAGGAAGTCACATTTTTTAAATCAATGTTTATATTAAGGACAGGCAATGAGTTTCTTTTAAACATGACTCTCAACTCTGCTTTCTTGTTACATCAGTTACTGTAATCATATTTTTTGACCCATGTCCATAAAAAGATGTAAGAGTAAAGTAACTTTATTACTTAATACAACCTGCCTATGCTACTTCTGACTTAAAACTGACTGCAAAAATGATCCATATATCAGGATCTGGATAGGTCAAAGTATATCAGATCTACAAAGAAAACACAAATGGGCATGGGAAAGCAATCTGCTTTGACCATAAAAGGTGTGCATAAATGCTCTCATGAGACACAACCAATACACACATTAAAAAAAAAAAAACAACATTCCCTTACATTTACAAGCAGTGTTAACAGTAACCAAGATAAAGATTCTATTCCTATATTAATGCCTAAAGAAAGTATTATTCTGCCCACTAATAACCATTGTTATGAGGCTGTCTGTAAGTTTTCCAGTGGTGCCACAGGAATGGCTGTAACACAGATGAACAATGAATGGCCCATATAGTTTGGCAAACCTTTAAAAAAAATGATCAGAGCAGGGCATAAAATGTCTCTATGAAACCTAACTGTGCAATACTATACCACAGGGATTTTTATTAATTATTATCATTATTATTATTATTATTATTATCCCCTGCCAGTTTGATGATTCAGCTATTAAAATGCCAAGTTCAAATTTGGCATGTACAGTTTCATCCTAGGGGTTAATATGCTTTTCAACTATGTAAAAAAAGTTTGACCTCAGCTATAAAAACATCTTTATTTTATACAGAGTTCTTTATGCCCCAGGTGTAGGCAGGGTGGTAAAGTTAATTTAAAAAAATTTAAAAAAACACTTAAAAATGCAATTATCTATTTTTAATTGTACCTACTTAAGATAAATCAGATTCTGATTTATATGTTCTTAGTTCTGTGCTGTTTTTCCATTTTAGGCTTGAATTGTTGTAGTTTTATATTTACTTCATTTCCTAATTGTTAACATAAGTTCAGATTTTACATAAAGATTTTTTCCTATTAGGAAGCTTCATATTTAAAATGCTCACCTATGATAAAAACATGAGCCAAAGGTCTCACTTACATCCCTCCTATGAGATCACAAATTCACACACAAATGCTTTTGTAATCTTGCAGCCCCACCTTCCAATATGTAGAACGTCTGTAAGTGACAAAAGCAGAAATGCTTCAACCAAGCTCTCCATCAAAGCCTACAATCTGAATTCAATGGAATTTGTGCTCTTATATTACTTAGGGTATGTCTACACTGTAGGCTTACCTAGAATTCTTATCTAGGTTTTAGCCAATCCCCTGGACTATCCTCAAACAACCACCTTATGCCCAGAATTATATATGCTTTGAACCCAAGCTTTCTTGCATGGTTGAGGTTATAGGCTACAGCAGTGGTTTCCAATCTTCTTGGCCCAAGGGCCACAGATATGTTTACCAGTCTACACCAGCAGGAATTCCCCCACTCCCTACCCACAGCAAGGCACAAGGAGTTCAGTAAGAAGGCTGCCTCCTTGCTGATCTTCTGTCTTCCTGGCTGCAGCAGGGAAATCACACACATCTTGCAGCCCTGGGTGCTTCACCTGGATCTCTAGGCAGTGGCTCACTTGTGCAGCCAGAAGACTGAAAGATCAGTCCACCCTTCCCTCTGGCTCCAGAATGGACCCCAGCACCTAGGGACCTCGACAAAGCAGTTCTCTCTGCTGGAGCCAGGAGAGGGGAATGCTGATCTCCCACCTCCTTGGCTGCAGCAAGGAGCCTGCACCAGTCTTTTAGCCCTGGGGAATGTGCTCTGACTGGGCCCTTAGGCAGCAGCTCCCTTCTGCTGCCATCAAGAGGGGAGCTGTGCATCACTGCAAGTTCCCACAGGCCACTTTTGGCCACCAGGCCACAGGCTGGGAACCACTAGGATACAGCCTGTGTTTAATTCAGGCTCTGACCCAAACACTTTGCTGTGAGGATGCAACTAAAGTCCAAGTACTGAAGTTCAGCCTCTGATAATCCTTCAATGCCATCTCACAATTTCTTAGGTGTGTATGTTCCAACCCTCTTACTCACTCATTTCCTATTGGCTTCCTATATAACAGAAGCTACCTGCCAATTTATAAACCTGGTTGATATGTAATCTGTCATTCCATGAAGCCTGATGTAATTCTGTGGGACTCAGTTCACCCTGGTTCAACAGCTGTAGGAGATGCTGTCCCAGTCTGCTGCTAGCTGGCCAGAGTGCCAGGTTAACCTCTACTGCTAGTGTCTGCTTAACCTCTACTGCTAGGACAGTGAGGCAAGAAGCGTGATTTTGTGAGAAGCATCCAAAATCTACACTGGCATGAAAACATCTAAAAGAAGCTGGTAGAAGTGGGGATCAAGCAGAAGGCCATCCAATGTGGGGAGCACATTAAAAACCTAAAGTGAGTCTACTGTAAGATAAAGACATCCAGCAACACTCCAATTACCTGCCCCTACCATAAAGAGCTCAATTTGGTACTCATCATCGTTCAGACACAGAGCTGTAGCCCTGCATGACAAGCTGTTCAACAGAGATGGTATAAGTTTTAGACCGGAGGCAGACAGGAAATCAGTGATACCAACTCTTAAGATGTTTTTCAAGTGACGGTATTTTGGCTGCAGCGGATGCTCCAGACCTCAAGAAACATGGGGGAGCCTGATGCATGGATCCCCTCTGATTGGTCACCTGCCCCACTTGTCTTCCTCCTAGCACAGCACAGACATTCATAGTAGCTGTAGACAGAGCTCTTTCCCTGTCCTGCCTCTGTGACCAAATACATTCTCACACGAGGGACCAAAAGGAGCCCAGCAGCTCAAGACAGCTCTGCTGGCCTGGGGAACAAGCTGGAGAGGAAGAGGCACTGGAGAACACACAGGAGTAGGGCTGAAACTATAGTTTCCTCCCTGGCTGCCACCCTATTACCTGTTATTATGGGGAAATAGCAGCGTAAGTGGGAAGATTTCTAGGTGGCAACCAGTATAGTTATTCTTATGGAGGACATTACCTACAATGGGATGGCTTTTAGCATTAAGGGTGGGAATTACACAATTTCCCTGACCTCCTTTCCACCACAACCCCATGCTCTGTGATGGATTCCAAACGGAAAAATAATTTAAACATGCTGTGATGGGGCATACCAATCCTGCACTGGGCCAATGGGAAGGGACCAAGAACTGTGAGCCCACACACCATATCCCCTTGTATCTGCTGCACATGCTCCAGATGAAAGGGACAGATAAAAGAAGGAAGCCCAGCTCAGTATGGGCTGGCTGCGGAGGAGGAAAGACATGTTCTGGAAGCTCAGATGGGGGCTCAATGGAGAGCATCAGCAGCATCAGCAACTGGTCCAGTGCTTTCCTGTCACGCTGTCATCCCATCCTACATGGACAATTATGATGCACCGCCACCGCCAGGACAGAAGAAGTGCAAGATCTTTATTACTGGCCACTCCCCAGGAAGATCTGGGGAGTTGGCCAGGAAGAGCTCTAGCTTATGCTGGCCCTGTGCATTGTACAGGAAATGCACATTGAGTCAGCGAATCCCATCGTCCATGTTCCAAAACCTGACAGATCCAGAAGGTTCTGCATAGACTTCCAGCAAGTCAGTGCCATATCCAGGTTCAATGCTTATTCCACACCCTTGGTAGATGAGCTGCTTGAGCAGCTGGGAAATGCCAAGTTTATATCTCCCCTTGACCTAGTAAAAGAGTACTAACAAATTCCTTTGATCCCAGCCTCCTGGGTAAAGTCAACATTAATCAATTCACCATCCCATTGGGCCTTTTCCAGTTTATCACCCTGCCTTTCAGATTATGTAGACTGCTGTAACTTTCCAGCTGTTATATAACAACTGCTGCACCTGCATGATCAATACACTGTGGCTTATACTGATGATATAATAATACACGGCCTCAGATGGGAAGATGATCCTAGGCTCCTCATCGCAGTGCTGCAAGTCCTTGGTGAAGTGCAGCTAACTGCAAAATCCCCCATATCTCGCCTAGGACAGGAGGTAACATATATGGGAAACATGGTCGGGCAGGGACAGTGGCACCCACTGGCAGATAAAATCAGAGTGTCTGTCCCCACCCAGACCAAGAGATAGATGAAAGCTTCTCAGACTGGTCAGCTATTATAGATGCTTTATGACAGTTTGCCACTTTACCAGTGCCCCATATGGACCTAATGAAAAACTCCCAGTCCAAGAGGGTACAGTGGTCCAAGGACTGCAAAAGCCCTCTCCAGACCCTAACACAGCTGCTGTGTCAGGAGCCAGTCCTATTCTACTGGACTTTTCGAAGTGGATCATATTGGCGCTTCAGAGATTGGTCTGGGAGAGGTTCTCTCGCAAGAGCACGAGAGAGAACAAAACACAGTACTCTGTCTGGGTAGAAAGTTATTCCCTCATGAGACAAGATGCCTGACAACAGAAAAGAGGCACTGGCAGTGAAAGGGGCCATTGAAGACCTACATTATTATTATCTACTGGGGAATCCACTCCAACTCATCACCAATCATGTGCCCTTTTGGTGGATCCATTCCATGAACGACACCGATGCCAAGAGTACCTAGAATACTGTGTTCAGTTTTGGGCTCCCCACTACAAAAAGGACAGGGACATGCTAGAGAGAGCTCAGAGGAGGGCAACCAAAATGATTAAAGGGTTGGAGCACAAGCCCTATGAGGATAGACTGAAAGCATTAGGCTTATTTAGTCTGCAGAAGAGAAGATTGAGGGGGGATTTGATAGCAACCTTCAACTACTTGAAGGGATGCTCTAAGGAAGACGGAGCTCGACTGTTCTCGGTGGTAACAGAGGACAGAACAAGGAACAATGGTCTCAAGTTGCACTTAGGGAGGTCGAGGCTGGATATTAGGAAAAACTTTTTTACTAGGCGAGTGGTGAAGCATTGGAATGAGCTGCCAAGGGAGGTGGTGGAGTCTCCATCTTTGGAGGTGTTTAAGGCCCGGCTGGACAAAACCATGACTGGGATGGTTTAGTGGGAGTGGTCCTGCCTCTGGCAGGGGGTTGGATTAGATGACCTATGAGATCCCTTCCAACCGTAAGATTCTATGATTATCAGATGGTAGCCCTCCCTCCAACCTTATGAGTACAAGGTATTTTACTGCCCAGGGCAAGCCCAAATGTTGACTTCTTTTCCCCAGTGGGATGGGATGGGGATGAGGCAGGACTGCAATAGATCTTGACTTGAAGGGGAAGGTTGCTTAATGAGGTATACCAACCTTATAGGGGGCCAAAAGTGCCAGACCAATCACTGAGGGCCCAGGACAGCATGCCCCTTTGCATGCTGCACATGCTCCAGAGGGAGGGGACAGATAAAAGGAGGCAGCCCACCTCAGTATAGGCTGGCCGTGGGTCAGGAAGGAAATGCACTCTCGGCTTCTAAAGAGGTGCTTTTGATTCTCCAGCAGTGGCAACCATGGATCCAGACTAAGCTGCAGATGAGCAGCCAACCACAGAGACTGACTGGGAAGCTAAGCATTGACAACCTGGGAGATGCCTGCAATGAATCTGGTAATAGGAAGTAACTGAGGGAATATAACAGAATCCGATTCTTTGACCATTAAATGGGAATATCCTGACTTCTTTGGGCTCTGGGTACGAACCCAGTGGAGTTGAGTGGGCCTAGGTTCATTCCCCTTTCCCCAAATACTGTTGCCTGCCTGAGCCAGGAGGCTGATGGCCCACAGACTTTTTGTTTGCTGAGCCCTGAGTCCCCCTATTTGAAATTGCCTGATCTAGCAGGGAAATCCTGATGATTGAGTGACAGGGTGTACCTGTCCGGCACTAGGCCAACAAGAGTGGCTCCACTCAACACACACGGTTCCCTGTGGCACATGCAACTAGCACTTCATTCGTATTACATTTAAACTGATTATTTGAGAAAACAAAGCTGGGATTACAGGTTTAGCAAGTGTTAGTGAATATTTCAGCATATACAGATTTCTTTGTAACTCTCTTGCTCTAGTAGACTGAGAGAGTTATACCGTTACCAAGATTAGAGTACTGTCACAGACAGCCAGGATTACAAATCCTAGCAATTGTATTAATTAAAAGAAAAAAAACTTGGCAATATTTGGTGTCCAGATGGCCTCCATTTATGGCATGTTGTCTGACTGGGGGGACGCTGTGAAAGGTTCTGCTGTTAACTAGTTTCTATATCTTAATTCAGTGAATCATTAATGTGTACCACAATTTTCCTCCACTCCTGGCTGATGATGTTTGAGAATTTTCCATAAATTAGAAACTCAAGCCTTCTGGTCACGATAAACTTCCCTGCCCCTGTCCCTTTCATTATCAAGCCACTGCCATTCTTTGATATGCTATTCAGTCAGCAGGTGATGAAAAAGATCTCCTTCCCAACAACAGACAGAATTCTACTCCTAGATTGGGAAAGCTGCTCCCTTCTCAGGGAGCTCTGGCAGATTAACATCCTTTAGGGTTTCCCCAGCCTAAAATACTGTTAAAACCAATACTGGTATCAGGGCACTGGTCTGAATACTCTACTACCTGCCTCTAAACCAAGAGATGACCCACTGTATGAAATGCAAACGACTTTGGGTGCAGGTCAGACAAACATCTGAGAGGGAATGATGAGAACTCAGAGAAGAGAGTGTTTGTGCAGTAGCTAAAGCACAAATGGGAGATGAAGAAGTAGGACCAAATGCAGCAAAAGGAGCTGTCTGAATGGCTGTTCACCTGACTGCCAAAAGACTACAGCCCTCAGCTTTTCCACTAGCACCAGCTTTAGCACCACCACCAGTGGCCATGGACTACACTCCATTCTGTCACATTATGCAGTATTGCAGCCACTGGACACTTGAGGGGTTGAAGGGCTCTGAGACATTCCATGAAGTGTAGTAGGCAGCTGTTCCCCACTCATTGTACCCCTGTAAAACTGTATATAACCTGTACATGCAGGAGAAAGCAGAACAGGTATACATCTGACACCCAATTGCACTATCAATGAGACTATACAGCTTGCACTTTATTACACAGCTGTGCATTTTCTGCCTTTTTAAAATTAAATTTTTATTGCAGCTTATTTACAGGCAGGTGGGATATCTGAAATGCTTTTCAGAATAATTTTGGTTATATTTTTACTTTTTCATTTGTTAATAAGTTGGTTTGGCTGTACAATACACTGATGTGTGAGTGCTTGGGGAAGAAAGTCAGCAGGTTGTATCCAAAGCTTTGTATAAATTATTAAAACTCTTTTAGAATCACCGTGATGGTCTTTGCTCATGGGGAGTATTGCTTAATGGACAGGGGCTCAGGCTCTCTGACCTACAGAACGATTTTTGACAGAAAAGCCTGGGCAATCCCACTCCAGCAGACTCATGTCCAGGGATCTGTGGGGCAAAAAAGAGTTCAACCCTGAGGACTACCTTAAGGCTGGCTTCCTTGGACCATTTCCTACCACCCCATTATTGTCCAAAATTTGCAGCATGTACTAGAAAAGCGTGGTGGGGGGCTCAGCTGAATAGTTGACACCTCTTCATGGATGCAGCATGGAAGCTCCCTCCCTCTTGGGAGGTGAGACTGCATCCTCTCATGCCTTGTCTCCGGTCAGGTCAGTTCTAAGTCTCTCCTTTCAAGGACAATCCATAAACAAAACGTGGGGAAACAACACAAATGAACTGCATAAGTATGTGAGGAAAGGAAAATGCCTCCCTTGCAGTGTAAAACAGAAGCAGGTCCTCCCGGTCCTCAGTGAGGAAACTTCAGGCAGTTGCTGACAGGAGAAAACTTGCCTTCTCTCAATCCTTTCCCTTCCCTAGCCTGCCCATAGATGAGCTGCTTTGCTCCCTTTTAACTCCTCCAGTCTATGCATCCCTTGCAGGTGTGGTGGGTCAAGCATAGTTGAGCCCAGAGCAGCTCCTTAACCCCTTGCTGCCTAATGTGGGGCTTGTATACCAACCCCCCAAGATCACATAAAAGCAGTAGCAAGTAAACTGATGTATAATTCACCAGTACATGGCACCACATTCCCCCACCATGGTATCACATTTCCCAATGCATTTCGCCCTGTGACAGAATGATAGGGATGAACAAACCATCCCCTCAATAATGACAGGTGCAATTTTTGTTTGCCTCTATCAAGCTGCAAACTATCAGTGTTTTCACCAATAGGTGAAAACCATCAGCCTTATCTTTGCAGATGCTGTGCAGGATACTCAATGCAAACTAGGAGCTAATGACCAGGAGCAGCAAACAGGGCAGTTTGGGGAGGGAGTCCTCCAGGTGTAGGGGTGCCTAAGTGACCCTAGGGGTGAGTCTGTTGTATGCTTTCTTCTTGACTTTAGTATACAGTGCAGTCTGGTTGAGGGGGTCATGTGCTGAACTTAACAGCATGGTAAGCAAGTTTGAAAGCTTCTTAACAAGGCTTTGATCCCTAATACCTTTAGGAAAAATTACCCTTTAACTGGGGCAGGGCTACTCAGAAAAGGGGTATAAAAAGCCAGCTTTCAGGCATTCAGAGCAGCAGCAAACAGGGAGTTTTGGAAGGGAGATTAGAGAGGGAATGTGAGGAGCCAGATACACCTAACATTTTCTAAATTTAGGCTAATAAACAATCACCCCTCTCCCAAACAAACGCTGCAGGAGTAAAATGAATACAGGCATTAATCCAGCCGCAGAGTGGGAGCTACCTATTTTATTGTACTGAATGTAGCCTGTAAGATTAGCTGTCTTGTGGGTGGGTGGTATATGTGTACATTTGAAGCACAGAGCTCTTGGCCCTCAGAGACTGAGTATGGGCTCATGAGCACAGAGCGGCTGAACTGGAATAGCTAAGGGCGACAGAGAGATAAACAGATGAGACTTTCTGGGAAACAGTGGAGTGATCCCACCCCCAGTCTGACTGCATCTGTGCTGTTGAGGATGATGAGAGTCTCAAGGATGGAGAACAAAAAATTGGAGCAGAGAAAAACAATCACTTACTTGGGGCTTTTCTTCCAGATGATGTCATGGTATTCTCTTTCACATAAGAGACTTTTCCAGAAAGGAGTGGGAATCCCAGGTATTAGGATAAGACAGGTAATAGTAATGAGGGGCATCAGTCATTAGAAAAATCCATAGCCAGGTTTGTGATGACTGGGAGAACAGCCTGGTGAATTACTGCCAGGTGCAAAGGTCACAGATGTCTCAAGACAATTAGACCATTTTATGTACTGTGCTGGAGAGAAACCAGGGGTTGTGGTATATGTAGGTTCCACTGACACAGGGAAAGAGGAGAGAGATTAAGGAAGCCAAATTTTTGCAGCTACATAAGAGACTAAGATCCAGGACCTCTATGGTAGCATTCTCTGAAACCCATCCACTTCCATGCACAGGGCCAGGAAGATAAGCAGAACTACAGGGTCTCAATGTGTGGATGAGGTGATGGTGTAGGGAGGATGGCGTCCACTTAAATCAAAATGGAAACTGATTGCTGGCATGTAAAATTAAAAGGGTCATATAGTTGTTTTTAAGCTCCTGAGGCTGGGGGAAAACTCAAGGTGGTAAAGCACACATTACAGATTAAAATATGCCATCGGGGGGAACTATTAATGGGAATTTTCTATATCTTAGTAAAGAGGAGTTGATAAAAGTTGATAAACTATAGGTAAGAATGGAGAAGAAAGAATCAAATGAAAGAGTCCCATTCGATTACATCCCATGAAGACATACAACTAAAAAGTGACAAATTTTATAAGTGCTTGTGTACAAATGCTAAAGGTCTAAATACTAAGAAGGTGATCTTGAATGCCTGATATTAAATGAAGATAATAATATAATAGCTGACACATAAGGCTGGTGGAATTAAGACAATCAGTGGCACATGGTACTACCAGGCTACAAAACGTACAAAAATGACAGAGTAGGTTATGCTGGTGCAAGAGTGACTCTGTATGTTAAAAAAAGAAAAGAGTTAAATATAGTAAAAATCTTAAATTAAGCAAACTGTACCAAAGAATTACTATGGATAGCAATTTCATGCTTGAATAATTTATAGCAGTAGGAATACACTACCACCACCCAACCAGGATGGTGACAGTGATTGTGAAATGCTCAGGGATATTAGAGAGGCTGTAAAAATAGAAAACTCAGTAATAATGGCGTATTCCAACTATCCCCATATTGACTGGGTACATGTCACCGCAGCACAGGATGCAGAGATAAAGTTTCTAGATACCATAAATGATTACTTCTTGGAGCAGCTAGTCCTGAAATTCACAAGGCATATCTTCCATAATAATATAGAGAAGGGATAACAAAGAAGCCCACCACAGTATCTATTAACTTCAGAAAGGAGAACTACACAAAAATGAGAAAGCTAGTTAGATGGAAATTAAAAAGAACAGTCACAAAAGTGAAATGCCAGCATGGAAACTTTTAAGAAACACCACACTAGAGATGCAACTTACATATATAGTCCAAAGTTTAAAAAAAAAAAATTGTAGAAGGCCAAAAAATGCCACCATGGCTAAACAAAAGAGACAGAGACAAAAAGACATCCTTTAAAAACTGGAAGTCCAATCCTACTGAAGGAAGTAACCCTGGCAAGTGAAGTATAATTAAGCAGGCCAAAAAAGAATTTGAAGGAAAAGATTTAAAAAAAACTAACTAGCAAACAATATTTTAGTATATCAGAAGCCGGAAGCCTGCCAAACACTCAGAAGGGCTACTGGACAATTAAGGAGTTAAAGGAGCACTCAAGACACATAGGATCATTGCAGGAAAGCTAACTGAATTCTTTTCATGCATTTTCACTATGGAGAACGTGCGGGAGATTTCCACACCTGATTTCTTTTTAGGTGACAAATTTGAAGAACTGTCCCAGCTTGAGGTGTCTGGAAATTTTGGAACAAACAGATAAACAGCAACATGTCACTAGCAGTAGATGGTATTCACCCTACAGTTCTAAAGGAATTCAAATATGAAATTGCAGAATTATTAAATGTGCTACCTAACCTATCGCTTAAATCAGCTCTTGTACCAGATGACTGGAAGATAACTAACATGACACCAGTTGTTGAAAAAGGATCCAGAAGTGATCCAACAATTACTGGCCAGTAAACCTAAGTTCAGTACCAGGCAAACAGGTTGGAACTACAGTAAAGAGAACAACCACAAGACACACAGATTAACCTGATTTGTTGCAGAAGAATCAACATAGCTTTTGTAAAGGGAAATAATGCCTCACTGATCTATCAGAGTTCTCTAAAAGAGCAACAAACGTGGACAAAGGTGAATCAGTCATACAGTGTAACTGGACTTTCAGAAAGCCTTTGATATAATCCCTCACTAAAGGCTGTTAAGTGAACATGAGATAACAGGGAAGGTCCCCTCATGCCTCAGTAACTTGTTAAAAGACAGGAAGCAAAAGTTAGGAATACATGGGCATTCTTCAGAACAGAGAGATGTAAACAGTGGTGTCCTCCAATGATTTATACGGGGACCCATGCTATTCGACATATTCATGAAAGATCTGGAAAACAGGGAAAAAGTGAAGTGGCAGAGTTTGCAGATGATACAAAATTATTCAAGATAAATATGTTCAAAGCTGACTGTGATGAGTTACAGAAGTATCTCACAAAGCTGGGTTGCTGGACTACAAAATGGCATATGAAATTCAATGTTGATAATTGCAAAGTCATATACATGAAAAACATACTTCCAACTATACATGCAAAATGATGGTATTTAAATTAGCTGTTACCTCTCAAAAAAAAATCTTGAAGTCATTGTGGATAATTCTCTGAAAACATTTGTTCCATGTGCAGCAGCAGTCAAAAGCAAACAGAATGTTAGGAACCACCAGGAAAGGGATAGATAATAAGATAGTAAATAACACAATGCCACCATACAAATCCATGATACGCTACACCTGGAATATTATGAGCTGTTCTGGTTCCTGCTTTTCCAAATAGATACATTAGAAAAGGAAAAGATAGAGAATAGGGTAACAAAAATGATTAAGAATATCTAACACCTTCCATATGAGGAGACGTGTTATTCATTCCTTCACATAACACAAGAACCCCAATGAAACTAATAGGCAGTAGATTTAAAACAACCAAAAGGAAGTATTTCTTCACACAATGTACTGTTAACCCATGGAATTCATTGACAAGAGATGTGAAAGCCAAAAGTACAAGTGGATTCAAAAGAGAATTAGATAAGCTCTTGGAGGATAGGTTCATCAATGGCTATCAGCAAAGATGGTAAGGGATGCAACCATATGTTTTGGGTGTCCCTTAGCCTCTGACTGCCAGACGGTAGGCCTAAACAATGTGGATCACTTGATAATTGTCCTGTTCTATTCATTCCTTTTGAAGCATCTGGCATTTGCCATTGTCAGAAGACAAATATTAGGCTAGATGGACCACTGGTTCTGAACCATTATGGCCATCCTTATGTTTCAATAATACAGATGACTTTGGTGACACTGACATCCAAAATGTTTTGTCATCTTCAACCTGCCAAATTCACATTCCAGCTAGCTAGAAGTTGCTAAGTGTCCTGCAAGATGCTCTCCTGTTAGGGTATTATTTAATATGTCATAACAATAAAGTGTAAGTGGAGTCCTTGAGAAGAGCAGATCTCACCCAGAACTCTACAACCCCTGGGGGGCTGCAAGTCAGTTTCAGGAGGCCATCTGGCCCACAACTGAAGCCCCAAGCCCAGCACTCCTGCAGGCATGAAACTGGGAGCAGAGCCTTGGGGCCGAAGCTCTGAGCTTCCCCTACCCCCTACCCAATCCAGTGACTGAAGTCAAGAGTCCTACAGCTGCTTCCTGCTTCCCCCCATGCTCCAGAGTATTTACAGTATGTCGGGGGGGGGGCACGCAAAAAAGAAAGTTTGAGAACCACTGCTTTAAAGTAACAGTGGGCACAAATACCCCAGAGATGCAGTTATTTGGAGGAGGGTATAAGGTTCATCATTTACCCAGCAACATGTAACTTGGCAGTACCTCTCATGTTGGTGTTCTGCTTTCGTGTCAAACAAGGCTTGCAAAAAGTTTGTGTGGTATCCTTTGCAGCTGTCAAATTCATGTGCTCCTGATGGCAGGTGAACTATGAGCAGCCCAGCACAGTTTGGAGAGCCCATTCTTTCAAAGCCAGCTATTTTTTTCAAGCTCATTGGAAAAGCCTACTGCTCACGGATAAGTCACATTATTTACTGCCTTAGAAAATTCCACTACCACAGAACTAACAGCTGAATTACCAACACCAAACTAGCTAGCCATGTAGCCATGGAATTCAGTAGCAGTGTGGGGTTGGCAGCCTGCAAGTGCCAACAGCACACTCCTTTCTGACTAATATGGCTTCCCTCAATTGTATGACCTGGTGCTATAAGGTCTGGACAAGACCTCTACACATCTCCATGAAGGTCTGCTTCTTTATGCAAAAAGTTTGGAGCCACTGCTGCTCATCACAAGTTGGCATGATGATATGATCTTACCATGCTGTGCTAGTTGACCCACCTTACCACAAGCACTGATCTATATGAAATCAAGCGTCTCCACTCTCCCATGTCAATGTCCCCAGTTGTAGTTCTGGCTATCAGAGACTCAAAAGTTCAACACATAACTAAGCAAGGGTTAATCAACAGCTGCTGTAGCACAGCATCTGAAACTGTGGTGTGATTCATCTGAGTCAGAATAAATGCAAAGTGGATGTAAACCGCTAAGCTGGAACAGCAGCATGTTAAACTCATCTAACCTCAATGTAAACAGGTGCAAGGGCATGAAGAATCAGATCTTATACATCTCCTTAAGCATCTTTTGCTCTTTCCAGGTATAAACGGATTCTCTAATTACATTACATAATCCTCTTTTTCACACTGTTTGATCATTTTAAGGGCTACATTTTGTGTGACTATTGAGACACCATAAAGGCTCAGCAAGAGAGGTAAGCTAGAAAGTCTCTTCACATCATGTAATGCTGCTCACAAACTGCAGACAATAGCAGCTTCTGCGTTCCAAGAAGCATTTTTGTCTCCTGGTAGACAACAAACATTACAGTACAGTCCTTTGGGCTGAAAACAGCTCTCAGGATGTTCTTTAAAAGTTTGATCTTGTGCCCACTGAAGTCAATGGCAGAGCTCCAAAGGACTTTAATGGTCCAGGCTCAAGGCCCAAAAGCTTATCTAAAGCACATGGTGAAAAAAAGAGATAAGAGGATGATGGACAATGAGGGAACACAAAACACTCCAATACACTAAGGATAAATGTTTAATAAAGTAACTTGAGAACCAGGAAAGATCTGAGAAGCTTAATCCTTGGAGTTTCAGTGGTAAATGATGATACAGATGGTGAATACTGGAATCCCCTTATTTCTTGGGTATGAATATTAAATATAATCCTGAATGACAAAAGATGCTATAGGAACTTGCAAATAAGTTAAAGGTAAATCTGCTGCAAATGGTATTTCAGTTTTCATTCTTATTGATTATTGAAATGAGGAATGAATCAATGCAAGCCGCACCTGGTAAAAACCATCCCGCTTGATTAAATGTTCCTGATCTGAGCCCCACATTGTACCCTGCTTCTAACAATGCTCTTGGGTTATATAAAAGACTGCCACTTTTCTGTTTTGGGATTTGTCCTCTATATAAATATATCTGAAAAAATATTTATGGAAAAACACAGCTGAGATACAACCAATTTGAAGAAAATATAATCTTCTAATGTGTTTTCGTTGTCTATATTTCAGTGTGTGTTCTATCCAAGAGCTATAGTCAGTATTGTACATTCTCCCCTTATATAAAGACAACTTGCTTCCCCCTTGACTTGTTCATAAATGGCTGACAGGCTTCATTCTTTTTCCTTGTTTTCTTTTAGTATGCTTTTTGTTACTGACTTGGCTGATCACTCCATTTACTCTGTGATGAGGATATTCATTACAACTTCTGAAAGTATCAACTATTTCTTATTTTGCTGTGTTTATAATTCCTGTCTCAGGTTAGAATAAAATGCAAAAATATCTATATTTAAAGGATAATATACATTTAAAGCTGCATGGCTTTCAAATAACACAACAGAAATGTTAAACTCAGAATACTAATGTGTCAGGTAGAGTCTCAGAAGTATTTTTTAACAATATGATAGTGATTTTATATTATTTATGCTTGAAATGTTTAGATATAATTATTATTCAGTATGAATTCCTGTAACATACAAGAGTAAGAACTTAATCTCCAACAGTTTAGAGTTGTAAAGTGTTACTGTATACAGTAAGGGATTATAAAACATTTTAAAAACTAATAAATGGTTTATATGAACAATGAACTATATGTTGCTGAGAAGAAATATTTCTTAGGATGTAATGTAAGATTCTACTCTGACTTCCAATTTTACTATGATGAAAGAAAATGTTCCACAGTACTATGGTATTGGATGAAAAGAGTCTCACATATAAGATTCAGTAAATGAATTCAAGACATATATGTTTAAGAAGATGCCTGTGAAATGAAGGTAAAAAAGAGAAAAATGATGAATTAAAACAAAGCTTTTAGTTTCTAAAACAGTGAAGAAACAGATATTTTTAACTGAAGAACAACCATTTTGACACACTTTGCTTTGATTAATAAATTATTTACTATTAAAGAGATTGGTATACAAATATTTTTATGACTTGCTCAAGAACTATTCATTGGAGACCAATCAAAAACGCAACTAGAAATAATAAAATTAGAGAAATGATAGCAGTCTCATTTAGGAACACCACATAGTACTTTAAATTCAGCTTCTGCATTTGTAATACCTTGCTTCTGTTATACATAGACAGCACAAAACTACAGAATCTTACTTAGATGTATTAATATTAGACTCTTTCTTCTCTACTCCAAGATAATTACACAGACAATTAATTTGTATGATTGACATTAAAATAAATGAAGGTAATTTATAAACTTGTATTTATTCACAGAAACCAAATTCAGTATCTTGAACTAACTGACAAGGATCTTCACAGCTAATAGCAATGCAGACATTTAACAGTCGCTAAAAAGGTAATTCAGGGTTACCCAATGGGATTATTCATGGGTATGTCCACACACAGTCTTTAAATCGAAATAATGCAGATCATTTTGACTGAAAAGATTGCAGGTCCACAGTACTTTTCCTTATATGAAGATAAGGAACTCCCTTATCTCACAATAAGGAGAGTCATTTCGATATAATAAAAACCCAGTTTTATATCCAAATGATGATTAAATCGAAATTGTTATTTCAAAATAATGCTGCATGGATGTGTTATTTCAACTTAACACTTTTGCCTTCTCCTTCCCAGGGTGCTATCCTTTTTCTATATACTTGGGGGGGGCACGGCCCATCTTGGGGATCATCTTGCCACACTTCCCATGGTGTCCCTCTCCTAAATTGAACTAGCAAGTCCTGTCCATGGACATGCTAGTTCAATTTGGTCTTATAGTGGGGATCTGTTACATCGATTTAACTTAAACCAATTTAATTATTTTTATAGCAATTCAATTAAATTGATTTAAGTTAAATCAATTTAACCATGTATGTGTAGACATAGCCACTGAGTTAACCCATGTATGTTCACAGAGGTCTGTGGCTGAATCAGTGTGAGAAAACGCTGTGGCTCAAAATACTTCCGGTTTGGGAGAGGCATGGTGAAGAGTGCAAAAGGAAACAGAGATAAAGTGAACATCACTTCTCTGGACATGGAAACAGGTTTTATTATTTCTTCTACAAATCATGGTCTAAATCCCAGGAGCACTGCAAGCTATGGAAAAGTTATAATTTGAGTCAGTAAATACCTGCGACTTAGTTATGCAGATAGTCAGAAAACCAATGCAAAGTGAACTGGAAAACTGTGACAAGTTCCAAAGGGGAAGCCATGTTAGTCTAGTTCAGCAAAACAAACAAGGAGTCCTGTGGCACTTTTAAAGATTAACACATTTATTTATTGTATGAGCTTTCATGGGAGACTCTTTGAAGATGGGGAAATTTAAAGAATGGGAGGGAAATAAATGCAGGGAAGTGTAAGACATAGGATCAGGTCCCACTGTAACAGCAAGTCAAAGCAGTTGTTAAGATTCAACCACTGGTGAACAGCATATAGAGGAAGATGAGGTCAAATCACCTGTTGTAATGAGAAAAAAATCCAAAGTTCCTACTTAGCCCTGAAGAAACACTCTTAAATATGCCTATGAATTCCAATTCTGCAGTTTCTTTTTGAAGCCTTGATGTGTTATTCATTTGTTTGAGCACAGCTATTAGCAAATCACCAACAGAGTGATCAGGAAGACTGAAGTGCTCACCTACTGGTTTTAGGTATTTGAATGTTGTGATTTCTGATGTCAGTTTTGTGTCCATTTATTCTTTTGCACAGAGACTGTCCTATCTGTCCACTGTGTCAGGCGGGGGGGCATGTGAGCAACAGGACAAGAGGCATCTGCCAATCACAGTGGATTGGGCCAGTTGAAGAATAGTTCACATACATACCACACAGCATTCGTGACCCAAAGCAATCAGTGCAGGAAAAAGCAGGCCTCACTTCTGAAGTATCTTTATTTCAGCATGGACACACTCTTTTTTCCAGATACAGCTCTTTCCTTCCAACACCGCTGCCTAAATGGTGCCTGTTTCAATGTGAATAACTGCACATTTCCAAAGCATGCCAAGTTAGTCCCTCCCTCCCCCCTTTCCATTTATAACTGTTTTTGAATGGACCATACCATAAAATCCTTAATCATATTGGGCTGGACTGTAACCCAACAATCCAGCCTGAGAAAGGAGAAGCATCTAGCTATGGAGAATTGCAGTCTGGTTCCAACTAGCTACAGGAGGGAAGTAATCTGATCAAGTTCTTTTTATGAGACAGGTTTCTTCCCGCTCAGCAATGGTGCCAGTGCGCTGACTAATATGTAGGGGAGCCAGAATCCACTCTCCCATCCAGCTCAGCTAGGCTCCTAGACAACCCCACTCTAGGTTCTTCATGAACTGCAACCTGAACCAAGTTTCCAGCGTGCCAGATGAACATTTTGGTATTGAACAACACCACTAGCTAAATTTATCAGGTACATAGTGACACCTCAAATGAAAGGGGATTTATTCTCATGCAACAGCCAAGTTCCTTGGTTTTAAAATATTTAAAAGTATACTTCATATAAATTTTAATGTGCGAGTTTTATCCCAGTATCTAGTTACAATCAATTGCATAAGCTTCCTAAATAACAACAACAATAGCAATCTTTCCTAATCAAGGTGACTTTTCCTATATGGGTGGGATAAAAGGAACACTAGAAAGTTATAAGAAATCTGTATGTTATTTTCTTAAAGATTAACATATCATTTGACAACTTCCTATCACAGTAGCTCATGTTCACTATATTATATAAGTCTTATATTATGCCAATGTTTCTTTAAAAAAGTATTACTATTGGCCAGCTATCCTTAGTAAGCTCTACGGAATCACAAAACAGTGCCAGGGGCTCAGTTTACAGGATGCAGGGGCTCAATTTATAGAGAGACACAAATATAATTCACTCAAACTCGAATACTGGTAAGAACTGAACAATGGTGATAGCTGAATTTGACCTCTCTCTCGTTAGCGTATAGAGATACACACAAAGAGAACATGTCAAGTGCATGATTTCTGTGCCATATAACCCCTTAAAAGAGAGAGAGAGAGAGAGAGAGAGAGAGAGAGAGTGTTACAGTGTTATTCTCTGGAAATATGTATTTAATCAAAACAATTTATCTAAATGTAAAAGTAACTATTTATTTCTACTGTACATTAAATTAAACTATATTACAGAAGAACATATTAAACTAGAAAAATAATCTTTTTCCCCAGTTCAAAAATGTTCTATTCTGAAATGTTAACTAATTCTTGTTGGACTGGAAAAAAATCATTAGTAATCTCACTTGCATCATCATAGTAAAGGATTAGCAAATATAACAGCCTTTATCTAGTAAATTTTAACAAATTCTGCAAAATGAAGTATCTGTAGATTAAGGTGAAATGTACTTCTTTGCAAAAGGATGCATGATGTAGATCCTACTTAAACCCTATTTTTAACCCCAACAGGTCTTAAATGGGATTAAAATGGTGAATATTGCTTGCACTATCCCTCCACAATGGAGCAAATTTCACTTTATGAAAAACATAACTTTAAAAATAAGTCAACGTTACAGCTATTAACAGTAAAGAACTAACTTATTAACAATTAAATGAATTGGACCACTGTGGCACGTGAATCACTTTATAAAATTCTTCAATAAATTCCTCAAATCAAACTAGCTAACATCTTTACTTTCTTTGGATCTGTAATGATCAATAAAACACATAAAATTTTGTTATTTGCCTCAGATATATACCACAAACCCATGCAG
Source organism: Podocnemis expansa (assembly GCA_007922195.1). Taxonomy (NCBI): domain Eukaryota; kingdom Metazoa; phylum Chordata; order Testudines; family Podocnemididae; genus Podocnemis; species Podocnemis expansa. The sequence goes on along the minus strand of ML681981.1, from coordinate 13,108,621 downwards.
TCATAGGTGACCAAAATTGGTGGAATTTCAACCAGTGACTGCTATGTATACTCTTGCATTCAGATCAGTATCAGTTTCAAAATTCCCCTTTTGTTTATCTGTTCCAGAGTTTACAAGACAATGTGCTGTAGAAACTTGATTTACAAATTTATTAAGCGTTCCAGTCAAGAACATAGTAAGAAATGGAGTGCTGAGAATCTTTTGGGTAAGGACTGGATTGGATAGCTGGATTCAGTTGCTGACCACAGATTTGCTTTGTGAACTTATACAAATCAATTAGTTTTTCTATGTCTCAGTTCTTTAGGTGCAAAACTGAGATAATACTTCATCAGAATGAGTGATTTATGAGATTCACTTCAGTTAGTTCCCCACTTAGTAATACTTCCACAGGGGGGACACATTTTTCATTAGCCATGTAAGTACCCGCAGCACTTTGCAAAGGCAACTCATTTACTGCAATATGCCTAGCTTGACCTGGTTATCGGTTATGCCACAAATAAACTGGTCTCTACTTAGACTGTAGCTTTTTGAAATTCAAAGTGAATGGCCACATCTGAATGTTGTTTTCTTGAAAAGATATGTCTCTGTCTTAAGTGACAATCTTGCATTCTGTAACATACAGCTGAGTCCAGGAGAAGACTAGAGGAGGATCAACAGCTCAGCCAGAACAAAGTTATTACATAGCACATTAAGGGCATACCTTGATCAAATTTGGAAATTAATCAGAGTTAAAAGACTGTTTTGTTTCCTTTAGATTTATTTTGTTAACTTTGGAAGGAATGGACTCGAGTGACTAAGACAGCTCAATGATCCAACAGGGCCAACATCCAGGGAGACAGCAAGTTGGTCAAAGTCAGAAACTAGGGAAGTGCTGGCAAATGCCTGTGGAAGTCAAAGTCTCCTGTGACTCCCCCCACACTTGCAGTTCACCTATCTAGCTACATCACAGTAAAAACTATAAAGCCTTGCCTCCACGAAGATTTTACACTAAAACAGCTAACTAGAATTAGTTCTCTCTCTATAAAAACAAATCTTTTTTGGCAATGAAGACATAGTTTTGGGCTAGATGCAGCAGTCGTCTGTGGTCCTGAGACAGACACTCTGGCCAATGAGGCTGCTCCAACAAGGTTTCTGTTGAGACTCCAGCGGCACCCCAAATCAGTGCTGTTAAGGCCATGCTAGGACTATTAGAATCACCTTTATTTAGTTCAATTTGATTTTTGGCAGTGCTTTATGGACCAGCAGCACTAGCTGGAATGCATCCCCACTTGAGCAAGAAGGCATAGGAGAGAGAGCATCTGCTGAGCCCTTCTTGGAGGAAAAGGAACTGGTGACATTTCCTGCTTTGTCTGGATGCAAATGGGTCCACTTGGGGAGCCCTTCACCTATGGAAAATCATGTTGGTCACCTTCAGGTGGCATAACCACTCTTGGTGAGACAAGAAGGACTGGCTGACAAGGCCTGCCAGGACACATACTGCAGGCTCCCCTGGCAGCAGGAGGAGCCCAGAACCATGGCTCTCAACAGGGTCCCCTGGTGGCAAAGGGGAGCCTGGAGCCTGGCAGGGACCACCTGCCAGGTCCCCCTATGGCAGGGGTGGGGGCCAGAGTTAGGAATGGAGCACCCATAGAGTCCCCTGGTGGCTTGAGCCAGAAGCCTGGAGCCACATGCGGCTCTGGAGCTGCAGGTTGCAGACCCCTGCCCTAGACCTTCTGGTATGACAAAGTAATGGGAGCAGAATTCCTTTTCTCAAGGAATTTCTTCCATAGTCCTTCCCTGAATGAGGGTTTCTACCACCTGACTGAGGAGCTGCTCATAAGAAGAGTCACTGAAGAAGGATGGGGAGTGAATGTTGGAGAGGAGATATGTTAAGGGCTGTTATAAAGAGAATTATAATTGATTCTTCTCCATTCCATTGAAGGTAGGCCAAGACGTAATGGGATTAATATGCAGCAAGAGAGATTTATGTTACATATTATGAAAAACTTTCTATGGATAATTAAATCCAGAAATAGGCTTCCAAGGGAGGCTGTGGAATCCCCATCAATGGTGGTTTTAAAGAACACGTTGAACAAACTTTTAGGATAATCTAGGTTTACTTGGTCCTGGCTCAGAACAGGGAGCTGAATTTGATAACTTTTTTAGGTATCACTCTGAAACTGAAGCATATGCACAAATTATTTGGGCATGTGCACAAACTGTTCATTTAATTTAATTTAAAATGACCAGTGCAAACATTCGCAGTGTACTCCAGTCCCCACCTACCTAATAGTCTATTAAAATTGACAACTAATTCAATTTTGAAAATTCCCTCTTTTTTCTTTGGACAACGAGTGAGCGGGTACTTTTTGCTCAGCAGTCCCAAAGAAAAAATAATAAATTCAGAAAGGGGGAAGACCCACTGTAGTAGATTTAGGTTTGAACTCCTTCCAGAAGCAGATCTACACCCTCAGATTTGGCAAAGAAAGACAAAGAATCTGTATTAAAATCTTTACATTCCAATTCATATGCAATCAGATGTATAGAAATGTAATAGCTCCAGACTGGAATGGAGCTTTAAACTGTGCAACTCCCAATATTATTCACATTAACTTCAAGAAACTTCTGAAGCACTTAGAATAACAACAAAAGATTTTTAAATCCATGTTTAGACTTATTTATATAAGTAGAGCTCCACAACATTCAGAGTTTGGGTATAAGAAAATACACTGATGGTTCATTTACCTGTAATTCTCTAAATTTAGAACAATGCATTTTTTACACATGCAGCTGGTTCTACAGAAAATACTGTACAAACACTAGAGAATCTGTAGTTAATGTAATCCAATGCTTTAAGAATAATAAAAAAAATTACATTAGTGAAGTGTTCACACCTCCCTTCATTTCAGAAAAAAACTAGTATAATAATATCAGATCTGCCTAGTGAACTCAATCGAGAAACTTCTATGAGATTTGAGTTGGGCTTTGTAAATTTACATTTCTTTTTGGTAACAAAGTATTTTTCTTAACTTTTGTTTTTACTTTTAAAATAACTAAAATTGTTCATTATTGTCAGAAGTTGAGATTTAAGATCAAATTCTTCATTTGTACGTTGCCCATCTCAGATCTTTGCACATGTTCTGTAATCTAACACAATTCTGTCATGTAATTAATTTTGTCATTCAAACAATGGTATCATGTACATTACATCTGTGCAATGGAAGAAGGAAGAAAAAAAACAACTAAAGGGCTGGACTACATAATTTCTCTTCTTGAAAGCTAGAAAGCTGGGAAAAAAAATATGGAATTGAACCCTTACCTCAGACTCCCTATTAAGGTTCTGCAGGAACCCTTTACCTTTTATTTTATTAATAAATCCTATTATGTTGCCATGTTGACATGACTCAGATCAGGGCTTTTATGTTGTAGATTGTAAACCGTTTAAGTGAAAATATAGCCACTAATAGTAGTTCTAATTCTCTTATTGGAATAGATGTGATCTCATTGAATGATACCAGTTTGACATATCCTTTAACTAGCAGACAACTCTGGGGAGCATAATTGTTATCATATTAAAAAGTACCCCTGACCCACATTCCAAAGAATCTTATTAAATGTGTTTAAATTACACATGTACTAGTATTTGCTCTTTTAATACTGAAAAAGAAGTTATTCCATGATTATACATAAAATTAGTAACCAAAATATACATTTGGGATATTATGCAGTCAGATACTTTACATAAGAAACAAGACTAAACAAACAAGGAGTTTAGTGTTAAAGACTAACAAATTTATTTATTGCATGAGCTTTCTCCCATGCTCATGTGGTAGATAAATAAATACTGTAAATATACATTTGTTAGTCTGTGAGTGCCACTAGACTCCTTGTTTATTTTCCTGAACTAGCCTGACACCGCTACCCTCTTGGACTAAGAAACAGGAAAATTATTGATGCTATTACTGAAGCCACAAAGAACAAACTTGTGGCAAGCCATAATATGTATAATTTCAAAAGATCAAAACCTGACTATGTATAAGTCACCAAAACAAAAATTAATTCACATACTCCAAAAACTTTACTAAATCACGATGCCTACATTATTTATGAATTGAGACAAACATCCATTTAGTTTTCCTCAAAAGTTGTTGATAACTGAAATATTTATATTTGCTCCATTATTTTATGTAATTTTACCATTATAAAATAAGAAATAAAAGCACATCTTACAAATATATTTTACCATCAACCTAAGTTAATTGCAATGAGAAGAAAATCAACACACATTATGCCTACAGAACACAGAAAGATTTCCATTCCTTTTCATATCAAACATAAATTAACTACAAAATACATATTTACAAGTCTGAGATGCCTTTGCATTCAACATTGTTTACATTATCCCTCTGCTTTACTTTCCACCTAGCAACAGTGTAAGTGTCCTCAAAGCTATGTTATTAAATAGTAGACACTGATGAGCTGACTAGATTAATGAAAAGCTCACTGCTTCTATATCAGACATCATAAAATGTAAATCTTACCAGCTAAAGTATCTTTTATTGTATCTTGTTTTCTTTTTAAAATGCCCGAAGAAAAGGTACTTCAATACCACAAAAACATAGCACACAGTGCTTGTCCACACTGTCAGGCAGCAGCTGCTCAGTTTAAAGCTACAAACGGTGGCAAAATACATAACTCACATGCTTTGTGTAAGCCATGAAGAAGACATGCATTTGGCTCACTTGCTGAAAGGTCAGGTTACCCACCTCCCCAGAAAAACTTGAAATACTTGGACTCGAATGGGAGGAAGTTGGGCGCTTAAAGTCTAGCAGACATCCTGCTAAGACAGAGCCTTTGATTTTGGTAACATAATTATAAACAAAATCGATTTTAATTCAGTTATATTTTTGTATTTATATATCTTACATAGGAAACAAATGTGTCTACCCACAGCACTGTGCAGAAGTGAAATTTATTTCAATCAGTGCTGATTAAGGAACCAAAAGATCATTGTTACACGGCCCACCTCAGCACAAGCAGCAAAGCCCAGCAAGTCCTGCCTCTGCTACATCATCTTCAGAGCCCTAAATTGACTGAAAGATAAACAAGGAGTCCCGTGAAACTTAAAATCTAGCAAATTTTATTTATTGCATGATTTTTCATAGGAGAAAATCCCACTTCATCAGACCTCTAACAAAGTGGGATTTTCTCCCACAGAAGCTCATGCAATAAATAAATTTGTTGGTCTTTAAGTACCACAAAACTTGTTAGTTTTGCTGAACTAGACTAACATGGCTACCCCTTTGGAACTAAATTGATTGAGTTACCCACTTTTCTCCCCACAGATCAAAGCAGAAGTCATCTCACAACCCAGATAAGAAATAATGTCACTCTTAGAATCTTATTTAAGCCCTGTTTCCAGATATCACTTGATTAATCTAAGTGCAACTGTTCTCAGGTGCCTCTAAGCGAAACAGTTCACAAATCCCAAAGTAAAACAAGTTGAAAAGGTGTTCATTAGTTCCATTGTCTGTACTCTAGGCTCCCCCTGCCTCCAGCTCATCCACTTAAGAAGCAACAGCCCTTACTCCTTGATACCTGTGCCCCTATATCAAGGTCTGTACCATGCCTGCTATTCTCAAAGCATCCTAGAAGTCTTCCACCACAACCCTCCTCTCCAGGCTTCTGTGAGGAAGCACCCTAGAGAGTGTTTCTTTCCCCATGCCTTCTTTGCATGCAAGTCCTACTGCTCATACTCCTCCAGAATCATCCTCTTTTCCTGGGTTTGTCCTGCCGCTGGCAGAGCCACATCTTCCCCTTTCCAGAGAGCCTTCTGCTAGACAGGATTCCCCAGCTCCAGCCAGTCTTGTCATACCAACTCTCTGCAGTTATTTCTCTGTGCCAGCTCTTCCCTGCCTAACCCAACGCCAGCAGCTCCCAACTTGTGCTATATATCACTGGGCAGCTCCTACAGCTCACCCTAGGGGAACTTCGCCAGCTTTCAGCTGCTCCTCCTCACCTTTGCTTCCTCTGGGTCTGAGAATGCCTGGGTTTCCACACACACTAAGTGCCTTCTGTCAGACCCTATTAGGAGGCACCTGATTAGTCAACAAGTGAACTGAACCCACTGTCTCTTAAAAGGGACCAGTCACACTTTGAAAGTAATAAATCGAATTAGTTTTGCTTTAGGAAACTTTATTCTAAGCACTACATAATTTGTAGGTTAGGGTTCTGTTTGTGTTTCTTTTTTTTTTTTTGAAATTACAAGACATCCTGCATGAAACAGCCAATATATACCTCTGCCCCAGCTTTTGCTAATAAAGCGATATGGCATCAACCTAGATATTGGGACAAACAGCTGGAGGGAAAGCTAGGATCCAAGACAGTTACAGATATTTGTATAGCTGAGAGAAGTGGGGGAAAGAACACTTTCTGAATTATTCAAGTCTGATTTACTGTAAAAAAAATTAATTGAGGGGCTTATAAAGAGGTAGCCACCTCTTGGGCTGCATCTACATTAGCAAATTACACAGATATTGTAATTCTCCATTGGTCATTGCTAGAGTAATACTTTTATCCCTGATTCATCTCACCCAAACCTGAGCTTTGACTACACTCCAACCTTTACCATTGCTACAAGCAGCAGAATTACACAAATGGAAATCAGGTCTATAAAATTAGCTAGGAAAAGGGGACATAAGGAAAGAAAGCCACCACTAGAAACCTCTCTCAATTTCCCCTGGCAGTGCCAGAAAACTACTTGGTTAGATCTGGAACTCAAATATTACACTTAAGGGTGATTTGTTTATAGTCTATATACATTCTTTGTTTAAGAAAACCCCTGTTGGCTTTTTTGGTGTGGAACTGGAAATAGAGCCTGCCAATAAGAATACTATTTTGTTTTTTCTCACCTGAAACATGTAAATGTGCTGTTTCTTAAATGGTACTATTAACAGCTATTAAATTTATATCCCTGAGGAACTGATATGAAATATAACTCGAGTCATCATGGAGACAAAGGAGAAATAAAATTACATTAATGGAAAAATCAACAAAAATATGAAATTTTGTTCATTATTTATCAATAGAAATTATAAAAATAGCTCATCATAGCAAACATTGAGGGATCACAGAATAATCGGTAGAACAACATTAAATATATTTTGAAAGCAAATGTCTTCTTGCAAAAGTCTAAAGAAAATTCAAACCATTTTGTTTTAATAAGAACATTGTATTGGATATGTTAGAATTGAACCAAACCCATGTCTTAGAATCCCACATATTTTATCTGGTCATAAATAAAATAGCATTTTACTGTAAATGTAGTGTTGATTTCTTTCTCATCTGTTTGCTGGAACCAAAACTTCAAGAGAATCTTTAGTGATGAGTCAATGTTTTAAGGTCTTTGGGGATTTTTTTTTTTTTTTTTTTGCTTCTGACTGACAAGCTAACATAAACATACCAAGCAAGTTCCATTCTACGCTATAAATGTTCCCATGGACATTACTTTTACAAGGCTCATTCAAATGAGTTTTTAGGCTTTTAAAATAATAAACAATTTAAATGCACTCTACCGTATTAACTGTGTGCACAAAAAATCCCATTTAATTTTCTTCAGACTAATCTTCATAAAATGTACTAACTTTCATTTCAAAATTAACTTCAGCATTTGTGCATACTACAGACTGCATCGTTTACAGTCCACACTCAGATCAGCAAATCCTTTATTTCACACCTGATAACAGAGGGAAACTAATAGGCCAGATTCATGTCTGGGTTAAGATTCCGTCTGCTTGTGGAAACAATGGCTACAGGCCCAACCAACAAAAAATCAGCCTGAAGTGGCAGCAGGCTCAGCTAAGCAAATATTGCATTGGTTTGCCTGAGCCTTAGCATCAACCTGTGCTAGAGGTTGGCACAAGAGAAGGTGAGCAGTGGCACAGACCCCCTCAATCATCATCTCTGTCTCTGCCCTCAGTTTTTGCCCCAGTCCTTCTATTCTATTCCCTCCTTCAAGCCCACACTCTAGCTTTCTGCCAGGGTGGAAACCAGGCTCTGCACCCTGAAGGGATGTGCCTGGAAAAGGTACTGCAGCTAGGACTTCTGGTGATTTCCACTAGAGGGTGCAGAGAGAAGGGATGTCAACTCAGCACACCACTTTCTCGCTCAGTTCAGTAAGTGAGGAGCCCACCTGTGCTGTGCAGAAAGGAGCTCAGGACAATGGGGGGGGGGGCAGCAGGCACCTCCAAAAGTAGTTGCATTCAAATTCATGTGTATGCCCCCCTGCCCTGTGCAGTTTGGAAAATGGCACCCAGATGACACGTTAATTTATCTCATCTCCTGAATAGCCACCACTGGAAGGGGCTCCTATAGAATCCCAGCAGTAATTTAAAGCTGTTCTCCTAACAGAATTCTTGTGAAATAGTGTCAGTGGGGGTACTACCATTGACCTTTCCTGGGCGTTAATTATTCCCTCTGACACAGTTTTCCCTGTGCATATGGGGTGAAACAAGTCTATACTTCATGAAGCAGTAATATTGTCTATTTCCATGCCAGCAGTAACTTTGCTTTACTGTGTTGGGATGCCATTTGGCAAACAGAAACCATTTTAATCCTAATGGGTAGTATAGATACAGTTTTTGCATCACTTCAATTAAAAAAGCATTTATAGTTAAAGTATATATGGTTTAGAACCAATATATTTAAATCAGTACAACTCCTAGATGTGGACAGTTATACTGGTATAAAGTTGTTTATCTCAAATAACTGACTTCCATCCACACAGCAAACCACAAAGGTTTGAGGTTTTCTTTGTCTTAAGTGTTGTAACTTTTAGGTGCTTTCAGTATAGTATTTGGGGAGAGCAGCAAAGTTTAAAAACTGAAGACCACCACCAACATGTAAAATTATTCTGAAATTTCTTTTTACAGCCTGGAGCTCAAAGCAATATCTATTTAAGCTAAACTCCAATATCCTTTGTCTGTTCAACATTGTGCTCTTTGTTTTAATGTCTTCTTTTAGGACATTTCAGAGAGCCAATAGCACAGCAGCGGTCACCAGCAAAGCAGCAGAGCTTTTCGTAAGGAAGAACAGCAGAAAATACTTGACAAGCCTGCCTTCTTTCTGAAGCCCAGCTAGCATCAGATAGTTTCGTCTTCACATGTATGCTAAGATCTTTGCTGAAGCGAAACCTTTAATTAGTATTTTAATTATTATTTTAAACATTACTTGTTACAAATTAACAATGTGCTTGGAAGTTAGAGGTCACAAATATACAGATAAATAGTGCCAACACTATTGAGCTCACACTCTGCAAGTGAACAAAAAAGAGAACACACTGAGAGACCCAAGGAAGAGCGTGAAAAGAAATGAGAAAAGGGAAAGGACAAAAGGTAAGGAAAATAAATACTTTGAATAATTCTGGGCTGAAGGGGCACATGCACCTCTTTCAATGTAATGTTGGTTTGAAGAAGTATCTGACATAGTGTTTTGGGGCTTCACAAAAGAAAACTTTATAAAGGGATTTTGAATAAAGAGAGATTGGATTCCACAGTCATGGTCAACTTCCTTTTGCAGATACTTTCATTTGAACAACCACGGAACACCTTTGCTTGCTGCTGACCCTTTAATAATAATAATAATAATAATAATAATAATAATAATAATAATATACTAAATGAAGCATTTATTCATGTCCCCAGCATTTTCTTCTTCTGTGACTGTTAGAGTGTTCTTCTAAGCAACAAGGGTAAAGTTTTTCGGTAAACGCAGTGAGTGAGAACAGGATCATCCCTGCCTCAATCTACTAAAACAAACAAGGAATCTGTTGGCACTTTTAAACACTAACAATTTATCGCATGTGCTTTTGGATTCTCTCCTACAAAAGCTCATGTGATAAATAAATTCGTTAGTCTTTACAAGTGCCAACAGACTTCTTTTTTGTCGTGCTGGAGTAGATTAACAGGACTACCCCTTTGGAACCTGGCATCAAACTACTACACAGCTTTATCAGAACTCACTAGTGCCCAAGATTATTCCCCTTCCACATTTTCTTCTCAACTGCTTAGCATCTATACATTAACAGAGAGATCTATGAATGCATACATGTCGGTGTATCTACTTAAAGGCTCCATAGCTGTGGATCAGCAATTTACTAGTTAATCCACCAAAGGGGAACAATTTCTTTTCCACCCAAACTTAACTTAATTTCTGTAAATTGTACAACAGTAAAATCAAAACTTGTGATATGTTAGGATGCACATGCTACTTTTCAGGCAAACAATGTCCCTTTTAACCTCATTTACCCCAAGTGATATGAAAATCAATGAAAACGGGATTAAGATTATGTCTATGGTGCACAACCTCTTTAACTTTATTCAGACCATGAAGGCATCCAAAGAAACAATATTTCCATGTTACTGATGAAACTAACTTCAATTTCCTGAATCTGATGGTAGCTCTAAACATGTATTGTTTAGACAGCAGATAGCATGTGTCATTGCTGACAAATCCTTTCTTTTCCACAAAAGAAGATATAGAAGGTCACAAACACAGTAAGTGTAAATCAGAGAAGCCCAAGCCTTATACATTGGACAAACAGGACAATCCTTCTGCAGAAGATGCACACAAAACTGATATCCGAAATCACAACACACACACACACATACACACACACACAAAAACCCAGTTGCTGAGCACTTCCATCTTCCTAATCACTCCACTGATGACTTGTTAATGATGGTTGTCAAGAAAATCAATGGGACATCAAGACTTCAAAGAGAGACAGCTGAAATCCAACTAATATGCAAATTAAATTGTATGAAAGCAGGGGTGAATCGTGACTATCGATTCTTTTCACACTATAACAGGTACTTTGACTTCACCCTCCCTCTGTATGCTCTCTCCTGGAGTCTGAATCCTTACAAATGCTCTGATTTGCTGTTGCAGTATGGCCTGATCCCACGTCTTACACCCCCTTGCATTTATTTTCATCCAATTCTGTAAGTTCTCCCTCTTCAAAGCATCTGACAAAGTGGGACATTCTCCCACAAAAGCTCATGCGATAAATAAATCTGTTAGTCTTTAAGTGCCACAAGACTCCTTGCTTTTTTTGCTTTACTAGACTAACACAGCTGTCCCTTTAGAACTTGGCTATACTGATTTCCATGTAGCCTTTCTGATTTTCACCAGCTGAAGATCTGACCCAAAGTTTTTCTGATATTTGCAATTCCACTGTCCTTTAATGACACTATGTGTTTTTAAAAAGTCTATAAACTTTGTCTTTTCCTCTTGGAAATGAGAATAAATAGTTACAGTATTTAAATGATGCTGAATTCTATATTTATTATAAGGATAATGGGACAGAGTTCTAAAGGAACACAGGTGCTGAAAGATGAGGTTAGGTACTTTGTTGAGATTTTCAAAAGCACCTACATACCTAATTCCTATAGATTTCAACTGAAAGTAGATATTTAGGTACATTGAAAATCCCATTAAGTGCCTAGCTGCATCTTTAGACACCTAAAGTCCTTTAAATATCTGACCCAGGGCTTGTCTACACTAGGGATGGAATTGTAATTCACATTTAGGCTGTCGAATTACAGATGGCAAAGGTGAGCAATCACAGCAAATTGTTTGTTTGGGGTCTCACATCCCCACTATTCATGTTATTTCCTGAAATGCACTGGACTGTGCATAACAGGCGCAGGAGCTTATAGGGACGCAGTTACCCCCCTGCTCACTGCTCATTCTTTAAAGGGGAAAAATAAAAGCATGAAAAGCTTTCCTTGCTGTTTCCCTGCCACAGACACAACGGACAGGCACAGTGCTGCATGCAGAGAGAGGAATTAATTAAAATTTTGGGGGGCTGCAGGCAGGGAAAATGCTACATTGATATGGTGTAGCAGACAGGAAAAAAACAGAAAAACTGGTCTGTGGCTAAACAGACCTAAATTCGAATTGTAGATTTTGATCTCAGTGGTATGCCACTTACATGGGTGGTCTAAGCAGATCAAATTACAGCTTCATTTTTTTTTTCAAAGCTACTGCGCTGACAGTGGAGACACAGGCTGCAGGTTGAGGTAAGCAGCATGAAGTCTAACTTCATCATCTGACTAGACCACAGACTAGTCACAAACAGTACAGGTCATCCTCTTGCCCATATGGAAATGTAAAACTACAAGGCAGCAAGATAAAATCTATAACAATACTGTAAGATTTCACATTGTGTTCAGTCACACGGAAAAAAAGAGAAACAAGTAGTATGCAGTGAACAAATACTGCATCCGTGAATTTACTAAGGACTAATTCCTGTGGGTTTATTAAAAAATTGGTCAAGTAAAAGAATCAGCCATAAAGAGGTGGTAAAAATGTCAGGAAAAAAACACATTTCAAGCCACACACTTAAGCAAAGTTGATTGTGATAATTAATCCACAGATCTTCAAAGTTTTAATTTCTAAACTCTTGTCAAACCTGAATCTGTGAAATGGTTGCCCAGTAAGCCTGAAATACCTGCTGTTCACACCTGAATGATTGTCATATTTAAACTGTGTCAATGCTAAATTACTAATCTGCTATTTTCTGGTCAACTAAGGGAACTTTCTTACCCTGTGTGGGAACATCGTTTCTTTAATAATAATGTTCCACGAGATTGGCTTCAAGAGTTGCATCACTGAAATATCAGACCCATGAAATATCAGACCCATGCCCATGTCCACTCCTTTAGATGCATCAGACTCCTTTGATTTATAAAGAGTTTATAATACCAGTTACTGGAATCACAGCTGACATAAAATGTTCCCACCAGAAGCACATGAGTCATGGGTCTAGAGCCACATAAAAAAGGGTAGCAATTTATTTCTGAAACTGTAAAGTACTGTATCAGGGCCGGTCCTACCATAGAGGCGACCTAGGCGGTCACCTAGGGCAGTGTTTCCCAACCAGTGTGCCATGGCACACAGGTGTGCTGTCAGGTTTGAGCAGGTGTGCCTCAAATATTTTTGAAAACCTACTCAAAGAGCTCTGGACTGGCTCACTGGCTCATGGATATTCATAAGTTCGCTTGGAAACTATATGGTAGTGTGCCTCAAAGTAATTAAAAGTAGCAAGGTGTGCCATGGCAGAGAAAATGTTGGGAACCACTGGCGTAGGGCACCAAACAATAGGGGGCACCAAGGGCGCTCCCCAGAAGCAGGGCTATCTGGGGGGGCAAGGGGGCAATCGCCACAGCCCCATGGTTCCATGGGCTTCGTGCTGTCCTGCCATGAACAGGGCAGTAAGGGGCCCACACCGCTGCCCCCCACTGCCGCACTGTTCCCCACCCTCTACCAACTGCTTTCAGCAAGGAGCCAAAGACAGAAGGGAAGAGGGGGGCGGGAGCGTGCAGTCGGCCACTGGGCCACCCCCTGCAGCACGGAGGAGGGCAGCAGTGGGGCCTGCACAGGCTGATTTCCCTCTCCCAGGGGGGTGCCAAAATCACAGGTGCCGAGGGAGCCAGAAAACCTTGGGCTGGCCCTGTACTGTATAGATGTCCAGAGATAGCTAGCCTTTAGGTAAAACTTAGACCAATGGCTTGCTGAATTGCAGTGGGGAATTTAGAGCAGCTGAAACAATCAAGACATTTGACATTCCAGATTTTTAAATCATTAAAAAGTACTTCAGTATTTTTCAGTTATACTATGGATTTAGTCAATGAGTAAATGAGTTAGGAATTAAATTCCTTGTCATATGTATCTTAAATTGCAGCAGGTGTTCTGCTTAGCATACTACAATACCAGTATCCTTGTATTACTGATAGTGATATGCTCTTGTTAGAAAAAGGAAAAAATAAAAGATTTAAAGCATAATTTATATGTTTAATTGCATTTTCCTGAACAACAAATACTTTAAGTATTTACAACAGTCTGTTAGTCACCAGGTATACCACTATAGTTAATGAAACAAATGAGTCTGTGAGCTCCCCGTCTTCAAGAATCTGACGAAGTGAGATTTTCTCCCACAAAAGCTCATGGGATAAATTAATGTGCTAGTTCCACAGGACTCCTTGTTTGTTTTGCTGAACTAGACTAACATAGCTACCCCTTTGGAACTTGTCATCACACAAGGCACTGAACAGATACAGTTAACAAGTTACACTTTTCAGCGGAAACTATATTCTAGGATTCAGTGTCTATCAGGCATTATAAATTGTTTAAGAAATTAATATGACTTCTAGCTGCACACTCACTTTTCAAAAATAAAAAATAAATTCTGACTTTTTATCATGTTAAAGGATGAATTGTGTATGTTTGTGCATATGAATATGTATCCAATGTTACAGTTAGAAAGAAGGTTGCAAATATTTATCCCACTTGAGTAGGTAGTTTAACAACTTCTATAGTTTTCTGTAGTTTTGGAATATAAGGGCTTGTGTGCATACAAGTATAATTTATGTTGCTTAGGAGTGTGAATATGTCATCCCCCTGAGTGACATAATTTTCACCGGTCGAACTGCCAATATGGACACTACTATGTCAGAGGGAGACCTTCTCCCACCAACAGAGCTACCACTGCTCACAGAAGTGTTGTTGATTGCAATGGGAGACCACTCTCTCACTGACACAGACCACTGCTCTCCAAATTATTTCAGTCATGACCCCCTTTACCCATAAAGCAATCCGTCTGCAACCCATGAGCTGTGGTCAAGAGCTGCAAGTAGTTGAGAGTCAGAGCTGAGGCTGGATCCATAGCCAGGAGGGAGCCACCACAGTCAAGGCCAGGCTGGAGCTGCATCTGGGGCCAGAGCTGCAGTTGGTGCTGCAGCCAAGAGCAGAGCCCTGGTTGGAAGCTGGGAGCTGAGGTCAGAGCCAAGCTGGAGCTGTGGCTGCAGCCAGGGCCAGAAGCTGAGACTGGGGCCGGAACTGTGGTTGGGAGCAGGACTGACGTCAGAGTGGAGAGGCTGGGTAGTGCTCTTTCCACACCTCCGGGTCCCACTGTGCCCCCCCCTCCAAGCATTCCTTGGTGTGCCCCACAGCTTGGGGACCACCGGTATAGAGTATCTTCACCAGATGTGCTACAGTAGCAAAGCTGCATCGGTGCAACTGTGCCTCAGTAGCACTTCTATTGTAGACTATCCACCAGAAAAACAAAAACAGAAAAGGGAAAGGTTGTCTGAGGATACTGAGAGTACTCATATTTTATAATTATTTGCTTTTCACTTCTCTATTGCTGTTCAAAGTGATTTAAGCTCACCATAACCCTACCACAATAGATATTTGGTAAATTAGTGAGTATGGAATTACTTCTTCCATAACTGTAATTCAGCTACCCCAAAGATGACAAACAGAAGCTGATTAATAGGCAACATCATTGCACAATAATTTAGGGCAGGAAACAAAGAAGAAAACTAATTCAGATGAATATGCGGAGAAAATTTAGATATGGAGAATGTAATTACCCTTAGGAAAATCTAGCATCTGTTATACTGTCATGATAAAACTTTAGTTCTCCCAACGGTCACCAAGATTGCCTTTCCCCCCTCATTTTAACTTTGCTTTAGGGCAAAAACTGGACCATGACAGAAACTAGAAAGCACCTTGGGCACAAATTACAGAACTATATGATTTAGTAAAGCAAGCTAATGAGCAGTTCACAAGGCAGTACAAACCATTTTGCTAGACCCTGGACAGATAAAACAGATACTATTACTAACTGCTGGATTTAGTATAAATAAGGACCTCGATGGTGTGTGAATTCAAATGGTCCAAATAGACTTTCAATGAAGTCTGAGAACTAAATTTAGACCCCATGAAATAAAAAATGATGTAATGAGCAGTCAGATTAATGAAACTGCCCAGGAAATCCATATTATAAAAGATTAAACACAATCTGATTTATTCTTAGAAGCCTCAGAGAACCGGACCTACGTGTAACTGGAACTACAGGGACTCTTCAGAAAAATCCAGAATATCTTCTAGCAAAATAAAACAAAAACATACTCCCCAGAGTAAAATCAAGAGGCAGCTGTCCCTGGAATTTAAGAATACGTCATTTTTCTGTGAAATTTTGGGGTCGGGCTGCAATGGGCAGTGGGCAGGTGTTCAAGGAGGGATACTTAGTAAATACTCCCCACTTCCCTCTGGGCCATTAGCTGCCCACACATGAGCCAAATTGCCATCCTGAGTACACTAACCACTGACTGCTATTTGTTAGGGCCTCCTTAAGCACAAGTCTCTACAAAAGGAGTGGAGGGGACATGAAGCCATAAGTCTGACCCTTTTTCCAACCAACAGCAGCAGCTGATTGGCCACGGCAGATTCTATATTCTACCCACTCCTAACATGAGGTACAGTGGTTGAACTTCTCAGCCTGTTTGGAAGGCACTAGTCACCCACGGGGGCGGGCAAGTCCACACTACCTAGAACATGATGAATCCCTAACAGGCATGATCCGCCCTTTAACCTTCTCTCATTACAATAAATTAGAGTTAAAATTTCTTGGCTCTGGGTGAAGAGCAGAAGCTTAGAATAACAGGTTGATTCTACTCAGAAGGGGAATAGGATATATAACATGCATATGAACCAGAATTGCATACCAAGTCCTGCAATGCCAGCCTGGAGCCAAAAGGCATAGCTACAGCTCACTCTTTTTCTTACTTGATGGCACTATTCAGAACTAGTACTGGAGAGAAACATTTTCAGAGTATAGCCCTGCGAAGTTATCTCTGTATATCTGTTTATATAGATCCATGTAACAAATAAGTAATTTTCTTGTGCAACTGCTACTGCTTTTTTGATTAAAAACTTTTTTTAATAGGGGGAAAACTGTTACTACAGGTAATGGAAAGCATACAAAATGTTTCCAGGACAAAAGTCAGGAATCTCTTTCTGGGGTCTAAGCATCTTTTGCAAAAATGGCACATACATGCTCTCACAGGTCTTACTGGACAAACAAAGCTGGACAAACAAGAGCAGTTTTCAGAATTGCTACTTGTGACTTTGAGAGGACATTTCCCTAGGAGTAAAAATAGTGTTGGACTCCCCTTTCCACAGTTCAGCATGAGAGTGTTGATGTAGGGAGCTCTGCTCTGGTTTCCAAGTTCTCTGGGATTTGTGAACATTTTCGAAGAAAGATAAACACCAGTCTTCTGGAATGTAGTCTGGTAAAAGGGATATCCTCAAGGCACAAAACCAACAGTTCTAAGAAATCATAATTTCTCCTTTTTAGATATGTTGAGGATTGATTGGTAAAGATATGTTTCAGTAAATCAAATCACTTTCCCATCTGAAGTCCTTTCCTGGAGCTGAACTGAAATGCATTCCAAATGACTAATGACTGCCAATATTTCATCATAATTGAACACGCCTCCTAGCTATATAATGAGGTGAAAACCTTGGAACTAAATTATTTTGGTGTGTCATTATAAACCAAATGTCCATACACATAACGGGCTGTTCTTTCTCTTTAGAGGCCAGTCATTACAATAATTTTGTGAAGGTACTCAATACTGAAACATGCATGAAAACCAAAGTAAAAGAGCTGACATGGTCATGGTCTCCCAGGAACATCATATATAAATAATACCAATATGTGAATGAAAGGTGGAGAGAGACAATGATACAAAAAAAATTAATGAAAAAAATCTAAGGTGCTGACCATATGCATGTATTTGGAAACGACAGTATTTTAAATAATGAATTAACCATTCACGACGAAGAATGGATTTTATTTTGAGCACCAACACCTGATATCTTTGGGGACTGTGACTGGAAATCAATCTCCTGGTGGCACATGTGAACTAGGATCACTGTTCCTAGAAATGAAAGTGACTGGAACTTTTGAACATTTTCAAACAAAAGTCTTCTGGGATGTAGACTGCTCTGGAAGAAATGTTAAGAATAATCTATCCATTTTTGATTGGGGGAGTGGTGTCCACCATTTGTAACTTGTGCCCATAATCTGTGGGTTGTTTTGGAGCCTCAGCAGATGATAGATGAGCAAGTAACAGGACTCTTCAGGAATGGTTTTACTATTTGCATATGGCTGGGAGACATGCTTGTTTCTTTTGGATATTTGTTCTTCCAGTCTTGCATTTCTATGAATCTATTTATTTAAGACTGAATTTAGTGCAATACACTCTACATGAAGCTACATCTTAGATAAATCCAGAAACTTAAGGTGGTGCAGAATGCAGCAACCTGCCTATTAAGTTGTACTTCTCAGAGGTAATTCATGTCACTCGTGCTCCATGGTCTACACTGGCTACCTTCTTGTTTCTGGACTGAATTTAAGGCATTGGTTTTAACATATAAAGCCCAAATGGCTTGAGACTTTTCTGCCTGAAAGACTGCATCTCTCCTCATGCCATGCCACCTCATTAGCAGAGATGTTCAAGCTAAATCCCTGTCAGTTCTTAACAAAAGGGGCTAATGGTGGACTATTCTCTAAGACAGTGGTTTTCAATTTCCAAAGGGATAGCCGTGTTAGTCTAGTCCAATAAAAAAACAACAAGCAGTTGTGTGGCACTTTAAGACTAACAGATTTATTTTTTGCATGAGCTTTCGTGGGAGAAGAGGCCACTTCCTCAGATGCTTCGAAGATGGGTGAACTTACAGAAAGGAATGAAACTAAATGCAAAGGGGTGTAAAACATAGGATCAGATCATAAAGTAACAGCAAATCAGTGCAGTTTACAGGCTCAAACCATGGGAAGCCTGAAGTCAAATTACCCTTTGTAATGGGAAAAGAACCCATAGTCTCGACTGAGTCCTGCTTTCACAGAATTTAGCTTGCCTATTAATTCGAGTTCAGCTGTTTCTCTTTGGAGTCTTGATGTCCCAGGTACATCTCTAATGACAGTCGTTAACAAATCCATCATCGAGTGTTTAGGAAGATGGAAGTGCTCAGCAAATGGTTTCTTTGTTCTTTGATTTCTGATATCAGCTCTGTGCTCATTCAGTCTCTTACGGAGCGATCGTCCTGTTTGTCCAATATATAAGGTGTTGGGGCATTTCTTGCACATGATGGCATAGACCACATTAGTAGATGAGCAGGTAAATGAGCCTTTGATGGAGTAGCAGGCTTGATTAGGACCTATGATGGTGTCTGTTGTGTAGATATGTGGGTAGACTTGGCAGTGTGGTTTTTTGCAGGGGTGTGTGCCTGCTTCAATGTTCTTGTTGTTAGATCTGTAGTTGCTCGTGAGTATCTGTTTAAGATTAGGGGTCTGCCTATAAGCAAGGAGTGGTCTGTCTCCTAATGCTTGAGAGAGAGAGAGGGATCATCTTTTAGAATAGGCTGTAGGTCCTTAATGATCTTTTGCAGAGGTCTGACTTGAGGATTGTATGTGGTGACTAGTGGTATTCTGTTGCTTTCTTTCTTGGGTCTCTCCTGTAGTAGATGACTTCGGGGAACCCGTCTAGCTCTGGCAATTTGTTTTCTTACTTCCCAAGGTGGGTACTGTAGTTTCAAGTGGTTTTCAAACTTTTTTTCTTAAGACCCAGTTGAGAAAAAATCATTCATGTCCAAGACCCAACAATTACATCTTTTAGCAATGCATTCCAGTCTTGCAGTGGCAGCAGCTGGGGGCACTGTGAGCCCTATACCTGACAGTCTGTGAGCCAGTACTGGTTCTTGACCCATAGTTTGAAAATCACTGTTCTAAGGGTATGTCTACACTGGAGACTCTGTTAAGTCAACTTAACAAGGTCGACTTTAAGTTGACTTAAAGTCAACCTTGTTAAGTCGACTTAGAGCATCCACACTGAAAACTCCTGTAGACTGCCTCCATCCACACTGGCAGGTGCTAGGTTAACTCTTCCTGTTGGCAAGAAACTCTACAAGGGGGGCCTGGAGGCCAATTAAATTGAGTTAAGGGCCATTCTGCATCTATACTGGCTTAAGTCAACTTAATAAGGTCAACTTAAGCGTTAAGTCAACCTTAAGAGGTGGTGTTATTAACTTGACTTCAAGAAGTGCTTAAGTTGACATAATAAAATCCCAATGTGGCTGTGGGGGTCTGTAGCTTGACTTAACCTTCCTTAAGTCAACCTAAGGCTCCAGTGTAGATGTACGCTAGGACATGTCCTCTCTCTAGAACAAGTTTCCCATCTTCATCCTGGTTCCAGAGCATGCAGCAACATGCATCAGTTCATGGTGATTATATTTAAGCATGGATAGAGTTTTGTGTTCTATTGGCAGTTTTATGTTGTTTTGGTAATTTAAAAGCTTTGGATTCATACCCCTTTATATTTTTGTACAAATATGAAAAAAATTATGTTGAGCAGGTGAGGCACTAAGGTAAAATAAGAAGCACCATAAATCTATGAACTAATAAATGAAATACATTTGATGAAGCTTTCCTGGTGTGACAGAGTGAGGCTTAGTCTGCCTCTGCAGGTCCTGCTTTTCTGCTCTGTGGCCTGGTATAATTTGGTTTCTTACTATCAAGTCTTCCCCAAGGTGGGGGTCTCCCTTTTGGGACTAGTCCAAGTTATAGCCCAGCTGGCCTCCTCACTGGGGTTTTTTTCCTCTTTGGCTTCCCCTGGGTATAGCTGAATGGCAGAAGGGTACTGGGGGGCCCAGTACTGCCCTCTACCCTGGGCCCTGACCCAGGGCCCTATGGCTATATCTACACTAGAAAAAGTTAGGTCGAATTTGTTAACTCGAACTAATAAATTCAACTTTAATTTGAACTAAGCTCAACCTTATTAAGTCGAATTTACAAAGTGGACTAAGTCGAATTTACAAAGTGGACTAAGTCGACAAAGTTAAGTCGACTTAGTCCACTTTGTTAATTTGACCTAACTGACCTTAATTCAACCTTAATAAAGTCGAATTAAAGGTTAATCCAGGTCTACGCCATCCTTAGTTCAAACTAAGGAGTTGAATTAAGGCTTAGTTTGAACTAACAGGCAGTTCCTATTAATTTGAATTAAGGAATTTCTTAATTTGACTTAATGAAAGTCTAGTGTAGGCAAGGACTAATTCAGTTCAAATTAAGCCTCCTTAATTCAATCTAAATTGCCAGTGTAGACATAAACCATGAGTAGCAGCCTCCAACAACTGAGTCCAAGAGAACTACAGCCTTCTCTGGGTCACTGGTCCTTGGTCCCACTGCTCCCACTGTGCCCTCTGGAACTGGTAGGGTTTTCACAGCCTCCTTGCCCAGAGTCTTTCAGCCACTGCAGTCATCGCCCTGGCTGAGTGTGGTTGCCCCATGTCAACTACTTTGCTCAGTTTTCTAAGCAGCAGGATCCTCCTCCAGTCTGCTATGCCTAACAGGCCCAGGCCCTGCCTGCATGGGCTTCTCCCAAACCCCTGTACCTTCCTGGTGTTGTGGCACACAGCAATCAATGTCTCCAACTCACTCCTAGCAGCTCTACTACACTCAGCTCCACTTTTTCAACCAACTTCCTTTTAGCTGCCTCTCCCTGCTTAAGAATGAGGCTTAGCAGTGCAGCAGGTTCCTTAATCTGCTTCAGGTGACCCAATTAACTTGGAGTACCCCTGGCTACATTAATCCAGGGAACAAGATTTACTAATCCTGGAGCTAATATATACACCCTCCACCAGTCTCCTACAGCCATCAGGACTGACCCTGTCACACTGGCCAGGAAGAAAAGGTACTAAGTAACTCCATTCACTAGCTTTTGCAATAAAAGCCTTGCTCAATAATGCCAATTCTAGATGCAGAACAGTGATGAATGTCAAAGTAAAACATCAAAGCAAAAAGCTAACTGCTTGCCTCCCTCATCTAAGTCCTCTTTCTGCAATAGATCCCTTGTCTTCTCTAACTGCATTTTACAAATAAAAAATTGTATAAATTCTTGAACAAGCAGACTAAATCTCTTAGAATGAGCAGTATCTGGATTACAAACTGTCTCTGCCATGGTACAAGAAAGATGGAGTGACTTGTTATATTCCTTAAAGTTTCATCTTTACTACTGCTAGATGGGAAGGTCAATATTCAGTAGTATAAGACCTAAAATATAAGAAATGGCCACTGCTGTGACCACTAGGAAAGAAGTAAAACAAGATTCACACCATGGCTGTAAAGAAAGTATTCGTAGATATCACCAAAAATTGTTTTGTAAACAATTTCTATGTTTGGCATCACTAGTGTTGTACTATGATCACATTTTCATTCGCCAGCTCCTCCTCTTATTCCACCCCCCAATTCATTCACTTCACCACTGCCTCCTTCCAGGAACCCCCTTAAACTTGTGTCCTCCTTTCTAATTCTGTACCATTGCAACTTCTCCATTTCTTCTATGAGTCACTCCTCAAAACACACTTCTTCAAGGAAGGTTTATAAACACGCTTCTTCTATTACTAGACTACTAATAAATGAAATCCACAAAACTTGTGCATTAGTCTAAGCTGCAAATTCTTACTACTGACACTCCCCTAGTCCTACTCCATCCTCTGCTTGCCACCTACTCCTTTTATTTTTCCCCCCTATTTTAGAGTCTTAATGTATAATCTGATCTGCATCAGCAGACAAGTGCATTAACTTTAATGGAACTCCATGAAGACTCAAGGATCCAGTCACACTGAACAGATGCCAGAAGTGAGCCCTGGATTATGAACCTTTAAGAGCAGGAACAATACCTTTACTTAGAGGAGAAAAAGGATGATCTTCTGATTAAGGAATTAGATTGTGACTTAAGAGATCTTGATTTTGTTCCCAGTTCTGTCACAGAACCTCCTGTGTAACTTTGGGCAAGTCACAATTTCTATGTGTTTCAATTTCCCATTTGTATAATGAAGAAAAACATTTCCACTTCTTATAGGGATACCCTAATGACAAATATACTAGTGTATCAGACATGAGGCCACAGAAAAAACTAGTAAATAAATAATAAACCATTATAGCATATGTAAAATAATAATGACCATAAAAATATCAAATATAACATAGACTGTTATCTAAACTAATCAGACTATTCAATTAATAAACAAAGTTCTTATCTAAACATTTAATATTACTGTACAAAGAAACATATGTCTTTCTGGCAACCATGGCATAAACCTTAATTATTAGGATGATGACTGACACGTTTCTAAAGAGAAACAAGTATTGATGTTTTTATGCCTCCTTCTATAATATGGAATGTTTCAGTTTTACAACCACTTCTACTTTCTCTCAAAACTGATAGATACTTTCACTTCTTCACAGACTGCGTTGTACAGGAAAGCCTACAAAAGTATAAGTACTTTCTTCTGCCTCCACCAGTTCCACAAAGGGGAATATAAAGTATTATATTATAGAATAGGCGTGGCCAAGCTGTGGCTCGGGAGCCATATGTGGCTCTTGAATGAAAAATCGTGGCTCCCGGAAGAACATCAGCAAATCAGTTTAGGAGACCAGACCCAGCCTAGGAGTTCAGGAGGGGGTTGGAATGGTGGGGAGAAGTGCGGTCAGGATTTTAAAAAACTCACCACTAGCCTGCAGTCTTCTACATCGAGCAGCAGCTAAGATTTTACTGTATAGGCCTAATTTTCATGGTAACCTTAAGTAATTATTAGAATCTGACAGTAGTAGGATCAATATTTGTCCTCTTTTTATGATCAAATTAAAGTGTGCAATGAATTTTAAACTTAGCAGTTGGTGGAGCAGGTAAAAGTATATGACTATAGGCCTCAATGCGGCTCTTGAGTTCCATAAGTTTGGCCACTCCTGTTACAGAATGTTGCACTATGCACAAAGATTTTCTGTACTTGATATATTTGTGTGAAGGCTCAAAATAACAGAATCTTCTTGTATTTACCTTTAAGCATTGTTCTGCCAGTTGACCCTCCAAAGATGTTTAGGAGACCACTTCTTGCTCCCAGAGATGTAGTTGCTTCTAACAGAGCACCAGTGATAAAGTTAGAGAGTGAAGTCCTTTGTGAAGTGGCACGGTACTCAGAGCAAACACACTGTTTTACAAGAGAGACATTTTTGCATCTGCAATCTGCATCTAGTGTTGGAAGCTTTCTTAGAGGACAGAGACAATATTCAGAAGTATCTTCTGCCTCCTCTTCCTCCTTCACTGCACTGTAGATCTGTGAAGAACATAAAAGCAAGGAATGTTCAATTTCTTAAGACAATAAATTGAACCTGTTGAAAAAAATCAGTATGACCTCTTGTAAAAGTCCAGTGGTCTCAAAAAGCAAACACTGTACTAGCTAGAATGTTGTATTTAGGTATTAAATTGGAAAATTAAGAATCCAAATGTGATTTGTAAAGATTTGGAGTGAGGATCTTAAACAAACAATTTAAATAAGGCTGCTTTCAAATAAGATGCTTTAAAACTATTACTTTAGAGCAGTGGTTACCACTCATGGCCCCCAGACCCTGCCACCACAGGCAGCCGCTGGCCAGGACTATATCCCCCCAGACCCTGATCAGGGCCAGGTCCTGCTGCTGCTGGCGGCACACTGGTGTGCCGTGACACAGTGGTCGGCAACCACTGCTTTAGAGTATCCCAAACAAAACAAGTTTTACTGATCATCATGTTATTAAACTTTGACACAAAGAGAAAGAGTTAACATTTAAATTGAAGATTATTAACAATACCATTTGACTACTGAATAATGTCCTATTGATTTCAATGGCAGTAAAAAAAGTTTCACTAAGAGAGTTTTTGGGTTTGAGATTCTTTTTAATTCATAAAAGCAATCTTTCAAAATGTTCTGAAGTCTTGCTCATTATCTACATGCAGCAAAAGCATAGGCTCTTTGTCTAATATTGGTTTAGTTCTTTTTTTTCCCAATACTCATGCCCAGACACTAATGAAGTTCATTCTGTGGCTTAGCAACCAAATAAGTTTGTTTATTTTAAAAGGGCCTAATGGCAAAGCAAAAATTCCCAGCAATTTTTTTTCAGTAATATGCAAGAAAAAACTTGATCTTCCGCCTTCTTATATGATTAATTTGCTGATTAATGTTAACAGTCTATTTTAAAGATTTACTTTTTTAAATTAAATAATTTTAATTAGTGAACAAAAGTTAATGTAGCAAAACGTCAGCTAAACAGTTAACAACATGGATATTAGTGATATAGGTTGCAAAGACCTGTCCCGGAAATACACAACAGTGAAAGCAATTTACACCTTGAAGGTTAAATCATTATTCTCATTTCATTCAGTAAATTTACTTCACCTAAAATAATTACTCCTGAATTTAACATTTAAGGAGTTTTAAAACCAAGAAATGAATCTTATAAATGCTGTAGATTAAGGAAGGAATTTAAGATGAGAGACTGACTGCATTTCCTTCTCTTTTTAAAATTAAACAGTCTTAACTCCACTCTCCATCCTCTCAACAAAGTTGATTCCTACAGTATTGCCAGAGAGAGGGACAGAAAAGACAAGGGGAAAGGGAGCACATTACAAAAAATGGGAAATCTAGATACAGAGCAGCAGATGATTGGCCACTCAGGATAAACTGTGAGGGCATCCAAAGCTGTACTAATGTCACTAGAATAATTTTTATAAATGCAATGTATTTTGCCTCATATGCTATTTAAGACAATGACACAAATTCTGCTGCACTCTGAAACCAGAAGTGAAGTGCATTTAGAGGGAGACACTGTAAACATTTAACTGTCATTGTTCAATGGAAAATCTTCCTCCTACAAATGATTCAATTTCCATAATACTCTTAGCCCTAGTTGAACAGATGAGAGCCTTGCACCCAGATGACCTTGTAAAGGTTCATAGTACTACAATATCTGGATTCAGACAATTAGTTCAGCCCCTCAGATATCTTGTACTGTGGTTGAATCAGACCTTGCTAGCTAATCAGTATATGGCCAGTTCAGTGCTTAGACAAGAGACCACCCAAAAATCCTTATGGCTATGTCTACTCTTAGAACGTTAGTTCAAATTAACTTAATTTAAACTAATTAATTTGAACTAATAATGATTAGTTTGAATTAAGTTAATTCGAATTAACATGGCCACACTAGGAAAACCAGTTCAAACTAGCATGTCCATGGACAGGACTTGCTAGTTTGAATTAAGAAAAGGGTGCCATGGGAGGTGTGGCAAGACAGCCCCCAAAAAGGGCCACCCCCCCCCAACATGTAGAGAGAGGAAAGCATCCCGGGAGGAAGGAGGTCAAAAAGCATTAATTTGAATTCATGGTTAATTCGAATTAACATGGCTACATTGGGTTAATTCAAACTAACAAGTTCGAACTAGCCCTTACTTTGAAGTTAAGCAAGGTTTTATAACTTCGAAGTTAGCTTTCATTTACTCAAACTTAGGAATTCCTTAGTTCGAATTAATGAAAGCCAGTTTAGCCATGCATTAATTTAATTCAAATTAATCCTTAATTCAAATTAAACTGTAAGTGCAGACATATGCTTAAGAGTGATACTAGTTATTCAAACCCCCTGTTTTAACCAATACCTTGGAGATACAGTACTATCTTCTGGCGAAGATGTGAAACTCAGATACATCATTCCATTAGATCTGGGAATATCAGCCATGGTACAGTGGCAAAAGTCCAACTTACACATGCATTTAAATTTACTAGAAAATTTCCCATCTACGAGCAAATCTACAATCATTATAATAGTAATATAAAGTATGGTCCATGCTCCCAAAAATAAGCACCCTCCCAAATCACCACAGGTAAAACTGTAAAGCTCTACCAAGCAATTACTCATCACCCCTCTTCAAATGCATAAAACAGATGAGCCTTGCAGTGCACCCTGAAGGTCAACAAATTCAATTCTGGAACAACAGGAGAAGCAAATTCCATAGTCAAGAATCCCTCACTGAAAACGGAATCATAGAATCATACCATTGGAAGGGATCTCATGAGGTCATCTAGTACAACCTCCTGCTAAAAGCAGGACCACTCCCACTAAATCATCCCACCCAGGGTTTTTTCTAAGCAGGCCTTAAATGTTTCCAAAAATGGAGATTCTCCCACCTCCCTAGGCAACCCATTCCAATGCTTCACCACCCTCCTAGTGAGAAAGATTTTCCTAATATCCAACCTCAGCCGCCCCAGCTGCTATTTGCTCCTTGTTCTGTCCCGTTACTGCTGAGAACAGCCCAACTCCCTCTCCCCTGGAGCACTCCTTCAAGTAGTTATCAAATCTCCCCTCAGTCTTCTCTTCCACAGATCAAATAAGCCTATTTCTTTCAGTCTCTCCTTGTAAGTCATGTGCCCCAACCCCCTAATCATTTTTGTTGCCCTCCGCTGGACTCTCTTCTAATTTGTCAACACCCTTTCTGTAGTGCAGAACCCAAAACTGGACACCATATTCCAGATGTGGCCTCACCAGCACTGAATAGAGAGGAATAATCACATCCCGCAATCTGCTGGCAACATTCCTAATGGTGCAGCCCAATATACCATTGGCCTTTTTGGCAAGAAGAGCACATTGTTGACTCATATCCGGCTTCCCATCCACCATGACCCCCAGGTCCTTTCCTACAGTGCTGCTACTTAGCCAATCAGTTCCCAGCCTGTAGCAGCACATGGGATTTTTTCACCCTAAGTGCAGTACTTTGCACTTGTCCTTCATTTGGCCCAATGCTCCAATTTGGCTAGGTCTCCCTGACTCCTATCTCTGCCCTCCAGCATGTTTACCATTCCCTCCAGCTTGGTGTCATCCATGAATTTACTGAACGTGCAATCTATCCCATCATCTGGATCATTAATGAAGATGTTGAACAAAACCGGCCTCAGGACCAACCCCTGGGGCATAACACTAGTTACTGGTTGCCAGCTAGACAGTGAGCCATTGATCCCTACCCACTTAGCCTGATGATCTAGCTAGCTTTCTATCCACATTATGGTCCATTCATCCAAAGCGTGCTTCCTTAACTTGCTGACAAGAATGCTATGGGAAACCTTATCAAAAGCTTTGCTAAATTCAAGGTATATCACATTGACGGCTATTCCTGCATCCACATATCCCATCATCTCATCATAGAAGGCAATCTGGTTGGTCAGGCACAATTTGCCCTTGGTGAATCCATGCTGACTGTTCCTGACCACTCTATTTTCCTCCAAGATTACATTCAGTCCCATCATGATTAAACAGGGGAATATTAACTCAGGAAGTTCAGTGGTTATCCTTGTTCTCCAGCATAAGTTTTCATTCTGATCAGACTAGAGTCAGTCTTCTCAGATCAAATACCCCACCCCTTAATCCTTCTGACCAGTCTTCTAACTATCTGCAAATTTTGGTGCAAGACCCATATTTGTCAACTTTGTTTTCCTTAT
Source organism: Podocnemis expansa (assembly GCA_007922195.1). NCBI lineage: Eukaryota > Metazoa > Chordata > Testudines > Podocnemididae > Podocnemis > Podocnemis expansa. Next base: position 13,080,433 of record ML681981.1, on the reverse strand, counting down.
TCATGAGCACTTCCTATTTAGTTTTTAGTTTGTTTTTTTTTAAATTCATTGACTATGTTATCATCATTAGCCAAACAGCAGGTATATTGGGTTGAACTCTATGTATGTCTGTGCCTGTATTTAACATACAGTTAAAATAATATATAAACGTATATCCATGAAACATTTCAAAATTCTCAGTGAAAGGTGCTCTAGACATGCACTGTAATATTATGATACTGCCACAAGCAGGACTCCTTCAGTTACATGCTTAATAGTTATTTCTAGATGACATTTGGAAATTATTTGCATTTGGCCAACTGTTCTTTCCTCCTGCCCCTCAGTAGTATGTTTCTAATCGAATGCCTACTCACACATATTTTAAATTAGATTTTTTCTGTCATTTCAAATTAAATTTTGTCTACAAATGCATGCATGAGACTTTAATTTATGTCAGTGCAGTGAACATTCTATTTTGCCCTTTCTATCATATATCAATGAGAAGGGAGCAGAGACATTAGCAGTTTACTTCATATGAACCTTTTTTTGTTTTTTACCATACAGCAATATGAACCCAGTTTTATTGCCCACAGTTAAAGGCATAGTTAAAACATGCTTAAAACTCTAAACATGATTTGAACAGATGCATAAAAAGACAAATTAATGTGGTAATATTTTTAATACTTGACACCAATCCTGAAATTTTCACTCAGACAAAACATTCACTGAAAGCAACAGAAGTTTAGTTTGACTCACCTGCAAAATTTGCCCCCAATTAATAACTGGAGTTAAATTTGAGCCATAATAATTGGGGTTCCAATATAACATGTGGTTTATTAAAATAAATATTTTAATCTTACATTTAGAATTTGTTTATCAACAGTACAACAACTTTTGGGAAACCATTTCAATGTAATTTAGTCTATAATACATAATTTATTATTATTATAATTGATAATTTAATATCACATTTAATAATGTAATTCAATTACTCCTCAACAGAAAACTCCTGTATCTGTTCATACAGAAAATGAACCAGACAAATGATCTCCATGGATTTCATCTTTTCCAAGGTGAGTCACTTCTAAAGTTCTTAATTCTATTAGAAATACAGCATCTGTGACTCACAACACAATGCTGAGGCAACCTGACCTCTAAAAGCTTTTTCCTTCTAAAATTAGAAAACAATGAATGAGGTCTTTAGGCATTTGATGTCAACAGGATGAATCAAATGTAGCCTAATACTAGATAACAAATATAGGTGTACAGTGAGAATCTGATTTGTGACATTAATGTAATAGTATATTGTAATAAAAGCATGAGCCCATGTTGTTTCTTATTTTTTCTGACATTCTACATAAAGCATTAAGGTTTTAACAGGGGCACTTTATTTTATTTTAGAATACAACTGTTCTATGAATTCTGCACCATCTATACAACCATGAAACTAGTTAAAGAAAGAAAGAATGAAATCTAAACAAGAAGGCAGTCCTCACTTTCACCAAGGACAAAAAATGTGCTCTCAGAGGAGTATTTCCTCCAGTAAAGGACTGCAAGGGAACCCAAGGTCAGTGTATGCCATGTATTTCCACAGGGTGTACCAAGAAATGATAAACACTTGGCACCATCTTTAATTATATGATCACATAGTAATTTTTCCATAGAACCCTTGACTCATTCAGCTCATAGGATGGTGTGTGCTCACTGAATGGGTATTGTAGAGATGTAATTATTTTAATACTCATCATTCAGTGTGTGGCCCCAGGCCTTTTTTTATTGCATATCATACAAGCCCTTCATTGACTTATCCTCTCTGTGTACCTGCCGCTAGAAAAGGAGGGAGGAACAAAAACACTCTCACAGTGGTTTTCACAGTTATTTTCTAGAGAGCCAAGGAATATTGAGACTCAGGAAAAATGACGGGTTCTATATGGGTGTATGCTCTTGCAGAAACAATCACTGTTTTCCTCCATCATGAACAAAACAACATACTTTCCTTAACAGTTTCCTTAGAAACAGCTAAATTGTTTTAGCTAAAACATTAAAAGAACAGTATACACTGAGTAACTAATCTTCTGCTGCACTCTATCTGGATTTCCAACTGTTTTATAAAGTGTTCCCTTTTCTAAACATTGTTCTCAGAAACAGCTAAAATATTAAAAGAACAAACAAAACAAAACAAAACAAAAACCCACTTGAGGCTCACACAGAACATGGCAAATTTCAGCCCAACTCATTTAAGTTTGGCAAATACATCAGTGTAAGGTAGACTTAGAAGCTGTGCCTAACAGCTTCTGGGGAGGGCATCTAATCTGTATGGGTCCTGTTAGCATGAACACAAAGGCTGTGTTCACACAGCACGCTTATTTCGAAACAACAGAGGTTGTTTCGAAATCAGAGTTAGGCTGTTCACACGACGCACGGCTGTTTCAAAACAACGGGTTCCATTGTTTCGAAAAAATGGAGTTGTTTTGAAGCATGTTAAACCCCATGCAGGGATGAAACAATGTTGTTTTGAAACAAGTTGTTCCAAAACAACGCTGTGTGAACATGTTGTTTCGAAACAACGGTGACTTGTTTCGAAATAACTGTTGTCTGAACATGCTATTTCAATTCCTGCTTTTTTCCTTATTTCGAATTAACACTTTGTTAATTCAAAATAAATTATTTCGAAATAAGGTGTTATTTCAATACAGGCTGTTGCGAAACAACCGTATCGAAATAAGCCCCTGTGTGTGAACACAGCCAAAGAGGTGCAGGGCATAGTGGGTAATGGTATTTGAGGTTAATCTGATCACAAATCTGTCAATATCTATAATTCTAGTGAGGGGAAATATGAAATACTGTCTTTTTGTGAATTGCTACTCTCTGTTCGTTTCAAATCTGTCTGGGTTAGTAAAAGGGTAAAAGTTACCCTTAGTTAAAAAAAGATTTGTGGAAAGGCGACCGCATGTTTCAGCCTCCAAGAAGTTGAAGACCAGGGTGGAGGGGTTTGAGGCTATTTTTGTCTCCCTTCCTATTGCTTCCCCTATCTAATAATAGCTACAGCTAGGCTTCTTCTGAGACCTTTGTAATTTAGATAGAGGTAGCTGTTTGCAGCTATTAAGTTAAGAGCTGGGATCGCTAGGGAGAGAAGCAAATTCTCTCTGAGCTAAAATCACTAGACAGAAAATTCTCTCTCTGAGCTGAGATCACTGATGGGGAGCCAGCGGACAGTGAGAGTGGTGAGCTGGGTGGTGTGAGTGACTGGTGGGTGGAGCCGGTGGAGGGTAGTACTGGTGGACATTGAGAGCGGCCAGCGGCAAGCTGGGCGACATGAGTGACTGGTAGGCAGAGCTGGTGGCCAGTGGATGGTGCTACTGGATGGATGAGTGGCCAGTAGATGGCGCCAGCAGACAGCTGTCATGAAAGACACTCCCTATGTACCCTAGGGTTGGTTGGGAGCCTAGTTAGCACTGATTCTCCAGATCACTGCTGGTTTTGCCATTAAGTCTTGTATGTTCTGTAATGCGGTGTGGGTTGTTGGGAACTTTGCTCTGTACTGATTTGCTAGATCAGCACTGATTCCTGTTATTTGGCCTTTTACACTCTGTTTTACTACTGTTAAAAATTCTGTTTACTACACTCAGACTCGTGCTTGCGAGTGGGGAAGCCTTACCCCTTTCGGGTGCCCAGGGAACAGTGCAGGATTTCCCAGAAATCTGAGTGGGGGTTTGAGCCAGTTGGTGGTGCTACATCATTGGGAAATCCCTAGGTATAGAACCCGGCCCTTGTTCTGCCAGCCTGCCCTGGCAGAAGGGTTACATAAGAAACCAACACCATCATCTTAGACACTATATAACTTTAACTATAGGCAAGGCTGCTGCATCCCTGAAAAAAAGGTTGGGGCCCTAGGCCTTCCCCCTTGTCATGGGGCTCCACCCCTTGGTCCCAATCTGGAAGCCAGATTTGGCTCCTGCCAGCAGCCCAACCTGGATCTGGCCCATGCTGGCTAGTGGCAGTTTGGCAGGTGGCCCTGGCCTGGACCCGGCCCCTGCTGCTACCAGCCAGCGGCAGTCAGCCCAGCGACAGAGATGCCTCTGACTTTAGGTGTCACTAATTGTGATGTCTATAACAATATCCTCAATTCTCAGTGGTATAGGTGTTGGGCTGGTAATTATTTTGTGAATATACCAAAAGTTCACAGACAGGTTTTAAATGCAATATTGTCTAATTTTTTCTGTTTCATTTGATGGTTTAAACAAAAAGAGTCACTGTCATTTATTAATAATAAATTATATAACCATTACTCTCAGAGCAAATGTATCACTAGACACTGAAACTTCTTCAAAGTATAAGCATTCTTTCTGAAGACTCGACTCTGAAGATATAACCCATTCTTGTCCAAGTAAGGCAGTTGTCATTCAGGTGTAACATGTATAAAGCATATAAATTAAGAGAAATTAATAGTAAAATGCTAGATCCTACCTTAGGCTGTAGGATTTTATTATGACTAGTTAATTATATTCAGATAGTGACAAAATCAGAAAGGCTGAGGCCCAAAACAAGTTACACTTAGCAAAGGACATAAAAGGCAGCAAAAAGAGGTTCTATAAATAAATTAGAAGCATGAGAAAATGGAAAGAAAGTGCAAGTTCACTACAAAGCAGTGGTGGAGAGCTAATAACAGGACAGCAAGAAGGCTGAGATGTTTTATTCCTATTTTGCTTCAGTCTTCACTAAAAAGGATAACGGTTACAAGTCAGCTAACACAATTAACACTAACAAGAGATCAGGGACACAAGCCAAAACAGAGAAAAGAACAGGTTAAAAATATTTAGATAAGTTAGATGTCCTCAAGTTGGCAGAGGCTGATGAAACTGACTCTAAGGTACTTGATCCAAAGGGGTAGGCATGTTAGTCTACTTCAACAAAACAAACAAGGAGTTCTGTGGCACTTAAAGACTCACAAATTTATTTATCGCATGAGCTTTCGTGGGAGCAAATCCCACTTCATCGGATGCTTTGAAGATGGGAGAATGTACAGAATGGCAGGAAAATAAATGTATGCAAGTGTAAGTCATAGGATCAGGTCACATTGTAAGAGCAAATCAAAGCAGTCGTTAAGATTCAAACACTGTGAAACAGCATACAGAGGGAGATCAGATCAAATCACCTGCTGTAATGAGAAAGAAATCCAAAGTCCTTATTCAGCCCCGAGGAAACGCTGTCAAATTTACACATGAATTCCAATTCTGCAGTTTCTCGATTTGCTAATAGCTGTGCTCAGACCACTGAATAACAACTCAAGGCTTCAAAGAGAAACTGCAGAATTGGCATTCATGTGCAACGTTGACAGTATTTCTTCAGGGCAAAGTAAGGACTTCAGATTTTTTTTCTCATTACAAACGGTGACTTGACCTCATCTCCTTCTATATGCTGAATCTTAACAACTGCTTTGATTTGCTTTTACAGTGTGGCCTGATCCGATAACTTACACTTCCCTGCATTTATTTTCCTCCCATTCTCTAAATTCCCTCATCTTCAAAGCATCTGATGAAGTGACATTTGCTTCCATGAAAGCTCATGCAATAAATAAATTTGTGAGTCTTTAAGTGTCACAGGACTCCTTGGCTGTTTTGAGGTACTTGAGGCACTATCATGAAGCAATTTTGGAACTGCTAGCACTTGTCTTTGAGAATTCACAGAACACAGGTGTGGTGCCAGGTGGGCTGGAGAAAGTAAACATAGCGTGAGTCTTTAAGAAGAAGAACAAAGGATTTGGTAAATCATAGACCAGTCTGTCTACCTTCAGTATCTGGAAAGCTACCTGGAACAAACTGTTAAACAATCACTTTTTCAGGAACCTAGAGAATCATAGCATTATAACAACCAGCATGGATTTGTCAAAAAGAAAGCATGCCAACTTAACCTAATTTCTTTGTTGGACATAATTACTAGCCTAGAGGAGTGGAGAGCCATATGTATATATGATGTATCTGGATTATAGCAAGGCTTTTTAAATAATCCCGCAACACATTATCACAAGCAAACTGGTAATGTGGTCTAAACGAAAATTCTATAAAGTGGATAAATAAGCTAGTTGAAAGAATGTATTTAAAGAGTAGTTCTCAATAGTTTGCTATCAAATGAGAGGGACACATCTAGTGAGGTGCCACAGTGGTCTCTCTTGGGTCCAATACTGGTCAATATTTTCATTAATGACTTGGGACAACAGAGTAGAGCATATGTTATAAAATGTGTGGATGACAGAAAGTTGAATGGGGTTGCAAACAATTTGTAGTTCCAGATTAGAATTCAAAATGACCTTAGCAAACTGAAGAATTGGTCTGAAAATAAGATGAATTTCAGTTATGACACATGCAAACAACCTCAGTTAGGCAGGAAAAAAATCAAATGCACAAATACAAAAACTGGGAATAATTCATTAGCTAGTAATTCTACTGAAAAGGATCTAGGAGCTGTAGTGGATCACACATGAATGTAAGTAAAAAACATAGTGCAACTGGAAAATGGGCTAACATAATAACAGGGTATAGTACCAGAGAGTTGTATATGCCATGGGAGGTAACTGTTCTGCTTTGCTCAGCGCTGGTGAGGCCTCAGCTGAAATACTCTGTCTAGTCCTGGGCACCACGCTTTAAGAAAGATGTGACACATTGATGAAAGTCCAGATGAGAGCAACAAAAATGATTTAAAAAAAGAAAACCTCACCAATCCTATGAGGAAAGGTTAAAAAAGCTGTGGATTTTTTGTCTTTAGAAAACAAGACGTAGGGGGGCATCTCACAACAGTCAGATATATTAGAGGCTGTTATAAAGATGATAGCAACTGATTGTTCTCCTTGCCACTGAAGAAGGGTAAGAAATAAAAGGCTTAAACTGCAGTAACAGACATTTAGATTAGATATCTGGAAAAATTCTAACTATAAGGATAGTTAAGCACTGGAACAGTCTTCCTATGGAGGTTGTGGATTCGCCACTATTGGAGGTTTTTAAGGACCAGTTGGACAAACACCTGTCATGGATAGTCTAGGTGTACTTGGGCTGCCACAGAACAGGGGGGCAGGACTAGATAACCTCTCAAGACCCCTCCCACCCCTACATTTTTAACAAATTATAATTGATGCTTCATACATGGCCCACCTGGCAAGTTCCTGCATTGCTGGGAACAGAGCATGTTGTATTATCAGGGAAGAGTCTTAAGAAAACCTCGGGACTTAATATTGTTAGGTTGGTTTTTTTCCATCGCTTTCCCCATATCCACCACTGACGATTTCATTAAACTCTCTCATTGCCTTGGAAATACAAATCACATTTTGGAAATAAATTACCTGTAGTAGCTATGAAAGGCAGGAAATAGCCACTTAGAATGCTTAGACTTTTCTGATCCAATTGAATAAACTTCAGGCTTTGTCAAATTTTAGATGTCTCAAGTTGGTTACTTACAAACATTTAGAAGTGTTTCAAGTATAGCTACAATACAACAATTTATTGACATATACCATATTTACAGATAGGCGTGTCTCTACAACACCTTAGCAACAAGCATAGTCTTTCTAGCTTGTTCTGAAAAATATTTAGTTTGTGAAAATTATTTCAATTTCTAAATACTGTGATTACCTTCTCAAAATACATTAAAAATTGGGCTCTGCAATTCATAAAAGCATGCTCTGTTGCCTGCGCTAAACTGAAGTTTCTTTTAGCTGCCAAAGGAAAGAAACCATTTGTTGACAGAAATAGGCGACAGTGTTTTGTTGGAGAGGGTATATATAGAATAATGGTGCTAATCCCTATTGTATAAAGTAGACTTCAGAGCACTTGCTGTCTCCAAAGACTCTGCACTTCATATTACATTTTCAAATAGTGTCTGTTTTGATGTGTTAAAGCACTGAATATGTAAATTCTGCTTTACACAGATGAATTTGTGCAAAAATACAGATGATAGCGTACATAATTATAATGAGTCAACTGCAAATAACTGAAATCAAATTTCTTTGTTATTGACAAAAGGCTAACTTACCTATTATGAGCACTCACAAATTTAAATTTACTGTAGTAAAATTTCTCTTTACCACACTAAACTATGTGCACTTAAAACACAAAAATTATAGTAATGAGCCATAAAAGTATTACTTGAGAACAAGGTAACATCATTTGCAAAGAACTATGTACCTATTTTGTAACATTTGAAGAGGTACCAAAAATTGCAGGTGACATCTCACATAAACTAGTGATATAATTCTGCAATTTTTTCAGCTGAAACAGTGAGCTATTCGCAGATACCAAACCCTTCTTTATTCCATAATTTCTGTACAGGTCCAAACTGTGATAAAAATACCTTAGTCAAGACCTAATTTAAAGGTGTGTGCTCTGAACACAGTAAAGTCTACTTGATTCAAGTTACTTAAGCCACAATTAAATACCTACAGTTGTTGAAGGACTGAAGAGATAGTTTATCCAAGCATCCAAACATGAATATGCATCACTTTACTCATGTAACTGGCCTCATTAGTTTATGCACCTGTGTATTTGCAGGACCAGATCATTAGTTAATATTATGAAAATGTTTATTCATTTTGTTTATGTAATCAATGTATATGATTCTTGTAGATATGGTTTATTTTGCTTTATTATTGAATATAACAAAAATTTCCTTTTTATTTGAATCAAAGGACTGCCTCCCACAAAAGGGACCCATTAAAGAAAGAGGGGCAGATGGAGTTAAAGGCTAGAAATATGCAGACAACACCCAGCTGCCTCCTTCACATCAAATGCATACAGCACCATTTTCCAGACATACTGGTACCCATACAAGACTAGCACTCACAAAAACTGTTGACTGATGGTAATGCCAAAGACAAAAAGGGTGTTGGCAGGAAGAGGAATACATTTCTGAGCACAAAAATATCACACTTAACTTAGAGCATCCAGTTTTTGCATTGTCAAGACATACACAGTCTAGATAGCCTTCTGTACTCTACTACTAATGGATATTCAAAAAGAAAGAGCAAGCAAAAACACATTCTTCTAACTGTCAAAATACAGTCCATTCTGATAGATTTGAACTTAGTCGAGAGCAGGGCTTGAATTCAGCCATAGCCACCCAGTGTGAAACTCCAGTAACTATCTATGGGGCAGAATCATAGTAGTGGAAGGTGCCTCAAGATATCTTCTAGCTTAGTCCCCAACACTCAAGGCAGGACTAAGAATTAACTAGGCCATCTAGAAGCTGCAAGTCCCAATACCTCAAGAGGGGCTGAAGCCATGAGTCCCAGGAAATATCCTATGGGAATTTAAGCCCGGACAACACCATTTAAGGATCTCTACCTAGGCTTGAATAATGTATTTGGAAATTAATATGATGAGCTAGAAGAGGCCCCAACAGTTATAAAATGTAGCCATCTATGTACTAAATAGCAATCATTACATCTTCACTAAAAAGAATCTTCTGGTTTTCTTTATATGATATATTCAAAAACAAAAGGATTGAAAGTGGTGTCTATATTCGGTATGCTGTTTTACCCTTTGTTCCCATGAACTTGAACATGTATTACTGCTTTATAGAATTGCCAAGTTCCATAGAGGCAGCCGTATTAGTCTAGTTCAGCAAAAGAAGCAAGGAGTTTCTCCCACGAAAGCTCATGTGATAAATAAATTTGTTAGTCTTTACGTGCCATGGGGCTCCTTGCTTAGTTTGCTTTATAGAAAGTTCTTGTTTTGTTTTGTTTTTTTAAAAAAAACTCTAAGTGGAGTCCTTCATGATTAATAAAGAGAATATAGAAAAACTAATAATACAAAATTATGCGTATTTTTGAAGGACAACTGGCCCCTGACATGAAATGAAAATTTATATTAGAAACCGTGATTAAATCCAAGCAGGAATTCCACCCATATAATCCTACAAATAAATGTTGTATTTGCAGAATAACTGGAAACATCATGTCTTATTAAAATATCTAATCAATCATTACATTTTTACTAAAAAAAAAAAAACAACACCCCCAAATCCATCACTCAGCCTTGCTTCTAAAAATTTAAAATAGCTTCTGGAAGTTAGCATGTTGATAATCTTTCAGCAATAAAACTTATTTACCAAGTTTTAAATGAGCCAAAGCAAAAATGTGAGATAATTAGAATCCTTCAGATTGTGCCCTCTCCAGCAAATGCCTTGAAAAATCACTTAAAAGCATTTTTTGATAACATGAAAACTTCACAGAACACAATAAAACTTGTTAAATGTGAACAACTGAGCTGCATGTAAACCTTCCCACTTTGCAGGAAATTCTCTGATTTTGCGCTTTCTCTCATTCCAAATAGGAATAAAAACAAAGAATTTCAAAATCTTTCACAAAATAAAATTTTGTAATTAAATTTGTTTTGATAAAAATCTAAATGTTGTGTTCTGACATTTAAAAATGATAGTAGAAAATAATTTAAAATGAAAAATCCAAACATTCAATTTAAAAAATGTTCAAAAAGAATGATTTGATTCTTTGCATATTTTATTTTATACCTCCCAAAAACTCACCAAAAGTTAATTAAAATCAACATATGCCCATGTAAAGTTTTGCTTTTGATAAAATAGCATTTTCCAATGAACATGTTCAATCAGAACATTTTTAATGAGCTCTAGTTCATAACAATAGCATCTTACATTTCACACTGAATCAATTTCCAAACTCCAATGGCCAAGAATTGCTTCTCTCATCACTAAATTCAGTCACCCTTGGAGTAGACCTTTACATGCCTAACAATACACCACAGCAGCAGTTTGGGCAGGAAGCAAAGGCTATAGGAAATGAATTTTGAGGGGAATTTAGACAACAAAAGTATAATTATCAAGATGAGAAACTAACCAAGCCAACACAGTTGTAATCCTTATGCTCCCAGGAAGTGCCATGAGACCAGATATAGTCAAGACTTCGATTTTATGTCTTGTCCAAAAAAACCCAAAAAACCAGCATTTCCAACATCACCTCTTGGACAACATTTTCAGTAATTACTTGGAAAAAAGAGTACCATTTGCTGATAAATCTACATCTTTTTCTGAAGGAGCCTGCATTTTCCTAGAGTTCATCAAATACTGATCCATTCCATCTCAAGTATTTAGTGTATGAAATTTGCCCAGAGCACAGCTGGAAGCAGTAGGGCTGCATGGCAGTATTAACAAAATTCTTTGTAAAGTTATTTCGTCCCACCTTCCTCCCCCCCCCCGCCTTTTTTTAAATATATATCAAGCCTTCTAAGGAACTGATGATCACAGTCAAAAGAAAACAGCAAAAAGAAAAAAAAAATTGCTACTTCATACCAAAAATAACAGAATGTTGCTATGTTTTTAGGACAATATAGACATTTATAGACAAAACTGTTAAAAAACTGTGATCAGTTTAAAACAGGAAAAGAGGTAATGTCTAATTAAGGCTTCACAAACTGTGTCCCACATTCTCCACCATTTCCCTTTAACTCCAAAATGGCATGTCTCCTTTTTTTTCAGAAGATTACGTGGGGAATCAAAAATAGACTTGTAATAAAAACTGATTCCTTCACTCACAACTTTAGATTCATTCCATGGCTCTATGATATCTCATGTACTTTGACACAAGATTGCTAATCACCTGGAATTTGCGGTGACTGAAAAATGGGGCTTCAAACGGGAGTCACAGGTGCTCAGCCACTATTAAAAATCAGGCCATAAAAAAAACTTATGTTGATTTTGTTTCCAGCATACATTGTAAAACTGTGCAGTCAACATAAATATACAAAAATTGTCAGCAAATTTGACTCATATATTCATCCAAAATGCACAAAGCTCTACAGAATAAATAATCATACATCTCAAACTTTAAGAAATTGGGCAACAAAAACATCTACTACTCTTCAAAAGTTCACTGCACACTGATCTTTTACACAGTACTCTTTACTACTCTCAATTACAACAGCTAAATAAATAGAGCAGCTTGCTCTTCCTCTTTGCTACTGAGAAGTCATATTGAAATTGCTATAGGGATGGGAAGGTAGGAAATAAAAAAGAATAAGTTCCAAAGATGAAAAAGGCAAAGAGGTAGTGTGAAACACGGTTTGGAATCATATGAAATTTCCTCCTATCCAAGCAAGTAGAACATGATCTTGCAAGATGATGAACACACTGGACCTAAACAAGCAAAGCATTTAAGCATGACCTTAACTTTAAGCATGTGAGCAGTTTGCCTTGCTTAAGTTCTTTTGCCATATTGAGGCCACAGTGCTCAGCATCGTGCAAGATTAAGCCAATACTGGTATACTCCTAAAGCATAAATATTTACATCCCTTATATTATTATGCTTTCTTATGTAATTTGATGTTTTCATTATCCATATACATGTCTAATCCTTTTCAGAGTCCAAGAGGTCAGCAGAATTCAATATTTTGTTCCATGGTATGATTATGAACTGTGTAAAAAAAATTCTTTTTTTTTTTTTTTTTAGCAACTTCAGATGCATTTCCTTTCAATTTAATTTAGGTCCCTTGTTCTTGTACTATGAGGAAGGATAAAAAGAACCCCTGATTTATCTTTTCTGTTAAATCTATTTTTTATACAACTCAGTCGAGTCTCTTTCTGTCTAAACTAATCAGCCTCAGTCTTTTCAATTTCTATTCATACAGAAATCTCCTTATGTCTATTAGTATTTTAGTACCAGCTTCTGGACCACTTCTATTTCTGTTATAAATTTTCAATATAGGGACACCAGAACTGAATACAGTACTCCAAAAGAGGTGTGCCATCTCTTTGCATTATACCACTTTCAGCATTGTGTCCCATCCCATTCTTTAGGCACAGTGAATAGATGTAGAGTTAGGAATACGGTGGTAGGTCTTCTACCTGGATAGCTTCTTTTCTTTCTTTCCACGGGAGTGAGAGCAAGGGGATACTCACTACAGTTGTCTAAGTGGTGATTGCAGCACTTATTGATTCTAAAATTCCATATTTTAAAAATATTGTCAGGTGTGCCCTAGAGCAGTGGTTTTCAAACTTTTTTCCTCAGGACCCAGTTGAAAAAAATCTTTTATGCCCATGACCCAGAAATTACATCTTTGAGCATTGCATTGCAGTCTTCTGGCAGTGACAGCAGAGGGTGCCGTGACCCAGTGCCTGCGGGTCTGCGACCCAGTACTGGGTCCCGATCTTAAGTTTGATGACCACTGCCCTAGAGAGAGACACTTTCTAATTATTTGCACATGAATTGGAATGAATAAATGAATTAATTTAAACAAGTTACCACAAATTGTTGCTGTACAATTAGCATCAGTCTGCAGCACAATGATGTTTATTATTTAAACTATAGAATATTTAAGACCTATACAGAATCATAAAACCAGAGAAACTAGAAAGAACTATGAGGGCTCAAGTCCAGTCCCTCACAGTCATGACAGGAGCAAGTACTATCTTACACAATCCCTGACAGGTGTTTGTCTAACCTGCTCTTAAAATTGTCCAATGCCTGAGATTCCAGAAGCTCCGTAAGCAACTTATTCCAGTGGTTAATCACTCTGACAGTTAAGAATTTTTTCCTAATGTCCAGCCTACCTCCCCCTTTGTTGCAATTTAAGCCCATTGCTTCTTGTCCTTTCATCAGCTGTTAAGGAAAATAATTTCCTCCCTCCTCCTCATAACAATCTTTTAGGTACTTGAAAACTGTTAAGTCCCCTTTCAATCTCCTCCTTTCCAAACTAAGCAAACTCAGCTCCTTCAATGTTTCCTCGTAAGCCAAATATTCCAGACCTTTAATCATTCTTGTTGCTTTTCTCTGGACTTCCTCTAATTTCTCCACATCTTTCCTGATATGAGGCACCCAGAACTGGACACAAGACTTCAGCTGAGGCCTAAGCAGTAAAGAGTAGAGCGGAAGAATTACTTCTCATGTCTTAGTCACACAATAGTCCTGTTAATAAATCCCAGAATGGCATTTGCTTTTCGCAACAATGCTACACTGTTGACTCATATTTAGCTTGTGGTTCACTATGACATCTAGATCCCATCTCTCACATCTTAAGCTAAACTGTAGGTATTATTTTTCAATATTAAAGTGTGAAAATAGATTTGCACCTCACAAACTGATTTTATGTCAGGTACAGACAGCAAGTGAGGTACATTCTCAACCATGAAAAGACATTTGTAAATTTAAGCTTTAAACTCTTTTTTTTTTTGTCTCCAAACACCATGAATGAAATATCAATCTCTATTTTGGTCTTTTTTATAAAGTCTTTCTTTTCCTAACTGTAACTGAGTAAGCTAGTTACTGTGTGAATAGATTTGAAAGGAAAAGAAAAGAACTGCCCTTCCCAAAGAGAGACAATGCATTTAAAAGTTTGATTTTGAGCACAATGACAAAGAATCACTACAGGTGATGTCCAACTTTTAGAAACCCTTTTACCTTGCCTCTCAGAACTAAAACAACGGGCATTCTGTGGCACCTTATAGACTAGCAGACTTCTTTGGACATAAGCTTTCGTGGGTTCCAACCCACTTCGTCACAATGCATCTGACAAAGTGGGTTGGAGCCCATGAAAGCTTACACCTGAAGAAATCTGTTAGTCTACAAGATGCCACAGGACTCTGGTTGCTTTTGCTGTACACAGACTAACACGGATACTCCTCTGGATATTTCTACTTTCATAACTGAAATTGCACAACTGCACACATTTTCTATTGAAAAGGATAATTATTCCTATTAGGGTGCTTAATTTTTATATTTCATTTTTCACTGAGACAAATAGTATATCTAGATAGTGAAATTATCAGAAATATAAATCTCTGTGCAACCACTCAGACAAAGCTCTTATTATTGTCTTCAGCATAAGCCCTCATACAGTCACTTTCATTACACATTTTTTCTACTGTCTCTCGCAATTAATTTTTTAGTTCTCTTTTTATTCCTTGTTTCAAGCTTGGCCATTAATCCTGCTGTCAGGGTTTTTTTTTTCTTAATCTTAAATCTTATTTTACTTGCTCAAATTTTTTTTTATAATACATTGCCCTTCTGCACTGTATCAGCATACAGTTAAGTGAAATCTACTCATGATTCAAATAATTGTGATATTTGAAACTAATTCTAAAAATAAGTATGAGCCTAATGCGCACATGCTTTCCTGAACTGATAACTGTTTTACTAGACTGACATAGTTTACCATTTAGAACAGCTGATAATGTGGACTGTGAGTTAAAAGTTTTCAAAATTGTATGGCAAGGGTTTAACACATCATCAGAAACTCTCCAAGTACTTTTGTTTTGAAATCATCTTATTGATTTTCATATATAAAGTTTTACTACAGTTACTAACTACATAGGAAAAAGATCACAGTAAAAGGACAGATTTTGCTCCCATAAAACTTTGCTGATTTATAGAAAGAAAGAAAGAAAGAAAGAAAGAAAGAAAGAAAGAAAGAAAGAAAGAAAGAAAGAAAGGCCAGCAGAATCAATCTCTCACTGTACACAATAATTAAAACAATGTTATTTTGTTAAATTGTATTGATACCATTAAAACAGGAATGAAAAATGTGATTTTAATAACAAAAAATAGAGAACAAAATAAACACAAAATTGGTATAACAAACAAGGAGCCCTGTGGCACTTAAATACTAACAAATGTATTTGTTGCATGAGCTTTCATAGGAGAAAATCCCACTTTGTCAGACACTTAGAAGTTGGGGAAACTTACAGAATGGAAAGAAAATACATGCAGATAAGTGTAAGTCATGGCATCAGGTCACACTGTAAGAGCAAATCAAAGCAGTTGTTAAGATTCGACTCTGAGGAGCAGCATAGAAAGGTAAATGATGTCAAATCACCTTTTGTAATGAGAAAAAAATCCGAAGTCTAGTTTTATTCTCATTACAAAAGGTGATTTGACCTCACCTTCTAAGCGTCTGATGAAGTGGGATTTTCTCCCACAAAAGTTCATGCGATAAATAAATTTGTTGGTCTTTAAGTGCCACAGGATTCCTTGTCTGGTTTGCTGGCTACCTCTTTGAAACTTGGCAAAACTAGTATAGTGGGTGAGCCCAGTATGATACTGATTGAGAAAGAACAAATAATGTATACCAATAGTTGCATTGCTATGGCACCTTTCTTCTAAGAATCTACAAGTGCTTGCCATTATTTATGTTTCAAACACATGTATGACACCATATATAGGTACTGTTCCCCCCATTTGCAGGTATAGTGAGGAACAGAGCGATAAAGTGACTTACTCAAGGTCATATAGTCAGTCAGCAGCAATGCTGGGAATGGAAAACGGAATTCTTGATTATAAATTCCATCTTCTAATCAACAAATTAAAGAATCAGATTTAGACTGGAACAGACGTCTACAAATCTAACATCTGACAAAGTGGGTTGGAACCCACAAAAGCTTATGCCCGAAGAAATTTGTTAGTCTATAAAGTGCCACAGGACTCTCACTGTTTTTAAAATCTTAACAATTTCATAAAGCATCAGTGGCAAATAAACACCTTGTTTGCTTAATCCGCAAAATCTGGAACGTTTCTAATGTTTGGGACTTGCTCCTCTTGACCACATCAGTGAAAGTTAGATAGCTTTTCACTATCACAACAGTGTACCCTGAAGAGATTGTGGAAGTAGTTTTTGTAGCAGAGAGAGTCCTAGCACAAGGTAGACTGTTGTTGCAGGTACAGGTGGTTTGTTTTTTGTTTTTTTGTTTTTTAAATGATGGCATTTCTTTTTCAGTTAATGCAGATTGTCAGCCAAGCAGTCACACAGAAATTTGTTCCGAAGAGCAGACCAACATCTCTTCTCACGTTTTGCTGACTACTCTCTCCTATTGTAAGTCTACTATTCTGTTGCATTCTTGAGAAGAATAGTAAAGGTCACTGATTTTCAGGTGCAATTTTCTAACTAATATCAAAACTTTACGCCATCTCAGAGAGTCAAAGAATATATGGTCACTTACATGTTATGCTATTGTATGCAAGAAGCAATAGACTTAAATTACAGCAAGGGAGATTTAGGTTGGACGTTAGGAAAAATTTCCTAATTGTCAGGGCGATTAACCCCTGGAATAAGCTGCCTAGGCAGGCTTGTGTAATCTCCATCATCTGAAGTTTTTAAGAGCAGGTTAGACAAGCATCTGTCAGGGATGGTTTAAGAGGGTACTTGGTCCTGCTGTGAGTCCAGGGGACTGGGCTTGATGACCTTTCATGGTCCCTTCCAGTTTCTATGATTCTATGCATCATGGGTTTAACAATTCCATGCTCCAATAAGATAAACTTAAACTGCAAGCCTTTCAGCAGAATCCATCTTTTATTTTGTATCTATGCAGCACTTAGCACAATAGCCCTGACCTTTAGTGGAACGTCTAAGCCAGGGGTAGGCAACCCCTGGCACACGTGCCAACAGTGGCATCCAAGCCCATTCAGAGTGGCACACAGCACCCTGTGCTATACCACAGAAATTGCCACTTCTGCCACCGAAAGTCACTCTGGGCAGCTTCCTTTGGGTGCAGCTAAGACACAGGGGGTCCCCCCATGCCTATGCCTCCATGTGACACAGAAGAAAGCTGCCCCAAGTGGCTCCTCTGTGTAGTAAGATGCTCCTAAAAGAGCCACTCGGGGCAGCTTCCTTCTGCAGCATTCCGGGAGACCCCTGTCCCCAGTAACACTGCCAAGATGAGCCACTCTGGGTGACTTCTTCCCATGGCATGCTTGGGAACCGCTCCTACTTCAGCCATGATCACTGCTGAATATTCAGGCAGCTGTTACATTTTTTCAGCAGAGGGGGCCACCAGCACCAGCTGAGGGTTGGGGAGGAAGGACCAGCACAGGGTTTGGCAAAGGTTGCCGACACCTGCTCTAGGCAATAATATAATACAAATAATAATTAATTGAAACCAAACAAATTTTTGTGGAATTAATCTTTAACAGTAAATGTCTATTTCCCTGGCAAATCAGTGTCAAATTTTTGGAATTAGATCTCAATAATCTCCAGTCACATGTTATCTTATTATTAATTATTTTTTGGCCACTGACAGCATAAACTGTAATGTTCAAGACATACAAAAATGAAGAGTTTACTTACCTGTAACTTGTGTTCTTTGAGATGTGTTGCTTCTGGCCATTCCCCATTAGGTACGCGTGCACCGCGTGCACGGTACACTGGAAATTTTTTCCCCTAGAGTACCCGTAGGGTCGGCTGCAGTGCCCCCTGGAGTGGCACCTCTGCGGTGCTCTGTATAAGACCCAGCTGACCCTACCCTCCTCAGTTCCTTCTTGCCCCTATTCTGAAGCAGAGTAGAAGGGAGGGAAGTAGAATGGCCAGGAACAACACATCTTGAAGAACACCAGTTACAGGTAATTAAACTCTTTTTCTTCTTCAAGTGATTGCTCCTGTTAATTCCCCATTAGGTGATTCACTAGCCTTACCTTAGGTGGAGGGTTGGAATTACAATTTCACAGACTGCAGAACTGCTCTGTCCACCACTGCATCAACCCACACCCGCTGGGTAATTGTGTAGTGGTCTGTAAAGCTGTGCACTGATGACCAAGTGGCTACCCTGCATATGTCCATGATTGGCACATAAACCAGAAATGCAGTTGACAATGCCTGAGCCGTTGTAGAATGGGCCTTAATCATTGGAAGGGTAACCTTTGCTAATGAATAGCAGTCCCGAATGAACCCCACTATCCAGCTGGAGATGTTTTGAGTTGACACAGGCTCACCTTTCATTCTGTCCGCCACTGGGACAAACATCTGTGAGATTTTCCAAAACAGCCTTGTCCTCTAAGTGTAGAAGGCTAAGTCCCTATGGAAGTCCAGGGAGTGCCAGCGTTGCTCTGTTTCAGAAGCATGAGGTTTAGGGTGGAATGCTGGCAAGACGATTTCCTGGTTGGTATTAAACTAGAAAACCACCTTTGGATGGAAGGCTGGATGAGGCTACAGCTGAACCTTGTCATTAAAAAAGACCGAATAGGGTGGTTCTGATGTGAGGGCCTGAATTTCCAACACCTTCTGGCAGAAGTAATGGCCACCAGAAAGGCCACTTTCCAGGAGAGATAGAGTAGTGAACAAGACACTAGCAGCTCAAGTGGGGGGCCAGTAAGCCTCGACAGGACTAAATTTAGATCACACTGAGACAGTGGGAGGCATAATCGATGGAAACAATCTGTCCAACCTTTTACAGAATCTTTTTGACTATTGGATTTGAAAAGCAGAGGCACCCTTGGACTTATCACAGAATGCCAAAATCGCCACCAGGTGAACCTTAATTGATGAGGTTGAAAGGCCTTGTGTCTTCAGCACCCATAAATAATTTAGAATGTAAGGAATTGGGACTGCACTAGGCTGGAGCCCCTCCTTGGCTGCCCATGCCAAGAACCTCGACCATTTAGCCCAGCATGCAGTTCTCGTGGCCAGCTTTCTGCTATTACATAGCTCCCCTGGACTGCCGCTGAACACTGCCACTCCTCTTGTATCAACCACGGAAGTTCTACATTCAAAGGTGGAAGGATTTCAGGATTCAGGTGCAGCAGCTGACCTCAATCCTGAGAAAGGAGATTAGGAGTCATGGGCAGCTCTATCAGCTCCTGGACAGAGAGATTCAGCAAGGCCATGTACCAGTGCTGTCTTGGCCACATTTGCACAATGAGTATGACTGCTGCTCTGTCCTGCTTGATCTTCAAGATCTCCTGTGGGATCAATGGGACTGGGGAAAAGGTGCAGCACACGCAACCTGTCCAAGGGATCTTGAAGGCGTCTGCCATCGAGCCTGGGATGCGACCCCTGAATGAACAGGAGAGATTGCACTTCTTGTTCTCCATTGAAGCAAAAAGGTCTACTTGAGAACTCCCCGCTTCCTGAAGATCTTGCTTAAGACCTGCTTTAATGACCATTCCTGGGTTATGCACCTCCTGCAGAAGTCATCTGCCATCAGATTCTGCTTGCCCGGTAAATATGAGGTGATTGGGTGAACTGAATGGTGAATACAGAACTCCCACAGCTTGAGGGCTTTGTGACACAGAGTGTGAGAGCAAGCCCCCCCCCCGCCTGTTGATATAAAACATAGCAGATGTGTTGTCTGTCTGAACTGATACTATTCTCCCTGTCGGGAAGTCCCAAAACACTTGGCAAGCTAGGAACGCTGCCCTGAGATCTTTGACGTTGATGTGAAGGAGCAGGTCGCTGCCCTCCCATAGGCCTTGAGTCTTGAGATGGCCAAGATGCGCTCTCCAGCCTAAATCCAAAGCATCAGTCACAAGGGTCACTGAGGGTTGGGGAGGCACCACCAATCCAGTGTCTTTAACACCTTCGTAGGTAGCGTGACCATGGTGTCTAGATTGTCCCTGACCAGCCGGTATACTGACGCCAACCATGTATGCATGGGGTGCAAACTGAGCCATGCACGTCTCACCACATGGGTTTAGGCTACCATGTGACCCAGCAGCCTCAAACAGGTTCTTGCTGTAGTGCAGGGGAATTTTTACAGATCCCTGATAATGCCTCCAAGGGCCAGAAAGTGAGAGTGTGGAAAAGAGGCCCTCATCACCGTGGAGTCCAGCAGAGAGACCATCTTAGGCCACACCCAAAGTGTTACCTTGTCCTTGGAGAACTGCATATAAGGAGGCCCTGACATCACAGTCTGCAACTCATCCACTCACAGGCTATGTCCACACGTACATCATTATTTCGAAATGAGTTATTTTGAAATAAAGTCCTTATTTCAAAATAAGTTAATACAAATTAAGGGAAAAGCTCAAAGCGAAATAGCATGTCCAAACACAGGACTTGCTATTTCGCTTTAGGAGAGGGGCATCATGGGAGGTGTGGCAACATGGCCCCCTTCCTTGGCCATGCCCTCACCCAATATAGGCTAAAAGGAAGGCATTCTGGGAAAGAGAAGGGCAAAAGTGTTATTTCGAAATAATGGTTATTTTGAAATAACATGTCCGAACGGCGTTATTTCAAAATAACTATTTCGAAATAACAGCCATTTCGATTTAAAGAAGGTTTAAGCTATTTTGAAATGACGGCTCTTATTTCAAAATGACGAAGCCTGTCATTTCAAAATAAGAATATGTCATGTGGACCTAATCTCTTTTATTTTGAAATAACCAGCGTTGTTTCTAAATAAGAGACGTGTGGACATACCCATAGAGGTGACAGCTATCAAGAATGTAAGTGTTCTAAATTAGGAGGGGCAGTGGACAGGACACAAGAGCCTCAAATGGAAACCCCATCAGAGTTGACAAAAGCATGCTAAGCTCCTACAAAGTGAATAGCTGTCAGACTGGAGGATGCAGATAGAGAAAGCCTTTCAAAATGTCATCACCATGGTGCTGGAAAAAACTGATTCCCCCAGATAGTGGTATAAAAACTAATATTGCTGTCAAGCATACTTTCAGAGAACTGAGTGGGAAGCCCAATTTCTGAAGTTTTAGTTCTGGATAGAAGTTCCCAGTTGAGAAGTTGTGCAGATAAGATATCACATGGAAAACCTCTTCCACTTCACTAGTAGAAGAGTTCTTACTTTTAAATAGAACTTGCTCAGTAGCCTCTGAGCAATACTCTTTCTCTTTATTCTGCCACACAGCAACCACATGGTAAGGTGAAGGCAGCTGGTCACTGGATGCTGGGTGCAGTCATGGTACAGAGTGAGAAGAGAGATGCAGAGAAAGCAGTATATGAAGCTGAACTGACAGAACAAGGAGCTCTAAGAATCAGCAGTGTCTTGGCCATACTGGAATGATCAGGACTGAGCTTGGCAATGAGCTGAGGAATGATTGCAATAAGAGAAAAGGTGTACAGTAGAGTCAACTGTCAGCTGTAATGGAAGGCACTGGAAAGGGAGCTTCGACTGGGTCCCCCAAAAAGCATAACAGATGACACTTTCTGTTTTCCCTCACTGAAGTAGATCAATAGTGGAGATGTCCCACATTGTGGAGACAATGCAAAAGGACACTCGCCTTCAGGGACCACTCATGGCTCAGGGAGAAGATACTGTCGAGATGGTCTGCAAAATCATTCTGCACTACTTGTAAGTAGACGGATACCAGGGTGATGTCCTCTTGAAAGCAGAACTGCCACAGGTTGATTGCCTGTAGGCAGAGTAGCCTGGAGTGGGCTTTGTTCACACAGTAGATAGCAGTTATATTGTCGTTGACTATGTACATCACTGAATGCCTGATACAGTCCCAGAAGGCACAACAAGTATTCCAAAAGTCTGAAGTTCCAGCACATTTACATGGAGTGAGATTTTCTGTCCTAACCTCAGATCCTGCACCTTCAATGAGTCCAGATGCACCTCTCAACCCAGAAGCAAAGCATCAGTGGCTATTGTCTTCATTGGAGAGGACTGAGTAAATGGGACTCTGTGACACATGTTCAGCAGGGATGTCCATCAGCAGAAGACATCTGAGACTAATGGTGGAAAGCGCACAAATCTGTCCAGGGAGTGTAGGGCAGGGTAGTAAGCGATCCTGAGCCGCCTCTGAAGGAGATGAAGATGCTGCTTGGTGAACTGAACCCCCGTATACCAACACCAACAGGCTGAGATTGCAGACTGAGGCATAGCTGTTGAATTGCGTGTAAGTGGTTATTCTATAGGAATGCTCTCAACCACATGGAATCCAACATAGACACAATAAACTTGATTTTGTGAACACGAATCAAGGGTAACTTCTTGGCATTTAAAATGAGTCCGAGATGGTTGAACAAATGGTATGCAGTGTTGACATAGGAGAGAACCTCCTCTCCCGAGCCACCCTTCATCAACCAGTTGTCAAGGTACAGGAAAAAGTGGATTCCTTTCTTCCTGAGAAATGCAAGACAGGCCAAAAGGGAGAACTGCGTACTGAAAATGATGCTCTCCTATCAAGAAATTAAAAATCTTCCTGTGATTCTGTAAAATCACCTGATGAAAATGGGCATTCTGAAGGTCCAGAGTAGCAAACCAGTCATTCTGCAACAGTACAGGAATAAACTGATAGAGCAGTAGTTGCCAGACTTTGAGACATATCCTCCTTGGGGGGGGGGCTGAGGGGAATTTTCAGGTGGCACGTTTGGCCCGGAACTGCCCCAAAAAAGGTCAGAAAAGAAGCATCACCCAGCTCTGCTCTGCCACCAATCCCAGTCCCAGCTCTAGCCCTGGTCTTAGCCCCCAGCTCCCAGCTCTGGACAAAGAACAAGACTTCCAAGAGCAAGGAGCTACCCAGAGGGAAGTCCAAGAGGGACACTGGTATGGGTAAGGCATTGGTGGTCAGTAGGTGCTGGGCCTGAGGCCTCCATTCCGGTCTTGGGGTGCGTGTCAACCCTGGTAGCCACACAGGTCCACCACAGACCTTCAGATCTCCTCAGATAAATGAAGCGGGAAGATGACGATCCCGACTCTGAAGCACAGGCATCCCAGAAGCTCTATGAGAAAGGTAAAGTAATTCCAGAGGGACACAAAGGGCAATCTGACTCATCCATCACTCAGAACAAGCTCAGAATCAGAGCTCCCAATGAAGCTGATATTGCTGGTACCGAATATGCTAATGCCACAGGCGAGGTCACTCCCAATGCTAGAGTCACTGGAGTGCCTGGGTGCATTGACACCAAGGCAAGTAGTGAAAACTACCAGAGAAGCATCTGCAGTTTTAACTGCATCAGTGTCAGAGAGGGTCCTGATACTGAGAGATGCATCTGTCTGTGGTACCAAAGGGCCCAAGAGTTCAGTGGCACACTCCATTTGGGAGAATACTGAAGGCACCACTCTTGAAAAATTTTCAATCAGTGGAAAGGACCGAAAGCAGAGGAGGTCTACTGAAAACTACATGCTGACATCAGAGATACAGACTTCATCAGCATCATCCTATAGATACTATACTCAACAGACACCTGGAAGCTGGAACCAAAGTAGACAGTATGGCCACATTTCTACCAACACAATCATAAATTAACAGAGCTTAGGAATCTACATCAGCAGTAACAGAAGAGAATAATGAATACCATTCTGTTCAAAATAAAGCTATAATTCCAGAAATGGTTGGCAGTGAGAAAGTCATTGAGGCCCAGTGTTTAATTCTACTAAGACAATGGTAACCACTGGCTGGTTTGGTGGAAACTGATCAGTTCATATGTTACATCATGCATGATCTGCCTCCAACTGGATTTAGCAGAAATAATTCCAAGATCCAGAATAGTGAGAATAAATGAATATTTATTAGTTTTATTGTCTGTGCCCTAGTTCATACAAGACAGCCAACCTAATACTTAGTGAATTGTTAAAAATTCCAATTTCCTTAATCAGTTAGAAAGATATATTTAAAATAGATGTGACTTCCTGGCAAAAACCCCCACATTTAAACTGTGATATTTAACTTTCACTAAAGCCGATTTGATACTAAAGGATAAGTGTATTTGTTCTTCTGTCTTTTTTCACTGGAGATAAATCTCATTGTAAGCTTCTTTTTCTGAATTTAAAACATCTGGCTTGGGACCAGAAGAACAAAAATACTTTAAATTAATTTTCCTTATTCTCTAGCGACTGCTACAGATCCAGGGACTTCAGCTTAGGCATCCATGAAATTTATTTTTCTCTAGTGTTAGTTTCAACTGAATCTTTGTATATACAACTTCCTTACCAAAAATCATGGATACTTTCTATTTCAATGCAACCACTTTTACAAATGGCAAAGATATCATGTTGAATGATGCATTAATGACTTTATGGACAAATGCTAACCTCCCTAAAACTGGCCTTCCGTTACAAACAATGTTATGACACCAGCACAATTCGAACTGATCTATCATAACTTTTACATGTCAGCCTTCAAGTACATTCTTTAAAGCTTAATCCTGGGGATGAATAGTGCCATTGACTAAATTTGGGAGAGTTGGGTACAAATTATTTAGATATTAACAGCTTTCGTGCACTTAATAAAGTATGCATGGCTCTTGTAACCATTTAAATCACTCAACTTATAAATGCATGTTTATAAATCTCTCTGAAGGGACTGAAGAAAACTAGATTTTAGGAGAGGCATGCCTGTGAAGCATCCAAATTCCACATAAATAAAGGTTCCCCTTCAATTCCTCCTACGTAGTTTAGGAACTATTTTCTGTGGAGCTCACTGGGGTTTGCAGGAGAACTGGGAAAAGAAATACTAGTGGATGATTTGACAATTTTTAAAAAACAAAATAAATACCAAACTAAAAATTGTTTATATTGTAATTCAAGTTCAAAGTGTCATCTCCTACAAAAAAACACCCTTGCCAAGATTATATTATTTTTCCCGTAAAACACAAATGGTTGCCTGGAAATTCAGTTCTATTTCATAAAGCCCTAAATGCTCTAAAACATGAAAACACATTTAAAATCACAGAACCAACCTTATTTCTGTTCAAGTAGGATTACCTTGAGAATCAAAAGGGACCCTGAAACAAGTATTTGAACCTGAGTGGAAAAGACTGGAATCCCTTTTATAGTATATAATAGGCTAATTAATCTCATTAGTGACCACAAAGACTTGAATATGCTACTCCTAACTGTATAGAAGTTGTACAGATTCCAGTGTTCCTTACTGCCATACATATTTCATAGAAAAACATGCATCTTTACGGTTGTTGGCTACATAAATAAAATGCCAAAATCAATTCCCACTGAACACAAAGATGTTATGTTCAATCTATTATACAAGTGTCACTAAACACCAAACTGTTTTATGTAAATATAGAGCGTAAATTTTCATGGAAAAAATAAAGGTCAGTGCTGTGACAAACACCGCATTTTCTAACTGAGACACATAGTACAGCCTGTTATGAAATCAGGTCTCTGTAGTTCACGTTTTTAATATTTCACCTGCAAACTGTACAGCTACAGTGTCTTCTAAAAGTGTCAGATTTCTATAAACTTGGACAAATGAAGATAAACCAAAGCTGTAAAATTAGTTGTATATTGGCTGTTCAAAAATTAAGATGCAAAATGTAAGTCACAGGTACCCCCATGCTCTTATTCAACCATCCAGTGGTTAAGGACCCAAGTTCACATCCCCACTCTACCTGAGAGGGGCGAGGACTTGGACTCACATCTTCCACCTTCTAGGTGGGTGGCCTAGCTTTGGGGGGGGGGAAGAACTCAGTCTCTGCTGCTGAAACTGTTCCATTTTGAATAAATTTCTTAAATATCCATTGGGTCTGACAGAGAATGTAAATCTGGTGTCTCCCATGTCCAAGGTGGCTGTTCTGATCATGGGGCTATTGCAATAGAAGGATGCTACTATTATGTTTTTTGTGAGAAAGGACTGACCTGGCAGAGGTGCCTAACTCCCGGAGGGAGTTCACAACTGTGAATTCAAAGTGGAGACAGACACCTCCCTCACACTCAGAGTCAGATACCTAATTCTTTTCAAGGGGCAAGGGCTCATGCCATACCCTTCTCTCTGGCATTTCTTACTAGGTAGCTTAGAGGGCTCTCTGTTTAGGGTGTTGACTTTTTGAATCCCATTCTTAGGCATCCATCTCTCCATGTATTGTATAGAGAACCTGATCACCTAATTTGGACCTGTAGATTCTACTAGAGCAGTGCACTTGAAATTAGTCATTTCAATGCTAGCCTAAATTCCCTTTCTGGATCTAGCCCACAATCTTTCAGCTACCAACTTCACTTTCATATCACCCCATTACACCATCACTCAATGTCTCTCTTATTCTCCTTTCTTCTTTTTCTCTTCTCCATCTTTCATTCTAATACCCATCAGGCCATTCCTCTTCACTTCACCTCTGGCCTTACCAGAACAATCAAGTAAACAATCTCTCTGTGTAATTAACCAGTCATGTGGCAATCACTGCAATCATTTAACTGTATGTTGTGTCCAGATATTCTATCCAATAAGTCATTTACTTTTATGGCTTTCAGATTGCTAGCTTTTTCCCACAGAAGCTGTCTCTTTCTATGTATTCATACATCCCACAGCACAAAGAGGCTCAGATGCTAATGCCTTTGGCCACTGTCACAACAATACTGATATTATTACACATTATTTACGTAAATATCAGTGTGAAATTGTTTTGTTATTTCATTGCCTCTTTGGTTTTACTATCACGTAGTTACACTTAGGAACAAGTCAATATCCAGACTTCATTCTCAAGGCCACAAAGCTTTATCGTAGCATTCTCAGCCTCCCCATTGTTAGCACAATTAGTAAGCTATCTTTCTAAAGTTAAATGGTAGAAGCCTCTAGTATATAGAGCAAAATGACCTCACTCCTATACAAATGAAAATGAGAAACAGCCATCGTCACCTACTTCACTTTTCACATTTTCATTACATAATTTAAAATAGCTAGTATGATACATCATTAACTAAAAGAAATTGTCCATACCAAATCAAAGACAATGTTAATAGCTGAAATTCCTGAAATACAATTTTACTGAGAGGTTAGCCATGTGTATTGAACATAACACAATTTTCAAGTTTTATTCAACAAGTTTAACTGCAACACACAGCAGTGAAAAGGAAATAATACTGTCACTATGATTAACTAGTGGGTGATTAAGCGCCATTTATATGTCAGGAGGGCTAAACATAAACTTGTTTTTCATATACATAAAGAAATACTTAATAACCTAGCACAGATCCTGATCTGGTTCCTATTAAAGTCTCATCTACTTACAACAGTGAGTGCAGGATCAGGCCCATAATTTGTGCCCATACTTTTTATATGTACTAGTACCGAGTAAAGACAAAAGCACATTCCACATATTCACTTCATGGGTTTTGCACATTTTCCATAGAAACCATGCATCTATTACAAAACTCTAACTGTATATATAATATTGCTCAATTAACTAACATTATAGTTCTAAATACCAGTACAGTATCTGTTGAGGTTTTTTAATGTTGACATTATAAACTGTGGCTAAGTGCAAGAATTTTCTTTACCAAAACAAAGAAGTCAGGACAAGGCAAGCTAAGCAATTATACTACATTTATATACTTTGAATAAAACACTTCATTAGCCACATACTGTAACATAAGCAGTTTGAATTTCATTAGAGTTTTATCACTTTAAATACTAAAATACTGCAAGAACCTTTAAAATGAATTAACCAGCAACAAGCTAGGAAGCCTCCAGGCAAGCCTGTGTGCACAATTTAACAACTTAAAAAGAATTAAGGCAGACATTATAAGAATACTGCATTAGGTTTTATATCTGCAGAGATTAGTCAACATCAACTGAAAAAATAATCTTGAAGTTAAAAATGCACTGCTTCATGTTGCAAAAGAACAATATAATAAGCAGCAACCCTGCATCCTGCTTTCTAGAGAAGAAAAGTCCTTCTGCAATTAATAAAATAAATAAAAAACTTTTTTTGATATCCTACTCTACATAAAACATACCTTTTTTTCTTGTGCTCCACAGCATCCATATCCTTATCATACTAACTTGTAATAAAAACACTACACTAGTATGGAAACTGGAAAAACAAAACAAAAAACAACCAAAACAAGCAAATAGCATTCGACTACACAAGATGACAGTCTGTTCTCATCTACAGAGGCTATGCTTAAGAGCCTGCAGAGAAATGAAGCACAGTGACAATTTCACATGGTGCTGCCTCACCTCTTCAGTTCCTGGGAAACTTATTCCTCTTATAGTCCAGTTTAATTATCTGTAAAACTAAAACACACACAGAAAATCTGGAATATATCAATTTGCTGAAACCCACTAGAGCATGTACATTTGCTAATGTTTACATTACTGCAAATTAAATGATGTAATATTAAATTTATCTGAAAGTACTGTTTCAGACATATGGTATCACATGTATTTCTACAAAGTAAAATCTTTAAAGAGATTTAGCATTTGAACTATTCTTTTTAGTTTAATTAGAAATTATCTACAAGTCCAAAATATGAAGTCCCCCACTGATACAATGAAAACTGGTAACTCTGAACTCAAAGAAGATATTTCCTAAATTAGGAACTTTCCAGATATGCAAACTGTACAATACAATAAAACTGTTGGCAATTCTTTTATAAATTGTCCTCATACAAACCACAGACCAAATTCTGCTGTGAGAACTGTGTCACAAAAGCATGATTTCAGCTGATTACTCCCAGTGCTCTTGGATATTGTAGGCTACCCTTCTAAATAGCTACGTATCTCCTTTTCTAATGATCTGACAAACTGTAAATCAGAGCTCCAAAAGGGGGCACTGTTTAGGTAGAAAGTGGATATTTCACAGTTTCTCAAGATCCTATTCATCTAAAAAGGAAGGAACACCTCTATACACAACTATAGAGGCATATAGGATTCATAGAATACACACAAGTGGTCCAGCCAGAATTCCTCCAGTGCAGGAGCTGTCACAAAAAACCTGATACAGCATCCTCACACAGCTCCCAGCACAAAAGGTGGAGGAGATTTCTTCCCTCTATAGCAGTGGCTCCCAACCCAGGGTCCGCAGACCCCTAGGGTGCTGAAGAGCCACTCCATGGGGTCTGTGGACAAACTGAGAGCTGGGGCCAGACAACACTGGGAGGGAGCTGTTCTGCCAGAGGCTGGGAGTTTTTAAAACTCCCACGCTGCCCTGAGCATGCTCAGCTTATGCTCAGGGCAGGAGCAGCCTGTGGCATGTCTGCTCCCAGCTCTGGTAGTCAGGTAAAGGGGACCTGGGTGTGGGGGGTCAGACTTGGGAAAAGGCAGCCACTAGGGAAAGAGTGGAGGGGGTCTGCCCGGAGCAGTGGGAGAAGCCAGTGGCAGGGCAGGGAAGTTACGGAGGGGGTTGGGGTGACTAAGGGCCAGATCCCAGTGTGGATGCCGCTGCTCTGCAGCTCAGGCCCAATTCCGCCGGTGCCCCCCTACCACAGCTCTGTAGCAGGGGCAGGATTTTGCTGGTGGCCCCCCACTGCTGCTCCACAATGGGGCAGGATTCTGCTGGCGCACTCCCCCATCGCTGCTGCTCCGCGGTAGGGCAGGATCCTGCAAGCACCCCTCCCCCCCCAGTGAACCCACTGTGCTACCTCACACCACTGTGAACAGGAGGGGGGCCACAAAATTTTTTGGAGACTGAAATTGGGTCCCCACCCTTGAAAACATTGGGAATCGCTGCTCTACAGGCAGTGTCTTTAGGCACCACCGGTAAGGTTGTCATCAGTGAAAGTAGGCCTAGGGGCTGCTCCAGTTTATGTAGAGGAAAACATCATCCCCTTACAGCAGCCCAAAATATGGAAAGTGAAAAGGTGATGTACACCTTACCCTCCCTTTGCTGTCTGTGGGCATGGCTACACTGCTGGCAGCACTGCCAACAGTGTAGAATTGATTGTGAGAGTTTGAATAAGCTTCAGTAAGGACATGCTCAATCAAACCCAGAAGTAGCCGAGGTGAATCTATTAAGACCACCCCAGCAAGTAGTGTAATGCTGAGTTGGGGGGAGGGCATTTCCCATTGACTCAGCGCTGCCGAGACACTGTGGTAAGCAGTGATTAGGAAGTTGAAGGGAGATACACCAGTTATTTTAAATAACTTGCAGATCTCCCTTTGACTGCTGCGGAAAATTGTGGCAGATGTAGACCTGGGCTCAGTTGTCTCCCAAGGAAGTGTACAGCAAAATCTATTCTAAAGGTTTTAACGTCTGGGAAAGGTCACATTAAAACTAACCTTGTATGGAGTAACCTGGTCTCTGCAGTCACTTCAGTTGTTCATTAACTAACAAAATGTACAGATATGTGCCCAAAAGCCAATTGCCAGCATCAAAACTGATTAAGCAGAATTACTGTAAAAAGTAGTGCAGGAAGCAGGCATTCTGAAGCATTCCAAGATCTGTGCAAGTGCTTTTATATGGCCTGATCAGAGCAGTGGGTGGTGAAAAGGAAAAGGGGCAATGATTTTTTTTTTTTTTTTTTTTTTTTTTTAAGAGAGGAAGGTCTGAAGGAACCAAAAGTTGGTTGGATGCGGAATCAAAAAAAAAAAAAAAAAAGATGCAAAGGCCTATAACCCACAATTATTATGTGGGGAAATTGGGTTTTTCTTAACTGCCCATGGATTTGCAGCAGCTTGGCATGGCCACTTGCATACACACCACAGATCAAGTAGGACAGGAAAGTGATGTTCAACAGATATGAAGAAAGGAGCACAGAGCTGCAAGTCGAGCTCTTACCACTCTAATCCAAGGTCTACTCTGAACTGTATGGATTTGAGCATCTTTGCCTTGACAGCTTCCCTCACCATTAGAGTCCATCAGTAGGTCCTTGGGTTGCCATCAAAAAAAGATATCAACCCCCTTCAGGTCACAGCTTTTTATGGCTGTCTCAACAATTGAGGCCCTAGAACATGGCCTATTCAGATTCTGTTCACAACTTTACCTGGAATGCAGGAGAAGTTCTTCCTGAAGTGGGAATTGACATGTTTCTTCACAGGGTCCTCCAAAGATTGTTCCCAGATGACCTGCACTGATTGTTTGGGACTCCCATGTCTATCCAGCTGACATCATGTGCATCAGATCCAGCCCACCACCAAGCAGTGATTAGTTGGCAGCTCTGCTCCTCTCTTCACCTGGGTGTCCAGAACATATGGTCTTAGATCCGACAAAATGACTGTACAGTCTATCACTGATCTACAGCCCAAGGTGCTGTGCTACCTCATACATTTATGAGCAACTTTGTGTTCAAACATGGTGTTTATTATGGACAATCCATGACTAGCACAGAAGTCCAACAACAGCTCAACTTTTGGTTCCTGTTGAAGGTGACAGTTCTGCTCAATCAATCCCCTCCAGGTATGTCCATTGTTTCCCATAAGGATGTTGAAGTCCCCCAGTAGAACAGAGTCAGTAAGTGGCACTCTATCAAGCACCAATTCCACCATCTTCAAAAAGGCTGAATTCCCTGAACTGCTGTTAGGCATATAAAGACACACAGCAGTCACTGTTTTCCTCTCTGAGACGTGAAGTCTCCTTGTGGTGACCTTCTCACCTACAGGAATGAACTCTAACTGTGCAGCACCCAGTTAGGTACCTTTGAGTACCATCACACCCAACTGAGGCTCCTCCCAGAAAAACCACTCCAGAGAAGGGAAGAGATCACCCTTGGTAAAGAACTTTGTTTCTGGAACCCACGTTATGTGTGGAGGCATGACCAGCTATATCTAGCTGGTATCTTTCCACTTCTTCCATCAAGTCTGGTTCTTTCCCTGCCAACGAAGTAACATTCAGTGTTTTAAGAGCTAGCTTTCATTGTGGAGGGCCAATCCATTGTGGTTCACCCCTTTTGTTGCCATTCTGGCATTGCACCCAGCCCTCCCCCTTCACATTATGGGTGGAGGGCCCAGCAAGCTGCATCAATGTCACCTTTTCAGGCTAAGCCCAGCTGGATTACATGGATGGACCAGCTACCAGACACTTGACTAAAAATGCCCCCAAGTGTGGCTCCAAGGGTGTGTCCTGATAGCCCTAATTTAGACAAAGTTCTTGTGGTCATTTTGGGGCCTTCATGAAGGCCTTAAAGAAGTTTGTTTGAAGTCTGGAAACATCCCCCCACACCTCGATCTGTTTAGCTAGAGTCACCCTACCAGAAGCACTAAGCTCCAGATAACATAGTTCTGCAATACACTGGAACATGCAAGCCTCTCCACCACAACAAGGTAACAATCCTTATAGGTGGTGAGGGACGCTGCTAAGGCAAAGAAGGAGGTCACCTGACACAGCTGAGAAGTATCGATGGCTAGGAAGCCTGTGACTGTGGTGAAGCAAAGGAGGGATGAGTTTAGATTTAGAAAGACCCTATAGAATGACTATCAGATGACCTCAGAGATGTTTTGGCAAGTCATTTTTCTTCTCAGCAAGGATGGTGAATGCTGACCATGACTAAGAAAACTGTTGAGAGATGGAAGAAGTGATCTGAGGAACTCCTCAACCTGGAGGACACATCCTCCTTTCAGGAAGCAGTTCTATTGATGAGGTTGCTGTGGCAGTAAAGTGTCTTCACAGCAGTCAGGCAGTAGGGGTGGACAAGATTCACCCAGACATGTTCAAATCACTGGACAAAGTCTCGGTATCATAGTAAACACACCTCTTCCATATTGCATGGGAGGCGGGAGCGGTACCATGGGACTGGCAAAGGGGAGTGGTGGCCCAAATCTTCAAGAAAGGAGAATAGATGGCTTGTTTCAACTACAGTGGACTCACTCGTCTCAGCCTCCCTGATAAAGCCTATGTGAGGGTGTTGGAGAAGAAGCTATGCCTAGTAGTTAAACCTTGGATTCAGGAAGAATAATGCGGTTTTTGTCCCAAACATGGAACAGAGCAGCTCTTTGCTTTCTCACAGATTATCAAGGGGTCATGGGAGTTTGCTAACCAGGTCTACTTTTGGTTTGCAAACCTGGAGAAGCATAAGCCACATTTCCATAGACATCCTGTGGGAAGTGCTGCAGGAGTATGAAATACCACTGCTGCTGCGACATCTATCCATTTTCTCTATTTACCAGAGTCTGAAGTATGTCAGCATTCTTGGCATTAACTCACTCAAGGTGTGCATTGGACTCTGCCAAGGGTGCATCCAGTCATTGTTTGTGATCTTTATAGACAGGATATCAAGGCACAGCCATTTTGGGGAGTGTATCTGGTACGGGGACTCGGAGGTGGCATGTCTGTCCTTCTTCTTTCTTCAGACTGTGATCTCTGAAGTGCACTCGAACACTTTGCTGCCAATTGTGAAGTGGCTGTGATAAGAATCAGCAGATCCAAATCAGAAGTCATGGCTCTTTCCCAGAAGAAAGTAGAGCATTTGCTCCAGGTGAAGGAGGACCAGCTGCCCTTAGTGGAAGAGTATAAGTATCTAGGGTCTTGTTCTTGAGTGATGGTAAACAGGAGAGTGAGACTCACCAGCGGATTAGCATGGTGGTGGCAGTGATGTGGGTGCTGTACTGATCCATTGTGGTGAAGTGGGAGCTGTTTTCAGGTGTTGTCAGTTTACAGGTCAATCTATGTCTCCATCCTTACTTATGGACATGAACCTTGGGTGGAAATGAGTTTTTGTGGCAGAATGGCTGGGCTGACTCTGAGACAGAGTGAGAGGCTCAGCCATTTGGAAGAGCTTCAGAGCAGAGCTGCTTGTCTTTCAGATCGAAAGGAGTCAGTTGATGTGGTTTGGCACTTCATAAGGATGCCCCTAGTAGGTCTCCTCTGGAATTACACCAGGCACATCCTATTTGGAGGAGGCTCCAAAGCCAACCCAGGACACACTGGAGGAATTATATCTGCCAGCTGGCCTGGAAATGTCTGGGAATCCCCCAGGAGCAGCTGGAGCCTGTTGTGGAATAAAGGAAGTCTGGCCCTCCCTACACTCCATGCTGCCACCACAATACTTACTAGGAAAAAAGGCATAAAGGAAAAGAAGATGACAACTCCATCTTTGCCTCAATGTCTCCATTTCCAAACAGAAGATAACAATTTTACATATGCAGTATACAAGGGTAGAGAAGATTTATTAATCATAACATATTAATAAATGTATTACATATGTCTGAATAGCACTTGGAACAGGCAAAAGCACTACATAAATGGTAAAAATACTAATTATTATTATAAACATATTTGAAAGACAAGGAATGATAGGCAACATAGGAAAAAAACAACACTCTCCCCCAAGATAGTATGAACAGAAGGTAAGTGATTTAAATCAGTCCATGGTAGGGGCATCAGTCCATTACAAAAATGATCCAAGGCACCATCCTCAGTATGGGGTGCAGGGCTGATCACTTGGGCAGTCTCTCCATCCACACCAGAGGGGCGGAGCTGAAATGGCACTTAGAGACAGGCTGGCGTTGCAGACAGAACACTCCTGGATCAGTCCAACCTGAGGCCCAGAAGGAAGCGTCTTTAGGGGTTACAATCCAATCCCTGGATTAAGAGGGGCCAGTTTTTCCTGAATAAGACTCCATGGCTATGTCTACACTAGGGGCTTAAATCGACTTAAGCAAATCCAGGGCTATATTTAAAATTTTTTAAGTCGACGTAAACACTTGCTTACGTCAACTTAGTAATTCCTGCCCTGTAGTCAATTTAAGCTTTTAAGCTGACTTTACAGGGCAGGAAGCCTTGGGCCTTGCCCCCTGCCCCAGTCCTGATCAGGACCCTGGAGCCAGACGTGGCTCTTGGGGCCCGATCTGGCCTCATTTGCTGCTGGCAAGCAGCTAGGATCTGGATCCGGCTCACAGCCCCTTGCAGCGTGCAGAGAGGGCTGGGAGCTAGTTCCTGCTGCATGCAGAGGGGGGTGGAGCCCGATTTGGCTCCTACCCCTTGCAGGCAGCAGGGGCGGGAAGCAATTGGGCTTCCAGACCCTTGCTGGCAGCAGCAGGAGGCTCTAAGCCTGATCTGATCCTGAGCTGCTTGCCCACCGCAGGCTAGTGGCTCAGAGCCTAGTAAATTTTACAGCCTGTAAAATTGATTAGACCCCGAGCTGCCAGCCAGATCAGGCTCCAAGCCTCCTGCTGCTGCCAATAAGGGGCTCGGACCAGATCGGGCTCCATGCCCCTTGCTGTGGTGGGTAGGGGCTGGCTCCCAGCTCAGGACCTCGGAGTCAGATCACGCCCAGGGGCAGGGCCCAATCCTGGGGGTATGCCTACTAAGGTACACATACCTCTAAGTCAACTTCACAAGGCTGACTTAAAGTCAATCTCATGAGGTTCAACAAGGATAAGTGTAAAATCCTGCACTTGGGACGAAAAAACCCCATGTACTGCTACAGGCTGGGGAGTGATCAGCTAAATAGCAGCACTGGAGAAAAGGACCTGGGAGTCATGGTGGATGGGAAGCTGGATATGAGTCAGCAGTGTGCTCTTGCTGCCAAAAAGGCCAATGGCATACTGGGCTGCATCAGAAGAAGTGTTGCCAGCAGATCAAGGGATGTGATCATTCCCCTCTATTCTGCACTAGTGAGGCCACATCTGGAATACTGTGTCCAGTTTTGGGCTCCCCACTACAAAAAGGACATGGACAAATTAGAGAGAGTCCAGAGGAGGGCAACCAAAATGATCAAAGGGCTGGAGCACAAGCCCTATGAAGAAAGACTGAAGGAACTAGGCTTATTTAGCCTGCAGAAGAGAAGACTGAGGGGGGATTTGATAGCAACCTTCAACTACTTGAAGGGTTGCTCCAAGGAGGAGGGAGCTCGACTGTTCTCGGTAGTAACAGAGGGCAGAACGAGAAGCAATGGCTTCAAGTTACAGCTGGGGCGGTCCAGGCTGGATATTAGGAAAAACTTCCTTACTAGGCGAGTGGTGAAGCATTGGAATAAGCTGCCTAGGGAGGTGGTGGAATCTCCATCTCTGGAGGTGTTCAAGTCCCAGCTGGACAAAACCCTGAGTGGGATGATCTAATGGGAGTGGTCCTGCTTTTTTTGGCAGGGGGTTGGACTAGATGACCTCGTGGGGTCCCTTCCAACCCTATGATTCTATGATTCTATGATTCTAAGTCAACTTAAAATAGACCTCTAATGGAGACACAGGCCATGTGTGAACAATCTTAATCCAGAATGAGGGTGTCATATTCCTGTTATGTTTAACCTGTATGGTAAGTTAAAGGTAAACCAAAATTTAAATTAAAACAAGATGCAACAAGTGAGAATAATAAACAATGCGATGAAAGAGCAAAATATGGAGGATAAGGGTTTGAGTAAAATGATCACAAAGTTCCCTAAGCCAGTCATGTGCACAAAAATTAATAGTTCCAAATTATTAGAAAATAATTCTTTAAAATATGTATTCTGTTATCCATGAATGCCCCTCAATCTAGGCATCATTACTTATTTTATATATCTATATATATAGATATATATAGATATATAAAAAAAAAAAAATTCCCTTCTCACCCTTATGGGTGGTATGTGTCATCCTCAACCTCGGGTCCTCTACCAGAGGCCTGGGAGTTTGAGGGTTCTACGCAGTATCTTAGCTGTTCCTAGCACTGCACTCTTCTGGACAGAGAGCTCTGATGTTGTTCCTGGGATCTGTTGGAGCCACTCTCCCAGCTTAGGAGTCACAGCCCCGAGTGCTCCTACCACCACTGGGACCACTTTGGCCTTCACTTTCCACATCCGTTCTAGTTCCTCTTTCAGGCCCTGGTACTTCTCCAGCTTCTCATACTCCTTCTTCCTGATGTTGCCGTCACTTGGCACTGCTACATCTATCACCACCGCTGTCTTCTGGTCCTTGTCTATTACCACAATGTCTGGTTGATTGGCCAGTACCTGCCTGTCTGTCTGGATCTGGAAGTCCCACAGAATCTTAGCCCTGTTATTCTCCATGACCTTCTGGGGAATCTCCCATCTGGACTTGGGAGGGTCTAGCCCATACACTGTGCAGATGTTCCTGTACACAATGCCAGCTACTTGGTTATGCCATTCAGTGTATGTTGTTCCTGCCTGCATCTTACATCCTGCCACTATGTGTTGGACTGTCTCTGAGGCCTCTCTGCACAGTCTGCATCTTGGGTCCTGTCTAGTGTGGTAGACCCCTGCTTCAATGGATCTGGTGCTCAGTGCCTGCTCTTGTGCTGCTATGATCAGTGCCTCAGTCCAGCCTTTCCAGCCACTGGTAGGATTTCCCAATGTCAGCCACCTCAGCTATCTGTCGATGGTACATCCCATGCAGGGTCTTGTCTTGCCATGGCACTTCTTCTGCTTGATCTTCCTCCCATGTCTGCTGCTGCTGCCTCAGGCATTCTCTCAGCAGCTCATCTTTGGGTGCCATCTTACTGATGTACTCCTGGATACTCTGGGCTTCATCCAGGACAGTGGCTTTGACACTCACCAAACCCTGCCCGCCTTCTTTCCGGCTGGTGTATATATATATAAGAATTAGAAGAAAGACTGTACCTCGACAAGTCATAGACAGTTACAAAGTAGCAGGGTGTTATCAAAATACTAAGCAGTGAGCAAAAGTACAGAAAAAAGATATGTGGATGCAAGCATAAATTGTTCATTATTTGGTTTCTCAACAGAGGTCAGACACAATGCAGTCTAAAATCATTATCAATCTGTAGTTTTTTTAATTTGAAACCATAGTAAAGGGAGTGGGAAACACCATCACAGCTCAGTACATTATGCTGTAGCCATAAAATGAGGGTAAATGTTTATACCACCAATATCTTTATCATAAGGT
This sequence comes from Podocnemis expansa, assembly GCA_007922195.1. Taxonomy (NCBI): domain Eukaryota; kingdom Metazoa; phylum Chordata; order Testudines; family Podocnemididae; genus Podocnemis; species Podocnemis expansa. The sequence continues at coordinate 13,042,326 of ML681981.1, read as the reverse complement.
GAAAAATCATGCTTCATTATATTAGTAATTAAAAAGGCAGAAAGTTCATTTAAAAAAAAAAACATAAAACATTCCTTAAGGAGACGCATCAGAAACACCATAAAGACTTTTAAGCGAAAGATTATCTAACCAGTTCAAATTCCAAAGAGGCAGTGGTGTCAGTGTAGTTCAGCAAAACCTTCATTAGCCTTTGAAAGTTCCACTAGACTCCATTTTTATTTTGTTAAATAGTGCAATAGGTTTGACGGGTGCTTTCCAGGACTCTTCCAGACCATGGCCACTTTCCACTTTAGTCCAGTGACCAAATCCAGGAGCAGCAATACCTAGTAATAGGGGGAGAGTTGACCATTTTAAAGCCCTCTCCTATACCTTCTTCCAGTTCTATTTCAGACTTACGGTCCTCGTGAGTGAGTGTCCCAACAGAACCTATGTGGAGCTCAACAGGACTGATGTAGTATGTGGTAGTTGGAAAATACAGAAACTTACTAAGAATACTTTGCTGCAGTTGGAGAGTACAAAAGTCTAAGCCTTGGTGTTTTTTTCCAAAAATCAGCTGAAATTCTAAGAGAGAGACTGCAAAATTATTATTAAAGGTAAATTACAATGATTAATCAATCTTCTATCTCTGTGAACTCATTGCTTTCTTCAAATAGCCTCCTCTGCTTGTAAAGTCCAAAGCTGGCTGCCCCTTCAAAAGATGTGACAGTATGTTTTGTACGTAAAGCACACTGCTGTTTGCGACAAATGGGGTGTTTGGGCACCGTTGGTTGTGCAATTCAGGTCTTGGCAGCTGACTGGGGCCCAGGTTTCCTACCTCCAAAACCCCAAAGTTATAGTTCCCCCAGTCCCTCCTGCCTTGGGGCTGGGCCTTCCAGTCCACAGGTTGCTGGGTCTGGGGCCCTAAGGCCCCTCTGGATGAGCTTGTCCTGGCCACCAGTACCTCCCAGGTGTTGGTAGCAACAGCTACTGACTAGCTTTGCCCAGCTCAGCTTTCTTTCTCTGGTTTGCTCTGTTCTGCTCTGCTACAAACATACTCCACTCCTAGCTCCTCCTTCTCCTCCTCCAAACACCACACTCAAAACTCTCCCCCTGCTGCCTGCAACAGAGGCCTTTTTATCTACTGTGACCAATCACCCCAATTGGTCTCAGGTGCTTTAATTGGCTTCAGGTGCTCTAACTGGCCTCAGAGCAGTCCTGCCCCACTTACCCTAGAAATAGGGATTTATTAAGCCTGGGGCTAATGTATCTATCTTCCAGTACCCACCTGTAAGAGGGGAGGTTGGCCAGGGGGGTAAACTCAACTGTGAGACCTGTTTCCATTTCTTAGTCCGGTCACGTATCCAAGTGGAGTGCCTCTGGGCAGCATCCACTGACTCCCTGCATACCTCCCGGGAGCAGTGGGCGCTGGCCAGGGTTCTCTGCTTGGTGTCTCCCTCCGGTTCCCTGCTTTTTTCCTTTGACCCCTCACACCTGTGCCTGTTTTGATTATGTTGTCCCCCGTAATCAGTTGATCCCCGGGACCAGTGACTCCTCCCTTGGGCTGAGGGAGGGTCTTTAGCAGTGGGTGGGCATGTGCCCACCCACTACCCAGGGACCAAATAGTAGCACCCTCCTGTAGCCCTCAGGCTTGACTCTGTCAGACTTCTTATACCTGATAGAAAATAGTCATTTGAATTAATTTTTCTTAGTCATACCTAGGACACTAAAGCTTGATATAATACTCTGGATATGTTGCTTTGGTTGAAATAAATGTTTAGATCTTGCAAAGTATGTTACACTTTCATATAAAGGATTTATATACTAAAGTTAGATATAAAAGGAAGAAACATAGAACTCAGTCTCTACCTTAATGTGCAAGGACCATATTTAAGTGGTTGCTAGGTCAATGAAATAATAGGCTTATTTTAAAGAGGTCAGAAAACACACAGCAAGGAAGATGGATATCGTTTTGCAGTTTGAGCAATCCATAACTAAGCTCACTTTACAGAATTTTCTTTCTTCTTCAACTAAGAAGCTTTTCCCTAAACAGAAGGATTAAAGTACCCAGTTTTGGGCACCTAGAATCTTAAAACTGATTTATATACGATGGTGGTATTAAGATTTTAATCTTTTTCAGCAAATAAACCAGTTTCCCTGTTCAAAGATTAAGAATTGGTACAATTCCAGAGTTTGTACTTAGGAAAATGTATTTCACTAAGCAGCTAGGTAGAGAATACTTGACACTTGGGGCAGCCACATACATCCTCCAGAGATGAACAAAAAGAAGGGACTTTCTCTTGTGTCTTTTTCTCCAGTCAAGATATTGATTCCCCTGACGGATTTGTTAAAGAGAACATTCTGACGATTTTTGAGAATCAGAGAGACATTGATTTGATTTGATTTGATTAGATTTGATTTGATTTTCTAATTATTATTAGATTGTACTACAAAGCTTAAGATTAAGAGAATTTATTTTCTTCAGATAGCAAGGTCCACAATTCCTAAACTTGGTTTTCAGCCTCCTTTCAGCACAATTGAGATAGATGTCACTCCCTGATGATAAATTAAGCTGATCCTCCTGAGAAGCCTGACAAATACAACAACCACCAGCCTAAGGATTTTAACTGTTTCAGCTTCTATAAATTGTTCTTAAACTAACGTTAGACAATATGAAAATGAACAAAATGGAGCTCTCTTTATATTATATACAAGCAGAAATGCCTGGTGTTACCCGGAGAAAATATAGTAAAAGGTGTGATGAATGAACTACGTCAACTACATTAACATAGCATATTTTAAATACTTTTCTCTTATATATCACTTGAAGAAATGAACCCCAAAATTGTAACAAAATGCATGTTCATTCATTTGCACAAATTGAACAGTCCCAAGTATGTTACACGTGGAAATGGAGCTCCTTATTTAGAGCACTGGGGATACTGATTTCACAATTACATTAATCCAATTAGTACCATTAGAAGAACAGTATTTTCCACAGGAATTATGATGTTTTCAGCCTATATTGTTTGTAAGATTTTTTTTTGCATAACAGCCTATCATTACCCAAGCCAATTTTTTGAAATATTGATTATGATACCACTTTTTTTGTGATAAATAAAAGAAAGAGAGTTGAGAGAAGCCTAGTGGACAACAGATGAACTACTCAGTTTGTAGCCAGAGGGAAAGGATCTCCTCGTTGCAGTTTATGTGACATGCTTAACAGAAGAGTCCAACAAATGGCTATGATAAGGCGCTACTAAAAGCTAATTATCTATGGCCCGAACGAGGGGTCCGGGAGAATCAATTTCAAGATATAACCAATCCAGTTATTTAAGTTAGGAAATCAGTAGTATCCGTTCAACATTTTGTGTTTTTAGCTCTTATCACTTCAGAAATCTTTCAGGAGGGACAAACAAATAAAGTTTCATAAATACATATGTGTACACACACACACACACACACACACACACACACACACTTGACTTAGGTAGTTGGAGGAAGGAGATTTTCAGGTAAGCACAGAAAATGTTTTCTATTCTTCAGTGAAACAAGGATCTCAGTCACTAAAACCGTGATATTATGAGCAGTATGAGAACTTCTTTTGAAGGGGGACACATTACATTTTATCTTTACAGAGACAGTTCCCATTTCTATTTTATCTCATGTACAAAATTAAATACACTCTGCAGCACTTTTCTGCTGAACATCACATCCATGAAAGCTTGTAAGTCTACTCTCAATACACTGCAGACATATCAGTCAATAACAATGTGGCCTTACAAATCTCTTTGAAAGCTCTATAGTTTCTGGCACATTAGAGTCAGAATATGCCATTGTAGGAAATCTATTAAACAGACTACTCTAATACACACTTTCCAATCAAGGGGTGGCCAAAAGGGCGGCTGGGGAGCCACATGTGGCTCTTTTACAGGTAAAACGCAACTTATGAAGCACTGTGTGCCCCCACCCCATTCTCCACCTACCATACTGGGGTGGGAAGTTTGGGGCTTCTCTCCTGCTGTAAGGGGTTCTGGTCCTTGAGAGGCACCTGTCAGAATTCAGAGCCTCTCTCCCATGGGATGTGCTTGCTAGAGCTTCAGCCCTGCAAGGATTGAGGATCTTGGGCTTTTGCCCTGAGGGCTCAGGCCTTCGGCAGGTATGCCCCCTGCGGCAGAATCACTGGCTCGCTAACTTCTGAAGACTCTTTCGTGTGGCTCAGATGATCAATAAGTTCGACCTAGTCTAATGTATCTGAAAATGTATCATTCTGAGACTCCTGTCTTTTGCTGAGGAATGGCAGAGGAGGAACACAACTTCATATATTTTTGTACAATTTAAGTACAGTGCAAGTGATCTTCACCCCTCAAGTACTAATTATATGGGGTTTTTTGGAGTACTCTGACTTAGAACAAAGTGAACAGTCCATTATTTACTAAGTAAATGAAAAATATTTATTCCTGAGCCCATGTCACACATCCTATGAAGAGAAAAAAACAAAGAATAAATCCTCTGCAATTACATACAAGTTATTATTTTAGAACACATTTGTTAATATAGTTAGAATATTCCTTTTCCTCTCTCAATCTCACTCTCCCTATAAAGTTCAGTCTTTTAGCTTTCTATATTTCAATGCCTGCACGGTATGTCCTGGTTTTATAAATTATAGACTTGAATTTGACATGAGGATAATAAAAAAAAGTGTGTGTTGAAGAAAGGAATATATACACATATTTGAACTAAAATTAACAGTACTTTTCTACAACTTATTCCACATCACTTTTTCTTCCTTCAAGCAGCACCAATGTGTCATCAGATACCACAGCTAACAGCTATTTTAAGTATGATAGATGAGAGATGATATTGCATTAATACTGATGTTACTATAAAATTTCTCACACTATTCCAAAATAGAAACAAAAATAACATGATGTTCATGTTCTCTGTTGTACAGGCTATTTGGCTGATTTTTGCCCCTTCTGCTGTAAAACCCTTAACTTCACAAACAGCAATAGAAAATATCAGTTACATAGTAAGTGTATTTCATGGAGAAAAAAAAAGTTTTAAGAAAAAGAGCATTTCTTCCTTTCTGATAATTGATTTTATATTATTTCCTTTACACCACACAGACCACCTGCCCATAGGGCAATGCTTCCCTGATAACAAGAGGACAGAAAAGAACACATGCACTGGTAAATGTTGCTGTATATTATGTTCAGCAGTGAAAGCTTTCTTTTATAGCTTTAAGCTAATGTCCATTATATTTGTAGTAAACACAGTCTGAAAAAGTTCTTATAAAGAATCTAAACAAACTTCAATGAAGAAAGCAATCTACAGTAATATAAAACATAGACAAAAAGATTTCTATGATTCTATGAAATCTTTCCTCTAGTTAATAAATAGGGATTCACCATGCAAACCTGAAGGAGTGGAGGACACCCGGACTGGTAGAGTGGATTTTCTTAACTGTTGGAGGCAGAGGTAAGTTTCCTATAAGGATGTGGAATCTGTCTGTGGGTATTAACATGTGATTAAGTGCTGCCCCACAACTTGGCATTTCCACAATTTAAAGAGTGAGCGTTAAAGAGATGCCCTGCTCAACAAACCTTAATTCCTGTAAACAAATATTTTGTTTACGCAATTTCTAAGGTTTCTAATACGGCTAATGTAGGAGGGCACAGAAAGGGTATGGAAGTGATGGAGTCTTCATCCCTGGGCCAGGAAAGCCAAATGTGGTGAAATTGCTGTTTTGCCCAGAATGGAGGAGCTTCTGTCTAAGTTACAGACAAATCCTAGCACAGGAGCTCATAGCTACTCTTCATCAAGATGGGGTTTGCCACATAAATTAACTGGAAAGTCAATCAAGGAATTTTTTAACCACAGAGGGTTGCTTTCTCCTTAGGCAGTGTGGCTCCAGTTTCACTGGAAATGATAGGAACTAGGTAAAGATGTCTTCATTTCCACATGCCAAGCATTCAGATGGCAGGCACCTTCCATGAGGATAACCAGTACCTTCATTTTACTTAAAACAATGGGAAACATGGGCCATCAGTATGAATGGTAGCCCCACTTTCACATGCATGGCTTTAGTGAAATGGAGGCCATCTTTACTAAAGACATGTGTAGTTTCCAATCCATCCCAGTGGGTAGCTACCATCCAATTGTAAATTATAGGAACAGCAGTCATTTTGAATAAAGAAACTTGTGACCCTAATGACAAAGTAAGGATACAATAACTGTTAATAACTGTTCTTGCAATTTCTTCAAATATACATCTAACATTAATTTTAAAGAAGTTTTAACTGTATGGAAAATTTGGAAGATAAAAACCAGCCATTTATTAGCAAAATAACTTTGCACAATGTGGACACCAAGAAAAAATAAATTCAAAGTGCCTTATTTTTAATTAATTTAAACTTATAAAGTATCACATTTAGTTGAATATCCTCAGAAAATGCAAACTTTATCCTGTAAATTTAGGGAAGATGAACTGTATTCTTCAGGCTGCTATCCCACTGTAATGCAGTATATTAACAGCTGACATAACAGGAATTCTTTGAAAGTTTAGACTAAAGCATCTAACCAAAGGTATGATGTGAGTTCCATACTTCAAACTTGCAGATCTTAGTAATAAAAGCTTCATTCTCAGTGCCTGTGACCACACCACACTCCTGATAGACTGAACCCTGATACCATCTAGTACAGAAACTGCTTTATTCTTGTAAGCTTCTTTAATGTGCAGTATGAACCACCTTGCAATGAAAGATTTCAAGGCAGCCAATCTGTTCTTGGCAGTTCTAACAAAATAAAAAGCCTATCAGATTTATTCAAACACAATTTAAGTGCTCTTCTGGCACAAAAACAATGGAATTCCCTTTGTTCTTTGGGGACTATGAGTTTGGGCAGAAAGAGGCCAAAATAATGTTCAGAGTCCTATGAAATTCTGTTAACAAGTTCCAAAGGGGCAGCCATGTTAGTCTAGTTCAGCAAGACAAACGATGAGTCCTGTGGCACTTTTAAAGACTAACAAATTAATTAATTTATCACTCATGCGATAAATTAATCTGTTAGTCTTTAAAAGTGCCACAAGACTCCTTGTTTGTTTTGATGAAATTCTGTGTTTGGTTTGGGAATGACCTCATCAGTTGTATTCTGGATCACTGTGTCTCTATTGTCCTGAACATATTCTCCTTTCAGCAAACTTGTTTGTCATTTTAACTCAATTCAGCATATGCCAAAGGGGCTTTCTGGGTAAGAAAGGGTTGGGGCAGAGGGGAAGTTCAAATGTTTGTTCTCTTTCAAATTCCAAATTAACTTTGGTAATAAAATGAAGCATTGTCTAAGAGCCACCTAATCTTTATGCAAAATCAGAAAAGGATAATAAAAAAGCAGAGCAACTAATTTCTTCAACCTATCTGGCAGAGAAAATATCATCAAACAGGCTACTTTAATGGGAAAAAATAAAGGAAAGACCATACCTGAGGGCTCAAAGAGAGGAGAGTAAACTGAAGAATCAGATTAAGTCTATACACAGAGGCAATAGGATGATGCTGTAAAATTCTTCACAACCTTCACAAGTCTTGATACTACAGGATAGAAACCTAGAAGAAGCTCCTTATTGCTTGAAAACATAACCCTCTCTTTTCAAGATGTGAAGACTTCCTTTTTCTCTGGCTTTTCCTGGAAAATGTCTAGACAGTTAAAGACTTCTTTATCTCCTTCTCTCCTACAGCAGAGCAGTAATACAATCTTTACTTAGTATGGTAGTGAATTATGGGTATAAAGGGTTTCCAGAACCTATACAGGATGCTAATTATTTCTCTGAATAAGCTCTGTCTTGTCAGCTGTCTTACAGCAGACTGTCAGCTGCAGCATTTCTGGAGAAGAGGGGTACACTGGACCCTAACTCTAAAAATACTGAACTCAAGCTCTTTCAGAAATGGCTAAGTATCTTTGTTCCACCTGTCTTACTTTTCTGGAGGTCTTGAGTGCTGAGCAGGTGGCAAGATAGGACTATAGCAGTGGACCTGTCCAAGTGATGGAAAAAGCACTTATTGTGAAGGTATCACCTATTTTGACCAGGTACAGAAATGGAGGTTACTCACCTTGGTGCAGTAGCCGAGGTTCTTCGAGATGCGTGCTCCCGACATGCTCCACTCTGGGGTTATAGCCGCGGTACCGCGCTCTGCATCAGATTTTCTTTGCATAGCAGTGGCTCCGTTGGTGGAGAGAGAGAGATGCTGAGGCTGCGTCCGTTGGTGTTCCCGCCAATGATGACGTCAGCAGCTCGCTCTCCCCAACCGTCACCTCAGTTCCTTTCTACTGCGAAACTACCTGTTGAAGACAAAGGAATATTTCGAAGTAGAGGGGAGGTGGGTGGGTAGTGGAGCATGTCGGGAGCACGCATCTCGAAGAACCTCGGCTACTGCACCAAGGTGAGTAACCTCCATTTCTTCGACGAGCAGTGCTCCCGACTGCTCCACTCTGGGTGACTGTTAGCAGTTACTATTCTTGGAGGTGGGTACTTCCGAGTGTGGCAGTCGAACTGAGTCGAGCACTGCTCGTCCCACTGCAGTGTCCATGGCGGAGAGCTGATCCAGAGCGTAATGCTTGGCAAAAGTGTCCATGGAAGACCAGGTTGCTGCTTGGCATATGGCATGTAGAGGGACCTTGGTGAGGAAGGCCAGAGATGATGCCATCGCCCGTGTAGAGTGAGAGCGGATGGAGAGAGGTTGAGTTGAGTGTGGGGCGTTGTACGCTGATCGAATACAAGAAGAAATCCAGGTGGATAACCTTCGTTTGGAGATAGGTTGACCCTTGGAACGTTCGACGGTGGAGACAAATAACAAGGGAGTCTTACGGAAAGGCTGTGTTCGTTCCAGGTAGAAAGAAAGGGCTCTTCTGACATCTAATGTATGCAGTGTTCTTTGTTGCGGTGTTGTATGTGGCTTTGGATAAAACACAGGTAAGTTGATAGTCTGGTTAATATGAAAAGAAGAAGCCACCTTAGGGATGAATTTTGGGTGAGGTCTCAATACCACTCTGTCCTTATAAAAAACCGTATATGGGGGGTGCGCCATGAGGGCTGCTATCTCCCCCACTCGGCGTGCAGAAGTTATGGCGACGAGAAAAGCAACTTTCATTAAGTGGAGTAAGGTGCATGTGGCTAAAGGTTCGAATGGGGGTGCCATGAGCATCTTTAGAACTTTTGGGAGGTTCCATGGGGGCGCCGGGGGGCGAACGTCCGGGTAAAGGTTTCTCAACCCCAACATGAATCGTTTGGAAGTGGGGTGAGCAAAGACTGAACTATGGTCTACTCTGTCATGGAATGTAGAGATGGCTGCTAGGTGTACTCGTACTGTGTTGACGGAAACTTTTTCCTCTTTCAGGTTCGCCAGATATTCTAATATGAGCGGGAGCGCTGCCGTGCGTGGATCGACGGTTCGTGCCGAGCACCAGGAGGAGAAGCGGCGCCATTTCTGCAGGTAAGTAATGCGTGTGGCCGGCTTTCTACTGTTTAGTAATATGTTTTTGACAGTATGCGAACAGTTGTTTTCTAATTTGTTGAACCATCGATCAGCCAGGCTGTCAGATGGAGTCTGTTGAGGTACTGATGCCGTTGAGTCCCTCTGTTCTGGGATAGGAGGTCTGGGACAAGGGGTAGAGTTATGGGTTGCGCTCTGGACAGCGTATGGAGCTGCGTGTACCACGGTTGGCGTGGCCATGCTGGGGCGATTAAAATGACCTGTGCTTTGTCGAGCTGTATCTTGGACAGGACCCGAGGAATTAGTGGTGTTGGGGGAAAGGCATAGAGAAGTGCTTTGCCCCAATGTTGCGAGAAAGCGTTGCCTCTTGAAGCGCGACCGTGGCCCCCCCGAGAGCAATACTGGGAACATTTCTTGTTCAGCTCTGTGGCAAAAAGGTCGATGAGTGGGAAGCCCCATTGCTGGAAGACTGCCTGTAGAATATCGAGGCGTAATTCCCACTCGTGGTGGTTGGGGAAGGCTCGACTGAGAGAATCTGCTATTGTATTGTCCTTGCCCGGGATGTACTCCGCGACGGGGTGTATTGAGTGCTGTGTGCACAGGTTCCATAGCTCCATCGCTTCGAGGCATAGGTCTTGTGATCTGGTGCCCCCCTGGCGATTTATATAAAACATGCATGGTCTGTTGTCTGTACGGATCGTGATCATCTTCCCGGAGATTTGGGGAAGGAAGTGTAAACAGGCCCGCAAGACCACTCTGAGTTCGAGCACGTTTATGTGGGCGGGCATGTCTCTTGCTTGCCATCTGCCCTGTATTGTGCAATCCTGGAGGTAGGCCCCCCAGCCGGTGCGGGAGGCATCTGTGGTGATGGTCATAACCGGTTGAGGTGGAAAGAAGGGTACTCCCTGCAGGAGGTTGTTGCTGTCGGTCCACCAAGCTAAGGAATGCTTTACTGTGGCTGGGATGGCTAAAGGTCGATTGAGGGAATGTCGCTGTTGTTTGAACTGTGATAGGAACCACAATTGGAAAGGACGCATGCGTAGACGAGCATGATGGACCAGGTAAGTGGTGGCGGACATGTGGCCAAGTATCTGCATGCATGTGCGTACTGTGCTGATTGGGGAGTTCTGGATGGAGATAGCCAACTGTTGTAGATTGAGAAATCTGTCCATGGGGAGAAAGGCCCTTGCTGATGGGGTATGGATGCGGGCACCAATGAACTGAATTTCTTGCGTCGGTTGAAGGCAGGATTTTTCGAGATTTATTTGAAGACCTAGAGATGTGAACAGATGTAGTGTCTTGTGGATTATGTGGTGGGTCTGTTGTTGTGTCGAGGCCCTTAGTAGGAAATCGTCTAGGTAAGGGAAGATGGAGACATGTTGCTTGCGGAGGAAGGCGACTGCCGGAGCCATGACCTTGGAAAAAACCCTTGGCGCCGTGCAAAGGCCGAAAGGAAGGACCGTGTATTGGTAATGATAATGGAGAAACCGGAATCGAAGGAAACGGCGGTGTGTTGGATTTATCAAGATGTGGAAATATGCATCTTTCAAATCGAGGGAGGCCAGCCAATCCCCCTGTTGAAGTGCTGAGAGGATATTGGATAGGGTCACCATCCTGAAACGTTTGACCTGGACATAAACATTTAGGCGTCTGAGATCTAATATTGGTCGCCAGCCCCCTGTTTTCTTCTGGGTTAAGAAATATGGGGAATAAAAACCCTTCCCTTCTTGGTCCTGCGGGACACGTTCGATGGCACCAATGTGAAGAAGATGGTGAATCTCCTCGTGCAGGTATTGTACATGAATTGGGTCCCTGAAGAGGGACGGGGAAGGGGGTTGTGGCTGCGGTCTCGACAGAAAGGGAATAGAGTACCCTTTTCATATGATCTCTAGCACCCATCTGTCGGATGTGATGTGCTGCCAGTGATGTAGAAACGGGTGTAGCTTGTCCTTGAAAATTAGGTGTGTAGATGGTGACCTCTGGGCTTTGGGGAGGGTATGGCTGGTATTTCCCTCGAGCAAGGCATCAAAATTGATGTTTTGTATCCGCAGATTGCGGGTTGCGATTTGTCTGGAAAGGCGGCCTATTGCGACGCGGTTGCCTTGGTTTATTTTTGTAATTATCCACTCTGCGGTTATACTGGGTGTGTGGATATTTGGTCGTAATGGGTTGACTCCTGTATGGTTTACGACGAGAGACTGTGGGAAAAATCCCCAGTGTTCGGAGTGTTGCACGAGAGTCCTTGAGGTCATGCATTACATCATTAGTAGTTTTGGCAAATAAGTGATCCTTGTCAAATGGGAGGTCTTCAATTGTACGTTGCATTTGTTTAGGCAGGTCTGCAGCCTGGAGCCAAGAGGCGCGGCGCATGACTACTGCCGTGGCAAGAGTTCGTGCGGCAACGTCGGCAGAGTCAAGAGAGGCCTGGAGTGCCGTCTTGGCTACCAGTCTGCCCTCGGTGAGTAGTAGATCGAACTGATCTTGTTTGTCCTGTGTAATGAAGTCCTTGAGCTCAGATAGTTTAGAATAGAGCTCGTGGTCGTAGCTAGAGAGCAGCGCTGTGTAGTTTGATATTCTTAGTTGAAGTGCAGCCGATGTGTAAGCCTTGCGACCGAGAGAATCCAGCTTCCTATCCTCTTTAGTGGAAGTAGTTTTGTGATAAGGTTGTCGAGTTCTCTGGTTTGCTGCCTCAATTACTAGGGAATTCAGTTGAGGATGATTGAAAAGGAATTCATTTCCCTTGGGGGCAATGAAGTACTTCTTATCAGATTTCTTATTAGAAGGAAGGATGGAAGCCGGAGTTTGCCATATTTCCATTGCAGGCTGGATTATGCCTTCGTCCATGGGTAGTGCCAATTTGTTAGGGACAGATGCCTGAAGAATCTTGTATAGTTTATGTTGTGGTGTAGGGCTGTCGTTAAGTGGAATATTCATCGCGACCGCAGCCCGTTGAAAAAGATCTCTAAACTGCTTCAGGTAATCCGCTGGCAGCTGTGAGGCAGCCGGTTCAGTAGTGGTGGTTGCTGGTGTGTTAGACTGGATTGGACCCGGTTGCGGAAGGTGATGTGTTGGGTCGAGATTTGTAGGGTACTGGAACTGTTGATACGGCCAGATGGGATACGTGATGCCTGGCGCCTGTGGAAAAGGCATCCATGGCGCGTAGGGATAAGGATATACCATGTTGGTATGAGGTTGGACCGTTATGGGTTGATGGCTAATAGGTGAAGCCGGTGAAGAGACTGAGGATGCTGAAGACGGGGTCGCAGGGCTAGACATTCTGGATGAGTTACTGGTTGAAGAATCAGTTTGAAATAATGGTGATGGTGGAGCAGTGTGAACCAGAAGCTCCTGTTCTCTGACAGTGTGTTTTGTCTTCCGCGGCTGTTTCTTATGCGCGGGATGAGGAGGCACTGTATGCCGCGGTGCCAGCATCAGTGATGTGGCCGGTGCCGTGGCTAGACCGGGCTGCGGGGCTGTCAATTGGGCGGGCAGTTGTTGAGGCACCGGGTTAAATGAGAGAAGTGGTGCCGGAGGAGGCAGTGTAAAGGCTGCCTGTTGCGGTGCCTGGGGCAGCCTGAGCATCAAAGGGCACCCTGTGGCTGAGGGGAGGCAAAGGTCTGCCCCAGGAGCGGTGCCGAGGGAGATGGAGGCTCCGCTGTAGGCGGCGGCGGCGGCACTGGGCTAGGTGCCGGCATTTGGTGCGGATCCGCTGCCGGCGCGGGGACACCTGCGCTTGCCGGTTCAGCCGCCCTCGCAGGGTTCACCCGATTTATGGGTTCCTGCTGCGAGGGTTCTCTCATGTGCCCAGTCCTTTTGGATTTTTTTAAAGGTACTGGGGATGACAGATTTGAGTGCCGTTTGTGCGCTCCTTCAGAGCCCTGAGAGGAAGCGCCGGGGTCGGAGGAGGGACGGAGGGAGCCCTCCAGAAGTAAAAGTTTTAACTTTCTCTCCCTGTCCTTTCTAGCTCGGGAGGTCAGGTTTTTACACTGGGGGCATTTGTGGGACAAGTGTCCCTCGCCCAGACAGAGGATACAGTTGTCATGGCCGTCGGAGGCTGGCATGGGTTCATTGCAGGCAGTACAGCGTTTAAAGCCAGCCGCTTGTGGCATCGCTGACTGCGGCGGTTTTTTTTTTGTTTTGTTTTGTTTTTTTTTTGTTGGTTAGTTTGCTTTTTGAACGTTGTTTTTGAATGGAGTTTGGCTCAGATATGTTTCCTTTCTGTTGTCTCACAGTGAGGAGCCACCGCTTACTCCGTGCGGAGCAGGAGAGCGGTAGAAAGGAACTGAGGTGACGGTTGGGGAGAGCGAGCTGCTGACGTCATCATTGGCGGGAACACCAACGGACACAGCCTCAGCATCTCTCTCTCTCCACCAACGGAGCCACTGCTATGCAAAGAAAATCCGATGCAGAGCGCGGTACCGCGGCTATAACCCCAGAGTGGAGCAGTCGGGAGCACTGCTCGTCGAAGAATTTGCACAACTCCATCAAATAGATCTTACAGCTTGGGCAGATTTACTAGAAGACCTCTGAGGTCAGGAACTACTTGCCCCAAATGGAACCACCAGCAGCTCAGTCTATCTGCCTCCATGGATCAGCGAACCATATTAACAAAAATATATGCTCTCCTGCTGTGGGATCATCTTGACCAGACTTAGAGACAATCCTCTTAGAGGAGAGAAGACCACATAAGTGGAACTCTAGTGTCAAAAGTTTTCTTATATAGGCTTCACAAAGCCTGCCTGACTAAAGGCCTTAGGCCAATAGACTCTCTAGAACCTGGACCTGTACCACTAGAAAAGAAAAGAAAAGAAAAGAAAAGAAAAGAAAAGAAAAGAAAAGCCTTTTTAAACTCCAGTATCCTGCAACTTTCACCACTATGATCCAGAACTATCCTGAATAACTTCTCCTCTTTGAAGGAATAGAATGAAAAATTCCTTCATACAAAAAAATAACCATGAGCTTTACTGCCCTGCAGTTACCATTAAGAAGACAAGACACAATGGGATCTTCTCCCACAAAAACTCATGCAAAAAATAAATGTTAGTCTTAAAGTGCCACACAACTCCAAGTCCAGAGAGTCATCAAAGAAGAATTCACAGAAAGACTGAAGCTCAGCCAAGTTTTCTGCACCTCACAGGGACCCACTGGAAACTGTGAAGTCCTTGTGGAAAACATCTGCCACTAGCATTTTTAATATCTTTCATCTATCATTTCTCATATTTGCCAGTTATTTCTCTTACTGCCTGTTGGTTGTGTTTAGTTGCAAAGTGGGTTGGGGGAGAGGAGAAACTGGCTCCAAAAGCCAGTACATATCTCTATTTTGCTAAAGTGGAAAAAGTGAAGCACATAAATGTTAAAAAATACTCTCAAAATCAGAAATAGTAAATGGCAATCTAGCATAGAATCTGGATCATCTAACTTCTTATCTCTTTTCTAACTACTAAACAACTGTCTACTTCATGAGTTCAAACAAAGACAGTTCAAATTTACGAAGTGGGTTAAGTTGAATTACCTGTAATTCAACTTAGTCCATGTTGCTAATTCAACTTAATCAGTTTGAATGTAGTTTGCACTAAATTCGAACTTCTTAGTTCGAATTAACAAATTTGAGCTAAGTTTGGGAAGTGCAGACATAGCCTGAAAGACTTGAAGAAGAGCTGTGTGTGCCTGGAAAGCATGTCTCTCTCACCAACAGAACTTGGTCCAGTAAAAGATATTACCTAATCCACTTTGTCTCTTCAATATCCCAGGACTCACACAACTATGACTATACTGCATAGTGAAAACAATGGTCATTAATATAATTGAGAAATTCACGTATTACCACTATATAAGGAATTATGGATACTTACTGATATTATGCTTTAAAGACTGTAACCAAACCCAAGGAGAAACAGGTTTTCTTCCAGACTGGAGGGAAGGTAATTATTGGTGTCTCTGATTTAAATTGAGTGCAGTGTCACCAGAGATAATGAGCTGTTCATTTGCACAGGAGCTTAGCAGGATCAGCAAGTTAACAGAAGGATGAAAAGAAAGATCATAGAGAAGATCATGGACAGCATGGCATATGCATACCAGTGGGGGAGAAGAATTTTATCTGCAGGTACATGCCAAAATAATACATTTCAGTGGTTTTCCAGACTATACTAAGAAGGGGAAAGAACTCTTTGATTATCCATCACAAAGGAAATATTTTATGCAAGTTAGAGCTTGGCCCTAGGGACCTCGTGATGTTGAGAGGAAACTTTAGGCAAGAAGACTGCTTCAGACAAGGACTGTAGCCTAATTAAGTTTTAATCACTAGAAAGTTTATTATACTTGGGGTATGGGGGAGAGGGGAAGGTTGCAGTGATCTTCTGTTTGTATTATCATTGTTTACTTCACGTAAATCTCTGTGTTTTATTATAAATTCATCTCATTTCTGGTATATTAAAGTAAGTCATGCATCCTCAGTTGATCCAACAGGCTGGTATGTACATTGAACTTGGTTAGTTCTGTTAGTGTCTAGTGATAGGGTCTGGATACTACAGAGGAATGCTCTTCCAGGGAGTTTAGGAACTGAGGAGCATTAAGTGTTACAGTAAACGAGGAAAGGACTGAAAGAATATGAAGGAATTCGTTTGATTGACTAATAGACTGCATTGACAGGAAGCTCTCTCTATTTAGCATTAGAAAACCTCTCTTTTGCTAAGGCAGAGTTATAACAAAGTGACTTACAAATTCTGCGATTCCCCAAGAAAGCATCCAGGTGCAGAACTAGGTGCACCATTGACCACCTCCTGATCTTTTTAAATGAATCCAATTAAATATCAGCACCCTTCAGGTCCTGTGATTGAATAGTTAATTAAAAGAACAGATAATCTTCTGAAAAGACAGTACTATTTAATCTTAACAGTAGAACACACCAAAGCAAAAAAGAAAAAGCTTTAAGGTAATAGACCAGTCTCTATATGTGTCCCTCTCACCTAAGCCATACAATCCCCCAAAAGCTTACAAAGAGCTCAGCAAATGTGTTGATAGCCACTTTAGGTCTGCAGATCATTTTTGCAGCTCCCAGATGGATGCAGATCCAAATTTTATATCTAGAGCCCTGCAAATATCCATGTTATATCCACGGGTTATTTTTGCATATTGTGGATCAGATGTGGATAGAAATTTTATATCCATGCATAGCTCTGCTTACAAAGACCCATCTGCTTCAGATTCCCACCACAGGACCTACTGCTACCTCTGTGTCAGCCTGTCCCTTGTGAATAGCAACTTGACAACTGCCCTCTCCCACAGCCCCTCAAGTCAGTCACTTTTTAATCATTTCAAGTCCTTTTGAACTATCTGTTCCCACCCTTGGCAAAAAAAGGCTGTGTAACTTTGGACTGGAACCAAAGAAGTAGCATCTTTACAGCTTAATAACACAGCTCTGTTTCTTAATTGCTTCCACTATGTTTACTGTGAAGCTACTCAACTAGAAACATTTTATTGCCAACCTGCTAGATCCTTAATAGCCCTGCTATTGAACAAACTCAACATATGCATAAAGTAAGCTTTTCAATATCTTTACAGTAATAATCTCAATAACCAGATCTTATATAATAATCACAAATTGTTACAGATTGGTCCTACATTCTTCTGTTATTTATGACTTCAGATTGCACTTCTAAAACAATGAAAACTTGGAAAGGAAATTTCTACTAGAATAGATGGTTCACAAAAAATGTGAATGATTCAAAAAATCTTCAACAGAAAAGATGTTACATGAATTTCAAAAAAAGTCTGAGTGCAGACTTGGCTTTGAAATTCTGCCCATCACAAATGGAAATAAATTTGAAAGTTTCATCCTAATCCTCTTTATATTTGCCAACATATTAACAACACCCCAAATATGGCTATTAATTGCCTCTGCTCAGCATTGGCCCAGGATTAGAATAGGAAGAGCTCAGCATGTATAATTGATTTCTTTCTGTTTTAAAATTTCAAGATTTTAGTGCAATTGCATAAGAACAACATTATCTGTTCTATTTTGATACATTCATACACTGGACAAATCAAATAAATGCATCATTTGATGGTACACACTCATTCTCATTCTCTCTCTCTCTCTCTCTCACGCACACAGAGAGAGAGTTTAAAAAAATGAAGTAAAACATTTAAAAGTTAGGACTTATCAGAATTAAAATGGCTTGTGCTTATACATTATGAGCATGCAGTATGATACAGTCTTTAATTACAATTCCTATACTGCTTTGTCCACAAGACCTTGCCTCTCTCAGTGCACAAAAGGGGTGGTATTCAACTAAAATACTGTTATTCAATGTTTTCTTTTCTCCTCAGTGTTCAATATGTGACTTTAGTGCTTATTCAGTAAACACCATTTAAACCCTACTCTAAATATACAATTATTAATTTCCTCATGGACTTTCATGTGCTGTTTATGACTATAATACTACCCTGCTTCAAAAACAATTTTCAAAATGCTCATGTAAGATGAATAGATATCAGCCCCATTTTACAGACAGGAAACTGAGACATAAAGATTAGGTTAAACATATTTACTAATATTGGGTGCACAATTTCAGATACCCAGGACCTGATTTTTCAGAGTACTTAGCATTATATGGCACTTTATTTTTTCAAACACAGTTCCTATTAACTTCAGTGACAGCTGTGAATGTTCAGCACTTCCGCAAATAAGACTCTGCCCAGTCAGTCCCAAATTGTCTGCCCTTAGCACTACAGGTCATCAATTCTGCCTCCCCACCCCACTAGGTTCCCAACCCATCTACCTACCCAGGCATTTCTAGTCTCTCCAGCTTCTCATATACCCTCAGTTTCCTCACAACCATCTGAGTTCCTCCTTCTTGCTTAGCTCTCTGACTCGCATTTCCAACCTATCTGATTGCCTAGTCAACCCAAGTTCTCCCCCTCCCACTCTCCTTACACAACCTGTCACGTTCCTCAGAATCAGAATCAATTTTAAAATCAATAGTCATCCCATAAATATTCTGTTCATTGTCCAGGCAGGCTCTATGTAATCATATATACAGTAATATGTCACAGAAACAATGACCATTAACTATAACATGCATCAACACCCTCACTTCTTTGGTGCAGCAAACTGCAGCAAAATGTCTATATTTTATGCATGTATTATACCATGTGCCTCCGGTTGGACATCCATCATCTTTTGAGATATGACTTTTTCCATATCTTACGCATGTAGACTAGAATTTTTCCCTCTTACCCTGGGAGTTCTCTCTCCTTGCCTCAAAGGTTTTATGATTATGATATAACACCAAGTATTACACTTTCACCATTTGTCCCTCATTCAAGACTTTTCTGGCTAAAATATGCTGTTCCATAAACCACATTTCTCTGAGGTACGAAGCATGTGTCAAACATAACCAGAATCTTTCCGTAGTTGGCTATGTCTACACAGTCAAATTAGTCCAGACTAATTTAGCCCTTGGCTACACTAGGTTTTGCCTAGTCCAAAGTAAGAATTTCTTAGTTTGGACTAGGGAAAGCTTTGTCTGAACTAGTTAGTACCAAGGGTTAGCTCGAACTAAGCACAGATAAGACCCGAACTAAGGGTTAGTTCAAACTTAAAAACTTCAAATTAAGCCATTAGTTCAAACTGTGCATTCTAGTTTGAACTAAAATGTTAGTTTGAACTAGAACACACAGCTAGTTAGTCTGGGTTAGTTTGAACTAGCCTGAAGTTAGTTCGAACTAGCCCAAAGTTAGTTTGAACTAACCTTGGACTTCTTTAGTTCGGACTAGCAAGTCCAAACTAAAATTTCACGTGTAGACATAGCCTTTGTGACTGTCTTCAGTAAACTCAAAACATTAAAAGATATTCTCTGCCTATTTCCTGAACACATGCATTAAAGAAGATACCTGTAGATCGCCAGTTTCTTTGTGCAGCTTAGCAGCAATGCACAATTTAGAAAAATGCTGTTTCCGATTTGTTCACTGTGAAGGTTTGTCAAAGGTCAAGTTCTCTAGGGTACTAAGAGTGGCATGTTGAGCTCCTGAAACTTTTGTTGCTGTTGCTGCAGTTTCTGTTCTGTTTCCAAGTACAGTACAGCTCAAATGAGCCCAAATAAAGCATTTTAGAAACAATACCACCTAGTGGTTGAACAGTTTAGCATTCCATTACAATCCCAGTCCCCACTGGCTCCCATTGCAAGGCTCCTTGCCCAGCCATTTCCAGATTTCTCTCACTGGAGCTCCCAGTATCCCTCTACCTGCCCTGGCCAGTCTCCAGTTCCCCTCTAATCCCCCCCTCCCCTTGGTTCCTCATCCCAATCTACTCCTTTCCCTCCCACCCCCTCCAGATCTAGTTTTTGTTCTCTCTGCTTTCCAATCAGACAGCTTCCTCCTCCATGCTGCCTGAACCCCTGCCCTCAAGCTCCACTGCCTACCCCAACCTGGCACACAGCAACAAAGCAGCAATGACAGGGAAAGGCCTGCTGACCCTCAGGCTGAAGCACGCCCACTACAGAGAAAATCTTTGTGGAATTTAGATGCCAAGTTGTAAGTGAGTGGCATGTGAGAAGTTGCTAATAATGGCACTAAAGGAGTGACAAAGTGTGTTTACTGACATTATTGTATCGTATATTTTGCCTGACAGGTCAAAATGTAGAATCTTTACTTGATCCAAATAGGTTCACTGAAGTTAGCAGTCTCAAGTGTTACTTGATCTCATTTAGTAAGATTAAATTAAAATTCAAAGATGTTCAAACAAACAAACAAAAAATGAACAAAGAAACAAAAAAAACTACCTGCTTAAATTTGGGCAGTTTCACAGGGAAAGCAACACATCCTTGACACAAAAGCCATCAGTTTCAAGTCCCTGGGCCATAATATGGAGACATTCAAGTTTGTGAAGGAAAAGAGACTCTTTTAACATTGGCAAAACAATATAATTTCCCATAACCCCATTCCCAGAAATGGCTGGACCACTGTACCTGAAACCTCATACCCACCCTTCAAAATAATTCAGCAGGAAGCAGATAACCAGCATGGAAGATTTCAGCCCAAAGATTTAAGGTCTAACAAAATTGTAAGTAACTGAAAACAGAGGCAAGTGTCAGGAATGTTAAGGGGAAAACTCAGGGAACCTTAACAATAATCAGTCTCACCAACAGCATGTATTCTAGAGAACAACCTACCACCTTCAGAGAGTAAAAGATTATATCAAATGTGCATTTTTTTCTCTCCCATGCTTGAGATAGATTTTTTCCAAATATGAGAATATTATTTTCATTTATACAATGCATTTTATCATTCAAATACTTTCACACTATATAAAGAAGAGCATCAAAAATACAACCAGGAATACTCAGTTTCCTTTATTTACAGTTCTTATTTTATTAATACATTATGACTGTTTTAGAGCAGAGGGATCATAGTGTCAGCAATCTTCCTAAAATCATCAAAGGTTACATTTAATTTTAAAGAAACAGAATGGATGTTTATCTTCTACAATGTTTAAAAATGTTCGCTCCTTTGCTAGCTCTTTTGGGATTTTTTTATAGGATCGTGCTGTTCGATAACTGCAGTTGTAATGATTTCAGTTTTAACTCTCTGTGCAGAAAAAAAAACCTTGAAAGAAAGAACTGCCTACCAAGCAAATCTGGATTTGCCATTGGACTGCAGGATTTTCTTTCACTCCAGTATATAACATAAAAAGACGACAAAGAAGAATCCTCAGAAAATGTATGAAGGTAATTGTAACATGCCAGCTTTCTGAGGATGCTCTATATTCCTACAATGGTAAGCTTCAAATGATTACAAAACAAACTTAGCCCAGACAGGTGCACACTGTGATCATAACAAAACATAGACACACAATGAAAGTTGCCTCCTCCTTAAACCAAAATCTTGACTTCACGATATCTAACAGCTGTTCTTCTAAGCAGACTGGTATTAAGAAAACTGCCACTACTTAAGAACTGCAAATTTTGAGTTGCTCTGTGATTGTTTCCCTTGCCCAAGCCCAAGAAGTTCAGCTACAGTAAGCATTTAAGATTTAACATTTTAGTATGTTTCAACCTACTGGTAGGAAAGTGGCTTCTCTGTTTCTGAAAATACCACAAGCAAAAAAAAATAAAAAAATAAAAAAATAAATTATCCCCACTGTCAGTCACACAGAAGAAAACAAGAAAAATAATCAACATGTGAGAAGCTGCTAATAATGGCCCCAAAGGGTGCCAGATTATGTTCACTGAAATTATTGTATAATATGTTTTGCTTGACAGGTCAAAAAGTAGAATACTTATTTGATCCCAATAGGTTCTCTGAGGCTAGCAGTTTCAAATGTTACTTGATCCATTTAGTCAAACTGTCATTGCACGTATTTACATTTTTGGAGGGAGAATTAATTAAATTTGATAAATTTTGCACTCATAATAGAGACTTATCACCCCAGAATTTCCAGCTATCAGTACTTCAATGTATACTTTAAGTTTTGCAAGTCATGCCATTTGCCATTATATTTCCCATGCAGTAATTCATTCACATATGGAGCCATGAGTAAGTGGGGGGCGAGAGGGAACCAACAACAAAACAAATCATGAAATCTGGTAAGGCTTCACCCTTCTGTAATAGAGAAGCTCATGCAGATGAAAGGGGGAAAGAGCTGTCAAAAACAGTTGTGTGTTTCTACTCTGTGAAACTCCCTAAACTGGATCAGCTTTTCTTAACCCATTAGGTTTTGCAGCTTGGGGTTCCTGGAGCTGTAGATGTGAACTAACTAACTTACAGGCAACAGTCTGTACCTAAATAGATAAAGAGGGCTAAACTAACAGTTCCCAGGATGGAAAAAGACCCGGCTCCCTAGCCTGCCTTCCTTAACTGGGAACGAAGGTGAGGGAAAAAACTTCTTTCCCAGTCTTCCACCTGAAGTAGTGAGAGGTAAGGATGGAGTTTCTTCATTAGGGGACCCATCCTGCTTCATTCTGGACCCTCCTTTTTTTTTTTTCTGTCCTTTCAGGGACCAATATGGAGCCATGCTGGGAAAATCCTGCTCCCTGTATTGAATGCAACCATGAAAGACTTACTGACACACTCCTGTGAAGAGAGCAGTAATAGATGACTATAATGTCTGAACCTGTACTCCACGACCATTATTGAAGGGGAAGCCACCTTCTGAATAGGCAGTGCATTCCAAAGGTATTGAGCCTTTGAATATCTAAGTTTCCATGGGTAAATGGTCACGGAAGCTATTTTTGCCTCAATAAAGCAGCCATATTCATTTTGTAAACTACAGAGCACATGTAGCACATGTACAGAGCTACCTAACTGATACTTTGTTGAACATACACTCCACAGGACTTCAAAACAGATTTTTTAAAAAGTTTGTACATGTTGTTCATCTTGGAACAGTTAAAGCATGAAGTACGTAAAGCAGCTTAGTTCAGAAATATGCTGCAAGATTTCTTTGCCTCTGTTACACTGAGATCCAAAATCTCTCAACTGCATTCTTCTCTAACCATAAGCAATTCTTGCTTTTTTCAGTTGCTCTGTTTTTGTTTATCATTGAAAGCTGAGAAATAAATCAGCATCATCAAGTATAATATGGACTTCAGCTTTGGAGGCACAGTCTAATTCTTCAAGTTTGCTGTGGACAAAATTACTCCAAGATGCATATTTCTTTGTAATTACTCTTGAAAAAGCTAACTAGTTATTAGAGTAGATTGTATAGTATTTCTTAAGGAATTTCAAGTATGTGGTAAGATGGTGATAAGTTCATGACACACTTACTTAGCCCCAATATATTAGAGCTAATATTTTCTTTTGAAATAACAGCTACAAACCTGATTGAATTTGATGAAACATTGTATCATATTGTGATATAGTACAGATAATTGCTGACCTTCAAATAATTAGGATACATATATTATTGAACAAAATATAGATACTCATGCCTGGAATTCCACCTCCCACCCCTGGAAGGCTGAAAGACTTAATTCACCCTTTCACTTTTCACACATCTAGCACAGAAATAAGCAAACCCAACTTCCCTTTGACTTCTTGCTGTTTAATGGTCAGTATAAAATGAGATCATGGCCTTCATGGACAAGTCACCATTATCAAAACCCAATCTGCATTTGGCATCTGTACTGGTAGTCTCAGCACAAAAGCCAAAATACAATAAGTATAAACAACCCACTAATCCACAGAAATGATCCATCAGGATCCAAACACAACTGGCAGATTAGTGAGTGGAAGTAAGGGCATTACAGCTGTCTGTGCTGTGTCTACTCTGTCAATATTTTGTGAAGCACAAAATTGGGTTCAGTGAGTTATACTGCTTGACTGTTTATACATTAATCTTACACTTCTTATTATTATATTATTGTAATCATCTTATACTTTTTCAGACATGGGGCTGTCTAGTTCACCGAACACAAGCAGTGAGGGCAAAAGCATCTGAAATTTTTATTCCATTTGAAACACTGAATCATCTGTGACTAGACAAGTCACATAGACTGTGAGTAATCCCATGAATCATCACACTGGTTTCAATTAAATTACTTGGGTGAGTAACTTCTCACCAGTCTGATTACAGGGCTCACAATCTATCGGACAGATTCTATCCCAATGTAGTACCATTGAACTCCTCAAGTCAGTTACCAGGATTAATGTGACTCTCTGTGTTTCAATACTCAGTGCTCTCTCATCTCTAAATAGAGGGTTCTATGGGTTACCTACATAGATGTATTGATCTGATCAGTTAGATCACAACATCTCAAGAGACTGAAGTCCTCAGCGGAGATGCAACATAGACAGCACTAGTGCAAGTCTCCCCAGAGATTTACCAGAATGTTTACATCTTTGTTACAATTCATTATTTACATAGCACTCTACGTAATTCACAATACTATGCAATGAGCACAATGTGCCAAAGAGTTCCCACATCAAAGGGTTAAAATTCTAAACATACAAGTAGATGCAATACTGATAGATTAACTGTAGCCTAGTTTAGCCTGTGTTTAAGTAATGCTCCAAATAAGGATATCTCCTTGAATTGAGACTAGGGTGACCAGATGTCCTGATTTTATAGGGACAATCCCAATATTTGGGGCTTTGTCTTATACAGGCACCTATAGTCCCCCCACTGTCTCAATTTTTCACACTTGCTATCTGAGCACCCTAACTGGGACTTGTATGGGCATAGGGTAGTTCAATCACCACGTCCAATGAATTCTTGGCCTCTCTCAGTTATTGAGATTTGATAACTGTATTGTTGAATATTTAAAGGTTGCCAAAGGCACAGAAAGCTTTGAGTTGTGTTTGTTGGTTTGTTTTACTACAATTCAAATTAAGCAAGTGCCAACTAGTGCCAGTTGTGATGATGGGTGTTAGGAGGTACAGGCCTGTCCACTAGAAGTCAACTGACACCACCAATTCATTTCACTTAGACCACAGAACTCCTCTCATATAGAAACAGTGGACTGTTGCCACCAGTCTATTTGATTGGCTTATTTGGAAGAACTAATGATCCACAGAGTAAACCAATAAACCTAGCAATAGGCCATTCCATCGTGATTGTATGGTGAGACTAGGAGAGTGAGAAAAATTGAATTTTAGACAAATCCCTTCTAAAAACATATTACAAATGTCTCCAAAGTTAATTATTCACAGTTCAACTACTCAGATAAAGTCATTTACAGACTTTGCTTTCTGATTTTATATACTGATATCTAGGCTGCTTTTGTGTTTGCATCCTCCAGTTCTAAAACAGAAAAACTGAGTGGTAATATTTTTAGAATAAATTCCTTCTGTTTCTCACACAGTGATTTTCAACTTTTTTTCATTTGCAGATCCCTGAAACTTTCAAATGGAGGTGCAGAACCTTTTGGAAATCTTAAACATAGCCCCCCAGAGGTCTGGAGACCACAGGTTCTAATACAATCCCTGTCACAAGCTAGGGTGCCCAGCTTCTAATTAGTGAAAACCAGACAGTGAACTTAACTATGTCCCTGGTCCCCTGCTCTGTTTCTTCCATCAAACTCCAGTAGATCATTGCTCTCTCCACATACACACAGAGCCCATGACGAGCAAGGCTCAAGGCGTGGAGGGTCAGGATGTTCAAGGGCGAGCCATGCTCAAGGTGCGAGTGACAGGGTCAAGACAGGGGATGAAGGCCACATTCCAGGGATAAGGGGGTGACTGGTACGGGACAGAGGAGGGAGAGCCACATCCCAGGGCTGGAGGGGGTGACTGGTGGAGGGTAGGAGACAGCAACCCCAGGGTGGGCCAAAGGAGTCTGACAAGGGGACCCAGGTGGCAAGCCTGGCCCCAATCCTTAAACACCTCTTGCTTCAGGATCCCTGCCCCTAACAGCTGGCACCTCTTTCTAGCAGCTAGGCAGTTCCCAAATTCTCCAGCAGCAGCTTGTCTTTCCAGTTCCCACCCTCCCCCCAGCAGAACAGAAGCTGAGTGCAGACAGTTACTCCGGTAATTGGACTTTTGGTGTCTGGTCAGTAGTACTGACTGGATATTGTCTTGTCCCATTCTTGACCACATGTTTCAGTTGCAAACCAGATACCAGACAACTCTATCATAAGCACTAAGTGCAAATCAAAGAAAAGAATAAGAATAAATAGAGCTGCAACTGATGTTTGTAATAGCAATTTATTATTCAAAGACTGTTCTTATGTTCCAATCTGAACCTCCATATTACAGTGTACAGTAATAGAAATTTTAGGTATGATAGAATAAACAGCAGTTCACCTTCCTGAAAGATGGAAAAAGGAAATATAGGGCCTAATTCTATGCCCGGCTGCACTCTCATGTCATAGTGACGTCTGTGAAGTATATTAGTCCTTTTGTTTTGAGATTATGCATTTATTCTTTTCCATTCTGTCCTGTTAACAGAATGAGCTTATTCTAACTTGATATTTAATGTATCAGCCTGAGGAATTTATTAGATTACTCAGTGTATTTTTTGGTATCATGTTATGTAGATTATGCAATCCTCATAAATCCCTCTAGCAATTTACTGTTTTGTACCACAAAGCTACACAGCACAGTAGAATTGTTAGGTCTGTGCATGTAAGAAAGAAAAACACATCCACAATCACAACAGAAGCTGGAAAATGAACTCGCTTCCCAAAAACTCATCATAAATCAGTGTATACAGTGTAGCTGGTGGCACCTGCCTGACATTGTGCCTGTGAACAACACAGAACAATTTCCAGAATGGCTTTTACATCTGAGTACAGAAATGTAAACTAAGTCTATTTAAAACAGATAGCATTTTTTTACAGTTTGGGTTTCAAATTGTGTTAATATTAATTATTCATTAACCACCAGAAATTTTGCACTAAAATTGCATTTTTAAGTTTATCCACTAGATGGCACATGGATCTCAATTTCAATGAAAATATACTTGAGTTTAGGCCCCCTGAATTCAGATTCTCTGCTAGTTTCTTTTTGTAATTTACAAGATTCACTTACAAAGAGGTTAGTTCACACCATAGTCCAATAACAGAATGCACAAGAAGAAAAGATACATGCTGTGATAAAGATATAGGATAATACTCGAAGTGGGTTGGAGCCCACAAAAGCTTATTCCCAAAGAAATGTTAATCTATAAGGTGCCATACGACTCTAGCTGTTTTTAGAATAATACACATGTTTTCACAGAAGTTTTACTAGCATAGGTACGGTGGTCAGCAGTGTAATTTTTTTTAAACCAACATACCTCTACCAGCAAAAGCCTTAGTCTAGACACAGTCATACTTGTGTAACTCTACATACAACAAATAGCTTAGGCTTGGTCTACACTTAAAAGTGACATAGCTTTTTCTACTAGGAGCACAAACAGTGGTAGTGGCAAAAAGTTTTTTAGTTCAGGTAATTTGCTTCTCCACTACGAGAGCTTATTGATACAGTCATATCAGTGAATCTAAACCAATAAACCCTTCTAAGTCTAGACCAGCCCTGATCCTAGTTGACACAAGAAACAAACCAGTTTAACTGCATTAACACTACAATGTTTTGTCAATGTAATTATGCTCCTAAATGTAGACAAGTGCTTAAAAGCCACATAGCATCCTGTATGTAAGCTGACCTGAAATGTAGGCCTTGTCTGTCCTAGAAACTGGTTGCATGCACACTCTTACTGAGAAAGCCTTTTAGTGGAAATGCAGGTTCAGTTCTTTTTTCAGGTATAACTTGTACCAGTTTCCCAAATGAAATAAGCTTCTATACTGGTTAAAAGAGATTGTGCTCGCACAACTGTGTCTGCATCAGAGTTTTTACCAGCAAGGATATGTCAGGAAAACTTCAATGTTTTTCACACACTTCACTGACATAACTATGTCAGGAGCACTAGGTGTAGACAAAACCTGAGTGGATAAAAATGGAGATGGCTCCTCAAAGCTTGTCTTTTCATAAAGATGATTGTATTTTAAGTACAGCATTTCAAAGGAATTTCAATCCAAGTTTTCAAATTGGCACACCTAAACTAGCCACATAAATCTGTATTTAGGCACCTGTATATAAGAAACCTATCAGAAGTGCTAGGGGTCTAGAACTCCCATAAACATGGATGCTATCGTTAGTCAACAATATTGAAATCAGGTCTCTTTTCTTCCAGTGCCTAAATATGGGGCCTAACTTTAAATATCAATATTTGAAAATGTTAGCCTTTGTACTTCTGAATGAAGTTTCAACTTCCTCCATTTGCAGAATAGCTACAATATGAGCAGTCACCCAAAGTGCAAGCTTCTTCACATTGCTCCTTCCTATTCTGGAAGGATCATCTCTTGATAAAAGAGTGGTTAGAGTACCATTCCTCTTTGATCGTTGCCCTTTTTACTGAGGCTACCAACCAGAGCTTTGGTATTCATCCATAAAATGTAGACTGAGATTACTAACCATTTTCAGCTATGGCATTGATAGCTGCTCATATGGTACTAACTCACATTTGTTAACATGCTGACCAGGATTTGAACCAGTGATCTACAAATCACAAGGGCCCACTACCACACTCCAGAGCCATCTAGTCCATATCCCACCAACACTTTAACACCCCATCCTTAGTTATGTTACTAATGAATACCTGTGGAAAGTCAACAGCTGGACCACATCCATTAATGGACATATTATTAAAGAAAGCTTTCATGTTTTGACATCCCAGGAGGTAGGGAAATGGATTTAGTGTGCTCAGCAGCAAATGTAATTGGTTTCAGTAATGTATATATCTCTACAATCTGTGTGTGACAAGTCAAAAAGTTAGAAAATTGGGGAGCATCCTGTGGTAATACTCCAAGATGCAATGGAAGTGGCTGAATCAATTCCAAATCAATTTCCATATTGTGGACTTTTTTCTTCTTGCAACAACTTAGTGAGAAAACTAAAGAATTTCAAATAGAGACAATGTCTAGAAGAACCAAGAAGTAGACAGGACTAAACATTAGAACACAAATCTTCTGCTATTTATATGTGAGCAGAGTCTGATTGAGCTTTCCCCAGACATCTATGGATGAGCTTGGGAAGACAACTTCAGAAGGTAACCTTGTTTGCCTGGATGCACCCACTCTGCCTAGGTGAGCAGTATGATGGAGCTGCTTTGCCCAAATCACTTTTGGTGGGTGCTGGATTACAAGTCACTTTGGTTTTGGGTGCATGGAACAACTAAAGGATTGTTATTCTTGTTGTGTGAATCAAAGGCAGGTGAATTGCACTTGCTGAGCGGGGGAAGGAATGCCAAAGCCCAGCAGAGACATGAGAGGGCTGGGACAAGCATTACTTGGTGGTGTGGACGCCACCTAAGGGTTCAAATCACTATTTATTTTATGCTCCCCCTATCCACTGTTTAAGAAAGACTGGACTAAAACTATTGATCTGCAAAACAAGATTCTCACTTGAAATGAAATCACTGAAACTCAGGTCTAAGCACTGGACTGCTATGGGACAGTCTCTGATGAGAGAGACTGCCCAGCCTATACCAGCAGTGAGGCGCTCCTGCTAACAGCTAAAATCAGGGAAGACTGTGTTACGTAGTATGACCTCAAGACATCTGAGCAGCTGGGGGAGCAGCTGCCAGAAAAACAAGCTAAGTGCTTTCTACACCCCACCTCCAGGATGGGAGGTGAACTTATGTAAAAGCACCTCAGACCTCTGGTCTCCACTGACCTGGCACAACAACTGAGATATGTTGGGGGGGGGGGCACATTTTGGCTTTTGGACTTAACCTGAGGCAAAAGACAATGCCAACATACTCCATAGTGGGACTTTTGCTCATGGTCTGATGCTTACGAATCCTGCTTATGGTGTTTTCCCAGGTTACTTTCCCCCTTTTATTAAAAAATCTTTTCTGTTCACATACTCTGTTCTTGCAAGAGGGAAAGTACTGGTTCTTACAAGCACCTGGGGAATGTGTAATCTTCCCAGGTTATGAGTGGGGGCTCAAGCCCATTTCCTGTTGTATTGTTTAAAAGGAACACCTACCTATTGCTGGCTCCACCCAGCAGAAGGGTTACATGCATGCACATTGTACTGCTCTCTTATAGAAGTCAAAGGATTTTTTGAGACACTGAAAGTAACAATTCCAGACCAGAACCACAAGTGGGACTTAAATTTACTGCAACATCCCTCCACCCCAAATCAACTACAGCAAAATTATATCAAACTTAGCACTAACATAAAACATCAGCTGTGTAGGTAGAAGTGTTGTCTATATTGATCATCACAGTATGCGCCAACCAACCATTCTCCACTATCTCCCACCTATGAGAAGCTGTCCTTTCCCCCCTACTTAGTAACCCTGCAAACTCCTTATAAACAATTTCCCAGTGGTGAGAAGTCCTGGAGACTTAATGTCTTCTTTATCAACAGCACTGAAACACAGCCGGACCATGCAACTTCCAATCACAGCTCTATCGTACACCAGCTGATTTGCTTCAGGAAGTTTTGTATAACTTAGCAGCATTATTGGATATCCTGGCATGGGGGAGAGGGAGACACAGTGGTACCTAATACCTATGGGAAATGAGGAAGTATTTGCCACATGGCTCTTAAGGAAGCCTTCCATTCTGCAGCAGTTCTGTGGTCTCAGATGCTGGGACCTGCCTTGCTCTCCACCCTACCCTCCAGACAGGGAAGCAAGCTGAACTGTGCTGAAGGGCTGGGATCAGAAGAGTCTCTGCCAGGCAGTGGAGTCTGTAATCCCAGATCCGTGCAGCCTCTGGCTCCCCACTCAGAGCATCTGCTTACTTCCCCAGCTCACTGACTGCAGCAGCAGTGGTGGGGGAGCAAGCTGTCAAAGGAGTTTTGTCCTAGTAGATGAGACTGCCTATGTCCCCTGAAACCCTTGTTGGGTCTGCCTCTGAATTTGAAAACTTCTGGTTTAGGGGATTGGCAATGAATTACAAAATATTTCACTCACTTGAATTTGGAACACATTGGTTGTGACCAGCAGTTACTATTATTTGAGCGAGTGGCCTTTGTGAAATTAGTAGGTGATGTCAGGTCAGTTTCTAAAAATTGCCAGTGAGCGAGAATCTACCATGACTGTTGGTAAATGGCTCCCATGGTTAATTACTTTCCCTATTAAAAAATTATACTGTATTTTCCTTACTACTCCCCAATCCCCTTAAGTATTGGACACCAATCTCCTCACCACCCCACCCTTGGCCTTCAAGAGTACTTGGCACCATTCTACTCTAAGTCCCTGATCCCAAGAGTACAGGGTGCCCCCCCCCCAGATGAGGCTGCTTACTGGACTTGGAAACACCAAATGAAGGGCTCAGCAAAATGTATGGGACCCTCTGCTGTAATCCAAGCAATTATTATTTTTTTACAATCTTTAAAAGGGCTATAATACTCAGAGACAGAATAATTTTTCAAGTGTTCATACTAGGAATTACTTTGGGGATGGATTCTGTTTAGTTACCTTTTAGAGCTCTTCTATGAAAAACTTACCCCCACAGCAGTGCAAATTACAGTATTCACATGTAAATAACTACTTTGATTCAGGTTAAAAATGATAGGCAACATACCGCCTTCAGGGAAATCTATTCATGCCAGCGGAACTGCTTAAGTTTATTGAAGGGCAGAACACAACTGCAAACACAGATAGCTAAAAGTTTCATTTGGCATAGCCTTGGATTCAGTGCTTGGACGTAGTGGAACTCTAAATGATACATCTGGTCCACCCATGGGTTGTTTGGCTGTGTCTGTTCTCTGTGTTTCAGTTGCCTAGCTGGGCTGTGGGATCCGTTAGTAAGCAGCTGAGACAGGTCTGTTTGTTGGTGCCTTATTAAGGGCTGCATGGCTCTGACTCTTGGAGCTTTGATTAGTCCTACTGGTTGAAGTTTCCAAGTGGCTATTGTTCTCCTGTGGTGAGAAGCAAAGCTAAGTCGCAGGAAACAGGGACACTTAGTATTTAAAAAAACAAAAAAAACCAAAACCCCACTTGCTAGCTAGGCAAACTTGAGAGCTGCAAACAAAGATGGAGGGAGTTTAAGAAAGGGAGTGAGAGAAGCTTTTCTTTCAGGGTCAGCTCTATGTGAAATTTCAAGATGGCCATGGAAGTGTGGTGATCTGATCTGGATATGCCCTGGTTTTTTTTTTTCCTGCCTGAAGCCAGAAGAGATTTCCTCTACATAAAGTACAAGTGGGTGGCCCTGTTAGAGGAAAAGATTCTTGGACTGGAGAGGCAAGTTAAGGCACTATGAAGACTCAGAGAAGCTGAAGAGATCCTAGACAACGAGGATCTGTGAAACAGCCATACCTCAAGCTGAAGGAAGAAAGGAACTGGCCACCAAGCAGTCAAAGAGAGGAAGTCAGAAAGGACACTTGGCAACTTGTATCTATCTAAGGCACGAGTCACAGTGGCAATCTACATAATATTGATATAATATACTTAGGCTTCTGTAAGGCATCTGATTTGGCACTGTACAACATTTTGATTAAAAAACTAGAGCAATTTTAACACTACACATTAAAGCAATTAGAAGTCAGATAACAGATTTCAAGGTAGTTGTAAACTGACAACCATTCAGCAGATGGGTTTCTAGTGCAGTGCCTCAGAAATCGATTCATCGCCCTGTGTTTAACATTGATAGCAATGATCTGGAAGAAAACAAAATCACCACTGATGAACTTTGCTAATGACATAAAAATTGGTCACAAATACCAAGCAACACAGATTGCTCTGTAAGCAGGCGCAAGCAACCAATATGTATTTTAATAAGCCTAAATGTAAATGTATACATATAGGACAAAGAATGCAGGTCATACCCACAGGGCGGGGGACTAACTTGTTACACTGAGTAAGATTTAGAAGTTGTGGTTGATAATTAGCTGAACAAGAGTGCTCGGTGTGACCCGGTGGCCAAAATAGCTAATGAGATCATTAGATGCATAAACATGGAATCTCTAGAGAGTAGAAAAATTATTTTATATCCACATCTGGCACTGGTATGTCCAATGTTGGAATACTGTGTCCAGTTCTGAAGGATTCAAAAATGATGTTAGCAAATTAGCAAGGATTCAGAGTAGAGCCCTAAGAATGATTAAAAGATTAGAAAACATACCTTATAGTTGATTCAAGGAGCTCAACCTATTTAACTTAACAAAGAGAATATAAAGGGATGATGATCACCATCTACATACCTACACAGAGAACATTTTGACAATGGCTACTCAATCTATCAGAGAAAGATGTTATACCCTCCAATGGCTGGAAGTTGAATTTAGATTAGTTCAGATGGGAAATAAGGTGTACTTTTTTTAATGGTGAGAGGAATTAACCATGGGAACCGTTTACCAACAGTCATGACTGATTCTGCCTCACTGACGATTTTTAGGGGAAAAAAACCAATCTTGATTGAAAGGATCTGCTCTAGCATTATTTCAGGAAAGTTCTATAGCCTGTGCAACAGGTGATCAGACTAGTGGATCACAATGGTCCCTTCTGGACTTGGAATCCATAGGCCTACGACTCACTGCGATGTGAAAAAAGGCATGTTATTTTTGTTGTTTTGGGGGGGATGTGGGGCAGTTGTTTGTTTGCTTCTTCCAGCCACCCCATATTCTATTCTTTTAGGCTATGTCTACACTTACATTATTAAACTGATTTAACTTAAATCAATCTAATTGAATTGAAATAAAAATCATTAAATCAGTTTAAGTTAAATTGAGTTAACTTGTCCCCCTTAGAAATCCAAACTGACCAAGCATGTCCATGGACAGGACTTGCTAGGTCAACTTAGGACAGGGGCACCATGGGAGGTGCGGCAAGAAGGCCCTCAAGAAGGGCCATGCTCTCACCCAATATATAGAAAGAGGAAGGCACTCTGGAAGGAAGAAGGTCAAAAAGCATTAATTTGAATTAATGGTTAGTTTGAATTAACATAGCTACATTGGGTTCGTTCGAACTAATAAGCTTGAATTAACTGTTACTTCAAAGTTAAGCCAGGTTTTATCACTTCAAAGTAAGCCTCTGTTAATTCGAACTAAAGAATGCTTTAGTTTGAAGTAATGAAAGCGAGTGTAGCTATGTATTAAATTTGAATTAATCCTCATTAATTCAAATTAAATTGTAAATGTAGACATACCCTTAATGATCATGCTTAGACTAACACTCTTACAAAATGAAATCAGTTTTCACTGCATGAAGATCTGATTTGCTTCTCAAATTAAAATGCTGATACTATAAAACTGATTTTTTGCAAATTTATTTTGATCAATTATGACTGAGGTTTATCCTCTCAAATTGTAAATTAGAAACAAAAAAATGTCACTTTTGTGAAGCATGTCATTTTATCAGATATATTCCGTGTCAGGAAGTATTCCTGTAGTAAAGCCATAAGCACCTGAAAATCTACAAACAAAAAACAAACAAGCCTTCTCACCATGACTTGCCCTGAAGTATTCAAGGGAGCTCCCGGATTCATAAAGAATTTTAAAAGCCGGCTGATGGCTAGCAACAACTTTCTTCTCTTTCTTAGACTGTGTACAGATTTATACATTTTTCTCAGCATGAAATTCTCTCTTTCAGGGAGTTAACAGCTCTAAGGAATGGTCACTGACGACATTTACCTTTATTGGTAAATTTCCCATTGAAAACCATACGCAAACCAGGCAACCCAAACCCCTCATATTTGGCACATGAAGATGTTGTGATGTAGCCCTGAAATATCTCCATAGGTTGGAGGATTCATTTCCCTCACACCCTGTGGAATTTCCAACACAAAGTCAAATTACTTGAGTTTTTGTGATGAGTGATGAATTTCACCTTGTAGGAAGAGATCCTATTATAGTAGAAGATCCAGAGGGGTAGCCATGTTAGTCTAGTTCAGCAAAACAAACGAAGAATCCTGTGGCACTTTTAAAGACTAACAGATTTATCGCATGAGCTTTCATGGGAGAAAATCCCACTTCGTCAGATGCTTTGAAGATGAGGGAAATTACAGAATGGCATGAAAATAAATGCTGGGAAGTGTAAATCATGGTTGTTGTTAAGATTCAAACACTGGGAAACAGCACAAAGAGGAAGATGAGGTCAAATCACCTGTTGTAATGAGAGAAAAAATCAATGTCCTAATTAAGTAGAATTATTAATTATAATTATATTATATTATATTATTATTGTAGAAGCAGCCTTGTATGTAGCATTGGATGAAAGACAAGAGAACCAGAGTATAAGAACTTCTTCACATGTGCAGCAAGAATGACAGCATTGATTTGTCTCCTGAATTTTTCCATAAGCCAGCTTGTAATAAGTCCATCTTTTCTGTTTTTTCATCTTTCCATCATTTTCTAAAGATGAGCAATATTCATTCTGCAATACAACACTGTTGCCTTTATCTCCACCACAGCTGGGCCTTGGAAAGGAAAAACAGGAAGCAGCTGGTCACAGCAAAAGTGCTGTGAGAAATGTTTTCAAAATTCAGAAATAAAGCTATCACCTGCATGGCTGGATTTAGTCTTTCCAAACTAGTATCACAGATGCTCTGGACAAGCTGAAGTGTATCAGAAAGGCTCCAGAATGGCCTGCTAAACCTGAAAGCTTAATTTGCTTTACTACAAAAGGGCAACAATTGTACCGTTGAATTTTGTCACTAACTGGCTGACAAAATATGATAAATTCTATAATTCTGGTCTGTTAACAACCAAGAACACAGTCACATATTGCTACATTTAGGTATTAAATCTTCAGCAACATAAAATTTTAAGATTGTTAAATACCACTAGTTTTCTTTCTAAATTATTTTGAGTTAAATAATATTGAGTGATAGTATCTGCCAGGGGCATCGCTGCCCCAGGGAGGGAGCCAGGGCATGGGCCCAGGCCCCACCCCTGGCCTGCAGGCCCTGCCCCCAGCCTGCAGGCCCCACTCCCTGGCCCGGGATAGGGCCAGAAGCCGCTGCGCCACACGAGCGGCTAGGTCCTACATCCCTGGCTGGGGACGGAGATGGAAACGGCCGCTAGTGGCTGGGTCCCACATCCTTGGCCGGCAACAGGGCCGCCACCGCCGCAGGCAGCCGGGCCCCGGATTCCCTGCTGCAGCCACGAGCGGCCGGGCCCCAGATGCCCAGCCCATGATGGGACTGCCGCGGCCGCCAGGCCCCAGATCGCCGGCCTGATTGGGCTGGATACCAGGAGGAGGGTGGCCCCACCAGATCCAGGGCTCCAGCGCAGGGATTCGGGGCATGTGTCCCAGGTGCCGAGTGCCAGCTACGCCCCTGGTATCTGCACTGAACTATTACATGGCTTTGTAACAAACGTCACATATGCTCCTTATAATAGAGAAGAAAACCACATTTTCCAGCCCTTCCACATAAAGGTTATTTTTAATCTGAGATATATATAAAAAAGCTGTATGAGTAATACATGTATAATTTCCATATGAATGAAATTTAGATGCCCTTACACTAAATTCATTAACTTTTAGTTATGATAGATTACTGCAGAATGCCATCTACCTACCAGCACAACTTGTTTTTTTCTAGTTCTGTAAAAATCAGTTCTGAAAGAGTAAAAATTACTATTTTGCAGCACCACTGCTACCGCAACAATGCAGTCACATCTAAAAGTGAATTTTTAAAAAGAATTTCTTCCAGCAATTTTTGTTATACAAAGGAAAACCATTACTTTTAAAAAAGCAAAATAAAACAAAAAAAAAAAGCTTTAACTGTAGGATTCTCTCTCCTCTCCCTCTTCCTCCCCTCCCCCAATAACAAAAGCAGTTGTGTACGCAGTTCAAATGTGATGACCCTTATTTGGGCCAATACTATTTTAGTCTGGACTGATTTTTGCTGTGTGTTTTTGATTCTTGTCTTTGGACTTTGGAGTTTGTTTTTTAGTATTTCTAAAATCACCCAAAGCTATTACATATAGTCACTAGAATGAAACCATTATTAGTTGCTGATAAACTTAGACTGTAAATAAGAGATAATGAGCATGTGCAACTGAAAAATCATTATGTACCTACAACTGGTAATGCAACAAATTCTTATTGATTAAATGTTAATCATCCAGGGTTATCTGTTATCTGTCCACTTACAGGGTACTGGTAGCTAGGGGGTCAGCCCACTATCACATGACATGGCCCTCTAAAATTCTGGGAGCTCTGATACACAAGGAGCTAGGCGAAGCTGGGAGAGAGGAAGCAGTCCTCGGCATAAAGAATGCTTGAGAGAGACCTGGGGAGATTGCTGTCTGCAATTAAGAGTTCTTAACATCTGAACCACAACTAGCAGGAGGAGGACTGCAGGGGAGGGGAGGGAAGGAGCTTCTCTCTTACCTGTTACCTACCATTACTCTCTCTGAGCTGGGCATCTGGCATGGAGATTGAGGAGCCACAGGCACAGGGTTCTAAGCAACAGACAAGCAAAAAGCAGCCTGGGAAACCAGATCCTCCAGAGATGTTGAGGTACAGGGTCTATGATTCCTAGACAGAGGGGATCTATTTCTTGACTCAGTAAACTCTTATGAGGGGTGGGGAGAGAAAAAGAGAGATGAAGTGGATGGAATACCCATTGAGGAGGATTCCTAGGACCCATGTTGTATGTTTCCATTTGCTGTTGAACAAAGCAAAGAGGTACCCAAATTGGTGTAAGAGGATAGTCAGCTGCAGTTAGTGTTCAGGAGAATGGTCTGCTGGCACCCTAACCATCATTATATCAAAACTGAAGTTCTGAGGTGGATGGCTGTGACAAGGAAGACTGTGGGCTTGATGTCTTATGTTTAGAATACACAGATATATTTCTCTGAGGTTCAGAGTAACATTGAGTTTGAAAATGCAGAGTGCAGGATATATCCTGAGGTTGCAGACTAAATAATTTTTGCTCAGGAGTATAAATTCCTAGTGAGCAGAGAGTGGCCCTGGAGTCTATAAGCATGTAGAGGGATGTGGAAGTGTTGTCAAAAAACAAATCTGGAGCCTTCAAAAGGAAGGTCTTCTACAGTAATCTGCACTTCCTCAGGGAGTCAGACAGGTACAACCAGGAAGCTCTGCACATAACCACTGCTGTGTTGGCATGCTGTCTTGGCCACCACTTGTCCCTCCCTAATAATGGCCTGTGACGAAGTAAGAAAACCTCTTGGGCTACTTTGGGATATCAGGGGCGATACCCACACGTT
The DNA here is from genome assembly GCA_007922195.1 of Podocnemis expansa. Lineage (NCBI taxonomy): Eukaryota > Metazoa > Chordata > Testudines > Podocnemididae > Podocnemis > Podocnemis expansa. The sequence goes on along the minus strand of ML681981.1, from coordinate 13,004,257 downwards.
CTTCTTTTCTGTTTCTGTACTTTGGTGATGGGACACAGGTATTCTGGTGATGGGACATGGGGGTGTGATAAGTATAGGAACCGCTGGGGGTGTAAGGGGCTTTAGACAGACTTTACCTGGACCCCCTGTGGGTGACACAGGCTGTGGCCAGTTTAGAGTGGAAGCAGGTCAGCTGACTGAGGAGGGGAACAAAGGGCTAAGAGAGAAGAAAGTGTAGTGGGAAATGGGGCTCGGAGAGGCAGGATCTCTGGGGCTCGTTTTGGGGGTTTACTGCTATACTTCCTGGTTAATCTGAAAGCCAACTGTCCTAGCTGCTGTGCAAACTGGATTGCTAATAAACCCTCTGACTTCCACACTGGCTGAGTGTCACTTCTGACTGGGACTATCAGGACCCTCCTGGAGGGAGGCTTCCCCCCAAGGGAAGACTAGACAGAGCAAGGGTTGGACCTTCTGACCCTGGATTTGGGAGCTGGCTACACAAAGCATGGAGACCTGGGTGCTGGACAGGAGAAGACTCCACCATAGCAGAGTCCTGACTGGCTGTGAACAGAGGGGATCCAAGAGTGCTTGTCTGGATTCTCTGTAACATGGCCCTAAACTGTTCATGCACAATTCTGGAAGGTGATTAATAAAAACATCACATTTGGTATTACTGACAGTCATGTTCTGCTGTGAGAGCTTGATAGTTTGCAATTCTGAATTGCAGTGTAGCAGCTGAACAGACCTTTCTCCCAAACAGGTTGAGGCACTTCTAATCTCTTATCATAAGGGGTGGGTGGACTTCACTTGGTATTGGTGACTCATACAGGTTTATGGCTTCCACAACAATAAAATTAGCAGGGAGAAACAAATGAGAAAAAAAATCTCTATCCCTAAGCAGGACATAATATTTCTTACCATCCTGTTTAGAGGTAGGTGTGACTGATGTCAGAATTTCCCATATAAAGCTTGGCTGGATCCAGGAGGATCTTGTTGATGGAGAGGGTTAATCTGAAGGAAGAGGAGAAATATAAGATGTCCAATAATGGGTATCGCAAGGAGTATCTGTAGCGAGTCTGCTACCCTTTCAGCTAGGTCCTGAAATAGCCTGAAGTTGGCTCAGGATGGGAGGAGGAGGAGAGACAATCACTGCCTCACCTGGGGAGAAGGAAGAGATGCTGGTCTTTGCTGTGACTTTCTCCTCAAACCAACCCTCCTGTATTTCCATGACCTCCTCTGGAGATTCAGAGGCTCTAGATGCTGCAAATTGAGGGAAACTGCCTGATAGCATCATGGTGGGTCTTGATGGGAGGCATGGAGTCTGTACGCTGCCCAGGGATCTCAGTAAGACCATGGAGCGGTACAAAAGATCCCAGTGGTGGTGCCGACAACTAGCCATATCATAGTGGTTGCACAGCAGGGAGGAGGATATGACTATCTTCAAGAAAGGCAAAAAGGAGGATCCAGGGAATTACAGACCTGTCAGCCTCACCTCAATCCCTGGAAAAATCATGGAGCAGCTTCTCAAAGAATCCATCCTGAAACACTTGGAGGAAAATAGAGTAATCAGGAACAGTCAGCATGGATTTACCAAGGGTAAATCATGCCTCACCAATCTCATCGCCTTCTATGATGAGATGACTGGATTTGTGGATGCGGGAAGAGCCGTTGATGTGATATACCTTGACTTTAGCAAGGCTTTTGATACAGTTTCCCACAGCATTCTCATTGGCAAATTAAGGAAGTATGGGTTAGATGCGTGGACTGTAAGGTGGATAGAAAACTGGCTAGAACAACGGTTTCAGCGCGTAGGAATCAATGGCTCCATGTCAAGTTGGCAGGCAGTAACAAGTGGTGTGCCCCAGGGGTCAGTCCTGGGGCCAGTTCTGTTCAATGTTTTCATTAATGATCTGGATGATGGGATAGACTGCACACTTAGTAAGTTTGCAGATGATACCAAACTGGGGGGAACGGTAGACACCCTAGAGGGCAGAGACAGGATTCAGGGAGACCTAGACAAACTGGAGCAGTGGGCCAAGAGGAATCTCATGAGGTTCAACAAGGATAAGTGTAAAATCCTGCACTTGGGACGAAAAAACCCCATGTACTGCTACAGGCTGGGGAGTGATCAGCTAAATAGCAGCACTGGAGAAAAGGACCTGGGAGTCATGGTGGATGGGAAGCTGGATATGAGTCAGCAGTGTGCTCTTGCTGCCAAAAAGGCCAATGGCATACTGGGCTGCATCAGAAGAAGTGTTGCCAGCAGATCGAGGGATGTGATCATTCCCCTCTATTCTGCACTAGTGAGGCCACATCTGGAATACTGTGTCCAGTTTTGGGCTCCCCACTACAAAAAGGACATGGACAAATTAGAGAGAGTCCAGAGGAGGGCAACCAAAATGATCAAAGGGCTGGAGCACAAGCCCTATGAAGAAAGACTGAAGGAACTAGGCTTATTTAGCCTGCAGAAGAGAAGACTGAGGGGGGATTTGATAGCAACCTTCAACTACTTGAAGGGTTGCTCCAAGGAGGAGGGAGCTCGACTGTTCTCGGTAGTAACAGAGGGCAGAACGAGAAGCAATGGCTTCAAGTTACAGCTGGGGCGGTCCAGGCTGGATATTAGGAAAAACTTCCTTACTAGGCGAGTGGTGAAGCATTGGAATAAGCTGCCTAGGGAGGTGGTGGAATCTCCATCTCTGGAGGTGTTCAAGGCCCAGCTGGACAAAACCCTGAGTGGGATGATCTAATGGGAGTGGTCCTGCTTTTTTTGGCAGGGGGTTGGACTAGATGACCTCGTGGGGTCCCTTCCAACCCTATGATTCTATGACTGAGGAGTCCCCCATTTATAGCAGGCATCATAAGGAGCTTGGGAAGAGTCACGTGAAGTTGTGAAGGAACTGAGGGGGATTCGCCCACACACACTCATTAGTCTTATGTCAGGGCATGAGAGAGACAGCACATGCTTGGGCTAGACAGACACTACTACCAAAAGTTCTCTTTGCAGGGACTCAAGCACACCTACTGTGGAGCACCCACAGGGACATTACTCAAAAAAGAAACAGGAACAAGTTGGGAAAGATACAGGGTCCTTGGCCTGGAACCCAGAAAAGTGGGCAGGTCAGGGTTCCCATACCTTTCCCTTCACCAAGAAGGAAAGTGAAGGATGAAAGATGCCCAGAATGATTAGTCATATGGCCTGGCACAGAACAGACTGGGTTTTCCCTCTGTTGTGGGAGACTGGTTGGTGATTTTTTCACTTTACTGTTAACCCCAAAAGTTGCTGGACTCATGAGCGTCTTGGCGAGAAGGTGAGGCCAAAAGAGTGCCAGACCATGCAGAACCAGGACAGGACACACTTCGTGGGGAAGAATCATGCAATGCCATGTCCGGTGGTAAGTGCACACCAGAACACATTCCAGCTGCTCATTTGTGTGATACAGTGATATCATATGTTTTTAAAAATAAGTTAAAGCATGTACAATCCTTATTTAAAGATTAATATAAAATCCTGACTCAACTGAAATGAAGGCAGTGGGAGTTTGCCATTGATCTCAGAGACAGAATTTCACCCACACTCCAGCTCTATGGGTATTCCTGTTATTTCAAGAACATTCCCTAAAAGAATGAACTCACTATTTTCAATAAAGATATGCAATGCCAAGACAGTTAGAAATTTACAATTCTTGTAAGATCTTTTTTTACTGGAAAACTGACTGTGCTCCTAGAAGTACTCAAAGTAAAAACACTGCATTTGAGAAGCTAAGATGCTGCAAGAAGATCCTTGTTTCTGTGAAGTTCTTATTAAAGAAGGTCTTTGGGAAATATTTCAAGCAATGGTGAAAGGGAAAAAAATCCAAAAATACTGAGAATTTTTTACTGAGTGTATATGCTTTATAGCATCTTAAATGGGGCCTGTATTTCCTCTCTCCTTCAGAGTCCAAATTACTATTGCCAGTTGCTCAATCATGGAAAATATATTGTGGCAATAAAAAGTCAAATCGCTCATAAAAAAAATAAAGCTGAAACAAGGTCTTCAAAACTTATTGATATGAAAAAAAAGTCAGTCTGCTCAATTAGATCCAGAGCAGCTGTATGTGGAGGCAAAGTACAAATAGTTCTCTGCGCCAACATCCCACACAAAGATAGATTACCAGTCATCAGAAACAGTATCCCGAATGATGTCATGGCACACCTAGTAACTGAACTTTGTGACTTTGTACTCACCTATAACCACTTCAGATTTGGAGATGATTTATACCTTCAAGTCAGTAGCACTGCTCTGCGTACCCACATGGCCCTACAATGTGGCAACATTTTTATGGGTGACCTTGAACAACACCTCCTCATTCCCTCTACTTGCACTATATTGACAACATTTTCATCATCTGGACCTACGGAAAAGAGGCCCTTGAGGTATTCTATCATGATTTCAACAATTTCCACCCCACCATCAACCTCGGCCTGGACCACTCCACACAGGAGATCCATTTCCTTGATACTACAGTACAAAACACAACCCTATACCAGAAGCCTACTGACTGCTATACCTACCTTCATGCCTCCATCTTTTAACCAGAACACATCACACAATCCATTGTCTACAGCCAAGCCTTAACATACAACCGCACGTGCTCCAGTCCCTCAGAGAGAGGGACAAAACACCTTCAAGATCTCTATCAGGCAGTGGCGTCACTGGCGTTGGGCACCCCGGGGCACGTGTCCCGGGTCCCAACGCCAGTGCCCCGGATCTTCGGCCCAATCCGCGGCTCCAGCCAGGGATCCGGGGCCTAGCTGGCCGCCCAGCAGGCCATGCCCTCTGGCCAAGGATAGAGCCAGGGGGAGGCCGTGCTGCCGCTGGCAGCTAGGCTGTGACACGGCGCAGCCCGGCCCTGGCCTGGCCAGAACCGGCCGCTGGAGGCCGGGCCCGCGGCCGCAGCCCTGGATCCCAGGCCGGGGATGGGGCCACTGTGGCTGCGGGCAGCCGGCCGGGTCCCAGATCCCCAGCTGGGGACAGGGTTGCTGCGGCCATTGGCGGCCAGGCCCCAGATCCCTGGTCAGGGATCCGGGGCCCGGCTGGCTGCCCGCAACTGCAGCAGCCCCATCCCCAGCCTCCAGTGGCCACTTCGGGCCGGACCGGAACGGGCCGGGCTGGGCTGCGCCACACAGCACCGCGGTCTAGCTGCCGGCAGCTGCGCAGCCTCCCCATGGCCCTATCCCAGGCCAGGGGGCGTGGCCTTCTGGCTGGGGGCGGGGCCCACCCACTGGGGGGCAGGGGCTGGGCCTGTGCCCCCGGTCCCTCTCCACCCCAGCGACACCCCTGCTATCAGGCATTCTTAAAAGTACAATACCTACCTGCAGACATGAAGAGAGAGATTGACAGAGCAAGATGGGTATCCAGAAGTCAACTACTACAAGACAAGCACAGCAAGAAAAACAAGAGGATGCTACAGGTCATGACCTACAGCTTCCAAGTATAATCTCTCCAACACATCATCAAGATCTACAACATATTCTGCAGGATGATCCTTCACTCTTTTAAGCCTTGAGCAGTAGGCCAGTCTTTGCTTACAGACAGCCCCAGAACCTTAAATAAATAATCACTAGCAACTACACACCATCTAACAGGAACACTAAGCCAGATACATGTCCCTGCAAAAAAAACTCTGTTGCTAACTCTGCCCACATACCTATTCAAGTGACTCCATCATGGGACCTAGCCAAATCAAGTCATTCCATCAGGAGTTCATTCACCTGCTCATCTATCAATGTGATACATGCCATCATGCTCCAACAGCACCCCTCTGCTATATGCATTGGGCAAACTGGACTGTCTCTGCACAAAAGAATAAATGGACACAAATCAGAAATCAAGAAAGGTAACATTCAAAAACCAGTAGGGGAACATCTAAATTTACCCAGGCATCATGTAAAAGACATGTTAGTTACAGTACTTCAGTGAAAAAACATCAAAAACAGACTACAATGCGAAACTGCAGAGCTGGAATTCACATGCAAAACTAGTCACCTTCACATTGGATTTGAACAGGGATCTGTAATGACTAACTCATTATAAAAGGTGATTTCCCTTCTACTACCCTTCTCAGCTCTTGCTTCCTTCTTCCACTCCATTTAAATCAAAACTGCTTGTTTACTTTGCTGAGATACACTAACAGACTATCCCTCTAGATTTGTTTGCATTGATCTGGTGACCCACTCTTCCCTCTGTGTGTGTGTGCGTGTGTGTGCGCGTGCGCGCAACATGCTACATTTTCCTTTTCACACATCTGATGAGGTAGGGTTATACCCACAAAGGCTGATGTGACAAATAAATTTGTTAATCTTTAGAAGTGCCATAGGACTCCTTTTTTGTTTCACAAACAGTACAGAAATCTTCAAAAGACACAGAAATGATTTACCAGTTTAGATACCAGAACCTACAAGGCTGTGGGCTAGAAATCCTATCTTTGAATATTGATAAATCATAACTTTGAATATTAGCAAAACAAACAAGAAGTCCTTTGGCACTTTTAAAGACTAACAAATTTATTTTGAATATTAGGGATTCCATCTGCCATAGAGGAAAAGGAATATTTGGGTGAATTTGAGATGAGAACATCACCCATACACAGCTGTTATCAGGTACTAATCAAAGAGACCCTTTTTCTACTAATGCTAGAATGACTTTTACACTACTGAAATTTCAGGATTAAGAAAGGATCAAAAGATGAGAGATGATAACCTTCCATTTAAATTTTAAAAATTGCATCCCATGTGCCTTTTAAGTATTATAAAAGTACCACTTGCACAATATTTTATGCAAAATATAACATCTATGTAGCAAATATTTTTATAGTGAGAGAATAACTTCTAAATCACAACTTTCTGGTGAAGTTTACTAGATGTATAAGGGAACAGTGAGCTGAGTACCAGAGCTTATTTTTCCAGACCCTGTTGTCAGCCTGGCATTCCAGGAGCACTTAGCAGCGAGTATGAACTCATTGCTGTGCTCCCGGAAGTCAGTGCTGTAAGTCCTGGCCCGCAGGAAACGTAGGGGAAATTTGACCACAGGGCATTTGCAGTCAGCTTTCCCGAGTGTGTCTCAGCAGCTTAGAAAGTCACTGGCGCTTACGCAAGGCATTTTATGTGCCTTGTGTAAATGCCGATTGACTGCCACCAAAAAGTGCCCTAACTGTAGACTTGGGCTTAGTGCCAGTATTCTTGATGAATGATCTCTGCTATCATGCCATTCTGAGTCATCATGATCCTGTCCAATTGTTATACTGATGTATTCACCTTCACTCTGTGTTAACACTCTGACAGCTTTCCTAATCTCTTACAAAGTATTGCACACCACCACTCAAATGAATCCTGATTGTGCCTAACTACTGCTGTATGCTCAGTTTTACTAAATTTTCAATGTCATTTCTGTCCTCCTGGAGCTGCTGTAAGCTGCCAGGATAGTGGCCAATCTAGGGGTGGTGGCAGTTCAGGTAACAGTAGGCGAATATCCAAGGATCAGGCACTAGTCCAAGACTGAAGCTGGAGTCAGGTCAATGGGTTAAGCCAAAAGCTGATTCATAGTCAGAAATGCAGCTAGGGGTCAGAACCAGGAATCAAAAGTCAAATCTAAGTAACCTAGAGTCATAATCATCAGGAATCTAGCTAAAGTCAGAGCCAAGACTCAAAAATCAGGATGAAGCAGGCAGAGGCGTCGCTGGCGCTGGGCACCCGGGGCACGTGCCCCAAATCCCAGTGCCAGTGCCCAGGATCTCCGGCCCAATCCAGGGCCCGGCCACCCATGCCGGCAGCAGCCCTGTCCTCAGCCAGGGATGCAGGACCTGGCCTCCCACAGCCGCTTCCGGCCTTGTCCTCAGCCGGGGATGTGGGGCCTAGCCATCCGCAGCGGCACAGCGGTTTCTGGCCCTGTCTCCAGCCAGAGGGTGGGGCTCGCAGGCTGGGGGCGCAGCCTGGGCCCATGCCCCAGGTCCCTCCCTGGGCCAGCGATGCCTCTGGAAGCAGGTGCTAAAGCAGGAGCAGGGCTTGGAGCAAAGACTGGAGCAGGAAATGGAAATGAGAGCAAGGGAAGCATAGCTAAGACACGGCACACCTTAAACAACCACTATGCTGCTGCTAGGCTCAGACAGCAGACTGTTGGTTCCCTTGCCCAAGGAAGAAGCACAACCACTTGGTGGGGGCTTATTGGGTCCAGCTGAACTTGTTGGGTTGCCTAGTGACCAGTCTGAGAGCCAGCTGTGACACTGATAGCTTGATATTGACTATAACCTCGTGGAAGATAGTGAATGTTTTGGTCTATCTAGTTAATGAAAATACAACCATGGAGCTGCATGTTCATATTCTCATACACAGATCAGCAATACAGGGTCAGTGAGCATCCCCTTCTGGCTCCCTGGCAATCTCCTCCAAGGGGCCAGGTATGCTGCGGGGACTCCCAGCTGGCCCCAGCATTGTGGCCAAATCGGGGCGCTGGGGTCACCACCACCACCCTACCACAACTCCATGAGCCGGAGCAGCCCAGTGGCAGCACTGCGGCCCCTAACGCTGGTGGGGGATTTATGGGTGGTGTGCAATCCCTCCGTCCGTCCCTCCCTCCGCTGGCAGGGCAGAGCAACACTGCCCTGCCTACCCCCAGCCAACCACCCCTCACAACAGTGGCCGACAGAGATCTGCAGCTTGCAGAGGCGGGGCCCTGGAATGGCCCCTCTGCAGAGTTCAGGCCACATCAGCCCGGCCGCTCCAGGCATAAACAGAGGCCACCTCACCCCTAGGCCCTGGATTGGGCCCGTTCAGCCCTGGGGTGGCCGGGCTGAAGTGGCCTAAACTCCGCAGAGGGGCCACTCCAGGTCCCTGCCTCCACAAGCTGCAGCTCTCCGCTGGCCGCTCTTGGGATGGGACAACCAGTTGCGGGTAGGTAGGGCAATGTTGCTCCACCCCACCAGCAGAGGGAGGGATGGAGGGAGCACGCGCCACCCCCACACACCCCCACCAGTGCTAGGGGCCACAGTCCAGCTGCTGGGCTGGCTCAGGCTCATGTGGTTATGGTGGGAGGGTGAGAGGCAATGGCTCTTCTGCTCTTTAGAGTTGCTGACCCCTATCCTAGCAAGATCAACTGATTCTTCATTAAAGAAACTGAGCACCATGGAGTGCTTGGAGGACACCTTGAAAACCTTTGCTTTCTGTGCAGACACTGATGATACCATGGCACTTGTTCAAGAACAGGGATTTGCCTTCATGTCCTTGCTCAACATTTAACAGCATGCCCTGTGCCCGTTGACTGCTATCTGCTCTAAATATTTCAGTAGGCCTGTAGGTGTATAATTTCTTCAGGGTTCTGCGATCCCTTGGAATTGAAGGTTTTAGATAAATGCAAAACACATGATCTTGCTAAACTCGTGTGAGACCCCAGTTTTGAATATTCTCTTGACTCTTGAGCAGATTTTATCCACAGATATAAACAGAATAGATAGCTTATCAAAGCCTCTCCTTTTGACAGGCAGCTAAAATTAATTTTTAAAAGTTTTAACAAACAAAATGATTACAAAGAACCTGACTGATAAAGACCTAATATGAACTTGTTAATATACTAAGGCAACATTCTCTTAAACAAACTTCTGTACTTCTTATAGTTAAGGAATAAACGTTAGAAAGAAGGACAGAAAAGCTGGAAAAATTGAAGGCATATGTTATTACTTCTGCCAAGACTCCCACACTATTGGCTCTAAATACTTAAGTGTGCTCACAGCTAAAACTTCTTGTTAAAAATTTAGCTCAAAATTTTTTAGTTTCTTTACAGTCAATAAATCAGTGCCAGCAGATTTATCCATTATCCCATCAAACATAGCAGTAGAAGGAACTAATTTATGTAGTTAATACTAATGTCTATCTCTAAAGGCAAAACCATAAAAAGAGAGTAACGTTACCTAAACCAAACAGAAGTACAGGGTTTAATTTAAGCCAGTTCAATTTAATTTTTACTCTATTTATCAAAGTGGAAATCTTCTACTGCATCCATTCAATTTCACAGTTGCTGTACCTGGAGCTTCACTGCCCTTCCCCCTTCAGGAAATTATATTTGCTCATGAACCTATGTTTTAAAACTTGAATTTAAAGATTTCATCATTCTTTATTTTTATAAAATTACGATCAATAACAAGCCATGTTTCAGACAATATAAAGAAAAATTATCTATTCAATATTTTTAAACTTTTTTCCTTTTAAATTGACTGTTATCTACCTTAAACATCACACATAGGTGATATTTGTATATAGTAGTAGATAAAGATGGGGGGAGAAAAGAAAAACACTTGCATACAGATTTGTTTATACCATATTTTCATGCAGATCCCTCCTCCAGACTGTAGGGAAGAAACTTATTTCAGTGTGTGAAAATATAGAAAAAACTAATCCACAACCCTATATATAGTAGAATAACAACAGTTATAACAAGGTTTATGTTTATAAGATTTTCACATAAATGTTAGTGGTTTAATGAAAAATTCTTTGGCCTCAGCTGTAGGCAAGTGCCCTAAAACACAAAGGAAATGCTGTAATTCCAGCATGTGTGATGTGACAGAAGGGCTGGGAGAAGAGAAAGAGAGGACCATGGAGGGAGATTACAATACTCTGCACAATATGAAGACAAAAGAGGAAAACAGTGAATCAACAGACTGGCAGTGTATGTGGACTCCTCAGTCACAACAAGGATCCACTCTCCTACAGTTTATGTAGGGACCACTGCAGTCCCTATCACCTTCTGCTTTGCATAACCTGACATATATTCTTAGAGTGGCTCAGCACAAGTTATTACAGGATGCGGCTGTTCCTCAACCCTGCACGCCTTTCCCTGAGCGTATATCCTATTAATACGAGCTGTGCACTTTGATGAAGGAGTTGGCTGTTATAAATGTCATTGTTGAGAAGAGCAGGGGTTCCCAGAACTGTGGCCCATGACACATTCCTGGATAGTCCCTCATGGGTGGAGTTGAGGAAACACTTCCCCACCCCCAACAGTATACATTGGCTGAGTGGCAACAAACAATTACCCCTACCCAGGGCTGGAGATGCCCAGTGCCCACAGCAAGTGGCAGAAGACTAAGTGGAGCTACCATGCAGTGGGTGAAGAAGCCAGCCCTGAGAGATACCAGCTCCCAGGGCAGCTGGAGGTTTTACAGCCTTTCCCACCCCATGCCACCATACCTTGTGACTGGTGGCTTATTGGGTCCCCTGGAACATTGCCATGACCCCTCCAAGGAACAGAGCTTGCCCATGAGTAAGCCAGGTCATCATGGCACAGGCTGAGCACATCACAAGCCTCTGCCTCTGCCCGGCTCTGACAGCCCCCTAGCCCCTCCCTTGTTCCAAGGCAGGAAGCACCTGAGAGGTCCCTCAGGGTGCAGAGTCGGTGTCTGGTGCAAGGGCAATAAGCAACCAGCTCAATGCATTCACCAAGCTGCTGGGGTGGAGGGTGTTGGTAGATACTGGCTGTGGCACCTTCCTGATTCCTTCATTCTCCCCCTGGCCTTGGTCAGGTGAGGAACCATGCACCTCTCCCTTATGGACACCTGTTAATAGTGGGCTGCAGCACCTATTACAGTGGCAGAGGTGGGCCTCAAGGAAAAATTTTAGCAAGTCGCTCTATTAGAATACAGTTTAGCTGCGTTCCACTGACAACTTTTTTTATTATAGTGAAAATCACCAATCTTATTGCCAGTGGAATAGCCACTTAACTTTACAAAGGGTGCAGTTTTCACTGTATAAAACCTTATCTTCAGTGGTTATGCAGTAAGGAAGTAGATTCTGAACCATGAGTTTTAACAGTTTATTTCTTTTGCACTTTGCTACTATTTACTTTTAGTAAGATTTCTTATGCCTCTATAAACTGAAAATTTCCCATACACAGAAGGCCCTTTGGGGTTCATCTCCTCCTGCCAGCCAACTGAGCGAGCAAATTGACAAGAGAACACCTACAAGACAATAGTGAATTTCTTAAACAGATACTGTTTTAGACCTTGAGAAGTTAGAGTTTGTCTACTCTGGCACTTACGCCAGCAAAACTTTTGTCACTCACAAGTATGAAAAAACACACCTAGTGTGACACAGGTTTTGCCAGCATAAACACTTGTGGACAGCGCAATGTGGGTGGGAGACGCTTTCTCCTGTTGACATAATGCAGCTACACAAGCACTCCTACAAGGGTACAGCTGTACCCATACAGCCCCGCTACTATATGGTTTTAGTGTAGACTAGCCCTGAGAGTTTGGCAGATTTAGTCTCACAACAAATCCTGTTGTTAGGTAACTTTATGTGGTCATTCTATTAAGATTTGTTTTTCTTCTCCTGAGTAGCATTAGCCAACATAGTGAAACAAAACTTGCACCAAGAAAGTGCTTTTACATATTCTTAGAAAACTAAGCTCAATTATTTACTTTTACAAATTACACTGTGTTCAATTTCATCTACCTTTTTAGGAAACTTCATATGCATATTATTAAATCTCTCTTTATGTATGGAAGTGGGAAACACTATATCCATCACAATGCTATGGGATAAAAGATGGTCATCCAATTCATCATTAAAAACTGTTAAGCTCAACAGGTTATTAATGGGGCTTAACCTAATCAAACTAACCATAAAAGGCAGTATCATTTTACACAAATGATTAGAGGTCTGGAACACTTGACTTATGAGGATAGATCGAAAGAGCTGGGTTTGCTTATCTAGAAAAGAGGAGACTAAGTGGGGACATTATAATAGTTTTCAAGTATCTAAGAGGTTGTCAAGAGGAGGAGGGAGAAAAACTGTTCTTAAATGCTGATGATAGAACAAGAAACTGTGGACTCAAATTACAGCAAGGGAAATTTAGGTTGAACATTAGGAAAGGATTCCTGACTGTCAGGGTGATTAACAACTGGAATAAGCTGCCTAGGCAGGTTGTGGAATCTCCATCATTGGAAGCATTTAAGAGCAGGTTACACAAGCACTTGTCACAGATAGGTTAAGAGGCTACTTAGCCTGCCATGAGTGCAGGGGACTGGACTCAATGACATTGTATGGTCCCTTCCAGTTCCTGTCATTCTGAGCACAAATGCACACTTAATCTTTCCTTTAATTAAAAACATACAAATATATGCTGTTTGGAGGATGCTGAATTGCCCACAGTTTAGAGAATGGGACTGAATGGCAGATGTAGTTTCCAATCCCATGGCTGATATTAACTTGTTCTGTTTACTTGGACATATCATTTAGTCTAAGTTTTATTTCTTTTCCCCTCCCAAGAGCCACCCAAGCCAGTTAAGTTGAACAGTAGATGCTAAAGTAAAGGCATTCCACTAGGCCTTCTGGTAAGAGGTTGTGAGTCAGGCTAACAACTGTCCATGCAAAAATGCCTTCTGTTATGGAATCAACCATTGGTTAAAGTGAGGTGGAACACCCTGAAACACCATTCTGGGGCCCACTATTTTAGGAGCTCAGCATTTCGGGGCCCCTAAAAAAAATAGAACATGGAGCTGGAACACTGAGTTCCAGGACCCACCATTTAAAAATAGCAGGCCTTGGAATGCAGCATTCCAGCTCCATGTTCTCTTTTTAGGGGCCCAAATGCTAGGCCCCTAAAAATAGCAAGCCCTGGAGTGGCATTTTACCATGTTCTGGTGGGCAGGGGCAGGGGCAGGGACCAGGGGCATTGCTGGGGGGCTCAAACCCCTCCCCTTCCACGCTCCACCCCAACCTGGGGCCTGCACCCTTGTCCCCAGCTGCGCTGCTGCTTTGACTCAGGGCCTACCGCTCCTGCCTCCCCAGCCACACTGCTGCCTGTAAGTGCAGGAGCAGCCCAGCTCGCACTGGGGGGGGGGGTGTTGGGGGCAGGGGAGGCGCTGGCATGTGGGGGGGCCCACCCACACAGGAGCATTCTGGGGACCCCCAAATTATACTTTAACCCCTGGAATCAACATAGAGACAAGAAAAGTCTGTCACAGATTTGCAAATACAATCAACTGTGGGGGGAAAAAATCTGCTGGAAACAAGACAAGACAGTGCTGTCCAACCAGCCAACAGTATCAGGATGCAGACTCAAAGCTACAATGAATTCCTTAATCTAAACAGGGTATCTTCACAGCTAAAGTTAACACAAGAATTAGAGTTCCAAAGGGGTAGCCGTGTTATTCTAGTTCAGCAAAACAAACAAGGAGTCTGGTGACACTTTTAAAGACTAACAAATTTATTTATTGCATGAGCTTTTGTAGGAGAGAATCCCACTTTTTTCAGATGCTTGAAGATGCAAAACTTTCAGAAACAATTAGAGATTAGAATGTTAGATCACTTTGGTGCACTGGTAAACTGACAAGTTAGAAAACTGAAAATATTTGCCTGAGTATACTTGGATTGAAGAATGGCTGGCTTGGACAAAAGCAAATCATCATTGGAGGACATGAATGGTTATGTTCTGGAAAAGAAAATGACAAACAACAGGAATCCTTAGACTTATTATTCAACAAGAAAGCTAAAGCACTGAAGAAACAGGAACCTATAAACACAAGAATACTGGACTACTTGCTTTGTGATGAACCATGCAGAAGTCACAGCTCTTCAGTGTTATGCACCCACAAATGATAGTAACAAACAGGTCAAAGACTGCTTCCATGAAAAACTTCAGCATTGATCAGCAAGACTGATCAATATTACATTGTTCTTTATGCTGGGAGATTTAAAAGCACAGGCTTGTGATGGTAACACTGAATATGAGCACATTACAGGCACACATGGAATGCCAGGGTAGAATGACAACAGAAAACATTGTTAAATTCTGTTATCCATGCAATTTTAAGCCTTGTGGGTGTTTTCCTACAAGAAAAGAAATTGGTATGGAAATCACATGATGGCTTAACATAGCAACAGCTTAAGTGTTACCATTAATAGAAGCTAGAAAATATCACTGTTTGACAACAAAGTGTATATGAGTGTTGATATTGGAAGTGTCCATCCTGTTACTGGGATAAGACAATAAAATTAAAGATGATAACACCATGCAAGGAAGAAGGCATTTATGATACTAAAAGAGTTAGTAAATCTGAAGTGAAGGAGCATGGAAAGCACCAACTTGAAATAAACTTGAAAATGTTCAACACTGATGGATAATCTTTTCAAACAATGGCAGGTTCAGACCTGATTTTCATCTTGACAAACACTGAGAAGGGCCTATAATACCCCCCAGAAGATAGTTTTTAACTGCCTTGATTTCATGAAAATGTTTAATAGTGTCCACAGAGAAGCCTTTTGAGAATTCTGAGACAATATGTAATTCCAACAAAGATGTTAGTTCAGTAAATTTGTTACAGCACACATTGCATCAGGATGGAGAGCAGAGATATGGAATGGTTTAAGATTACTATGGGTATAATTATCCCCACTTCTTTTCTGCACTGTCACAGGCTACGTGATGAGCAGAGCAACAGCCTCTACCAAGAACAATGTTATTGTTTGGGCAAGAAATCATCTGTGGAACTGATTTTGCAGATCTTGTCATACTGGATAGTAACTTGGATGGAGTGGGGGAAAAAAAAAAAGACTCAGTGAGCATAAAAGCAGCAGTTGAAATGAGATTTTGCATCACAATGCAGACCACCAAGATAATGGAGCCAGGAGAAAATGCTGTCAATGCAGGCACGTGATTGATGTAGAAGAGTACAAAAGAGTTGGTGACTTCCTCCATCTTGGATGTAAAATGTCTACTAGTGGCTAACTCACTAAACAAATTAAGGGAAGAACCAGAGAAGCCAATGGATCATACTCCCATTTGTCAAATGTCTGGACGAATAAGAAGATTCATCTACACACTAAATGTGGTTATCCTTTCAGCACTGTTGTATGCCTTGGAAATATGGCAAATGTTGGATGTACATAACAGGAAGCTCAAAGCATTCCACCAGTACTAAGGAGGCTCTTGGGATTTCACCAGTGAGATTTAATCAATGAGGAAGTATTGTGCCACATGGATCAGCAGACTCAATAATTATATAGAGAAGGCAATGGTGGTCTGGTCTTGTAATTAAACTACCCTATGGCAGAAGCCAAAAAGGTACATCTTCAGTTGGAATCCACCTAGACAGAAAATGATGCATTGAGGACAAAAATCTATTGTAAGATGACTGAAAAGGATTCTGGCATCATGAAGACAACTTTCAAATGGAGTCAAACATCCTGAGACAGCCAGCCAGCCAGCAGGGGAAATAATGGTTTGCCTCATGTGCCACTAGGCACCAGAGATGCTAAATCTAAGTTAGCAGTTGGGGGGAAAACTAAGTACTGTGGGAGGAGCAACTCTATGGAACTCCTGTAGGGAAGCTTCTGCAAGATTTCAAGCCCTAGGGAATCCTCTGTCACAAACTGTTTTCTCAACAATGTTCCCTCTAATTATTCGTAGGCTATGAGCGCAAAATATTTGTGCGCGCAAAAAAATTTCTTTGTGGGCACCAGTATTAGCACTATTTAATTTTTTTGTGCACACTTGATTTTGTTGTGTGTATGGGTTTCATGACCCGTGTGCATGCACACAGCTTAGAGGGAACAGTGGTTTCACACCCACTACTTTAAATAAATTGTATCCTATTCTAGACTTTGGGTCAAATTCAGACTTTGTTCATGTAGATTTAACTCCCAGGAAGTCAGTAGAGCTATATTCAATAAAAACAGGAATTAATTTTGACTTTTGTTTTTAATCTCAAACTTCTCCACTCCCCCACCCCCAAAATAAAACACTGCAAAACAAATATTTTTCTAAAAATATGAGTAAAATTAGCAATGGAGCTCTGAGAATCTGTTTTATTTTAATTGTTCTGATCTCACTGACCAAAGCATTCAGCTACTAGATAAGTAATCGAAGCTTTGAAAAATACTGTTTATTTACAGTTCTCATCTTCAGCTAAAATGTAGGTATTGTTTTTCGACATTAAAGTGATTTTTCACTAAGCATTAAAAGGAGCAGTAGCTTATGTAGAAAATTCTCTGTTTTCTTGATTCTTGTCCTTATTTGATTTTTAGTGATCTTCATGAACACAGGAATAAGATAATTCATTGACAAAGAAGCTACAAGCATAACACAGAATATAGCTCAACCCAACTGTAAACAAATCAACTTCAGAGACCCAACAAAACACAGGTCAGACAGAAAAAATGTAAAAAGCCTAAGTACTGAATTTTATTTCTGGATTTCCTTTTTAAAAATTAAAAAAAAAATTTTTTTTTAAACACACAGTAATGAGCAGGAATAACCTGCTCAACACCCGACCCAATTCAGTAAAGCACTCAAGCTAGTGAGTACTCCAGAGAATTTAAGTCCTTAAATCAAGAATCAAAAGAGTGCTTGCATGCTCCCAAATTACATACAAAAGACAGAAATGCAACAGATTTCAAATTTATTCTTTCCAACATTTCAAACAATTTAGAATAATTAAAATGAAAATGTATAGAAAGTGAAAATTATACTACAAAAATATGACTGAATAATAAGCAGAAATACAAAAAGATAATTTGGTGTATTGCAGGAGAATCACTGGAGAAGATTTTCAGAAAGTCATATGGTAGCCAGGTACCTTTGAAAACTTCCAATTTTTTTGGATATTGGATAAAATTTTTAAAAAATAAGGACACAGTTAAAATACTTTAAATAATAGCCAGGCACATGGCCTTCTCTCAGTCTTGATACTGTGATCTAGCAATAGCAATTATATCCTTTGAGTAATAAAGATTCTGCCACTACTGCACACATAACAGGTTGCCGCATTCCACAGTCTGGATACACTTGCTGTTCTTCAGTCATATGGTTTTTTTTGGAATTCTGCCCCAACCACACATATCCAAAATGAAGGCTAAAATGACAGCTGACTAGTCAAACTGTATAATCAGGAACTATTTAAAAAATGGAGAACAGATTTGATATCACTACTTATACACTTGAGACAATTGCCCAGTTATAAAGTACTAAATCATTTGCACAGATTAGTGGTATGAAAATAACAGATAAGACAACTAAAGAGTAATGCCATGATTAATAAAACACAGTTAATTTAAAAGTCGGTTGTAATAAGGTTATACAAAATTATTTTAAATGTCATGGCAGCATATGGTTGGTAACAAGAGGTCAAGTACCCAACATCACTGATGTTTGATGATGGCTGAAATTTATGCTAAAGCACTGTAATCTTGCATTCTAAACTGCCATTTTGTTAGTAGTACTGAGAAAAAATACCTTTCATAAATTTCACTGCCAAGCATGGTTTCTGCCTCCACTTCTAAAGCCAGAGAACTGCACAACTCTGAAGAAAGGTTACTTACCTGGTGCTGTAACTGGTGTTCTTCAAGATATGTGTCTCGGCGGGTATGCCCACCTAATGGCACAAGATGACAAAACCTAGATCAGAGATCTCACAGGGTAGTGTGTGCGCAGCTCTCATCTTGTGCGTTGGCACATCTTCTCACACACGTGCAACCCAATTCCATCAGTTCCCCTTTTGCCAGTGAGTCCACATTTAGAATTCCGAAGTAGAACTGAGGAAGGTGAATAGTGGAGCACCCACATAGGGATACATCTTGAAGAACACCATTTACTGCACCAGACGAGTAACCTTTTCTTCAGCAAGTGATGTCCCTGCGGATGCTCTGCTTCAGGTGACTACAGAGCCGTGTACTGTTTGGGAGGAGGAACTTTGGTGTTAATTATTTTGTATGGATGACAGTTCAGTTAGCCCTCATGAGGCATCCTGGCAGGTGCCTGGTCAATACCATACTATTTTGTAAATGTATGTGCTGATGCCCCTGTTGCAGCTTTGCACATGTCCATAATAGAAACACAGGAAGGCTACAGAAGTAGATACTGCTCTCATGGAATGAGTTCTGGTCCCTGGAGGAATGTGTAAGCCTTCTTGTTTGTAACATAAGTGTATACATGCTGAAATTTGCTTGGATAGCCTTTGGCTGGAGATGGCTTTGCCCTTCATGAGTTCTGCTAGTGATACGAAAAGTTTGTCTGATTTTCTAAATGTTTTCATTCTCTCCAGATACAAAGCTATGGCTCTTCTGAAGTCCAGAGTCTGGAACACAGTTTCCTGTGGATTGGTACATGGTTTTGGATAAAAGGGTAGATGAATGGATAGGTTGGTTAATGTGGAAGCCTGACACCATCTTTGATAAGAATTTAGGGTGTGACCTAAGGATGATTTTATTTTTGTGAAATATCATAGAAGGATAATCTAATCAACACACTAACATCTCCTACTTACTGGGCTGCTGTAGAGCAACCAAAAATGAAATCTTCAGAGCCATGGGGAGGAGTGAATATATTGCTAGAGCTCTACTGGTGCTCTAGTAGTGACTCTGAATACCAAACTGGAAATACTCTCTGTAACCTGCTAAAATCTTTTTACTAGTGGGTGATAGAACATGGTCATATTGTTTATTTTGGCATGAAAGACAGTGATATCTGACAGACGTACGCTTTGGGAACTAATTGAGAACCCGGATTCCTTTCGTTTCAATATCTATTTAAAAACTGTGAGCTGGGGCCTTAAGTAACCTTTCTTCATACCAAGACTAGAACCTGTGCTATTTCTGCAGTAAGTCTTTCTTGTTATTGGTTTTCTGCTTTTTATTAATATTTGTCTAATCTATTCAGCACATTCTAACTCTTTAGAACTGAACCATTAACTAACCACACCGTGAGATGAAGTTTTTGTATTTCTGGGTGACAAATGTGGCCTGCTACTTGGTAAAGAAGAGTCTGTCTTGGGGAAAGCATAATCATTCTGCATATTGATATATTTAGAAGAGCTGAGAACCATGTTAATCTCAGCCAAGCTAAAGTTATTACAGTTGCCATGTTGGCTGTTTTTTATACGGCCTTGTATACCATTGATATGGGTAGACACACACAGTAATCTCTCGCCCCAGCTGGATGCCCCCATTGGTGAAAAATTTGAGAACCGGTGATAAATTTGAGACTGTCGTTGGTGTTGTTTAATTGCCACTCACAACTGCATACAAAATATCTGCTTAGATTGTCTGTGATGGTGTTTTGGTAGGCAGGTATGCCACTGGTAAGTCCATGTGTCTTATGCACCAGCTCCACAGCTTCATTAATTTAACGCATATGGAGTGGAATGTTGCTCCCTCATGACGCTTTATGTAAAACATGCACTCTGTGTCACCCATCATTTTATTTTTATTAATGTGTTCCTTATGGGTGGCAGAAGGTGCCAGCAGGCATTGTGCATTGCTTGAAGTTCTAATTGTTTATGTAAACATCAGGGTTTTTTTCTGATCATCTGCCCAGAATTGTGTGTTCCTGCATGTGTGTGTTCCTGCATATGCCCCCCATTCCAGGAGTGATGCATCAGCGATAATCATGATTAAGGGAGGAATATAGGAAAACTGAATTCCCATCATCATGTTTTCCTGCATGTAGAAGAGTCTTACTTTGTTTAGTATTGTCAATATTCTGCCCAGGCTCTGTCTGTTTGGTCTGTATACTGAAGGAGACACTACCTAGGTAGTCTTGCATGGTGCACTACAAATATTGCAGCTGCCACGTGACCCTGAAGCTGTAAGACAACACATACTGTCGCAATCCAATTGCTCCTTACTAATAATACCAGGTCCATAATAGCTCTGTATCTCAGGACTGGGTTGAGTCAAAGTCTGCTCCTGTCAGTTCCAGCTGTTGACTTCAATTCATATTGAACTTGTTGATATTTATCCTTAGTTCAAGTTTCTGAAATATTATGTTTTGATTGGCAGTTTGCTCGGTTAGTGTGACAAAGCTCTTCCGCTGCCTTTGGGTGGATCATGTGCTTCTTTCTAGCTGTAGGGCAGCGAACTGCTTCACCACTGAGTGTTCTTCTCCTCCTATGGATTGACGTGAGAATTAAACAGCCACACTAAGATGGCTGCTCTCTTCTGGCTCCCATTCCTATCTTGACTCTCGTAGGCCCCTGTCTCTTTATTGGGACTCTTATCCCTCTTACCTCTTTAAGAAAAGAACTAGCTTCCTGGGATTACTTCCCCATGCCCCCTTGACTTTAAGCAGGGCCTACACATTGACAGGGGCCCTTCCTGGCCTCCTTGCTGGGGAAGGCTCTTGACCCTTGATGGTCCCACTGGGTGAGGTAGTGCTGCACCAAATGCCTAGTTCAATCTTCCCCTTTTGGTGAGGCCAAGGCTGCCAGACCTGGGAAAGGTCCTTTGCCCTCTTTGGGTATGCTTTTTCCCCTCCCTCCACCCATACTTCTCCCTGTCCAGTATTCTAGTCCTTTTCCTAAATGCCTCTGGCTTCTCATGGCATCATGCCTCCTCACACACTGAGGCAGCTTGCCTCATTCCTACAACTCCAGCCCCATTCTTTCGCTGATGAAAAAGCTTTTAACAAGTCCCAGGCAGGGCCTTGATTGGCTCTGGCTCTAGTAATGCCTTATATACCCTCTGTATCATTTATAAAGGCAATATTCCCAATTTTCTTAACTCTTTTGTATTCCAAACCCCTAATCTTTTGACTTTCTCTATTCAAAATACTGCAGTTCATGTACTGGTTGTACTTGCCTTTATTATTACAACATGTTCCTTCCCAATGATCTGCATTGTGAACCTGGATGCCCGGTCACTCCCTATATTTAACACTATGATTGTCTGTTCCTTTATAACATTTTCTTAATAAAAAATTTTACATCTGTTCTTAGTAATGTACAGTAACCCCCTACTTAGTTTCCAGGGGCTGATATAATTGGCTTTCTCGCACTCTCCAGTAGCCATCTGGTCTGATCCTCTCACACTAGGTTTTGGGTAGATGCCTTTATCAGACAAAGATAGTAAGTTTCTGTCTCCTTAAATATCCCACTACAATTGAGAGTATTTCAGAGAACACTCCTGCTACCATAGGAAAGCCAAACGATAGAACACTGGAGGCCATATGTTTTAGGAAATGTCTGTGTGCCAGGTTGAGAGTAATATGAAAATGTCTTAAAAGGTCAATGCAGAAGAATCAATTCCCTCTTTGCACAACCACTACCATAGTCTTTACAGTAACCATTTTGAATTTGTCAGCTTATGAATTTATTTAATGGCCTGAGGTGCAATGTGCATCTCCCTGCCCAATCCTCCTCCTGTACCACAAAATGGTAGGAATAGAACCCTTTCCCTATGTGATGGGATGGTACATATCCTTCTGGCCCTAGCTGTAGGTGTATTTCTTGTAACACATATTTGCACATGAGATGGGTCCCTGAAAATAAAGAGAGAAGGGTAGCAAGTGTGGGGATGGAGATGAATGGACTGGTGTAATCTGACATTTCTAAAAGCCATGTGTCTGTTCTTATTATTGATCAATTGAGGTGGAACTACTAAATGTTAAAATGTTTCTCTAGTGAGGCTGGCATGGTATGTTGATTAGGGTTTCTCAGACCCTCAACCAACTCCTCAAATGGTGTAGCTTGAGAAACAGTATATTGTTATGACTGACTGCACTGGTATAATTTCCATCTTCCCTTCTGGGGTTCACACTGCCTATTCCAGTGGTTCTCAAGCACTGTGTGGTGTGTCACAGTGAGCTGGGGAGATGGCTGGATTTGGACTATGGAGATGGTGGGTAGGCTGGTGAGTCCTGTAGGCAGTGGCATCACTGGTGGTGGGAACACAGTCCAGAACCAGCTCAAGCCCCAACCAGAGATCTGGGACCAGGCCAACAGGGGCAGGATCAGGACCCAGCAGCAGGCTGCAAGCAGCTCGATCCTGCCCTGGCAGGGGATCCAGGGGTGGATGAGGCCAGGGCAGTGGAGGAGCCCAGCGTGTGGCAGTGGCATGGCCAAAGGCGGGACCTGGGCCCTGACCCTTTTTCAGGGGCAGCAAGGATTGCCGTATGCCACCACGTGTCACAACCTGCAAAAGGGTGAGAACAATTGGTCTATACTATGACTGGAAAGGGTATCTGCAAGCGTAGGGTTGAAATCTTTGCTATTTCCTTTTTATTCCAGGTGTATACATGCCTTGAGTCCCGAGGGTTGTCCCGGAATTCTTCACTGAAAGAAGGATTTTGTCTGTCGTTTTAGCAAAAAAGCTGTGTCTTGGTGAAGGGGTGGTCTTATTTTTGTCTGTAGTTTCCTCAGAAGGCCTGCAGAGTGAAGCCAGGAAGCCATCCATTACAATGATGGGCACCAAGCCCCAGTATCAGCCCCTTCTAAAGCAGCCTACAAGGATGTTCTTGCTGCAAGCTGTCCATTAATCAGTTTCCTGTATTGATCTCCTAGGTGTCTAGAATGTCAATGGTAAATTGTGACACTTTTTCATAGATGTTACGATCACTTAAATAGTAGTGCTGCATAATTAGAGACCCTCTGCCTAATAAATGAAGTCATTTCTGGTCCTTGTCACGTGGTGCCGCTTTATAATTCGTCTGCTTTACTCAAAGATTAGCAAAATCTATGACTATTTTGGAGAGAATGAGTAAATAAGAATTCCATCTTTTTGGCTGGAATGTAATGTTTTCTATCATTCCTCTTGTTGGTAAAAGAGGAATGGGTACTAGCATCCTCCACATGTTACTGGCAGGTGCCATTAAAGCTTCAGCCATCACTAGCATGATTTTTGATGATGTTGCTGAACGCAAACTTGTGTTTTGACTTACTTCCCCTAGAACAGTGGTCTCCAACCTGTTGCCAGCATATGGTGCAACATTCATAGATTTCAATGGCTCCTGCCCTTCAGAAGTAGATCGCAATCTACTGGTTGGGAACCGCTGCACTAGAGTGATCTCTAAATCTTGAGCTACTCTAGATCATTTCACTGAACTGTTCAGGATTATCCACAACAGTAAGTGCAGAAGAAATCATGGTGAAGACTGTTTTTAGGAGATATATCCTGACCCACAGTAGACTTCTTTCTCTATTCCTTCCCCACTTCAGCCTGTGTATTTGAAGCTGATAATCTCGGATTTCATTGTATTCACATGAGAGCGAGTAGGTCTCTTGTACACTCTGAAGTGAAAGGATTGGGTATCCCAGTTATACCACTGCATGTGGTATGCCACAGGAGGGGAAAACTTGATGGGCAATAAACAAAGATACAGTTTGTGCCCCTTATGACAGGCATAATCACTAGGTTCTAGGAAAGGCCTGGTGGGGGATCAGGAGTCGCTCAGATGAACACTGACCTTCGTTTGCATCAGCAGCAGGGAACATACCAGTGTAAACACTTCATCATGGGCAAAATGTATTGGAGATTCAGCATGCCTTCCAGTCTTGAAGTTAAAGTCTGAGTAAGATGTATGTGATGTTTTCTGCACCCTCTTTTGCCTCATGGTGCCAAGGTCAGTGCCGTAGTTCCTATCAGTTCCAGGATTGTAGCTGGTGCCAAGATCAGAACTGTATCAGACATCAGTGCTACGAGCCACGTTTCACTAGCGGTCAGTGCCACTATTGGTATCTTCTTGGTCACAGGTTCCGTAGCTGGCATATTTTTATTGCTGGTACTGTGATCAGTATCATGAGGATGGGAGCTTAGGCAAATGCCTTCTTTTTGTCACAGTACTAGAAGTAGGAGATAGAGGTCTTTTCTTCAATGTGTGGTCTAGAGTCAGACTCATCTGCTTCCGGGTTATATGAGCGTCTGAGGGATTTTTCTGTTACAATTAACTTCAACCTCATGTCTCTATTGCTCCTGCATTCCTTTCAGATTTTCACAGTATATACAGTTGTGACAGATAGTTACAAACACCATACACAGAGTGAAAGTCTGAGGTTGGCATAGGTCTGTACAAGTAGTACATCTTTTGAAGCCAAGGGAACCTGGCATGTCTTATTCCTATACAAACTCCACTACTTGCAGAAAAAAAAATATTTTAAAAACACACAAGTACCTAAATGACTAGAACAGACTTAGCTATGACTAAACTAAACTAATAATTAACATCAAAACTGCCAACAGTTAATGAAGTTTAACTAGTAATGCTTCCTCTTGGACCCTGGATGATTGAGAACAAGTAGAGAGGGCCAGGTTGTGTGCACACTAGAAGATGCAACAAAGACACTGTGAGGTGAGAGCTGCATCCATGCAAATACTGCTGAGAAGATTGCCAATCAAGGCGTGGGATGCAACTAATCTTCAAGTGGAGCACCCATAAGGGTATCATCTGAAGAACAGCATGATTTAAAAAGTACTTTACAATTAATGTAATATTGTTTGGGAAGTGCCACAACAGCATTTTATGAGTTCATAATAGTGGCTGAAGGCTTAAAAGATGGATATATTTAGTCAACAGAACATTAAGTAAAGATAAGCATATCAATACATTACATACAATTGTCAATTAAATTATAAAAAGAGTTATATATACACACACACCACATTCAAACATGTGAATTCAGGAGAAATACTTAGATTTTTTAAAAATACCTATTAATACAGCCTCTTTTTCCCCTCTATACTACAAGCATTCTATAGCAATCCGTACCAGCAAAATTATAGTATTAATGTTAGTCTGAAAATTGTATAAAAAGTTTCTAATTTTAAAACATTAAGAATGTCACTGCATCTTTTTAGTTTGCAAAAACAGATGAGAATTTTTTTTATTCCACCCAGAATTACAAACTCCTGTGCCAATTTTTAGACACAATGAGTTTAAGTTAAGTCGCTCTTCCTAAAAGGCATGTTCAACATAAAAGAATGGAACACTTAGTGTATTAATTATTAGTAGCAGTGGATATGTCATAAATGCATCTTAAATGTTACTCATAGTAAAGGTTGTTTGTGCATATAGTGTTTGCAGCTGTATTGTGTGTTATCTACAAGCTCATCAATATTTTTTATACCATGTAATTTCTGACACCCTTTTCAACAGTGGTGTCAAACATATAGCCCATAGGGTTAGACTGTGCAGGCCACAAAAATTAAGTGCCACCACTCTGAGCTCCCCCAGTCCCTAAAGCACCACAGGCCTCATTTGCCCCTTGAGAGCTGCCAGCCACATAGTACCCCAGCACCAGCCCATCCCAGTACTGAGCAACAGTCTAGCCTGTCCCCAAGCTAGCTGGTCTGCCCTGCTCTCAAGCTGGAGCGAAGTGTGGTGAAGCTTATCTACAAAAGCTGGCCAGCCCCTATGCAGGTATAGAAAACTAGTAAGTAAAAACTGCACAATTGAGCTGCCCCCTTAATATTTAAACACACAAGTGAACAATTTTATCCAAAATGGCTGTTGTGGCCAGATAACTTTGAGACTCCTGCTCCTCAAAATCTTCACCAATTAGTGTAATAATTTTCCTAAATCAAGAGATTGTCAGTTGAGTACACAATTACATGGAAGAAAAAAAAAAAAAAATATGCAACACTTACCTCCCGCCACATGGATTTCACAAGATTGGAATTTAATTCCAGATTTAAGGCTTGAATTATTGTTAGATGTTCCATTATAATCCTACAATACTTTAAGTCATTCTTATTTCTCCTTTGCTCAACAAAATTCCAAGCAACAGCTCCTATATGCCCTGAAGGTAAAGTCCTAATAATTGCTCTTGTTCCAGTATAAACTGATTTTTTAACCTCCTTATCATTTTTACAGAAACGCCTGATTAGTAAAGTGGAACGTTCCTTTTTATTTTTTAAAAACTCCTCTTCCATTCCTTCTTCGCAGTCACCACTGATGTCTTCAAAATGGCTCAGAAAGGGTTTTGACGACATTTTTCCGGTCAAATTACCATCACATGAGCTATGACATGAGCATGCCACTCTAACCTTCTGTGCTGCTTCTCCCAAACATAAATACTTATCCTTTAAAGTGTTAAAGTTACCACACAACAGTTGCCCATTTTTATTGTCATAATTATTTGTCAATTCCATTAGTTTACTAGTGCAGGCTGTTGAATCACCAGTATCAATATTTACATGCTGTAAACTGTCAGCCAAAATGAAGCTGTTGTGTAAGATAGATTTTGATACATTTGTTTCACTAGCATAGCTAAAATGAAACACTGCTACGTTATCTGCATCATCCATATCACTTTTATTTACTGCTGACTGGTTTCTTACTGACTTCAATTCTACTGAAGGTCCATCCATCTTCAACTGAATTTCAGCAAACATGGTCCTTTCCAGTGAAGTAGAAATTCCAGTTTCCAGGCATGCATGTTGTTCTGCTAAAGAATCACATGATTTATGTAACTGGTTGTGTAGAACGCTGCTTTTACATTTTTTCTTTATAACGTTACAATTTATGTTAAGCTCCACTGGGCCAGGGACACACGTGTCTTTCTTCCAGAAGTTTTCATTACTCTTGCTATCACTCATTTCTTCTTCACTTGCCAAAGAGAAAATTTTGGGCAGCGAGCCCTGAAGAGGTTGTTCTTCAAGTCCGTGTAAGTACGAGAAAGTATGCATAGTCTGCCTTCCTTGATTACCAATATGGCTTTTTATAACACTGGAGTCCAAAGCACTTTTGCTATTTTCATCTCCAGCTGACTGAGCAGATATCACTTTACGCTGTGCTACTGACACAAATACAGAAGCTGCCAATTCCTCAGAGGTCATTTTGACATAGTCTTTAGATCCTGTTCTGTACTTCCTCACTGATAATCATACCATAATTTCAGTTTAAAAAGTCAGTGCTAAATTATCAGCACAGATGCACTGTGTGAAAACATACTGAATTTTTTTTTTTTTTTTTTAATAAAGGCATATGTACTACAAACTACAAAGCTTTACTAGGTGTGGATTACTGACATGAACAACAGACTGTCTTAAAGCAGTTTCTTAGTGTGGTATATCCAGGGAACTATATTTCCTTCTACTATCAGTACTTCCATCATATGCAAGGTACCGTTTGTTGCTACAGTTCGTAGAAAAAGGTGCATATTTGAACCCATAATCCATCAGGAAGATGTGTCTCACCATATAACAGCCAATTTGTTAGTTTCCTGAAAGAGAAAGACAATGAGTTAAACAAGTTCTATGTGATAAAATACATATTAAAATTATAAGAAGAAATCATTAATAGGTAAAGGCTGTTCAAGAATGTGCAGACAACAAACTTGAGATCTAATGAATTTTTTAAAAATAAGTTGAAAAAAAGAGTTTCAGGAACTGTCTTAGGGGATGTCTGCACAGTGAGTGGCAGCAAGTCCCAGAGCCTGGGTCAGCTGACTCCAGCTTGCAGGGTTCATGCTCTAGGCCAGTGATTCCCCACCTGGGGTCTGGGGACCCCTCGGGGTCTGCAGACATGTTGCAGTGGGTCTGTGGAGCCTCTTCCCACAGGGGCTGGAATCCAGCTGCAGCCCTGATGCTCCCCCGCCACGGTTGCCTCTCCCCAACCATGGCCTGATCCCATCAGGGGGATGGGGCAGTGGTGGCTCCCTGGCAGGAGGCCATTGCTGCCATGGGTCGGCTCCCCAGCAGCACAGGCCATGGTGGTGGCAGCACTGCTCGCTGGGTGTTCGTGCAGCACCACCAGAGTTGCGCAGGCCAGATTACATAATCAGCTGGCAGGCCAGAAAGGTTGTGTGGTTTGGTTTTTTCTTTTTAACAAAAAGGGTCCCCAGCCTGAAAAAGGTTGGGAACCACTGCTTTAGGCCCTAGGGCTAAGAAATAGTGGTGTAGATGTTCTTCTCCATTATTACATGAAAACAAAAACAGGGAAAACTGT
Source organism: Podocnemis expansa (assembly GCA_007922195.1). Classification (NCBI taxonomy): domain Eukaryota; kingdom Metazoa; phylum Chordata; order Testudines; family Podocnemididae; genus Podocnemis; species Podocnemis expansa. The sequence continues at coordinate 12,975,597 of ML681981.1, read as the reverse complement.
GTTTGGGGTGAAACAGTGAAATTGAGCATATACTATGTGAGCAAAATAGAAAAAAATACTCTCATGTAATCTCTTTTAAACGTTACTGATCACTAAAGTAGAAAAATATTTCAGAAAGAAAATTTAGTTAGGATTTTGAAAAGCAACTATTTTCATGATCAAAACTCGTCTTGTATGACTATTTTATTTGTTTTCAGTAGTTACCTACATCATACTAGATCCTGTGTCATGAAAGAACAGTACTTTTACTGAAAAAGCTTATGATTTAGAGAGACAGACACATGGAATGCAGCTTTGCATAGATAGCACTTCACAATGCCACAAGAGTGCCATGGTATTCCGATTTATGGCATGCACAGTACACCTGAAGTACATTTAAATCAAATCTGACCCACCATAATTAATGAGCTTGACACCTCTGGCCTAGTCAGGGACTTCCACCAGTTCAAAAGCTTGGCAACAAACACATTTAGATGCTGGATGCCATCGATTCGGGGGGTGGGATTGAAACGGTACCTACTGATGACTTCCTGAGCAGCTAAGGAGCAGAATGTTGGTGGTGGGCGGCTGTGAGGGACAATTGTTGAGGGCAGCTGATGGATACTTGGCATTGATGGAGCCAATATATTTCCTTCCCACCCCCCACGTCATGATGACATCATTCATCCCTAGGCTCCCTGCTGCTTATCTGAGTGCATGTGCTAAAAGGGGAACAACAGCCGGAAGGTAGGGAGAGGTGGGAATAGAGGCTGTCTCTCACTCTACAGAACAGACTCTATGAAGTCCTCAAGCAGGGGATGTGAGATACTGGTAAGCAATTTTTTCTGGAACATCACATCTCAGTAGACCTTAGGGGAGGTGGGATCAGGCTTCCAAATGTGGCAATTGGCAACCATAACAAAATATGATTCAGTGCAGGAATGTTTCAGCTAATAGATATGGACAAGAAATCTCACCATTGAATATAAGTCATTCAGGAGATTCTTGAACAGTGAAGTGAAAAAAACTTGAATGACAAGTGAAAGCAACACTGGCCTACCAGGAACTACCTCTCATACTGCCCCATCAAAACGATGATCAAACAGAACACTAAGTCCCAGTTCAACTTTCCAAGGGCCAACATCTCTTGATTTAGGCTTGTGGGGAGTCAAGTTGAGTAAAAGCCTTACCATCTTCAGAGTATAATGCAAAAGTAATCTTTTTTTAAAAAGTAAAAAGTTACTGAATGAATCTGACAGTGTGTTCCTGGAAGTAAAACATCTAGATTTAATTCCCCAAAACCAAGACACATTCTACTGTGGACATATGAAATTCATATTCTACTGCAAATCCCCAGAAATAAGGAGTAGCTTGCAGCACCTGGCAATGTCACCACCACAGCACCTGAACAGTTTAGAAGGAAATGGTGGGCCTCCTAAGAATCAATTAAAACTAACAATCCCTGTTTTATACAGATAAGATGAATATTTTATGCGGCATAAAATAGCACAGTAACTCAGATCTATCATCATACTGTTTCAGTAACAGAACAATCAAAGAATTATTTTGTTTACATAACTTACCATACATTAGGCTAGACAACTATTTATAATGACTATAATATAATAAAATGAAAATTTAAAATCATCTATTAGTTGTTCTAAATAATACAAGAGACTGCCAGAACTGATCTTGTGGGAGGAGGAATGAGGGCTGAAATCCCTGTGATGCCAGACAGGTCCCCCATTCACTTCCCCAATGTCCATGCCTTTTCTATCAGTGAGAGTACAATAATGAGAAAACCTGAGATTGAATCTCTCACAAACCCTACAGTCACTGGAAGTTGTTAGTTTCTTTCCTAGATCTGAGTTCCAAGCATTTAGACTCATATTTCTAAAAGTATTTAAGAGTTGCTGCATTGAGTGCTCCAATGCCTAACTGGTTTTGGACCCTAAATCTCCTTTTCAGAAGTGAAAAGGCCTTCTAGAGTTGAACCAAGTGGTTCAGCAACACCCTTAATCTGTGCCTAAGGTCAAATACTCTCTTTTGTTCAACAGTTGTCTTGAACTTCATATTAAAAAAGTGATGAAATTTGCAAGTTGTAGCATAATCATAAAATTTGACAAATTACAATTAGCCTGATGAAACAAACTAAGGTGCTTCTCTCACAAACTGAACAAAAATCAATCCACCAACTCAGGCAAGGACACTACCATCACTAGTGGCCTCCTCCACTCTGTATGGCTGTGGTGAATCACAGACCCAGGAAAATGCACATACCAAAACAGCAGTCTCATGGCTGACCAAACATTTTTCACTATTGCACACTTTCACCCAGTTACTGAAAAAACTGGCAGGATTGACTTGATGTGGATGAATCCAGTGGTGAAATTCTAACCACTCACACAACTGACTAAATCTGAGGGAATAAACAGTGCATCAATAAAGTTGAAGACAACCAGTCCTACTTTATATCAAGATGTCCAGCTAAGTGAGATCCTCAGATTTTCTTCACATGCCTCTCCACCAAACAAAGAGCTTCAACAGGACTGTACTGTACATTTTCTCTGTCTTTCATAATGATATCATTGCAAAAACATTGTACTACATTATACATTACAATATCTACTGCATTTTGTAGACGGTCTTCCCTTTCACCTGATACATTTCAACACAGCTGGGGAAACTGCCCTGATCTGAAGAAGATTGATGGGACAGCATAACTACATTGCCAAGCACCTAATCTGTCCATCATCATTGCAATGTTGACCAACAAGAATATCAACAGAATTCAAAGATTCTGAGGGATCTAGATATCTCCCTTTGCTTCACTGCAATCACCAACAGTGTAGTATTTACCCTCCCTTTAGCTGATAGATGGACTTATGCAGTTCTGGCTTATGGTTGCTTCTTCCACTCCAACTGCATCAAACTTTACAGTGAGTACCGAATTTTTACAGAGGCACTGGATTGACACGTGGCACCATATATCCTAATGCCTTTTTTTAATTTTTACTTATTTATTTACAGTGCATCTCCATACTCCCAGACTGCAGAGAACAACTGGTGAGATAAATCACAAGTATACTTTTAAGGATAGAAAAGTTCCTAAAATATTAAATATTAAAATATTAACAAAATAGTTCCTAAAATTATACTAGATTTCAAAAAGAATTAACCTACAGTTAATATCCACACTTTTCAATATTTTAGAGAGGAAAGCAGCAACTTCCCAAAGGAGGACATACTGGTAGTTATATCATTGCTTCCACTATTTGATGATTCAGAAATTCTGTAGTTCAGAAAAACTCCTGGTCACTTCAAGTACATTACTAGGAATGGAGGGTGACTGCTTGGTTGTTCTTCCAGTGGCACCCCCTGCCAAAAGTCCATGAGAAATGGATTTAGACAGACAATATATTCAGACATTCCATGTCTTCTTCAGTTTTATCATTGCCATTTCCAACATTTTCCCCACACATTACCTGATGAGTCATCTCTTCTCCCTGACAGAATACCTGACATCCATTATATTTACTCCCAATAAGGAAACTCTAAGACTTAACTGACCACACAGACCAAGCAGTAGAGTTTTTGAAAACTATTTTCATCCAGCTAAAAAAGGGTCACTTATTGGCCTAGATGGAACCCCATTAGGCCTCTTATTTCTGCAGCAACTACACAGAAGCAAGAAGTTTACCAGAAGATGTCAGTCTTCCCCAGTTCCTGCTGGCATCTCTTACAAGACAAAAAGATGCCTGATGGCAAGGTCCAACTCCATTTAAAGTGTGGGCTCTGGATGAGTTTACAAAGTCTCTGTCTCATACAAGAAAAAAGACTTATTTCTAATTCAATTTTGCTAGTTTACTTCCATTTGTTTTTTATTATTACGGTTAATAAAAGTTCAGTTAAATATTCTCTGGTGTTTGATGTGACGCCCTCTCTCCGTTGCTCCGTAAATTAAATCATCCCAGAGTTAATGACTGCAGTTACAAAGTATGCCTATTCATGGTGCCATTTCTTTCCCTAGTAACAAATCAGTGTCGAGCCATTGCAATTAAGGCCAGCAGAAAGATTTATGACTAGAAGTTATGAATCCACAGCTGAGACAACCACCTACTCTGGTTTAATGTTTCTTAGAATTTCTCCACTGCAACTACTTGCACAGCATTTACAGTGGTTCATTAACCATCAAGCCTAATATGGCCTCATTAACAAGTGCTGGACAACCCCACCTTCTTCTAGACTTTGTTTCTTTAAATAAAAGCTATGTGAACGTAGGCAGACACACTAAGTCAAGTAAAAATGCCACAAAGAATTTTAAGGGAATGGATAGTGGAAGGCACAAAATTAACAGAACAGCCACTTCCACCAGAACAATGTATACAAGGTGCAGGCGATTTAGCAAACTGTTGGATAAAATACTCTCCAAGCAACAAACAATCTTATCATGAAGAAGCCAGGAAGTGGTGATAGGGATAAGGAAAAGAAAAATACCTAATTAAGAACCAAAACAGGCAGGCAGGCAGACATGACAGGTGCTAAAGCTGACGTCCCAGGAAAGACATATTACTGATGCTCCAAATAAGGTATTTGTATAGTGTGAGTTCATCATCAACACTTCTAGTTCAATTCAAAACACAGACAATTCGCTAATATGCTAAGTGCGTGCTTTTATTTCACCAATAAGAGAGCTGTCAAAAAAAAGCTTTAGTCAAGACTTTGCAATTGTCTATAATCTTTTTTATCCATCAGCATTAAAGGTCACTGTCTTGACATTTTTTTTTCTTCATTTCTAATGAGTATGCTGAAACATTTGCTGTGAAGCCAAATGAGAGGGTAAGAAACTGAACAGTACCTGAAGCTCTGGGCAGTTAACACCTGAAAACTAACAAGCCAAGAATGAAACATGTTAGTAAATAACGGGAGGCTCTTCCACCTGTCAGGATTCTGAAAGTCCTGGATACAAGACCTCAAATACTGAAATTAAAATGAGCACACATTTATCAGAGATTCCAGAGAGTAAATGATTCAAAGGCTGGGACAAGAGAGGCTCTGACACATAGAATGGAAATTAGAGGAAACAATCACTGTCAGATCATACAGGGGACAAAAAGGATAGCCCTGGGAGATCTAGGCAGATGTGGTGATTACAGACTCTACATTATTAGATTTCAGATTTATGTTTATAGAGCTAATGGTCTCCATGCACAGAAAAAGCTGACTGTCTTTCATTTCAAAATATAATACTTTTAATAAGAAATGTGTCGAACCTTAATTATCAAAATTCATTGAGTAAATCTGGGAGAATTGACATGCCTGCAGCATCTATTACTTTTTTTAAGAAACCATCAAAACACATTTTGCAAAGAGCCATCATCACAAATGAAGCCAGCATCAGAAATGAAAAATCTGCAAACTTTGGGGGACAGTCAACAGTCTAAGGGACAGCAAAATAAGCAGGAGACCTTCACAAAAGCAAAACCGACACACAGAGTTTCTGTCAACAAGTGGGCCTCTGTGACCAGATCTGAAACAAAAATTCATAATTACCATAGTAAATATAACCTTATGGTAGAACAACAGAAGTGGAAGAGGCATATTCACAACATAGGGTCCAAACAATTATTCACATTTAGAGCAAGGTGCTGTACAGAGTAAGTCACATTAAAACCCTCAGACTACTTGAATAGTCAAATACCATTACCATAAGTAAAGCAGCAATTATGGGACCCATAGAAAATATGTTTCAAGATAACATTTTGTTCAATTTTAAGAAAAGGCATTCCATAGGTCATTCTTCAGCCAATATAATCATATTGTTAGTGCTTTGGAAAGACATGAAAAATTAATACTTCTGAACAGAAAAAGCCAACATTAATTGCTGCACTAACATTCTCAGAATACTTATTTTTTTTGTAAACTGATCCTGATAATTACATTAAATGGAACCATTCATTCTCTGAAAATGGTTTTCTTCTCCTTTTATGAAAATCTGCCATCCAGCCTGCATTTTATCCTTATGCTTGTTAAAAAGCACAAGTAGCAAAAACTAATTTTTGCCTAGAGAAAAATTAACCTAAAATTGAAGAGCATGTGCATTTCTGGAACATCAAGCAAGCATCTCTTTAACACAATCATTCACATAGTACTTCAAAGTGTTTTCAAGAACTGCAGCATTAATAGAAGCACCATCTAAATCACCACTAAATGTTTTGTCACCAAATCAAAACTATGCCCATTTTTTGCCTGTAGTAGCATTTGCAATTACATCAGACTCTGGGAGGAAGCCCACCAGTTGTGTGATTCATTCAGCTTGTGAAGTCATCTCCAAGATCTATCATTCCTAAAACTAAAACAGTCAAGGAGCAGAACACTATAAAGTTGAAAATACATATTTTAATTGTATTGCAAGGTGTTTTTAGTTTACCTTAAGAGCCCATCATCAAGATGGCCCATTACCCAAACTTCTCAAATTGATCAAATAAAATTAAAAAGATATTTTCATGTGCATAGTTGTCACAGGAGTCACTAAACTGTGTGAAATAAAATTCACCTTATAAACACTGGCAATTCAATTTGATTGACTGAATCTATGACAGAAATAAGATGCCAGGATAAGATTTTTGTAGCTACATTTTTAATATTTTCTATTGCTAGTCTTATAAAGGGCAGCGCTAATTATGACGTAGGATTTCATATGCAATGCTTCACCAGCTGGGCTGAAATAGTCAGTTTTTGCAATGGGAACAAGAATAAACTGAAAATAAAAAAAATTTACTGGTAAATCTCAGTAAAATCCTATAAGTTACAGTATTTCTTACTGGTCTATGTAGGGCATTTCACAGAAGTATGAATAGGTCACTTTGTATAAATAAAATGTATCAGGATTTTAAGTGTCTGAGAAAATTCAGTTTACAAATGTATTATGGATTGCTGCCAGCTCTACATATATTTTGAAGATTGTCTGACACTTCCCATTACAAGACCTCAGTTTCAGTTATTTATAACTCTGCCATTCTGCAAACATTTGGGCTGACATTTTCTGTGCTGGTTACGTGTCTTGGGTGAATGCCTTTAGAAACTTTTCAGCCAAAGCAGTTCAGCTATTTCCAATAGTGTACTTTTCCCCCACCCTCATTCTTTTCCCAGTGTGAAAAAATGCCTGACTTCAAAAACTCTAACATTAATACTGTACTTTTGGCTAGGGACTTGAAATTTTGCAGGAAGGGTGGCCTTTGTGTCAGGGATGTGCCTTTCCACATCCCCGAGAAAATCCACCCAAGTTATAAACCTTTGAAAAACTGAAGTTCATATATAGAGATTTGCAGAATCATAGAAATGCCGGGCTGAAAGGAAGATGAAGAAATCTAGACCACTGGTTCTCAAACTGACAGTGGTTATGTGGAGTGATGAGCTAGGAGCCCTGCCCAGGCATGGGTTTTGAGTCTCCCCGCCTTCCTCAGCAGAGAATGAGAGGTGACACACATACTGCTGATCCTCCCCAATGTTCCTCTGTGCCTCAAAAGGGAGACTATGAGGAGGGGGAGCTGTGGAAGGGCTACCTGAATCCAGGTTACTTTACCCAGCTGGGCTGGGCTGCGAGGTGATCGTCAGAAGCTGCTGCTTTCTGTCTTCCCCCTGCATATTCCAGATGGGGAAAATGACCAGGAATCATGGAATTCTGCCATTCTTGCTCACTCTCTTCTGCTCACAGCTCCTTAGAGGTGCATGGAGGAGTGAGCAGCAATAGCAGCCCACTGTGAAAGACAACATTCAGTAAAAAGAACCCGTAACAATAGGCAATTGTAATCATTCAAGAAAAAGTGAGATAAAAAAAAAGAAAAAAAAAGTCCCATCTCTTCAAAATCCTGAGCTATTTGTGTAAGGCAGGTCTAGAAGCTGTGCCTAACAGCATTGGGGGGAGGGGGGGCAACTAATCTGCATGAGCACAAACAGCATATTAGCATACTTTCACTATGGGTGCAGGGCAATATGGGTAATGGTATTGGGGTTGATTTGATCACAAATCTTGTCAATATCTGTAATTCTACTGAAGAGAAACATGAAATATTCTCTCTTGTAATGTGCTACTCTCCTGCTTATTCAAACTGTTTAGATTAGTGAAGGGGTAAAAAAGTCACCATTAGCAAAAGGAACTTGAAAGATGGGCCATGCCCCCTGCGTTCAGCCTGGGAAAGATAAGAAATGGGTGGGAATTAGCTCTGTTAAGAGCTATGCCTGAAGCACTGTCTCACCCCCTGCCTTACTGTGAAAGGATAAATCAGTCACCAGGCTTCTTGTGGAATTTTTCCTTTGTTATTTTGATTGTAGAAATTATTTACAGCTGCTCTGAGTTTAAGAGCTGAAATGACTGAAAGAGAAGACCCTCTCTCTCTGAGCTGAAATCACTGAAGAGCAGCCAGCAGATGGCTGGACAGCAGGAGTGACCAGTGGACAGAGCTGGCAGACACTGGGCAGAGCCAGCAAACTGTGAGAGTGGCCAGCAGAGGGCTGGACTGTCTGAGTGACCCAGTGCTGATTTTTGTTATTGGGCCTTTTACATTCTGTTTTTATTACTATTAAAAGTTCTGTATGCTACACTCAGATTCATCCTTGCAAGCGGGGAAGCATTAGCCCTTTGGGGTGCCCAGGGAATAGTGCATGATTTCCCAGAAAACTGGGGCAGAGGGGGCTCAAGCCAGTTGGTGCTGTAACATTATTTGGAAACCCCTAGATATAGAATCTGGCCCTTGTTGTGCCATCTCACACTGGCAGAAGCATTAAAGCTGTATATAACATTTCCTAGACTGTTTTGTTGTCCCACTCCACATTCATTTGATTTTCAATTTCTTAAAATGGGTCTTTTGACCACAGCCTCTGCTGTTAATAAAAATAATAAATCTCCAGGTGGATACCAGGGGAGGCTCCTCCAGGCATTGCACTCAGAGGCTTCCTTTGTAAATTGGGCTACCTCTGCTATACCCAGCAGGCTCCAACCCATGGCGACAGCAGCAAAGCCTGACTTCCCCTATAATGATTGCTCAGGGCCAGGGCCATGCATCCAAATCAAAAGCAGGGAAAACACCAAATTTCAATGAAATTCTCTGAAGTACTCAAGTTTATAAGATTCTGGCCCCCTCAAAAATATTACATAGTAAGTACAAAAGAAGCTAAACAGTTGGTTACTTCCCAGTAACCATGTGTCTTCAAGATGGGCTGCTCACATACATTCAGTTACAGGTGTCTACATGCCGCAGTGCACGGTAGCTCAGAAAGTCTTTAGCCTTAGCCCCTCAGGTCATGACACACAGCCAACGCTCCCTCCACACCACGACCACGGCTACATAGGTCACCATGACCCTGACCCTTCCAGTCCCATATACGTTTGCCAACTCCGTAGCGGGGATGGTGGGAGGGGCCTGAGTGTATGTGAGCAGCCCATCTCGAAGGAGGACAGTTACTGATAAGTAACCAACTGTTCTCCTTCAAGCGCCGCTCACATCTTTCAGTTACAGATCACTGATAGCCGTAGCCGAGGATGCTGGAAGGAGTTACAGTCTACCCATACTGAGTACAGCTCTGCCCAAGCGGCATCTTCTATAGCCTGTTGGGCAATGGCACAGTGTGTCATGAAGGTATGTATCAACGACCACGTAGCGGCCCTGCAGATCTCTTGGATCGGGACCTTGGCAAGGAAGGCCATAAAAGATGCCCGGGCCCTGGTAGAGTGGGCTCTCTCAGCTTCTGGGAGAGGCGTTTGACCTGCCATAGCAGTCTTTGATGCAGTTTACAATCCATTTGGAAATGCACTGAGAGGACACTGGGGAACCTCTCACGTGTTTGGCAACCGCCACAAACAGCTGGGAGGTCTCTCAGAAGGGTTGAGTACACTCGATATAAGTTAAAAGCACTCTCCTCACATCAGGAATGGTGTTGGGGACTGTGGCGCCCCCCTGCAGCAGAGCGATGCCAGTGCATCCGAGTGATGTCATCAGGGGAGCGCACCGGCGCTGTCCCCTTTTGGCGCCTCTCAAATGCTCGCACCCCGCTGTAGCGCAGGGGCTGCTTACCACCTAGCGCCAGCCCTGCCTCACATTTAAGGTGTGCCACCATCTCCGGTTTTATGTGACCTGGGGGTCAGGATAGAAAACCAGCGGGCAAATTTCTTGGTCCACGTGGAAGGGGGTGGCCACCTTGGGTAGAAAGAAAGGGTGGTGACGGAGGACCACCTTGTCCGGGAGGAACGTCATATATGGGGGTTCAGAGGAAAGAGCTCGCAACTCTGAAACCCTTCTAGCTGAGGTGATTGCTACTAAGAAAGCCACCTTCCACGATAAAACTAGCAGGGTGGCTGAATCCAAGGGTTCATACGGCAGCTCTGTTAATGCCCGGAGTACAATATTCAGATCCCACTGAGGGGTGGGCTTATGAGGGTGGGCAAAAAGCTTTTCCACGCCTTTCAGGAACCTGCGAGATACGGGGTGTGAAAACACTGGGGCCCCGTCTACCCTTTCGTGAAGGGCCGAAACTGCCGCTAAGTGGACTCTGAGTGAGGAGAGGGACAGGCCTTTTTCTCTAAGGTCTAGAAGATAGTCCAGAATTGTATGGATTAGCGCTGCGACAGGATCTATGCCTTTGTCATGGGACCAAGTGGAGAAGCTTTCCATCTGGCCGTGTATGTGAACCTGGTGGAGGGTTTTCTGCTACCAACTAGGACCTTCTTAACCCTGTCCAAGCAACACTTCTCTTGCTCACTGAGCCAGGGAGCATCTAGGCTGCCAAGTGCAGAAGGCCTAGGTTCAGGTGCCAAAGGCACCCCGAGTCCTGGGTTAGGAGACCCCCCACTGAGGGGGGGCGGAGCAGGGTCTTTATGGACAAGTCCTGCAGGAGTGGGAACCACTGTTGTCTGGGCCAGTCCGGAGCTATCAGGATGACGTGTGCTCCGTCCGCAAGGACCTTCAGTAGCACGCTGTGGATCAAGGGAATTGGCAGGAAGGCATACATCTGGGCCCCCGACCAAATGAGGAGGAAGGCGTCGCTGAGCAAGCCCTCTTTCCGACCCTGGAGGGAACAGAATTGGAGGCATTTGCGGTTCTGTTTCATTGCAAAGAAGTCCAACGGGGAAGTCCCCATCTGTCTGTCAACACAGAAAACACCTTGTTGTGAAGGGACCACTCGTGATTCACTAGGGTTTTCCCGCTGAGTGAGTCCACTAAGCCGTTGTCCACTGCTGGTAGATGGGAGGCAACCGGCATAAAGTGCTGATCTATCGCCAGCTGCCAAAGTTTGCACGCCTCCTCACACAGGGCCGAGGAGCGTACCCTCCCCCCCTTGCCGGTTGGTACAGAACGTGGCCGTTGTATTGTCCGAGAGGATCTGGACCGTTCTACCGCGAATTTTGACGAGGAAGGTCATGCAGGCCAGTCTGATGGCCCATAGTTCCTTCAAAATTTATGTGGAGGTGTTTGTCCTAGGGGGTCCAGAGATGCTGCATGGAGAGGTCCCCGGACAGATGGGCTCCTCAACCTGAGTCCAAAGCATCCGTTATCAGGCTCACTGAGGATTTGGGCTCCCTGAACGGAATACCCCCCATCGCAAAGTGGGGGTCCCTCCAAATTTGGAGGGACTCCAGGGCATGCTGAGGAACCAAGAGTACCTTGTCTAGACTCTCTCTCCATGGCTGGAACATTGTAGAGAACCAGAGCTGGAAGGGGCTCATCCTCAAGCATGCTGTCCAGATTACTGAGGTGGCAGCTGCCATGTGGCCAGAAGCTGCATGCACCAGTGAGCTGTGGTTAGTCTCGGCGCTTGCAGTTCTGTAATGATGGTGCAAATGGACCAAAATCTTGATGGGGCAAGGAGGCCGTGCCTTGATGGACATTTAGTCACACCCTTATGAATTCTATGTCCTGAGTGGACCGGAGCTTTGACTTCTCTGTGTTTATCCAGAGACCAAGGAATCTGCAAAGCTTTACTACCAGTTTGATGTGGTGATGTACTTGGCAGATTGACTTCCCTGCTATGAGCCAATCGTCTAGGTAGGGATAGATTTTGATGCCCCTCCTGCATAGGAACGCTGCGACAGCTGCCACACATTTTGTAAATACCCTGGGAGCCAGTGATAGCCTGAAGGGAAGACCGATGAACTGGTAATGGCTCTGCACCACCACAAACCTGAGGAAGCATCTGTGGTGGGGTTGGATGGCTATGTGAAAGTAAGCGTCCTTTAGGTCGAGGGCTGCGAACCAGTCTCCCAGGGACAGGCAGGGAACAATCTGAGGCAGGGAAACCACTCACAACTTTATTCTCTTTATGTACTTGTTTCGTGCTCTGAAGTCTAGAATAGGCTGAGGATCCCCGTTGGGTTTGGGGACCAGGAAGTATCGAGAGTAAAACCCCTTGCCCCTCTCCTGCTTGGGGACCTTCTCTATGGCCCCAAGGGTGAGGAGTTTTTGGCATTCGGCCTCGAGCCGGCATAACTTTTCTTGGTTTCCCAGTGCTGCACAAGGGGGCAGTTTTCTGTCCTGAGAGGTTGAAAGGAACTGGATGCGGTATCCTCGCACCACTGTGTTGAGGACCCACTAGTCTGACGTAATGTGAGTCCACCAGCGGGCAAAGTGGCATAGGCGGTGGGGGAAGAATAGGGACCTTGGTGCGCTGCCCTCGCAGGGACTGTCAAAAATGCTGTTTACGGCCTGAGGAGCAGTCAGACCCCTGCCCACACCTTCCAGACTGTGAAGCGTTGAGCTTTCCCCCCTTACCTGGACGAATCTTGTCCTTATCCAGGTCCCCAAGATGGAGCTGGGAGAACTGAAAAGATCTTGGGAACTGACTCTGCAGTTGAATCTGTTGCTTTAATTGCTGCAACTGCTGTTGGAGCTGTTGATGTAGTCTCATTGAGCACCTGTTGGATTGCGGTGTATATATCCCTAGGGACCGAAGCGTTGTTCTTGAGTCCTTCATACCATGGAGCTTTGTATCCATGGATAAAGCAAAGAGGTCAGGGCCTTCACAGGGGAGGTTTTAGAAAATTTGCTGCATCTGTGCAGTAGGCCTGAGCCTTGGAGCCAGGCCAATCAACGCATGACAACTACGGAGGCCATGGTGCGGGCCGCTGTATCCACTGTGTCCCAGGTTGCTGCTACAGCATCCCTGGATGCCCTCTCTCCTTCTTCTAGCATTGCTTCGAAGTCTCTCAGGCACTCCTCAGAGATGGCCATGCGGAAGTTTCACATGGCCTCCCACAGGTTAAAGACGTAACGCGTCATTAAGGCTGAATGGTTGGAGATACATAGCTGGAGGCCGTGGAGGAGTATACCTTCCTCCCCAGGAGGTCAAGCTTCTTCGCCTCTTTATTTTTGGGCATGGAGCTCAGCTGGCCCTCTCTCTCCCTTTGGTTTACGGCATCAACCACCAAGGACCCTGCGGTGGGGTGATGAAATAGAAAAGAAAACCCGTCAGGAGAGAGACAATATTTCTTATCCATGACCTTGGACACTGGCGGGATCGAGGATGGCATCTGCCAGTGTTCTTGGACAATGCAATATACTCCCAAGTACAAAGGGATTGCCATCCTTGCTGGAGGAGTTCTATGGCAAGCATCAAAGAAGGAGTCATCCTTCTCTTGGATTACTCCTAATTTAAATTTTAGGTTCCCCTCCATACAGCGGAGTAGGTCCTGCTCAACACGGGGATCTCCCTCGCGGTCAGCAAACGTGTCCATTAGACGCTCATCTGGTGATGAGAAGGACTAGGCCTGGGATCTACTGCATTGCATAGAATCAGGATTAGGTTAGTCGGAGAGGTCCGAGGACTCCAGTGGAGGCAACCGGGCATAGCAGGATGAGGCGTCATCTGTTGTTTTGCTCAGCCAATCGAGGGTCCACTCGTTATGGGACTATCTTGCTAGAGGCGTAGGCACAGTGGGAAGAACGAACACCTCCCCTTGTACCCGTGGTCTTGTTGACCTCACTGAGCTCGGGGATGGGGAGCTCTTGCTGAGTCTCTTCCTCGGCCACTCCTCCTGAGAAGGGGAGGGGCAGTCCTCAGAGGACTATCTAGAAGACACTCCACCTGATGTCCAGGAGTCCAGTACCAAGGGCTCTTCAGAGAAGCGACGGAGTGAGGTTCCCTGACCCTCTGTACCTGACTGTGGTACCAGTGGAGGGCTGGGCGGTGCCATGCTGGGTCCCAGAGTTGGGCTAGCTGCTGGTACCTGGTTACAGATCAGTGCCAGGTCAGAGGCTAGCATGGAGCTGGATGCTGATACCAGTGTTGGTGCTGGGCTAGATGGCTGTACTAGGCTTGTTGGTACTGGACCTGGCGCTACCGGATCTGGTGGTATTGGGCTTGATATCAGTACCACGAGAGGCAGTACCACGTCCTGCGGTACCGATAGGGATGGTGCCACTTTGGTGGTCTTCTTCTTCTACACCAGAGCTGGGTTATGGCGCCCTTGATGGGCCATCGGGGATACCTATGCTAGTACCTGTCTCGGTACAGCTAAGGGGCTACCCGGTGACCGACGAGCTCGGTGCTGGAGCGGTACCATAGCAGGTCAAGGTTTTGAGCCTGGTGCTGATGATCAGTGGCGGGGTTCCTGAGCCCGAGCCAATCAGGGGTCTGGCAGAGCGCTTGTGGCCTGGCCGGTTTCAGGGGTGGTTGCTCCACTCCCCGAAGTCAAAAGAAGGTGGCGCTCCCTTTCTAAGCAGGTTCTCCGCTTGAAGGACCAGCAAATGGAGCATTCGGACATGAGGTGGGACTCACCCAAGCGAGCGAGGCATTTCTCGTGCGGGTCATCCATTGGAACAGCCTTGCAACATTCCAAGCACAGCTCAAAACCAGGGATCTTGAATTTAGCGCGAAAGAGAGGCACTTGCGTTTCACAAGTTTACGCTGATCCGAACCAATGCTGATGACGGAAAAAGGAACTGGGAGGGTCAGGGTCACGGTCACGGTCACCTATATAGCCAAGGTCGCGGCACGGAGGGGGTGTTGGCCACGTGCCCTGACCTGACAGGCTAACACTTAAGATCTTCCGAGCTACTGTGTGCTGCGGCACGTAGACACCTGTAACTGAATGATGCAAGCAGCACTCAAAAGAGAAAAATTACTTATCAAAAGAAAGACATACAGCACAGACATCACACACAGGTGTAATGATTGCGTAAGGGAAGCACTGTATTTAGATATAGCAGCCCATGTGGACTACGTGGTAACCTGAGCTAAAAAAATCCGAAGTAAAAATTGTCACAAAGTCAAAGGAAAAGGTAAAAACAGGTAAAAAAGAAAAGAAAAAGGCAGCATTTCACGAAATTAAAAAATGGCAAAATAAATGGCTACAATGAGGAATTAAAAGCTGAGGCCACTGGAAAAGTTCCTTCAGTTGTGCTGTCTATTGCTTGCTCCTGCTTTTTTAGCATGTCAATGTGAAGGCGATGGGCAGAGAATAGTGAAATCTGCATTTCAGATGAACCACAGATCCTTGCTAGCCCTGATAGCTTGCCTTGATGAGCCAAGAGTGAAAAGTGCTTAAGGCTTCCAGCCCTACTAGCTCTGTTGATGGGAACAATTTCTATATTCTTCTACGTTTTCATTTCTGTCTACCAAATTGACAACGGGGCCCCTTATTGCTTGGGACCCTAGGCGGCTGCCTGCTTTGCCTACCCCAAAAGCACCACTGGTTACCTCCCACGGTTATTATGAAGATTAACTGATTCACGTTCATAAAGCACTCTGATACTGAAGTGATAAGTGCCACAGAAAAGTCCTTGAGAAGTTAAATCCTGTGCTGAAGATAAAATTAAATCTTGCAGTTCAAAAAAAAAAAAAAAAAAAGAAGGAAAGCATCATGCACCAAGTACAGATGAGAAAACAAAACAAATGAAATAGCTCCTTAGTCAGTGAGCACCATCCATTGTAAGCTATGAGACTGGGATCTGCAATTACAGACTGTATCATAATGCATATGTGAGGTGGAGGAGAAGCCAGTGTGCAAAATTAAGGTTGAAAGGCACCCCTCACTCTGCACTTTACAGTGCTTGACTAATATAAATGTTTTTAATGTAGTTTGTGCAATTTGAAGTACAGTCATTTAAATTAAAAGATAACTCACCCATTGGTCATCACATCTACTCTCAGGAATAACTGGTTACCAACACATAATCCAGCAACACACATGACCACACAATTTTCAAGATTTTTTTCAAGTCATTATAGTGTCTATAGTTCTCAGTTTAGATGCAATACACACACATACTATGCACAAACTACATTAAAAGAGCACATATATATGGATCTTTCCTTCCTTTATAATGACAGACAATGTCTTCAGGAAAGATGGCTCTGAGCCACACAGAACAAGTTCACAGTTGAGAAATTACTCTATTGTTCCAATCCATCCTGCTGAAATTAGTGGGCTCTCTCTCACCTCCAGAAGAAACTGATTCCACTTCAGCTTAAACATAAAATGAAACAGAAGTAACCCTCAATGGATACAGGAAAGATTTTTTCATTAAAAGAAATATACGCATTGAATGAAAAGAAAGGTCGAAGCAACATGACTAGGCTATAAAGTGTCCCTGAAAAGGTCCAAAAATAAAAATGAATTGTCAACTTAAACAGCATTGGCTACCATGTTTAAAGAAACCAAAAGATATATACCAATATAGAGCACAAAGAATAAGAGGAATCTGGAGGATTGTGGGCAGTAGACAGACTGCTGTACAATAAGAAAAGAAAACAAAACTAATGAGGACACAAACAACAATACTTATACCTCCTTTTTTTTTTTTTTTAATTAAATGAAAGTCTCAAAGTTTACTCTTAGAAACTGAGAAACAATGAAGGGAAGTAAATTCTCATTCCACAAAACCCACTCAAATTCCTGTTCCCAGAAACCTTCATCCTTTGCTTGTGTTCCTGATGTGATCCGCCATATGCTATTGATTTCTTGTTTGCAAGCAGTCAGGAAAAAGCAGATCATCCATGGAGCTAAGAAAGGAAAAAGCTGCATGGAATTCCAGAGCAAGTATGGGGTCAATGGCAAGGAGGCAAGTCAGTTTATGAACAGATTGCAGGAAGATTATCAGATCTTCATAGAATCATAGGGTTGGAATGGACTTCATGAGGTGATCTAGTCCAACCCCCTGCCAAAAAAGCAGGACCACTCCCACTAAATTACCCCAGCCAGGGTTTTGTCCAGCTGGGCCTTAAACACCTCATGATTCCAAGTTGCCTAGTGCTGCTCACCAGGTTGTCTTCCGAGCATGATACTCACACATTATTTTTTGTTCCTTTACTATATCCCTTCCCCCACCCACTCCACTGGCATCACATTTGTTCTAGATTTTCCTTCTTTGAAATGGACAACCACTAACCCTGGAATTATTTATAATCTGGTCTAATCTTAAAAACTGTTGGCCATCCTCCACTGTGTCATACATCAACAGGAGTCAACAGTACTCAGCACTTACAAGACGACACTTAGAACCTTGCAGGATAGTCCCAATATTTAAACAGCTTTTTATCAATTTTCAACCATCACCCATATATCTTTTTTTTTTTTTTTTTAAACGTATGCTTCCTCTGCTTTTTTATTTTACCTAAAAACAGGAAGGGATTTAGTTTAGAGAAATACAAAGTCTACCCTCAAAAACCACACTCCAGATGTTCAAAATGTGCAATAAGGAGCATTTGAAGAACTGAAATCAGTCTTTGTGCTACGATTTGGATCTGGTAGATTCCAGAAAGCACCTACCTTCATAGCTACAAGTTTTATATTTACAATGGTAAACCTACAACAAATTAGGTAGTCGGAAAGTGACAAAACTTATGTATTCTTCCTCTGCAATTATCTGAAACAAATAGACGGTTACGTACCTTTCTGTAACTGTCATTCTTCGAGAGGTATTGCTTGTGTCCACTCCAATTGGGTGTGCACACGCGTGTGTGCTGCCACCAGAAGAACTTTTCCACTAGTTGTCCCAGAGGCAGACAGAGCCCCTTGGAGTCATACATCTATAGTGCAGTATATATATAGGCTCGCCAGCCTCCCCTCGCCAGTTCCTTCTTACCGGTTCCAACAGAGGGGAGGACGGAGGGTTTGGAGTGGACACGAGCAACACTTCTCGAAGAACAACAGTTACAGAAAGGTAGGTAACCGTCTTTCTCCTTCAAGTGATTGCTTGCATTCACTCCAATTGTGTGATTCCCCAGCACCTACCGGAAGAGGGGTTGGACACTCTAAGTAATGTTCTTCAACACTGCCCTGCCGACCACCACGTCATCCACTGCGTGTTGAGCAATAGCATAGCATGATGTGAACGTGTGCATGGAGGACCTCGTTGCCGCTTTGCAGATGTCCTGAATTGGGACTCCAACCCTGAAAGCTGTGAAAGTGGCCTGAGCTCGCATTGAGTGTGCTCTAATTTCTGGCGAGAGCTTCCCTGCAAGGGAGTAGCAAGCTTTGATACACGAGGTGATCCAGGATGCAATGGTTTGAGAAGAGAAGGGTGGCCCCTTATCCTATTTGCCACTGCCATGAAAAGCTGGTGAGATTTCCTGAAGGGCTTAGTCCTTTCGAGGTAAAAAGCCAGTGCTCTCCTAACATCAAGTGAGTATAGGGTATGCTCCCAGACAGAGCTGTGAGGCTTTGGGTAAAACACTGGCAGGCAGATGTCCTGGTTGTTATGGAAGTGTGAGACCACCCCAGGTAGAAATGATGGGTGTGAGCGGAGCTGCACCTTATCTTTAAAAAAGACCGTATAAGGTGGCTCAGAGGTGAGGACCCTCAGGTTCAGACACCCTCCTGGCCGAAGTGACAGCCACTAAAAATGCCACCTTCCATGACAGGTAAAGGTCCGAGCATGTTGCTAAGGGCTCAAAGGGGTTCTTGGTCAGAGCAGAGAGAACCAAGTTGCGGTCCCATGGGGGAATTGGGCTTTGTGATCTGAGGGAACTTCCGTACTAGGCCCTTGAGAAAATGGTTCACCAAGGGACAGGAGAAAAGGGAGCGGTCATTTATCAGTGCATGGAAATTGGAGATTGCTGCCAGGTGAACCTTCACTGAAGATACCGATAGGCTATTGGACACCAGATGGAGAAGGTAATCCAAAATGACTGGAACACTTGACTCGGTCAAGGAGTGAGAATTGGCTGAACACCAGTAAACAAATCTGCGCCATTTTGCCTGGTAAGTAAATCTAGTAGATGGCTTCCTACTTTCAAGGAGGACTTCTGTGACTCATTGTGAACAGCAGAGCTCCTGTTTGTTCAGCCAAGCAGCTTCCACACTGTGAGGTGGGACTGTAGCTTCTGGTGCTGTAAGCTTCGTCGATCCTGGGTAAGTAGATCTGGTACCACTGGGAGAGTAATGGGTGGCACAGCGAGGAGGTCCAGTAAGGTGGAGAACCAGTGCTAGAGGGGTCATGCCAGAGCTATCAAAATCATCAATGCTTTGTCTACTTTGACCTTTGCTAGGACTCTTGGTATTATTGGGATCAGGGGAAACGTGTAGAGAAGGCGATTGCTCCACAACACCTGAAAAACATCTGTGATGGACCCGTCTCCTAGGCCCTGGAAGGAGCAAAATCTTTTGCACTTTGCGTTGGACTTGGATGTGAAGAGGTCGAGATGGGGAACACCCCACTTCTGGAAGCTGGTAAGTAAAACGTCTCATTTGAGGGACCACTTGTGAGGAAGTAACGTGTGACTGAGAGAGTCCACTGTGGTATTCAGGGCCCCCGGGAGATAGGCTACTTCCAGGTGAATATCTTGTAAATATCTAGAGGAATGCAAAAATACCAGAGGTCCATTGCTTCCCTGCAAAGAGAGGAGGAACAAGCCCCCCTTGCCTGTTTATGTAAAACACCACCACTACATTGTCCATCTTCACCAGAAGATGGTGACCCAACAGGTGGTCCTGGAAGGCCTGGCAAGCCAGTCTGACTGCCAGGAGCTCTCTAACATTTATGTGAGTGAGTAGGTCTCCCTGCAACCAACTCCCTTGAGTTCTCAACTGGCCTAAGTGGGCCCCCCAACCCAGATCTGACGCATTAGTAACTAGCGTCCTTGATGGGCAGGGCCTCAAAGGGCAGTCCTGCACATATCTCTCGGTTTGTCCGCCATTAGAGGGAGTCCATAACTAGCGCTGGTACTGCTACCAGAAGATCCGGGGGGTCCCTGGAGGGGTGGTATACAGAGGCTAATCAAAACTGGAGGGGCCTCAGGTGTAGCCTGGTGTGTGCGACCACCTGGGTGCAGGCCACAAAGTGGCCCAGGAGTCTCAGGCAGGAGCTGTGATCAGGGGGTGTTGACACCAGTCCTCTATGATCGATTGGATTGTCTGAAAATGGGCTAGTGGGAGGGAGGCTGTGGCCGATGTTGAGTCCAGTTCTGCGCTGATAAACTCTATTCTGTGAGTCAGCACTAAGGTGGGCTCTTTTAGGTTTATTAGCAGGCTGAGCTCGTCGAACGTCCATCGTATGATCTGAATGTGAGACTAACTGGTCCTTTGACCTCCCTCTCACCAGCCAATCGTCAAGATATGGAAAGACCTGGATTCCTTGGCAACGAAGGCAGGCAGCGACAACGGCCACGCATTTCATGAATACGCGAGGAGCCATGGCCAACCTGAACGGAAGGACCATAAATTGAAAATAAGCGTTTGCAACAACAAATCTCAGAAAATGCCTGTGCCTCAGGATGATAGAGATATGAAAATATGCGTCCCTGAGGTCGAGGGCAGTGTACCAATCTCCAGGGTGGGAACTGCTAGGCTCAGGGAGACCATGCGGAATTTTATCCTTCGGATGAACCTGTTTAGGCCTCTCAGATATAAAACAGGCCTGAGGCCCCCTTTTGCTTTTGGGATTAGGAAGTATCTTGAATAAAACCCTTTCCCCCTTACCGCTACTGGAACCTCCTCCACTGCCCCCACAGCGAGGAGTTGGCGAACCTCCTCAAGCAGGAGTTGCTTGTGAGAGGAGTCCCTGAAGAGGGATGGCGAGTGGGGAGGGGGTGCGGAGGAGGGGTAGAGTAGAAATGAATAGAATAGCCCTGTAGCACCGTGCAGAGGACCCAACTGTCTGATGTAATCTTGGTCCACACACGGTGGAAACGAGCTAAGCGGTGATTCAAAAGAGGGGAGGTTGGTACAGTGCCCTCCGGCACATCCTCAAATGGAATGCTTGGATCCCTGCGGATGTTTGGAGGGAGCATCCTGCCTGCTGGAGGATGGGAAGTGCTTGCACCTAAATGTATTGCCTGGGGTACCGTTCCTCTCATGCCTACGAGTGGCATCCTGTCTCTGGTGGGGTTGGAAGTTCTTAGGGGAGGATTGAGGTCTAAAATACTTCCTCTGTGCGGAAGGAATGTGCATCCCTAAGGATTTCAGGGTAGTTTTAGAATCCTTAAGGCTGTGCAGCTTCGAATCAGTCTAGTCAGAAAATAAAGAATGTCCTTTGAACGGCAAGTCTTGCACTGTATGTTGTGCTTCAACTGGCAAACCGGACACCTGTAACCAGGAGTTGTGTCTCATAGATATGCCCAAAGCCATGACCCTTGTTGCTGCATCCACAGCTTCTAGGGCACTGAGAGCGGCTTTAGCTACTGCTTTGCCCTCTTCTACTATAGCCAAGAACTCTTTCTCTGAGTCCTGGTCAAATGAGTTGGAGAATTTGTGCACTGCACCCCACGTATTGAAGGTGTATCGAATTAAGACTGCCTGATGATTTGCCACCCTTAGTTGTAAGCCCCTCCCTGTGGAGTACACCTTCCTTCCATACAAATTGAGCTTTTTGGCATCCTTGGATTTAGCGGCCAGTGCCAGAGCCCTGTGCCTCTCCTCCTCGTTTGCCACTGTAACCACTGAGTTCAAGGGCAGATGGGTGTACAGGTACTCATACCCCTTAGATGGGACGAAGTACTTCCTCTCCAGCTTTTTAGCAGTGGGTGACACAGAGGATGGGGTCTGCCAGATGGCTTTCACGGTTTTGTCAATTGTCTTTATCAATGGCAGAGCCAAATTAGTAGGGCCCAAAGGGGACAAGATATGTGTCATTGGGTCAAAGGATTCTTCGCTGACCTCCTGTGTTTCCATTCTCAAGTTCCTGGCCACCCTCTTTCTGAGGTCCTGGTAAGCCTTGCCCTCCTCTGAAGGGGAGACTGAAGCCATGCCAGCTACTGCTTCACCAGGGGCTGATGGTGATGGATCCCCTTGTTGATCACCGTAACTTTGATCCACCTCTGTGGCCCCTAGATTAGGTGGATTAGCCGCAAGGTTCATATTCGGCAACTGTGTGGCCAAGTTGGTGCCAGCAACCCTCAGTGCCGGCATCTAGGACAGGGCTCTACCATGGTCAGCCACAGTACCAGGATGGGACACTGTCTCAGAACAGAAATGAAATGTTCTGCTTCCCAAAACCACGGAGGCTGATCTAGCCAACATCGCGCCCTGGCCTTGATGGTACACCCACAGTGTCCAGAAAGCCCAGCTGAGGGGGTTCTGCCACGGAGCCATCCACAGTAACAGGAAGGGCTGAGCAGGTTGGGTGTCTCGGTGTCTGGAGACTGATCTTGACTGGCTCCTTCTAGACACTGAAGAGCCTGCGTCCGAACCCAATGGGGATCCACTTCTTGGGGACCATGGTGGTGCTGTGCTCAGCAACACTGGGGATGGTCTCCGGGGCGAGGAGCAACACGGCAGTGGGGTACGCTTGCCTCTGGAATGCGTCGGTCTTTGAGCCGGTGCTGGAGACGCAGACAGCACTGAGTGATGGGAGCGCGATGCCATACTCTCTATTAAAGCCCTGGCAGCTTCAGAAGTTTCCGGGGTTGAGGGAGACCCGATGATCTCTACCTCTTCGGCTGAGCCAGCTGCTGGGGAAGGCTCAAGTGCCATGTCTGTACCACCCATGGGTGGAGAATGAGATGTCGGTTTCTGAATAGGAGGCTGGTGGCCCAACACGGGTCTCACCATACCAACACCTCCACGGCCATGCCTGTTGGGGGAGCAGCACCTGTCCTTTCTGGGCTTCTTTCTTGGCACCAGGGAAAAAGAATGGTGTTGGTGAGCTCTCCCAGCTGAAGAGTCTCTGTGCCTAGAGTCCTTCGGTGCCAGGTCCTTTGCCAGTGCCAGGGTACTCTTCACGCTGCTGGCCGTGGACGACTCTGGGGACGGTCTCAGCGTGTCCTCCATGAGGAGAAATTTTAAGCAGCGTGATCTGTCCTTAAGAGTCCTTGGCTGGAAGCCCTTGCAGATCCTACACTTTTCACGAAGGTGAGCCTTGCCCAGACACTTTAAGCACGTGAAGTGTGGATTGCTCTTGGGCACTGGCTTGCTACAGTTGCTGCATTGCTTAAAGCCTGGGAGACCAGGCATATCCCAGTCCGGGGGAAAAAAAAACCAGGAAGAAAACTCAGCCTTATAGAATACTAAGCTACTACCACTACTAACAACTAACAAACAAACAGTAAGAAACTAGGGAAAGTCTCTAAGAGAGACATGCTAGTTCCAGCCGTCAGTCACAGCGGTAAGAAGGAACTGGCAGGGGGAGGCCGGCAAGCCTACATATGCTGCACTATAGATGCATGACTCCAGGAGAATGAGCATGGATCACTATAGGGCCCTCTACAACACCCAATGACTGTAAAGTCTTTCCACTGAGCAGGATAATCCACAGAAGATGGGCCTCCATGAGGATATGCAAGTACATTTCTTTTCTGATCTAGCGCTCTCCATCTAGTTACTTCAGGAAATAGGGAGCTAACTGGGTAGAACTTGTACGTTTTGTGTATTTGTTTTTAAGAAACTAACTTCAGTTGAACTAAACAAATGTAAAATAAAACTAAGTCGGGCTTAGATACCATTGTGCTTCTTCCCATGGTGTCCCTCATGTTTGAGATGTTGCCTATAAATGTCCAAAAAACTAACTCATCTTCATCACCTTCCTCCCTAAAACTCTCCTTTACTGTGACTCTTATACAAACACCCAACAACAGCCAGGTTGCCAGTGTACGAAGACCAGTCTATCACGCTAAGTAATGGGGTCTTAATACCTTCCTATACTATACCTCCAGCACCCCCAACCCCCACCTATAACCATCTGTTGTCTTATACTTGGATTGTAAACTCTTTGATTCAGGGACTGTTCCTCCCTCCCCCACCCAAGCACAAGGGGGGGTCTGGTCCACAACTGAGGCTCCTAGGTGCTATGATACTACTACTACTACTACGTGGACATACAGCACTCCCTTGAAGGGCTCTCAGTGCACAGACAAAAATGGATTTTACTGCATCTCAATTGGTATCAGTCACTTCTCTTCTAAAATTTTAACTCTAAAACAAATGCTGCTAATACTCATTTTGACATTATATACAGCATTCTTCAATTAATGTTTAAATCAGGGATAATTTAATACACTTCTAATGTAAACCAAGTTCTTTTTATCATAATATTTGCACTTCCACTATTCAATACTGTGTTTGTCTAAGGAACTATTTGTCAAGCCACACAACACTGGTGTCAGCTTTTATTCTTGCCAGTTTTAGAAAAAAACTGAAGTACAGAGATATTAAAGCATCTTGCATTGTGCACTCAAACTGAAACACCAAGTATTAGAGGGACAATTTCAAGAATATTGAGCCAAAATGTTTGCACAAAGTACTGGATGCCTATGCAAGATTTTTTAAAATTTGGGCCCAGATGATTTACTTATCAAAGATCATCCAGCAAGTCAGCAGCACCATGAAAGTGGTCTCCTGACTACTAGTCAGGGATCCTAAACACTCACTTTTAATTAAGCAGACTCATGTCATTATGCAAGTAGGAAAGAGAATGGAAATTATTTATGCTAAAAATCATATTGTTCACATACATCGCATTCAACTTTGTATTTATGATGAACATTTACTATTAGCTTTACACAAGACTTGAGAGACTTAAGGGCAAGGTGCATTATAAACAAAAAATTCTGTCATACTATCAAATCAGCTCAGTTCCACTGACTTCAACTAAACTTGATTTGTTATATAATCACATCACATCAGGTAACAAAACCAGCATGATTTTTTCAGGATTAGGAAGCCAGAAAAGTTACATGGCACCATGATTTACACTTGAAGTACAATTAAAATATGAGTGATTATGTGAAAATTGTAATCTGCTTCACGAGTATATTCAGAATCATAGCTGTTTATATGTTACGAAAAGCAATAAAAACTTGCTTCTGTTTTTGTTAGTTCATCCTCAAACAATGTTGCCTCTAAGGTGATGATGCAGCTGAGCAAGTTCCCTGAGCCATACCGGGCCCCTTCCACACTGCTTGCTGGCTCCCCAAGCACACCCATGTCTTGCTCAGCTTCATCATCAGCTTAGAGGGAACATTGGACCTGACCCTATGACAAACTTCCCTGCATTTATTTTCCTCCCATCCTGTAGGTTCCCCTATCTTCAAAACATCTGACAAAGCAGGATTTTCTCCCACAAAAGCTCATGCAATAAATCAATTTGTTAGTCTTTAAAAGTGCCACAGGACTCTGTTTTGCTGCACTAGACTAACATAGCTCCCCCTATGGAACTTCACAATATTCAATGTACTCATGATCTATCGTCATCTTCCAGGGGAAAAATCACAGGACTTAAACTTGTAAAAAAAACACACACACACACACACACACTTCATGATAAGCCAAAGAAATGACTCTAATACCTTTCCAAGCAAAGAGAACAGTTTTACAGATGCAGCTCTACCATCTTTCAATATAACTAGTGCACATTTATACACAAAATAGATTATTGTATAATCTCTCTTCTCGGACCAGGCCTCATCTCAAAGGAGACGGTTTGAGCTTGAGTGCTTCAGGACCATACCAGAATTTGGTCCAATGGCCTTACAAATATGTAGACAGAGGAAAAAAGATGTGGTCTGTTATTCATAGCTCTTGTTAAATAGATCTGTTCAGCTCTTCAGCTGTCTACTATTCTGCCAAGACCAGGCTTAGGTGATTCATATCTTTTATTGAGAGGAAAGACTGACATATGCTAAGCACATTGCCCCCATCCCTAATGAAATGATAAAGCTGGTTCTGCAGAGACAGTTCACAAAGAAGAAAATTCTTTCCTACCTTGAGCCCCAAAATGGAAACCAACTGATCCTCCCATTGTAAATAGAGAAGCTTCTTTAGGGACATGCAATGTACAGCTGAAGTAAACCACAGAAGAGTGGCTGAGGCTTCGCTAAGTTTAATTAAAGTACTTCCCCTACTAAGGTTGGGAACCCAAACATTGTAAACACACCACAGATTTTATTTCTGCCTCTGATTTTAGTTTATTTCTTAGTGACAAGAAAATGTTGCTTAAAGAAGTGTTTTGAGGTTTTTTCGTTTTTGTTTTTAAGTTGGTTGGTAGAGCTGCATATAGAACTGTTCTCTTTGCTTGGAAAGGTATACGAGTCATTTGTTTGGCTTATCATGAAATGCCTATTTTTTTGTACAAGTTAAAATTCTGCTGTTTTCCCTGGATGATGATGGATCATGAGTACATGGAATATTATGAAATTCCAAAGAGGCAGCCATGTTAATCTAGTTCAGCAAAACAAACAAGGAGTCCTGTGGCACTTAATTTTTTATTTCACTTCTTAGTCCCTGGTTTAAGCCATTATCAGCTTGGGAGCTACCAAACAACATCGAGCAAATCCTTGCAATGATCATACTTGAAGGTCCAAGAATCATTCAGAACATAATGCTGATAGCAGAGGGACTCTTCCTCTAGAGGGGGGAAAACAAACAAACATGGAGTCTTGTGGGACTTAAATCCCTGAGCTGCAATCCAGAAGCCTTAGGGTTTATTTTTGAGTCTCACTGTGTTGCTGGGTAAGCTCTGGCAGTGCTTCACCCTTCGCTCATGGCCTGGGGCTGCTCCAGCTCCCGTAACAGTATGGGGATGGGGGAGAGGGAGACAGGATCAGGCCCTGGATGTCACCATGTCTGGAATACTTTCAGAGTACTTAAAACAAACAAACAAGGAGCCCTGTGGCACCTAAAAACTAAAGAATATATTTATTGCATGAGCTTCTGTGAGAGAAAATCCCACTTCATCAGATAGTTTGAAGTAGTGGGATTTTTCTCCCACAGAAACTCATGCAATAAATATATTCTTTAGTCTTTAAGTGCCACAGGGCTCCTTCTTTGTTTGTTTTAAGTGCTCTGAAAGTATTCTATGAATAGTGACACCCAGGGCCTGATCCTGTCTCCCTGCTCCCTCACCCCATGCTGCAATGGGAGCTGGAGCAGCCCCAGGCCATAAGAGAAGGGTGAGGCATTGCCAGAGCTCACCGAGCAAGACAGTGAGACTCATAAAAACCCTCTATGGCTCCTGGTTTGCAGCTCACTCAGCTATTTCCTTAACACCCCCAGACACCCCACCCTGAGTTTCCCGATCCCCCCCCCCCACGCAGTTGTCCACTGATAACAATGTTATGTCAGTTTTACGAGTACCTCCCTACACCACCACCTCCTATCCCCACTCCCCTCAACTTCGAGTCCTGGGGAAACTGCTTACTCCTCCCGAGCACTTTCCCCAGCGGGCCAGGGGGCTTCCCCACGTCCCACAGCTAGGCGCATTCCCCGTGCGCCCACTGGCCGCCGGCCAACTTCCCAAAGTCCCCCGGGCACCCCTTGCCCCAGCTCCCCGTCCCCGACCCCCTCAGGCCACTCACCTGGCTGCCAGAGCTGCCCCTCACTGCCGCCATTCTTCCAGCCAGCAGGAAGCTGCACCAGGAAGTTCAAAATCTCCCGCCCTGCGTATGCTCAGGGCAGATTTTAAACTCCCCAGAACAGCTCCCTGCCAGCCAGAAGTGTTAGGGCCAGCAAGGAGCTGAAGCTACAGGCCCTGCGCCGCCAGCAGTGAGGCGTGCGCTGGGGCATGAGGGCTGCTGTGCGTGCATGTGGCTTAGAGGGAACATTGCAAATCATACAAAAGTACAACAGATTCGTTGAGCTCCATTTGCAACATTACAGGTAACATACATAACAGAAAACATGGTTTTAAGATTGATTTTGTGAGAGGAGACAATTAAGAGACTTCATTTCCATTTTGTCAACTTTAACTGTAAACTCCCTGGAACAGGGACTGTCTTTTGTAGACAACTCAGTACAGAGGGGTTGAAGCCTTTAAGTGATACAGTATTACCATAGATGATATGTTCATTCAGAGAAACTTGAGAGATCCCCATGCTACAATCTTTAGTCACTCATCAGAGCATATTCACCATCACAGAAAGAACAGATACAAATCACATAATGATCATGTTTGACAGTATCTTTCAGCTGCTTTACTTCTTTTGGACCCCAAATTGTTTTTAATACAAATCTGGTGTTAGCTCCTTTTATTACCTCGATTGGCAACCATGAATCATTACGTGCAATAACTGAAAGCCATGCATACTAAAGAAAGAAATTCCACTTTTATTTCAACCTTCTTCTTCACTTTCCTAATTGTGTACTTCATTGAGTAGTCTCACAGTTTAAAATTCAAATGTCTGTAGAGTATTTAAAGCTGTGTGGGATACAAATTCAGCCCCAGGATCCTTGCTTACACATATATCCACAAAGACAGACAATGACCACAAAATTTCTGCTGCCTGTATGTTAGGCAGATATGCCAAACTTTATAAATTAAGCATGCGGATCTTTGTATTTAGTACCAAGGGCATAACAAAGCCAACCAGAATTTTTAAAAGTGTTCTTAATCATCATCTAATACACTAAAACAAAGAAGAATGTGGATATGCAGGAGGACAACTGACAGGAACCCAAATATGAGCTATTTAAGGCTGTGCATGAAGGCTGGTTGGAGGGGAGTGCATATGCATAGAGCATAAAATGGAGGGAGAGATTTTTTTAAATCTAATTTACATTAAAAGGTTCACCCATAGACAGTCACAGAAACACAAAGTGAACCTCATTTCAATTTACACCAACAACTCAAGGCCTTGACTTCCATCTTCCCAGTCAAAAGAAAAATCTTTGCATAGTGGATATTCCCCCTGCCCCCATCAAGTTTAGTTAGTTTCCTTCAGCCTGGTTTCTGAATGAACTTGGACAACAGACACGTTGTTTAAGCATAGTATGAGTCTATTAAAAAAAGCTTTTTCACTAGTATTATACAAGGAGAATCTGGATCATAGCAGCTGCTCTCTTGAAAGCAACCAAAATTCCAATCAACGCTGAACACGAGCTGCAAGTTTGGAATCCCAGTTCTTAAATGGTATGCAGTGTTCACCCCTAACCAGGTTGGCAACATTTTGAAAACTGACTGTCCGTCTGACAGGACTGAGTGTTTTGTTTTTTTGGTTTGTTTTTTTTTTTTTAGCCCCCAGTCCTGGAGTCATACAATTGGTGAGAATTTCAGCTTTTTAAAAAATATATAAGTTTTAGTCCTCAGTTGTGGAAAACATGACCCATAAAAATTCAGGGACCTTAAAGCAAGTAAAGACCGCACCCCCACCCTCCCCCTTATTTTAACATAGTCAAACTCTGGGAGCTCGTAACACTGTTTTTATTTCTAAAAATTCATAGAATCATAGGGTTGGAAGGGACCTCATGAGGTCATCTAGTCCAACCCCCTGCTAGAGGCAGGACCACTCCCACTTAAAGCATCCCAGTCAGGGTTTTGTCCAGCTGGGCCTTAGACACCTCCAAAGATGGAGATTCCACCACCTCCCGCGGCAGCTCATTCCAATGCTTCACCGCTCGCCTAGTAAAAAAGTTTTTCCTAATATCCAGCCTTGACCTCCTCAACTGTAACTTGAGACCATTGCTCCCCATTCTGTCCTCCGTTACTACCGAGAATGGTCGAGCTCCATCCTCCTCGGAGCATCCCTTCAAGTAGTTGAAGGTTGCTATCAGATCCCCCCTCAATCAACTCTTCTGCAGACTAAACAAGCCTAATGCTCTCAGTCTTTCCTCAT
Organism: Podocnemis expansa; assembly: GCA_007922195.1. Classification (NCBI taxonomy): domain Eukaryota; kingdom Metazoa; phylum Chordata; order Testudines; family Podocnemididae; genus Podocnemis; species Podocnemis expansa. Next base: position 12,945,645 of record ML681981.1, on the reverse strand, counting down.
AGGAATTGTGCTCCAGCCCTTTAATCATTTTGGTTGCCCTCTGCTGAACTCTCTCCAGCATGTCCCTGTCCTTTTTGTAGTGGGGAGCCCAAAACTGAACACAGTATTCTAGATGTGGCCTCACCAGTACAGAATAGAGAAGAACAATCACATCCCTTGATGGGCTGGTAACACTTCTTTTGATGCAGCCCAGTATGCCATTGGCTTTTTTGGCAGCAAGAGCACACTGCTGACTCATATCTAGCTTCCCATCCACCATGACCCCCAGGTCCTTTTCTACACTGCTGCTACTTAGCTGAATGTTCCTCAGCCTGTAGCAGTGCATGGGGTCTTGACATGCTAGAACAAAAGTTGGTTGGGGGGGGGGGGGCGCGACAGTAATCAGAACAAGTCGATTGAAATTGCAGGTGTGATTTACTTCATTATGGAGGAACAGGAAGAGCCCACAAGTAACTTTTGGACCTCTGGACCTTCTCATCAAAACTGTTGAATGTCCTGACCCCCTGCTTTTTGTTGATTGCTCAAATCCTCCCAGTCACCTCCCCATATTTTCAGGCCACACCTTCCCCTTTTTGCCCTCTCCTCTCCTGTTTTGTCCCCCTCTCCCACCACTTCCCTTCATTTCTATTTACCTGATTTCCTCCTAAGTAAACCCATAATACCCCTCCTCCAAAAATGCAGACATAAAACTTGACATGCGCTATCATGTTGTTCACTATATTTGTGTTGTACACCTTCCTCCAACCCTTTGGGTGTCTTGTCGGTTTATTTTAGGTAATCTTGTTTCATTGCTTTCCTGTACCCCCCATCTGCCTTATACTTAGATGATAAACTCTTTGGAGCAAGAAATGTCTTTTTTCCTTAGGTTTGTACAGCATCTAGCAAACAAGACTTGAAGGCACTATGATAAATAATTTTTAAAATAGGCAAAAATATTTTTCACAAATCATTTTCAAAGTTTAGTCTTTCCCCAAAAAAGTATGAAAGACTATTTGCATCCCATACTGCTACTGACATCTAAACAGCTCCTGGTTCCACACTCAAGATGATCAGCAATAGCCTACTGAAGTAGAGCAAATAAATTTCATCTCTTCACTAACCCAACATTTTCTTTAACCTCCTTGGACTATGATAGCTCCTGAAAAAAAGGAAGAAGGAAGCCCTAAAGACAAAAACAGCCACTTGAGTCTCAAAACACCCTCCAGTTTTGCTAGGAAAAGGAGCCACAGAGTTAAAAAAAAAAAAAATTTAAATGTACACAGTTTAATATTAAACAGATATACATTTAAAAATTAAATCCAATAGACAATGGGCCATTGCTGGGGGAGGAGGTGGGGGGGCAAAAAGAAAAGCTTTGCCATGTCAGTGCAAATAATTTCAGGACCCATAAACTTCTTTTTGCTCAGGTCCTGCACTAGTGCTCAAAAAGAAGAATGTTCTCTCTGAAATAAACTTACAAAAAACCAACCACAATCACAAATGAGCTACAGCAAGTTTAATCTAAGTAACCAACAATTTTACATTCATTAACAAAATCTGAGCTACCCAGCCCCTACATGGCAAAACTGACAAATAAAATTGGATTTTTAGATGTTAATAGTTTGTCATGAAATCTGTATAAACTCAGGAGATTTAAGTAAAAAGCCTGCTGTGGGCTGAAATGATTAAATAATACATCTTTGGGGATTCATTCATGTTCCCCAAATGTTCTGAAACTCCAGATCTCCAGTTCTATCAAATTCCGATAGTAAAGCACCAAAGACGACATGGTTTAGACAAAAAGAGGCACTCATTCAACTTCTATCATCTGGGTGGGAGAAAGTGAAACCTGTCATGTTAGAGCACAAAAGTTATCCAACCTGTAATGGAATCCTCTCTGGAATCTGTTCTTATGTAGAACAAACAGCAGCTGTATGGCAAGCTGGGTTTTTGAACACACCCTTTCTCTGCTTCTGTGAAAAGAATATTACAGCGCAAAACACCACTACTCAATGTTATATAACTGAGATAATGCCAATATAATTTGCAGCAGGTATAGAATACATCTATTTAGAAAGTTTGACAGATATTCAGCCTCTATGTTTAATGCTATTTAAAAAGGCAAGTTTATACATTTAAAATGAGTATTTGAAATTGCACAATCCAGGCAGACCCTCTGCACGAGTGAGCTAATATAGTACACAGGAAAACAAACAAGGAGTTCTGTGGCACTTAAAGACTAAAAATGTATTTATCACATGAGCTTTCGTGGGAGAAAATCCCACTTCATAAGACATCTGACAAAGTGGGATCTTTCTTCCACAAAGGATCATGCAATAAATAAATGTGTTAACTTTTAAAAACGCCACAGGACTCCTTGCTTATTTTGCTGAAGTAGACTAACATAGGTACCCCTTTGAACTTGTCAATAGTACATAGGAATCCTAATATTTTAAAATGTACAATGGGCAAAATGCATCCATCTTTCTATTAGCTGTTTTATAATATAAATCGTAAATGAACTTCTGGCCCAAATGATGTAAGCAAAATGTGGGGAAGAAATTTTTTTAATGCAGCCAGCATGGCAATGAAATGTCCAAAGTTTGAAGTGGGGAGATGCAGCAGAGGCTGTTGGCCATAGGGTTAGATATGTAGGCATGGGGATGGATTGGCAGCTTGTTCTTACTCCTCAAACTCACAACTTCTTTCTCCTCCCCAAACACCTTGTAAATTTCATTGTATTTTAGGAAAGAGCTCACTTGAGGATTGTGCAAGACACAGGGACATGAAGCCTTACAACAGGGAAGGGAATATGTCAGCATGTGCCTGGTGGACTGGTAGTCTTTGAAAAACATATGTACTTAGCCAACCTTCTGTGGATTTCACCAGCTCAGCTGACGCACAGCTTCTTCAGGTGCTGGTCTGCATAGCTTCAAAAATTAGGACAAAAGACTTTTGTGAAACTAATAGGGACATTGAAACAGGCCATGAAAACAGACACCTCTGTTTTTCAAGGGCAGCCTCCCTATATGGCAGTGAAATTAATAATACCATCACACAACTGATTTTTTATTGTTACAGGCAAAATGAGCCACAAAATACAGCAACATCAGTTGCCTTCCCCCCCCTTAAAGACTCCAACCTCTGTGTACAGGAAGCAAGATCCAATATAATGGCCTGGACAAAAAAAAACTGGGAAAAGTCCAGAGCAAAGAACAGAATCAGACACTGAAATGCTATTGGTTGCATAGTGACCTTGTTTTTGGGCAATGTGTATTAGAAAATGCCTCCTACAGCCAGATCTGCACAGTCCAAATAGATGATTATGATAAAACACAAACTGGACAGAAGTTTTACCGCCTAGTGCACATAGAAATGTACACAGATTTCAGGAGTCTGCCAAATGTTCTGTCATACAAGAGACCTGTACACCAACACTATAAATAATGTTTATGAGTGTTATTTATATTCCTACATACTGGAAGTTCTATTTTTGTAAGCACATGCACACGTGGTATGCTGAAGTCTCACTTGCTGACACACAATTAATTGCCTTTTAAAAGAAGTGTAGTAAGAGAAGCAGATGTATATTGTAGGGCTATTACAAAAAGGAACCGTACACTCAGTTCTGAACTGTATAACTTAAATATTTTTCTGTGATGGGTCAGCATTTCAATCTTTGTGATCACTCTATTAATGATTTATTAATTGCTGTGCTCACACAGATACATACCAAATCAAGGCTTCAAAGAGAAGCTACTGAAATTGAACTCATTTGTAAAGTTGGTTGCATTGCTTCAGGACTTAATCAGAACACTGGATTTTTCTCTCATTACAACAGAGGATTTGATCTCAGCATTTGAATCTTTAGAACTATTTTGATTTACTGTTACAGTGTGACCCTGTTCCTAGGACTTGCATTTCCCTGCATTTATTTCCTACCATTCTGTAAGTCCCCCCTTCTTCAAAGTTTCTGACGAAGTGGGATTTTTCTCCCATGAAAGCTCATGCAAAAAATAAATGTGTTAGTCTTTAAGTGCCACAGGACTCCTTGTTTGTTTTTCTGTGATAGTTACTAACATTGTGATAGGTGCTTTACAAATCAAACAAAGGTTCTACCCTGTATTTTCAAATGATATATGCTAATTGGAGTGGAAATATCTTTAAAAACCATAGCTATGGGGTACTGGCTTTATTGCACAGGATATCAAAGATCTCTGAAAGATCAGATTTTTCTGCATTCAGTCTGTACGCGTAGTGAATGGCCAGCAAAACTCAAGTGGAATTTCTTGTTTTGACATCACCCTGTTAGTGCAAAGTACATAATTACATGAAACTAGAACTGAAACAGATCTCCACTCAAAACTCGTTACAATACCTCCATAGTGAGATGTCATTAAACCTGAAAAACACTCCTGGTATAAGCAACTGCCTGAAACCTTGGCTGAAAGCACAACAACAATGAAGGAAATGGTAAGATTTCCCACCCATGTTATGGATTATCTATGCAAATTCTTTTTATTGTGACTAGTTAGCCTCATTGTATTAAAAAGTACTCACAGTGGAACTGCAAATCACATGCAATAGTTTCTCAAGCTCCTATTTCACCTATTCTTTCAGCTGCTTCACAAGAAGGGAAGTAAGACTACAAACACTGCCAGGACCACATGCAGAGGACACCATAGCTAGGCAGGGTACTATCCTTTCTGCATAACACAACAACAAAAAGTGCAATGGGGGGGGGGGTAAAGAAGACTTGACTGGGAGCAGCCTTACAGAAGAGATTCTGTTCAAGAACTCAGGAAGTAAATGGAGCAAATATACTTGCTTGGAGGATTATGAAAGGACTACCACAGGGGAAGGACTTCAAAACAATTACACTGTTCTTTGACCTTTTACCACCAAAAAAAAAAGGTCACAGAACAATGGACAAGCAACCTGTGCAAACCTATTAGCTGGATCAAATGGTAGACATGACTGGCAGGAGCCAGGAGGAAATGCAGAGGGATTCAGGTGTCCATTAATCTGCAGAGTAGGAGCTCTGAATACATGCAAATCCCCTGCTTTTATTGCTTACTCTAAACTGTACCTGCTTTGGTGTCATACACTAAATAATATCAGAATGCCCTCACCTGCAACTTTTTACAGGGCCAGGGAATGTCTGTATTTAGTTACTTCTCATCACATAATTTTAAGCAGAAGGAGACATATAGGCATAAGTCATGTGTCTAATTGGATGTTAACTAGTATAATTTATAAATATTAAATAATGCCCTAACAAGTACAAATATTAAAATATCACTGTCCACTAAATGAACCATCCTCAGACTACAGAATGCATCCATCTTAATTTACTCATATGAATAAAGCCATTCATTATCTTAACCTAATTGTAAACATATCTTTGTAAAAAGAGAAAATGAAAACTAGCAAAGGAAAGGAACCAAAGCAAAATAGGCTCTTAAAGTATTTATTTTGGATATTAAAAATATGGAACAACTTTATCCCCTTCAATTTCAGTAGCAGGCAGGATCCAAAACAAGCAGAACCAAGTCAGAGAAATTAAAGGGCTAGAGCTGACATCATGGAAGTTTCTCAACTGGAGCTTCACAAGCTTGTTCCTTCATGGTAATTTGGGTGGCACGAGGATGAAGTGGATCCACAGAACAAACAAGGAGTCCTGTGGCACTTAAAGACTAACAAATATGTTTACTCAACACTGCATGAGTGCCTCTGCATCCCACTGATTTCTAAGTGGAAATTCAATCAGGTGTTAACGCCACTTGCAATTACTTGCCCATTTATGAGCCGCAATCAACCAACTAAGTAGTTGATTTCAATCAGCAATTGAGTTTTGTATTTGAAATAAAGGAATGCATTATAAAAATGTTAGAATAAGGATGCACTGTAGCACAAACCTCAGAAATCCCAGAGTTCTCTTCAGAGGCATTCCTGCTGTACACTGTAGCACAGATGGAGAAAAATACTGTGGGAGGAAAGATCCCACACCAGAACATTGTCTAAAACAGAGAGACAAGTCCTACAACACTAGGCAAGGTCACATGCAACTGTAGAGTCATCTGTTAAACAAAATATACTATTATTAGATGCAAGCTATGCAGCACCTGTGCATACTAATAGAATTAAAATATTATCCAAAAATATTTTAAAATACCTTTCATGTCACTTTACTTCAGTACACAAATCTTTTCACCTTTCTGATTAACCAGAAGTAGTTTAATGTTAGTAAGCAATAAAAAAAATACAAAATGTTAACTCTAAAAGCACAACAGAACACCCTTACATATTTTAAAAGATTTTAAAATTAGCAACATATTTAAAGTATATTATAGCTTAATTGAAAAATAAATGGATCATTCACCTTTCTAAAAAAGGATCATCTCCACTGAAATTTCCTTACCAATTTACCAGATTTTTTTTCCCCATTGATAGCAGTATACAGCACAAGACATTCCAGAGTCGAGAACCCATTTAGTCTACTAAGGCAAAGGTTCCTAACCTGTGGTCTGGGGACCCCTGGGGGCCACGGACATGTTGCAGGGGGTCCACGGAGCCTGGGCCATAACTACTGTGGGGCAAAGTGGGAGCAGCAGCCCCCCCATGGCAGGGAAAGGGAACCCCCACGCAGAGCTCCAGCTGTGATGGGGTAAGCGGCTCCCCACAGCAGGGGAAAGGAACCCCTGCCCAGACCTCCAGCCATGGCGGGAAAACGGCTCCCCACTCGGCTCTGGCCACAGTGGGGTAGGGAACCACACCCCTACCAGCTCTGGCCGCTGGGGGGGGGGCGGGGCCCCCCCCCTGGGGGGGGGGGGGGGGTGGAGGGCCTTTTGAGCTGCTTGCACCAGGCGTCAAAATGTCCAGTTACGGCTGTGCACAGAGCCTTTCCCTACCAGGGCTGGAATCCAGCTGCAACCCTGATGCACCCTGCCCGGGCTGCCTCTCCCTGCCCACAGCCAGATCCCAGCAGAGGGATGAGGCTGCAGCAGCTCCCCAGGAGAGGCAACGGCAGGGGGCCACAGCCACCACAGCTCAGCTCCCCAGCAGCACGGGCCATGGTGACAGCAGTGCCGCTTGCCAGCTGTCCCATCAGCACCGCCAGAGTGGCAAAGGCCAGATTACATAATCAGCCAGGGGGCCGTGAAGATTTTTTTCTTTTTTTTTCTTTTTTTTGTTAAAAAGGGGGGCCCAGACTGAAAAAAGGTTGGGAAACACTGTACTAAGGCATGCTACAGACTACTGCTGGTAAAACTGACAGTTGAAAACTAGCCTGCAGAACACTGATCTTCATGTAAGGCTCAATCCTGCATTTCACACACAGCCAAGCCTCCCTGCTGTTTGAATATGAGTTTCAGCTGGAGAAGGAAATTCCTTGAGGTAAAACAAACAAGGAGTCCTGTGGCACTTTCAAAGACTAACAAATTTATATATGGGAGAAAATTCCACTTTGTCAGAGGCTTTGAGGTATGTCATATGGGTCATGAGGTTTGACCCCATAGCTTGCTTAGGGCTCACTGAATCACAATAACGGCTAAGATTTCTGAAACATGGTTGCTGATACTTTCCAGGGTGTGCACTCTTGGGGACTGGAAACAAGATGATGCAGGAGGAGAATGTTTGGCTTTGAAATTCATCCCCTTAAACACTGTACCAGAAATCACCTCCACAGATTTTCAGAAAGTATCAAGACACTTTTTTGATCAAGCATTTGTTTGACCATTGTGGGATTATTCATGACAGGTTAGAGTAGCTCAGGAAGGAATACTGTGCTTGGTTTGATTTACTATCTAGGTGCATTCAACTGTGTCACGTATGCATGACCGACTCTACCCATGAGCCGATGAGGCACTGACCCCACAGTCCTACCCCTCCCCTGAGCCAGCCAATCTGCCCCCCCCCCAGGGGCAGAATGGGCCAGCCCATCGGGCAGACTCTGTTCTCTCACCCCACCTCTAGGTTGGCGCTCCACGCCCCTAGGGCAGAGCAGCTAGCCCACGGGAGTGGTGGGAGAGTGGAGCATAGCCTATGGGCTAGCCAGCTCCACGCCCAGGCCAGCTGTTCCCCATCCTGGGAATGGGGCATGCTGGCCCAGAGTAGAGGCCAGGTTCCATGCTCCACCCCCCCAACCCCTAAGGGCACCAAAACAAAAGCTGACTCTGAGCACCACAACCCCTTGAGCTGGCCCTGCATATACCCAAATGCTAGCATGATGGCAGAAAGAACATTAACGACCAGAGTTTGATCTTGTGGCATTCAAAATCTGAAGAAACTCCACTGACTGCAAGAAATATCAGAATTCTGATGCTAAAGGAAAAAGAAAGAGATCGATACACAGGTAGTGCTAACACAATAACCTTTTTCTCCAACATATAATTCTCATTAAAGTAAGTAGAAGTTTTGCTGAGAAATCAAGTGTACAGTATGATCCATGTTTGGCAGAAGCGTGATTCTGGAAACCCCACCCACAAGTTAGATCTCCACACAGGTCTGCCAAGACAAACAAAGCACTATGTAATGTAAGTTGTACTGCTCATGTGTGTATTCAGTCACTTATGTCCTGAGGCACATACATCTATTAACTAATTTAAATGAGATTAAGAAGGCACAACAGAGGGAAGAAATTGACAACTGAAACGTGGCTCCCACATCAGCACGCTAACAGCTTTTTATAAAAAAACTACAATTAGGGGTGCAATTTTTACAAACAAAAAGAGACTGTGAATCTAATTACACACAACTGATATCAAATGATTGCAAGGAGACTAGTTATAAGTTCTGTTCATATTGGAGTAGCATGATTTAGCACTATAAAATGAAATAAAGTATATAAAATATAGCAGGCAATTATTAATCAGGTCTATTAGCCTAGTGCCTAGGAGCCCAGTTCAAGACCAGTACCTCATTGGGCTAGAAGTTGTACAAAAGAACCATCAAAAACAAAAGCAAAACAGACAATTCCTGCCTAAAGCAACTTGTTCCTAATAAAAAGTTATTTAAAATAAAAAAAAATTTAACCAGCAAGGGAACACATTCTATTGGGAGATCTTTCAGTGATTTTTGAAATACACATTTCATTTTAATGAGTAAGGGAAAAGCTACTCATGAACAGTTAGAGTTTTAATGCAGTTATTTTAAGGACAGGAGAGACCACTGTGATCTAGCCTGACTTCCTGCATAAACACAATTCATGCAAGTCCAATGTCCTAATTCCTGTTCCAGGTCCTATAGCTATAGTTGAACTAGAGCATAGATTTTAGAGAAGTATCCAATATTGATTTTAAAATGACTAACAAGATTCCACCACAACCCTTGCTAAGCTGTTTCACAGTTTACTACCTGCACAGTTAAAAAATGATGCCGTGTTTCTAGTTGAGTTTCTAAACCTCAAATGATTCTTGTAAACCTTTTCTAAACCCTTTCCATGATGCTCAGTGAATACATCTTTCAGAAATACTTGGTTATTTAGTGATGTATTGTTTTTCTTATCCATACTTTACTGATAAAGTTTGTCTTATGTATCATTTATCATCAGAATTGAGAGAATTATAATAATAAGATATTGATTAAACTATATTTAGCATTAAGCCTTGTTTAATGTAGCAAAAATACATTGTCCAACATATACCACCTGAAAGTCCAGACAGTTGATGCTAACAGGCATGTTGTAAAAATCTAGCTACAAAGAAAACTGTTTCAACATGAAACTGATAATGAATTGGGTCAATCTTCTTACCATGGCAAAATATGAAAAGTTTTTTACTCAGATGATTAAGAACAGAAGAATTTAGCAATCCCACTAATTTGTATGCAAACTGGGCACTGTTTCTTCTGATTACTGCAGCCCAGTTTCTCGCTCCCTCCCCCCACACTTTCCACTGGTCATCTCCAATATATTGTTTCCTGTAACAAAGTGGTTTGTGGTTTTGTTTATAGGTTGTTTTTTTTCTCTCCTCTGTTTGTCTAAGTCCTGCTTATTTTGGCAATCAGACTAATTAGAAATATATACATGCTGTGTGTAGTTAGTTCTGTTTCTCACAGGATGATTAAAATGAGGGTTTTGATTTACGATGATCACCAATCCCTGAATTTTATGCTATCTAATAATTCTCAAACACAGATTTTTTTTATAATGCTGAAGAATCCCATTCCCACTTCTGATATAAAGCTACGTTTACAGTCAAAATCTTGATACATACATCAAATATTTTAACGCCTCTCCCTCGCACATGTGCACTACAATTAAGCATGGGCAAACCACATGGTAAAATAAGAACTAGAATAAACATACAACTGCTCCTTGGACAACAGCCAATCCTTTCCTGAGTTTTTGGATCATTTCTGTCAATTCTCCTTCTACACAAGAACGCAAGAGCTCAGCCTGCTGATACCCCTGGATCCCCTCGCTACACTTCCCCTCCTAGTGGCATGCCCCCGTGTGTACAGTACAGCTAGGTAGCCACAAATCTTGCACGCTGTGGCCGCAATCCTGCAAACACATCTATGAATCTACCAAGATATGCAAAGTTAGTCACACAAAAAGCAAGGTGTCCTGTGGCACTTAAAGACTAACAGATTTATCCCATGAGCTTTTGTGGGAGAAAATCCTGCTTTGCTGGATGCTTTGTACAGGGCTCCTTGCTTTTTTGGCTGGACTAGAGCCACCCCTTTGAAAGTTAGTCAAGATTGCAAATTCCGAGCCTTTGAAAAGGGTTAGCTACAAAGGCATCAAAGGCAAGCTCAGCGCTGCTTTGATTGCCAGGTTTCAGCCTAAGTCGAACTTTTACAGCATCTGAGAACAAGGGCTCATTATTGCAAACCACAGAAATGCGGGGAGGGGGGCTACTTCACCCCAGTCGCCTGAAATGTAGTAGTCCTTCAGATGCTACATTCAACCAGATCCACCTCCTGCGTGATTAGCCCGAGAGCTGAAAGCCATTGCGTGTGAAAGGGCTGTTACAAAGGGCACTCACCATACAGGTGAAAACTGGGGGGAGGGGGTGGAAGGCTTTACAGCCAGCAAATTGGATTGTGCGAAAGCAGCTTTAAATCGAGACTATGGCTTCTCTTCCCACTCCAACAGGTAATTTGACTTCAGCCTGCCCAGGGTCTGAACCTTAACATTTGCCGCTGCTGTATAACCTGATGTCTTCCCTCCCATCCTGTACAGTCCCTCTCTTCACAGCATCTGACCAAGTGGGATTGTCTCCCAGGAAAGCTGAAGCGAAAAATAAAGCTGTTAGTCTTGAAGCACCAGAGGACCCCTTGCTTTGGGGGTTTCTTTTTGAACAGCCAGCTGTTATCGGCCAGCCTGCTCCAACCCACCCCCGAGTCACTGTGCGCATTTCCCCGACCCCTCTGCAGAGGGGAGGGGACCGCCGGGGGCAGCGTCACGGGGGGGCGGACACGAGGGTGCACGCGGCCCCCGGGCAAGGCTGCCAGCCCCCACGCGCCCCGTTCCCCCGCGCCTCACCGGCCAGGCAGGAGCAGAAGGCGGCAGCGGGCGGCGTCCCGTGCGGAGCGCAGCGCAGCGCAGCGAGCTGGGGGGAGGAAGAGGCGGAGGAGGCGGGGCCGGCACCGCCCCGCGGGGCGGGCGGAGGCGCGGCTGCGAGAAGGGCTCGCACGTGGGGGCAGAGCTCGGGCCGCCCCCTCCCCCACACCGCACGGGCGGGCGGGAAAAGGCCACGTGCACGCAGGGGCGCGCGCGCGAGGCGGGAGAACACCTGAGCCCGCGGCACGCGGCGGGGCTCCCCCACGTCACACAGGGGCTGCCCCGGCCCCGCCCATCCCCCTGCGGGGCAGGGGCCGCCGCCCACGTGCGCGGAGAGGCTGTTTGCGCCGCCCGCGTGGCCGCACAGCGCCCCCAGCGAGCGGGGCTAGGCGCATGGCCCTTCCTCTAACGTGGCCGCCCGCTCCGGAGCGAGCGAGCGTTTACACGGGTGGAAACCCCACTCCGCATGGCACCCGCGGCTTGCATGTGTCGCAGAGCTGCGGGCGCGGTGCCGAAAGCAATTAGAGCCCCGCGTGCGAAGGCAGCCCCTGCAAAGAGTTTGCCGTAACGCTGAACTGTGAGCTAATCACGCCCAGAGCGCCAGCTGTTGGGTTTGCAGGGCTCGTAAGGGCAGAAATGACAGGAGCCGAGACCAAAGCAAAGGGGGGAGTTCCTTTCCCCAAATGTCCCACGGGAGGAGGCCGGCTAACGTGCACCTTCAGCTGAGCTCTTGAGCCTTCCCGGTTAGCCGGGGAAGGTTTGGCTTACCAGTGGCAGGCGCCTCATTCTGCCTAGTGCCCAGAGGCTCAGTCCCGCCGGCTGCCGGAGCCTTCCCCAGCTGTCGGTGGAGCAGAAGCGGGTCCCAGGCCATTGCGCTGTGAATGGGGCTGAGAGCAGGGGGCTGATCGCTCGGAGCTGGCTTCCCCCGAGCGGCTGCAGAGCCGAGCTGGGTCCCTCCGGCTGCCTCACTGCATTGGAATGTCTGAGCTAACTGTGCGCTCCACAGAGCTCAATACCGACCGCGCTGCACTGCCCAGACCTTGGGGAGATTTTAATTCACTTCCAAGCCCTGCCAACGCTTGCACACAAGGTGCCTTTTTTACACCCTGCTCTCTGTCCAGCGAAAAATGCAGGCTATCTCGGTGGAAAACAATGGCTCAATTCAGGACTTTGTTCAGAAGTGCAGCACACAACCTCTGCACTGCTGCCAACCATTATCTGTGGGAAGAAAGACTTAACTAAAGTCTGAAAGAGAGGGAAACACTGTACAGTTTCCATGTACTCTGTGGAAAAATGCAGTTTAAATTAACACAGCTGTGCATCTTTGCATGCAAGACTTTCTGATCTTTGTAGGCAGACAAACAAGGAGACAAGCAGTCATACAGTCTTTCTGGAATTTAATTTGAAGTGTATTATTTTGAAAAAAAAAGCAAAAGTTGGCTGTAGACATGCGGTTTTATTTGGGACTTTTCTCGTAATTAAGGTATGTGGTGACAGTGTCCCAGTGTTGGGTTATAAAAAGCTTTAATTTACTTCATTTCCTTCCAGTGTAAGGAATTCATACTGTTTTCTAAACAACAAGCATCTTTACACTTGAGCATCAGATATTTACTGTTGTATATTTCTCCCACGAAAGTTCACGCAAAAAATAAATCTGTTAGTCTCAAAGTACCACAAGACTCCTTGTTGGTTTTTTTTGTTGTATATTATACACACTTACTTTACTTCCAAAAATATTTCGTATCTCTTTGTGCCACACTCAGAGAACAAATAAATGATATCATGATACTGTGGGCATCTATACTTAGGCATAGCATAGATGGGAATCAAGGTGTAATAAGTTCCAGATGGGCAGCTGTGTTTGCCTAGTTCAGCAAAACAAGGAGTCCTGTGGCACTTTTAAAAACTAACAAATTTATTTATTGCAAAAGCTCATGTGATAAATAAATGTGTCAGTCTTTAAAAGTGCCACAGGACTCCTTGTCTGTTAAAGTGTAATTAGTCTTTTATTAGACAGTGTCATACCAGACTTTTAAAACCAGTAAAGGAAGCAAAGCCTAGAAAAGATGTATATTTTCAGAAAACAAATTATTTTTTACCACTACTGTAGCCAGATATTTTTAATATTCATTTAACACTACATGGCTTTACTAGCTAATTTTTGTTCTTCAAACTGCAGGACTATTACAGTAAAGAATGGAGAAAAAGTAAAAATATTTGAGCCATGGCAGATCACATCAGCCTTTCTAATAGTATGAAGTCAAAATCACATTATGTCTAGTTTAATCTGAACTACGTTTTGATTGAAATTAAAACAATTACACCAATTCAAAATATTTTATATCATACTCCCTACTGAAATGTACCATAAATTGGGTGAAATCCAAGCCATGAGGATTTCACCAGTAACACTGCGTATTAATAATAATCTTCCTTTCTTATTGCAATAGGTGAAATTTAAATATTAAAGTTAATTCTTTCCCCTTAGCCAATTCATCTTTTGAACTGAAAATGCTTGAAAATAATATTTGCACTGTTTTTCATCACTGTTTATGTTCAATTTGTACACAAGTATATTAATGTAACAGTGTAACAATATAAATAAATATAAATTAAATAAATAAAAGTGTTAAAGTTTTTAAAGTCTCAAATTTCAGCATAAGAGGACTAGTAATTGCTTTAAAATATCATGTGATGGGAGTACTAATATGAGCAATAGCAGCTTCTCCATAGATGGACTTTTCGTGGAGCTTTTTTGCTTTTTCAATAGTTTCAGTAAGTACAGAAAGTTATATCAAATTATTCCAGTGAAAAATGTAGCTGCCATTTTCTTTTACATTCACAACATAGTAGCACTTAATTTGTATTAATCTGAGAAGAGTATAATGTGATATTTAATTGTACTGAAAAGTAATACAAGTAGTAAACATAAAAGGGAAAATGTGGGTAAATCATCTAATCCTTGATTCAGCAAAGTACTAAGGTGTGTGCCTAGCTTTAAGCACATGAAAAGTCATCGGAACTACTCACATGCTTAAACTGTACGCACGTGCTTAAGTACCTTGCTGAACTGTGGAATTCATCTCTCTCTACTCCAGTTCCTTGCAAATTTTAAATAATAAAACTTTCACAGAGGTATTGTGAGGATAAATTCATTAATATTTATATGGTTCTCAGAGACTATGGTAATTGGAGCCATAGAAATACCTGAATAGACAGAACATTACAAACATTGCAAAACCTCCATGTCTGATACCATGGTGATAGGCACATTAGAAATATTAGATTGATTAGATGGGTACATTTGCTGGACTGATACATCCTCAGTTTTCCAACATCTTTATGATTTCTTCCATGCAGTTGAATTACAGAACTATTCCATTCATACTCCTAGTAGTCCCTTTCCAAAGCTGTTTTTGTGCTTATGAGATGAGAAATCATGTTCCTGAAAACTGATGCAGGCTAAAATAAATTTTAATGTAAAGAGCTAGCATATATAGGTATAGCTAAAACAATGGATTGTCATATAAACCATGCTTAATTATGTTTTCCACATCATCTTCCTGGTTAAAAAGCTGCTTGGAAGTTGTTGGTGGATCAAGGGGTTTAAAATCAAATCACTGCAGCAGTTTCAAACTCGAATACCATGAGGCCCACATGAAGACTAGCACGTTAGTCCGAGGGCCGCACCACTGAAACCTTTTTATACAATGATATTGCAAATATCAGTAACAATAGTTGTCATTGAAGGCCACAGGAAATAGTTTTAGGGGGCTGCATGTTTGAGACCCCTGCTTTACTGATTCACTTAATCCACTTGTGGTAATTTAGGAAATTAACAGAAGTACACTGCAGTCATCTTTCCTCCCTCAGCACAGATTCTGCACACATGGAATGGTGCACCAGGTCCTGTTGAGTCCCCATTCCATGCCAAAGACTTATCAGTTGTGCCTCAGGGAGGATATATTCTGGCCCATAAAAAAATAATTCTCTCAGGAAATCCAGTCTCAGCTCTTAAGACTGTTGCTTTGCTGAAAGCATTGATTTCAACTCAAATATTTTTACCTCCTAAAAGGAATAGTTTAAACCAGTGTTTCTCAACCTAAGGTCCCAAATCTCACAGGATGGGTTTAGGGGGTCACAAGTGCAGGGTCAGCATTAGGGAGTAGCAAACAGGGAAACAGCCTGGGGCCCCGTGCCCTGCAGAGCTAAGATACATGCTTCAACCCAAGCCCCACCATCCTGAGCTGAAGCCTGGAGTCTGAGACCTGCCACCTGGGGCTCAAGCATATAACTTAGTTTTATGGGGGTCCAGCCAGTTGTCTTGCTTGCCACCTTCAGATTTTGGCCCTGGGTATTATGCATACTTAATGATACTTGACATACAGGGGAGAGGTGGAATCACAATTATTTTTTTTAAAATACAAAGGGTGTTGCCAGTACAAAAAGGTTGAAAAACACTGCTTGAAATCAATACCCTACTATACTTTCTGAACAGCATATAGAAAATCCAAAGGTGCAGATTTTGGGAGCTGTTCTTGTACTTTGGATCATGTTTGGATTTTTTCAGATTTTGACACTGGCATCTAAAAGGTCTTAACCAAAGTTTCTGTCTTACAAATGCTCCATGTGTCTTTTAGCTACAGCAACAACTGAGTTAGAACAGTAAATCTCTCACTGTATAATGTCACTTTACCCGGATGAAGTCTAATTCCATCTAACATGATTGGTGTATATGTTGGGCTCGCGTAGAAAATTTTGGAGACATAATATTCAGCCAGAGTCTCTTCTGACATCATGATGCGAAGACATCTTTAATCAAAAAGACTACCACAAAAAGTATCTACTGGCTATTAGAAAAACAAAGTGGATAATATGGTGAGATAGATCAGCTTCTGAGCTTCCACTATGCTATTTATTCTTCAGGGTCTGTGAAATAATACTCTGTTGCAGTGGTTTTCAATCAACGGGTTTGGATCCAGTACGGAGTTGCAGACCCTTAGGTACTGGGTCACAGCACCCCTGCTGCTGCACCACAAGACTAGAGTGCATTGTTGAAAGATGAAATTTTTGGGTTGGAGACATAAATGATTTCATTCAACTGCATCCTGAGAAAAAAATTTTGAAAACCACTGCTTTCTTGGCTTAACAGTTATATGCCTCCTGTAAAGTAGCCTCGTATAGTCAAGCCACCTGTAAAATCTGTGATAATAGAAGAAATCAGAGATCCTCCTGAATAGTTAGTAAAGAGAAACCTTGTTTTCAAATTAACACTGAACATTTCTAGTAAGGATAATAACTTTAAACTGACATTATCATCTTCACATTGTTCTTGCTTATACTACTTTTGAATTAAATGGAGTTATTCCACATTTAAACCTATTAAATGAGAAATCAGGCCCTATGGTCCAGATCCTCGAATTTACTTGGCACTCAACTACCTTTGAAGAGCCAAGCCAATGCATTTGTTATTTTAATTTTATTACTTCTCTGTGCTTCTATTAACATATTTTCTCTACATTATTCCATGAAGTTGCTTCCCTTATTAGATATTGTTTAGAATACAGATTTTCAAAATCTTGAAGAAATGATCCTTACAAAATTACAATTCAAGACTGTTGGATTTATTACAAGCATTTTAAGTATATGATCTTTTAATTCATCTTATTTTACAACTACACAATTGCTAATAATGAAAAAGGAACTCCACTATTTTTCTGAGATTGTCTGTAGCTCTCTGTAAAATCAGAAATTATTTTAATTCATACATGGAAGACAAATCTTTTGGTATGTTAATTCATATAGACATTGGTGCCATGAGTCGTGCACAAAAATCACTTAAAGAGTGATGGCTATGGTAGATCAAGGTGATAAGGCTATGTATTAAAGCCTTTGATCTTGAGAGGCCAATCCAATAACCTTATAAACTTTCCCATACAGAGTGTCAGATGTAAGTTTGCTCTCAATGGCATAATATCCCATTCTCTGCAAGTAAATTCCTTTTGGTGGCCTAAAAATATGGTTACAAATTACCAATCTACTGAATTACATTAAAATTTAACAGGCAGTCAATGTTGCTCAAAGTGTCTGTAATAATAAAGTTTGATTGATCTGAGCTAATTTGAAGCATCTATATTTGTATAATCTCATTATGTCTTCCAACTCACGTGATTAATCTTGTTGAACAGTATTTTAACTTTATTTTTAGATCTGTTTCTCTTGATAGCTATTTCCAGTGCTTTTTTTGTTTAAAAAAACAAAAAGACTGTACTCTCCTTTTCCCCTGCTGCCCCCCCCCCCCCCCAGCTGGCTAGCAGGGCTGATGAAACAGGTACCAGTACTCCATATCCCTAGATATCATTACAAAAAAAGCACTGGATGGTTCCAAAGAATCTTTCTTCATTTACAGTTTTGCATAAAGACTGTTCTTTTCTCACCTCTGACAGCCAGGGCTTTAACATAAAGAAAAATTATTCAGTGCTCAGATCTTCCCAACAAACAAATTAGCTCAATATCAATGCTCTGTGCTCTGCACTGGCTACCCAATTCCTTGTAAGTGCAGTTCAAGATGTTGATTATGCAGATAATATCCTACACGGTCTTGGATTCATCAGACTGAGACACTCCCTCTGTCTCAATCTATTGGGTCATTCTTGCATTTTATTGCTTGACTGGTGGAAGGGTATTCACCTTGGAGGGCCTATGCTTCTGAACCTGCTTTCTCTTGCAATCTCTCATAGTCACATTTTCTTTAGTTATCCTAATGGGATTCCCATTCCACAGAACTATAGGACTCAAAGGCTATGTCTACATTAGAAATTTTAGTTTGAACTTGCTTAGTCCGAACTAAGCAGTTCCGGGTTAGTTCGAACTAACTGCAGTGGTTTAGTTCAAACTAGGGGCATTTTTTAAATTCAAACTCACTTTTTAGTTCAAACTAAAAAAGCACTGCTAGTTCAAACTAAAAGTTAGTTCAAACTAATTGCTTAGTTCAAACTAGCATGTCTATATCATACTAGTTCACACTAAAATTCAAACTAAGCGGCTAGTTCAAACTTACTGCTCAAACTAAAACATTTTGTAGTTCAAACTAGCCAAAACCTAGTGTAGACCAATGTTCTCTGTAAGCTGCGCTGGCGCGCTGCAGCGCAGCCCGCCACAGCCGCCAGCACAGGGAAAGCTGCCGGCAGTGAGTCCCTCAATAGAGCTCCTGTGGAGCAGGGAGTTTTGAAAACTCCTGCCCAGAGAAGCTCTAACAGAGCATGCCCTGAAAATCTGGACATGCTCCGTAGAGCTTCTCTGGCCCAGGAGTTAGGGCTGGCCCTGCCGCTTGAGTCCAGCCCCAAGGTAAGTTTGTGGGGGCTGGGGGGGGGCTGCTGCTGGGAACAGGGGGGTGATGCCGGGAGGGGTGATGTCAGGAGCAGGGGGGCGATGCTGGGAGCGGGGGGGATGCCGCCGGGAGTGGGGGGGGGGCTGCGCAGCGGGCCCCATGGGGGGCAGGGGGGGAGCGCAGCGAGCAACAGGCGTTGCTCAGCTGCCCTCTCCCCTTAGAGGGAACGTTGGTGTAGACTGGGACAAAATTAGTCCAGATTAAGCCTCCTTAATCTGAGCTAATTTGCTAGTGTAGACATAGCCAAAGGAACCTCAGTAGGTCATCTAATCCAGTACCCCCCACACAAGGCACTCGATAACATTCAAGCAATAACTAGACCACCCCTGACACATGTTTGCCTAAATCAGGAGTCAGCGAACAGGGGTTAAAGTAAGCCAGAATGCAGTGGAACGCCATTTTGGGGCCCACTATTTAGGGGCTCAGCATTCCAGGGCCCCTAAAAATAGAAGATGGAACCAGAATGCTGCATTATGGGGCCCATCATTTAAAAATAGTGGGCCCTGGAATGCAGTGTTCTGGTTCTACGTTCTATTTTTAGGGGCCCAAACGCTGGGCCCCTAAAAATAGAAGGCCCTAGAGCAGCATTCCACCACATTCTGGCAGGCAGGGGCAGGGGCCAGAGGCATTACTGGGCGGCACAAGCCCAGTCCCAAACCCTTCCTCTTCCATGCCCCACCCCAACCTAGGGCCTGCAGCCTCCTCCCTAGCTGCGCTGCCACCCTGACCCGAGGCCTACTGCCCCCACCTCACCAACCGCACCACTGCCGGTAAGTGCAGGGGCAGCCCCACTTGTGCTGTGGAGGTTTATTTGGGGCAGGGGTTGGGGCGCTGGCATGTGGGGGCAGCAGCAGCTGGGGTCCGGGAAGCCCACTCATGCAGGAGTGTTCCAAGACCCCCAAATTATACTTTAATCCCATCATCCAGAGGCGTTGCTGGTGCTGGAAACCCCAGGGCACATGCCCCGAACCCCAGCACTGGAGCCCCGGATCTCCGGACCAATCGGGCCAGAGATCTGGGGCCCAGCTGCTGGCGGCCACGGCGGCCCCATCTGTGGCCATGGATGCGGGGCCCGGCCTCCTGCAGCTGCTTCTGGCCCTGGCCGGGGATGCGGTGCCTAGCCGCCTGTGGCGGCACCAGTCCCTGTCCCTGGCCAGGGGGCGGGGCCTGCAGGCTGGGGGTGGGGTCTGGCCCCGTGCCCCGGGTCCCTCCCCAGGCCAGCGACGCCTCTGCCATCAGCAACCTTTGTCAGCTCCTGTGCCATTCCTGCCCACTGCACCCTCTGCAGGCTCTGGAGGTGGGGCCAAAAGGGGGCAGAGCCAGGCCTGCAGTTCAGGGCCGGGGCTGCCTTTCGCTCAACAGCGTCTGGGTCCCATCCGGGGCCACCTCTCACCCCCGCCAGCAGGCAGCCTCCATGTCCCAGCCAGGGCCACCTCTTGCCCTGTGGCCTCCAGGTCCTGGCCAGAGCCACCTCTCTCCCCTGCTGGTGGGCTGCTTCTGGTCAGAGCCAGAAGCCAGTGGGCCAACCCACCCCGCTCCCCTCCTGCCCTTCCCAGCAGGGGGCAGGGCCAGCAGAGGGCCAGAAGCCATACACCATGGCTTTTTTCTCCCTGTTGGCCGCACTCCCCAGCAGGGCAGCTCAGCCACCACGGGCCTGGAGCTGCAGCACGCAGCTCTTGCCAGCCACACAGTGCTGGGAGAACGGGGGAGCCTGAGCAGCACTCAAGCCATTTTTGGCACTGGTGCCAGGGGTCGACAACCCCTGGTCAATCTTGTTATTAACAGCCACCAATGACAGCAATTCCACAACTACCCTAGGTAATTTGTTACAGTGTTTAACTATGCTGACAATTAGGGAACAATTCCTAAATATCTAGCCTAAATCTCCCTCGCTTGCTGCAATTTAATTCCACTGCTTCTTGCTCTGTCCTCAGATACCAAAAAATGCCCTCCTCCTTGTAGAAACCTTTTTATGTACTTGGAAACTGTTATCCACTGCTCCAGACTAAACAAACCTAATTTGTTCAATCATTTCCCATATACTGTGTTTTCTAGACTTTTACTAATTTTTGTTGCTCTCCTCTGGACCTATTTCTCCACCCCTTTCCTGAAATATGGTGGCCAGAACTGGACACAATAATCCAGTTGAGACTGCATCAGCCTGAAGAAACTCTACTCTATGTCTTGCTTAGAATAGTAATGCTGATACATCCCAGAATGATGTTTCCTTCTTTTTTCCCCCCAAGAGTATTACATTATTGACTCTTATTTAGCTGCTGACCCATTTTAAATCTCAGATTCTTTTCTGCAGTGCTCCTTCCTAGCATGTGCATAACTGCCCTGCAGAAAGGACTTGTACCCTGCCCTTTGCCACACTGGTCCCACCCCCTGGCCCCAATCCAGCACTGGTGCCAAACTGGGTGCCTACCACCACTGGCCCTGGGTCCCTGGCTGAGATCAGATTGTGCTGCCACTGCCAGTCAGCACCCCAGCCTGGACTCCTTGGTCAGGGTTGGGGCCAGATCCCAACTCCATGTGGTAGGCCTGAGCCATGTGGCTGGCCCTGATTTCAAGCAACTGACCCAAGCCACCACTAGATCTGTCTCCAAGCAGTGGGCCTAAGCTGCCATCACCCTAGCCCCAAGTTGGCTTGCCATGGTGTCACCGGGCCCTGGGTGCCAAGCTCCAGCAACCCGAGCCAGGGCCCATCGCAAGCCACTGCCCCTACTCCCTGCTTATTTGAGAGAGGAGGGGAATTTAAATTTCTCTCCTCTTCTCCTGCAGTCTATCTTGAGTCAAAAGCTCCAGCACATGAGTGAGCTCAGGGCAGGCACAGGCTTTCTGTGTCAGCCATGCTGGAGCTTGGTGTCCCAGATAGTGCCCTGAACCCCAAGGGCCCATGTCCCCTGTGCCCAGTGCCAGTGATGCTCCTGCTGCCTGGGAAGTCATTTCCCCATTCTTTTGTGTGTGCACTTAATTGCTACCTTCCTAAGTAGGATATTTTGTCCTTACTGAATTTCGTCCTGTTTAATTCAGACAATTTCTCCAGATCATTTTGAATTTTAATCCTAACTCCTCCGAGCATGGTATTGTCTCCAAACTTTGTAAATATATTCTCTATGCCATTATTTAAATAATTTAGAAAGATATTGAACGGAACCAGACCCAGGACGAGTCCCCGCAGGGTCACATTCAATATGCTCTTCCAGCTTGACTGTGAATCATCAATAACTACTCTTCAGAAATGGTTTTCCATCTAGTTATGCACCCACCTTATAGTAGCGCCACTTAGACTGTCTTTCCCCTAGACAGTTTGAGAAGGTCATGTGAGACAGTATTAAAAAACTTGCTAAAAATCAAGATATAGCACAACATTTCCACCCAGTCACAAACCTCGCTACCTTGTCAAAGAAAACTGTTAAGTTGATTCTTTTTATAGATGGACACTACCTTCAAGTCCTCTAGAAGATCTGTCATCTTCATGAGTTTTTGAGGATAACTGCTAAGTAAGCCACACATAAGTATTATTTTAATGTTAATACATTTTGCTTTTGTTTTAATTGTTCTAAGAAGCCTGGATGCCAAGGTGCTGGGCAATAGCTTTGTAAACAATATAGTTTTGGTGGAAATTAATCTATTTTGTTGTTCTTTAATATTAAGCTTTATCTTGGATCATTACAGCATCTTCATAAAAAGGAACAGATTGCTGTTGAAATCCACTAGGTTCTGTTTTGAGAAAATATTCCTTTGCACAAAAGAAAAGATACAATTTGAATTCAAATTCTCTCTTTTTGTGATCTGATTCCATGATGTGATTCAGTGGAAGTTTTCCCAGCAATTCCAGTGGAAGAATGATTGGACTTCTGCCCTTTTGCTGTTCAGTTCTGCAATCTAATGAGCTTCTTATGGTGTTATTTTTATAATTTAATGACCATAACCAGATAACACTTTGTTACATATTTACACATCACAGTTTTTATAGAATTTTCTTCTGTCTGTGTGTTTCTTCTCAAATTGTCCTTGAAGGATAAGTCTGTAAATGAGACATTTCAGATAAAGACAAAGACTTTCCTGTAATAAGTTTCCAACATCTGAAATAAACAAAGATTTTGCAAGACTTTAAATAAGTAGTAAACAAGTATCTTAGCATCAAAATATAAAGAGAACTTAGGGCTATAAAACCAACATTATTCTTTTTAAAAAGAAGTGATGTAATGACTGAATTAAAAGACTTTTTGTATACATGAGGACGAAGCCTACAGTATCCTAGAATCACCACTCAGTCCGGCCCAATTTTCTTAGGTCTCTGTGTTGAGCATTTTGAAGGTCTGTGTGGCATACATCTTCTCAAGAGTTATCAGGGCAAGGAAAATCCCATCTTGGAAGCCTAGGATTGGTGCCCAAAGATTAAAATCAAAGTGTAAGGTAGTATATTTTATTGGACCAACATCTGATGGTAAAATAGATAAGATTCTATTTAAGTTGGTTCAATAAAAGATATTACCTCACCCACCTTGTCTTTATAATATTCTCCTGGGACCAGCAGTTATGACACTACCACAAACAAGAGCTCAAAGACAAATTAGTCCTTGTATATACTAGGATTTTTTGAACCTTCATTCCCAATAGAAGTAGTTTCATCAGTGGAAAGCTGTTGTGTAGACAGGTCTTAGTAGTGCTGACACAATATAGTGATAAAAAAGCCTAAGCCTATGTTAAACTTTTTTTTAAATCTTGTTTTGTATGGCAACTCACTACTGTTCTCTGCTTTTCTCATTAGAAGTTATTGAATGGATGTACATTCCACAATGTATTAAAACTGCTAGTTTATTGAAATTTGGCAATAAGAAGGAGTCTGTTTTTATTAAAGCAATATATAAGTGGCATATCCCACACTTAGCCTATATTATGTGCTGCAGCCAGTTCTGTTTGGCACTAACTAACTCATATGAGTTGAGGTGGCACTGCAAAAATACTTCACATTGTCCACTGCTTTGATGGCTTCTACTGTCCTACATTAGTACAGTTAAAAGAAACTGCCAAATAAACTTAATTCTTTATAAAGTGACATATTGAGGGGCTGACCTTATCTATGAGAGTGTTTGCAGAATGTGTTCTATAATTTCAAGTTTAAGAGCAAAGCTCTTCTTAGATTAAGAGAATTGCCAGTGAGAATAAATAATTAAATACAACTGATTCTCATTTACTAGTCTTGCATTCTTCTGTTTCTACCATTTGTCTTAAGTACTATATAATTGCATTCTTGGTATCACTTGATTCATCCATTAATTCAGCAATGTTTTTGATACTTGGGAGACATGTATGAGAAACCCATTATTGGCTCATTCAGTTTTGGTACTCAGTGCTCCACAATTTATGGTCTATCATTTAAAAGAGTATGATTAAAGTCAAAGAAACACATTACTGTCTATATACAACAATGAATTTCTGAACAGGAGATGAAGCATGAACAGTAGAGCAGGTTAATTGATTTCACTATGTGATAGGGCACTCTACGCAACCCTAGGGTGGTGTCTCCTCATAGCTGTTCTGGGGATCAGCTGTGCAAGGTCAACACCCTTCTCATGGTCTCTCCATTCTTTTCTCTCAGTCTCTGAAGCTCCTCTCCCACTCCATGAGGAACTTCATTGTGACTTAACCCTCCAGCCAGGTCAATGTATTTTTTCCCTTTCTAGGATATCAAAGCCTTCCTTCAGCAGTGCTAGGCAGTTTTCCCATTCACTGCCTCAGGCTTAGTCAATCTTCCCACTCAGTCTTCCCACTCACTGCTGCATGGTGCCAGATCCTTAGTGATTGGCAGGGGAACCTACGCCCACCCTCTGTTCCAGATTCTGGCTCAGGGACTCTCTAGTCAGCAACCAAAGTTTACCCCTAGACTTTACTGTCTTTGCCTGAGCCCTTTTCTTACCATCTGCTGCTCCTCTCCTTCTCTTGTTTTTTCCAGCCTCCCCTCTTCCCAGTGAGTAACTGTGGGCTATCTGTCTCTGCAGCCTGTAAACACTTCTCCCCGGAAGTGACTGCAGACTTTCCCTACAACCCCCATGGTTGCTAACTTTTTTGTCTTTATAGACCTTGCCCAGCTCCTTCCTCAACTGGATTTCCTCACTCTGTCAGGGGATTATTTAGACACCTGATTCCCCTAAACTATGACCTTTCAAATTAATCATTCTCACTCTATATTAACCTTTTATCAACAAGTGTGGGTGGGCTGCACACTCCATCATATGTTGCAATTCAAAAAGAAGGTGGTCATGAATAGCACTTCACTTTTTTCTGTGATTCTAAAATAGCTTTTCCACAAAAGATTTCAACAGAAAGAAAACAGTGTGTGAAAGAGATCTTTTAACATCTTAATAGTGCTCATATTTTTTTCTGATTTATTCTTTGCTCTAGATTCCATTAACCTATTGTTTTTCCAAAACTGGGATTTGCTGATTAGGTGTTTAGAATATGAGAATGTGGGAGTGTGTGCAATTACTCATAATGGGTAGTGAGAAATGAGTTTACATGATGAGGGCTTTCCGTGAACTTAGCCAAGCAATCAGTCTGCAAAAGATGTAAATGACTATGTTGCACTCTGGTAGTGAAATGAAAAAAAAAAAAACTAGAATTTTACAACTGGCCATCACATACAAAAAATGAAACTCATGTATCTTGTGATTTGCTAACAATTCAACTTCTGAGGAGATTATTTTATAAATAGGGGATTGCACACTTTGTAGCTTCTGTAGGACAAGCTTATCAAACCTACCAGAAGCTCCTTACATTCCTCAATCTCTGTACCACCTTCCCTTCCTTCTCTATTTCAGGGACTCAGTAACTCCCACGATGCTCTCTTGCCTCGAACTTTGTGTGCCCCTATTTCCTGTTCCACCACGTGCCAAATTTCCAAAATTTCCCCTACAAGCAGAGTTTTATGTTCCCCCATACTAAGATCTCCCATCCTCCCCTTGTATCAACAGCTCTACGTGTTTCCCATTTTACCTCTTCTTCCTCACCCCAGAGAGAAGACCTTTGCCAGTTTAGCCAATTAATGTGAATGCAGAAACTAAATTCTTTACTTCTAAATACATTTGTAAAACCTTATCATGCTGTACCCATAAATCATATGTTCTATTGATACATAGAATTTTATATTCAGACCCAGACAACCTAGCCTATCCTTTAATTTTGTATAATTGTGTTCTGTTCCATTAGTACTATATAGCCATATAATTTTAAATGGAACAGAATCTGACTAAAGTGTTCTTTTTCTATTTAATAATAAAAGCAAAATAAATTGCAGCTCCTGTTTTATATGCCATTTGAGGTTCCTTTTACTGTAATTCCTTCCACATCTGCTCAGCAGCTTTCAGCTTTGCAAAAAAAAAAATGTGTCCTCGTTTCCTTTCTTCAGAATATTTGTACACTATGCTTTCATTCAGACCATTTATTACATTATAACTCTGATATACTAATTATAATTCGGACCACTCACCAAGGCTAAACAATCCATTACAGGCTGATGATAAAGAATCTAACACACATACTGTCTGGAAACAAATGCTGATTTTAACATAACTACACCTGGAAGTTATCAAAAACTCAAATGACCACTTCCATGTCACAATACTGAAATACAATTTTATGCAAAATTTTATTTATTATTTATATTAAATTAAGCAATATTTAACGATCACCTTATTTGATGTGAGACAAGGCATACTGAATCATCTATCTAGCTCTCTGACAATGCAGGACTGTTCCCTTTAGTACATTCTATCAGATTTTATTGGGTATGTCTGTTCCTTTATATTGCAATTTGAAAACTCAAATTTTGTTTTGGTTTTCCTGACTGTTAGTTTGTGAGTTATGTTTGCCTTTGGATAGCCAAAGTGTTCTGTTGCCTTTGTACTCCCTTTTAAAACAGTTTCCAGTGAATGCTCCACTTATGGGGAAAGTTTTAAAGGGGGCATAGAGAAGTAAAAGATATATGAATTATGCTACCATTGGCTCCTCTGCTAATATAACATTGCCCTACCCTATGATAAACTAATGCTAGCAATGCACATCCATGCCCAAGTGTAAGTAAACTGCCCACCCTTCTGAGGGGGAGGGGCAGCTTGCTCAGGTTCCCAGCCCCTCATGGGGCAGGATCACCAAGTCTTCTGCCTCTTGGCAGGGTGAAAGTTTCACAGTGTCAGTTCAGTCACTTAGAGAAGGAGAAGTACACAGCTGCCTCCTGGGGTCACGACCCGAGAGGTGGCATAGGGCAGGGGTCAGGGTCAACAATGGTATGGGGTTGCACAGATCCCCTGCGTCCCAGCCAAGGTCCCCAACGGGGGCTGAGGCCTCCATACAGGGGTTAGCAGGGTCCAGGCTGCAACACACCAACCCTGAGGTAGGCCCTAGCAGATTGGAGGCCTTGGTGCAGGGGTCAGCGGGGTCCGAACTGCAACACGCCAACCCTGAAGTGGGCTCTATAGGGCCTGAGGCCTCAGCACAGGGGCCAGTGGGGTCCAAACCACAACACGCTGTCCCTGAGATGTGACTCCCTGTCGAGGGCTGCAGCCCGCACTCCCCGGGGCTACCCCTGGCCTCGCGTTCCCGCCGTATCTTGTCTGGTGGGTCTTCGGGGTAATCCCCCAGGGGTAGATTATAGAAGCCTTCCATCTCATCTGGGGGTGGCAGGTCAGGGAGTCCACCAAGCTCCTCCAACAGTGGCAACTCCTCCAGGTCACACGAGGTGGGTGGAGACTCGGGGCTCCCAGCAGCCAGGGGCAGCTCCTCCAAGTTGCAGGAGGGCGGCGGGGCCCCTACCTGTCTTGCTGGCAGCCGCTCTCCCTGCGGGCCGGGGGTGGACCCAAACCTGAGTGACAGCTTCCAGCCGCAGGCGGACCCCGCCAGACCTGTGGGCCCAGGTCAGGTGGCCAGAGCCCAGCTTCCCCATAAGGCGGGCTGGGGTCAGGAGCGGGCCAAGGCACGTCCTTCCCCTTTGGCGGCTCATGCTCAACTGAGCTGACAGCCTCCCTTTTTATACTTTCTGTTCCTGTCCCGCCCCTCTGCTTCCAGCCTGATTGACAGGCCAGCTCGGGCTCCGCCCTTCTACTGACAGGCAAAACCCTCTGGCCTACCTCTGAGGGGAGCCGTGCCTTCCTGCTACACCAATGTACTGGATGGGCTTGTTCAGCCTGTGCTGTAGGGTCTCCATTGATACTTCCAGCCTTGTCAGTTAGGTTAAAACCAGTGTGAGTGTGGCTACACAATCTGCAGTCACACCGTTGATTGCTGAGCAGACATACCTGGATGCAAGCATAACACCATATTTAACTTATATATACATATGCCCAGGGTCTGGCAGAAACATGCTGCATACACCTGCTGTTCACTGACCCTACTTGACTGCCTGAAATTGACACAGAGGTGCTTCGACTTCAATTTGCTCAGAGTGATGAGGAGTACCCTGCTTTATTTCCTCTTCCAAAAGCTCAGAGGGCTATCTACTTTTTCTTACTCTTTCTGCATCTTCTCTGTGTTTTACAATGCAGGGAAGCATAGGGTCCTTTGAGTCAAATATTTAGCCTACTTGGCATTTGCAAAATTGTGTACACATATATATACACATACACTTTGTGGATGCAAATCTTTGTGTATGCAGCAGCTCAATTCTAATTCTTTGGTGTATCTGCAAAAGCCACAGGGACAAATGGGTTTTGCGTGTACAAATTCTAAAATTTGCACATGCAGAGGTTAGAGCATGTACCACACAGATTCCTATATGCTTGCACATGATGTACAGCTATAACGAGTTATCTAAAAGCTGCCAATGACTTCAAAAGAAGCAGAATTAGGCACTATTTTTGAACCAGAAATGTTACAGTCTAATTCTCCTCTCTTGTGACTAGAAAGTCCCATTGCATCAAGTACATTTACTTATCAGAGATTGTTTCAGCAGTGAACTGGCAGCACCTACCTATTTGCCAAATATGCACTTTGCAAACATGCCTTATAAGTAACTAATCAGGAAAGAGGAGGAGACCTGTTCTTTTATCACAAAAAATTAAGTTGGTAAAGATAGCAGAGAAATATTCTAATTTTGTTATGCAACCAGCAAAATCTGACAGAAGGAATAAGAAGGTGGAAGACAAAATATAAATAGTAAATATGTTGCAGAATAGTCTGAGGACACTATGAAACTTGAAAGGACAGTTTATTGACCTTAAAAAATTTAAGAGCACTCGATCAAATTGACATGCATATATCTCTTGTGGACACCAGTAAATATGGGAGCTCCTGATATATTGATTGAAATCTTACAGCCACCTTTCCAAATTGAAGGGATAACACATTGAAGAAACAAAATTGTGGATTTAAGACTCTTTTGGCTATCCTGTCTCATCATTGGGACAGGTGGTGTAATCTAAGAGAGAGTAGAGCAGCACACTATCAAGAATTTACTATATAATACATAGAAAGAGGGCAAACTGCTCCTTTCCCCCTCCCAGTTTGTATCAGGGCACACAGGAAGTGCGCAGGAAGATAGTTGTGTCAAAAGTTTGTTTGCCAATGAAGAAGCAGAAGCCTTAGTATTTTTCCTAATAAAACTGAAACAGGTCTGATTTTACAGTTTGGGGGTAGGGGGAGGTGTCTTACATTGGAACCAGAAAGGAAATTTGCAGTAAGTAGCTACCTTCTCCCTCCATTCTAACTGACAGAGAAGGGATAAGGTTCACTCATAAGTTCTAGAGCTTGCATAGTAGACGTCCCGTTCCACTGCTCCCCAAGTAAAGCACAAGTGGCTGCTTGTTTTGCTTGCACTTGAGATCTGACCTTATACAAAGAGAATAGTTACTTTTTCTGGGACAGGGTGGGAGCTAATGAACTGCTGGGAAAATAAAACTATGTGACTGGCAAGCAAAGCTGACAACTGAACTAGGCTTTCAGGAGCCATGAAAACATTACCTTATTCTTTGGAGTTCCCCTATATGCTATTCCAAATTATAAAGTTTCTCTTTATTGCTCTACTTTTTAATAATAAAAAAGACTATATTGCCATCTGGCTCAGGTAATAAATGTCTAACAGTAGTCTCATATTTCCAATGTACTTTTCATATGTGCTGTGCTTTCTTTCCTATTATCGTGTAGTAAAGAGACAAGTTAATGAAACATCACTATTTGAATAAGTTCCTTAGGAGGTCCTGATACAGTGCAAAACATTCTGGGTTAGGGACTTTCCTGTTGTGGAAGGCAATCAAATACTATAAAACTAAATCTAATCAAGATCCTGAAAATACTGAAGCTGGAACATCAGTATTTAAATATTTCTTTTTATGTTTAAACCTTTTCTTTCTTGTCTATTTAAACAGTTTATTTTTATATTTAAATGTTCTTTACTTTTAGTGTGACTTGTGACCTAAACAAAAATTTAATTTTAGATTTTTTTAAATTACATAAAATAAATGAAGAAATTCCACAAATAGGTTGAACTTCCCAGTAATTTTTGTTTTTAATTCCCAACCAGCCCCCCACCCCAGTTCCTGGTCAGCATCTGACTCTAGTTGAATAGGTTTTATGATACCTCATTCAACACAGCTAAAATGTGCTAGTGCAACTATAAGATGCTTGAGAAAATGTACCTTTGAAGATCATAAGATGAAGAATCAAATCAAGCTTCTTGTGAACCAGTCCATAGTTATATTCCTGTTGTCTTCTATGGTGCTAAAACCTGGGTAACATATTAAAGAAACTTCAGGGTTCTTGAAAGATATCAACAGTGCTGCCAAAATGTCTTCCAAATCAAGAGGGATGACAAATGCACAGCACCAATATCAGTGTTCTGTCACAAGCCAAAACCTCTAGTACTTAAGTTATGGTCATCCAGCATCAGCTCGGGCTGGTTATGTTCCTCAAACTCCAGAAAGCTGACTCCTGAAGCCTGGTGTGTTTTCACAACTGAACTATGGCTAGGGGTCAAGGGGCAGGCAAAATAAAGTTCTTCAAAGACACCCTCAAAGCCAATGTGAAGAAGTCCAATATTGACATAAACAGATGGAATACCCCATCCCTCAATTGACCAAAAGGGAAAGGATGCCAGTATTATGAGATCCTTCAGCGACAAGAGGAAATGGAAAAATGGAAAAAGAAGAAAGAATGTGTCACAGCCTGACTTAATCCAGATCCTCCCTTGCCATTGGAAAATGGCTGCCTCAACTGTGACAAGGTCTGTGGATCACAGGTAGGACTCATTAGTCACCTTTGCATCCATCAGCAATAATCAGCTATCGTGAACAGCATGTGCACCCTCCTTGGGAAGGCTGGATCCTCTCCCCACCCCTTCTGACCAAAGTCCCATGCTACCCTTTCTGCCCAAAGGCCCCCACTCCCTGGGTTGGCACAACCCTGAATTCCAGCCAGTGCCTGGGGCAGCCCCAGTCCCTACAGCAGCCCTGAACCTTGGATAGTGCCAGTCTCTGGCCGGTGTCCATGCCAGGACAGCACCCAGAACAGTCCTGAGCTCAGGCCACCCACATGAGTTCTGAGCTCCACCACAGGCGACATGCAATGAGCAATCAGGGGTGCGGGAGTGCAGAAGGGATGAGGCAGGTCCACCATGGCTCACATGGTGGCAGCGTGTTGGTGGTGGCTGCACTAGGGATGATTAGCCTCTTATGACATATTATTCCCACTGCCCATGCTGGCTATCATGTTACTGGATGACAGTCATCCTCAAACTCTGAGGAATCACCAACAATGGTATCTTAGGGAATTCATATTTCCTCTTGTAAATTTTTTTGAAAATAAAAGTATGAAGTAGTTAGGTATTTATATACCTGTGTGGAAATATACTTTCTGTGACAGAGTAATGTGTTTTAACCGTACAATTTGAAAGTAACAGTAAACTGCCTTTCATACTCTGCTGATGTTTGTAAATTGCCCAGACAACTATCAAAACAATTTCTATTGATTATAGTAAAATCTGCTGGTGCCAGTAAATAATCATGTCTTTGCCGCAGCCCATAAACTACTTATTTGTCAAACATCCCTCTCCCACCCGACACCTCTGTTATTTTAATATAATTCTTCCCTGAAGAAGCAGTTCTTTAATCTTAAAGTGATGCATGTTGATTTCCAAGATATTATTTAAACTTCAATTGATATGAGAAATGCACATAATATGCCCTTACTTTCCAGTTACTTAGTAGATTACTTTCAACTCTGCTAGTTCAGAATCCTTCAGGTTCTTCTGATTGTGAAACTGATGCAGTTAAAGCCCAATTAATGGTAACATGTTTGAAATAAATAAACTAACTATTTCATGTAATAATTTTGAAGTTACAAAGGAATATAAACACCCAGCCACAAAGGTCATCTTCCCCTAGGCTCAGCAAAGAGAGAGTTAACGCATGCTTAGGCCCTTTGCTGAAGCAGTGCCTCAATATATAACATATTGTGATAAATCTCTGAGCAGTAATAAGTCAATAGAGGGCAGTATAATGAATTTGCTAATAGTGAACTTGTTGCTTCTTTCTTTGTCAGAGGAATAAAGGTTACTAGGTGAGGAATCAACATACTGCAGCAGCAATGGAGACCAGATGGCTAGGGACCATGGGATGTGCATGGTTGCTGTAGGTATGGAGCACACTCATCAACTGCTAGAGCCTTAGGAGATAGGATTTGAAACACATCCCTTGCCTGAGTAGTAGCACACAGAGCATCCTCCCAGAGGCAGTTTCAGACAAAGGTTTGTGTCCACAACACCGTAGTGAATCCAAGGTGTGAGTAGAAAAGAGGCAATGATTACAATGTGCTCATTATCTGGTCAAAGGACCTAAATGCTTACCTTTCATAAATACTCTGATTTCCAATTAGGCACAGTAGGTACATGCCTAGAGGCAATGGTGTTCTAGGGGTGCCTAAAGAGTGGCAGTTTACTGCACGGGTCAAGGATATCCTTGCCCAAGTGCCCCAGGCAATTTGGGGGCCCTGCATGAACACCAGAACTG
The DNA here is from genome assembly GCA_007922195.1 of Podocnemis expansa. Lineage (NCBI taxonomy): Eukaryota > Metazoa > Chordata > Testudines > Podocnemididae > Podocnemis > Podocnemis expansa. The sequence continues at coordinate 12,912,767 of ML681981.1, read as the reverse complement.
TGGCTCCACCTTGTGCTCAAGTTCCATTCTCCTGGGCCCATGGCTCTGCTGCTCCTTTTCCTTCTGAAGCCCCATCCCCTGGACAGGCCAGGAGCTGGAGACCAGGGTGAGCAGATTCCTTCCACCCGGAGCTGGCCTAGCTGGGCACCCAGCCCTTCTCCCCCTTCTCCTGGGTGGAGCTAGCCTGGCCAGCCCTCCCTTTACCCCATTGCCTCCTCCACCCATGGAAAACTTGCAGTTGGTGAGGGAGGAAGGAGGGGGCTTGAAGATGCTCTGTGTGCCTAGAGGCACATAGGTTGTGTCTACACTTAGCATGTCAATTTGAATGACTAAATTTGAATTAGTCAATTCAAACTAATAATTATTAGTTTGAATTGAGTCAATTCGAATTGACATGGCCACACAAGAAACTCCAATTCAAATTAGCATGTCCATGAACTGGACTTGCTAATTTGAATTGGAGGAGGGGCACCATGGGAGGTGTGGCAATATGGCCTCCTGGAAGGGCCAAGCCACCACCGAATCCCCTGTCGGGCTCCAGCACTCTGAGCCCAGCAGAGGAAAAAGCATCCCCTGCCCAGCTCTAGCCACGGTGCATCTAGACCTGTGCAGGGGATGTTTTTCCCCATGCCAGGCTCAGAAGGCAGGAGCCTGGCAAGGGATGTTTTCCCCTCCCAGGGGTCCCTGGGGCCAGGGCACCCCCACACCAAAGTGGGGGTGGGGGGAGAAGGGATTCCCCCACCCTGCGCTGTCAGCGCTGGCCAGGGGAATCCCTTCTCCCCTGCCCCGACTGCACTATGGGGGGGGGGGCGAATTCCTTGGCCCCGTGCTGACAGCTCAGTGGGATGGTGGAGAAGGGATCCCCATGCGCCCGCTAGCCAAGTGCTGGGAAAGGACACCCCCCCCATGGAGTTCCTGCCCGGCTGGCCACACATGGTGAAGGCACCCCTGCACGTGGCTCCCACCCAGCTGGCCACATGCAGGGAAAGCAGCCCCATGCTCTGCTGCATCCCTGCTGGATATGCACATCCAGCAGGGATGCAGCCATGCATGGGGCTGCCTTCCCTGCATGTGGCCAGCCAGGATGCAGTGGCGCGTGGGGGTGCCTTCCCCGCACGCAGCCAGCGGGGCTGGAACAGGGGCTGAGTTTCCTGTCCCGAGCCAGGGGGCAGGAATCCCATTGCCCCCCTAGCCTGATCTGGCTGGGGTGGGGTGGAGGTACCTTTGGGGCTGCTGGCTCCAGGTGCTATAGGGCTGGTCTTCCTCCCAGGGTGAAGATCAACCCTTCTAGGTTTGAACTTGGTGAGTTCAAACTGACATGGCCACACTGGGTCAATTCGAACTACTGGCTTTGAATTGACCCGGAATTCAAAGTCAAACAAGGTTTGATCAATTCAAAGTCAGCTTTCATCAATTCGAACTGAGGAGTTCCTCAGTTTGAATTGAGAAAAGTGAGTGTGGCCATGCACTTAATTAAATTCAAATAGACTGTCATCAATTTGAATTCAAGTCTAAGTGTAGACGTTTCCATAAAGTGTAAATCCAGCCCTGCTCTGAATGGCCAATCATAAACTCATCTCACAGTTCACAAATTATCCTGAAGAAACTCAGAATTGTGGATTGTTAATCAAAGGGCAAAGACAGCTTGTTTATCTTGTTTTATAGTGTCCAAGGATGTTATGTTAGATGACAGTAACAGCAGGATTGGTAGTCATTAGTGATATTCACATGTTCAATCTTTATCATGGGCGGGCAGGGAGAACAATGCTAGGTACATGTTGAGGCAAAATGTCTTGAGATTCAGCCAAAAAGATTCCCTAACCTTTCTGTCCAAATTACAATAAATGGCAGTGGTGCTGTGGACAGTAACATTTCAGAGATGGTTCTGCCAACATGCCCCTGTCCTGTGGAAAGATAGAGGTTTTTAATTTGAGTCAGGGTGTGGGATGTTGTTAGGAGCATGGGAGAATGCGGAGGAGTCTCTACTGGTCTGGAAACTCTCCAGGTGCAGTTTACTATCTTTTTCTTTGGACAGTGGAGAGGAGAACATGGGCACATAGATCTAGATTGGAAACAAATTATACAGTATAATTAACTGAAAATGGCACATGCTGGATACCATCATTTAAAATCACTGGTTTGACACCACTTTAGGCCTGCTGCAGCTTTAGTTGTAATATGCAATATGTACAATAGCACTAAATCACTATAAGAGAAACTTACTTAACTTTTTAAGTTCCAAAGGGGCAGCCGGTTAGTCTAGTTCAGCAAAATAAGCAAGGGGTCCTGTGGCACTTAGTCTTTAAGTGCCACAGGACTCCTTGCTTACTTAACTTTTTAATGACATGAATGTTTAAATTTGTACCCTTGGGCCCTTTTTTTAGATTCATTATGGTTAGATTTAGCACCATCTACTGTCAGAAAGTAGGTATTAGACGTTGCAATGCAAAGTCAAAATGTCTGTATTTTAAAGAATCTCATAATTCTTATTACTGAGAAAAATGTATAAAATGTTTTCTTAGGGCTACAGCCAGGATGTAAATATTGGTTACAAAGGGTAACCATTTAAGCTATTAAAATTATATCAGTTAACCATTTAACCGATATTTTGTATCCCTCCCTCCACTTCAGCCCCCTTCCCTCAGCCGTGGGGTAGCACCTCAAACCCAGCTATGTGGGAGACCCCCGTTTCAGAGCACTGGTTCCCAGTGTTTTGAAGAGGGGCTCTCTGCAGAGCCTGCACCAGGGCCTCAGCCTCCCTGGGTGGCAGCTTTAGTGCCGCAGCTTCTGTCATGGCCCAGTGCCGTCACCATGGAGATGGAGAGCCCTCACTGCTGGTTAACTCCCATGCTAGCAGTTAACCAATAAGTATTATTCTAGCCTCCTGTCATCAGACTCCTCTTACAACCCCCTGAACAGTTTGCAAATTGCTGTGAACTAAAAGAGCTATGAAAATTGAAAGTCCTTGCTGTGAGTCAGCTGACAAACAAGGCCTTTTTTCATTAGTTCATTACCAGCTACCATCCTTGCAATAACACTTACAGGTTGCCATCTAATTGACCATCACCTGTATGGGTATGCTTACACTACACTGAAACCCAGGGCCATGGACTCTGTATTTCCAAGCCCGTGGCTGAGCATTTACATTAAATGTAAACCTGGTTTACAGCTGCTGGACCCAGACTGTGCTAACACAGTCACAGTGCACTCAACAGACCTTCCGACTTGAGTCTGCAGGTTGAGGTGCATCTGCACTACAAAACAACAGGGTTTAGAGCCAAGTCATAGCAGAATTTAGGCTTAGGACACCCATCAGGGTCCTGAGTCAGATTGATTTATGTGTGGATGGAAGGTGGATTTGGACTCAAACCTAGGCAGTGTAGATATACGCTGTAATACAGTATGTGGCTTAGTTAGATAGTGTCAGGAGGTTGACACCAATGCAATCTACATTCTTATGTCAAACCAATTAAACAGAAATCCCAACTAAACTCCACCCCAAAGGGGTACCCGCTAATAAAATTCTATCCTTTTCCACTATCTTTTCTTGAGTCTTCTGGCATTCCCTCATGATTTGTCTCAAAATTATTGTTAATGTTTCTCAAAATTCATTAAGTACCTATCCTAAGTTAAATATATATCATCCAGGCTAACTGCTAAATACATAGTTTTTCCAAGTAGCCTCTTGCTCTTTATGAATGTGTATAAGATCTTACACACTATCTATCCAGATACCTAACTTGACCTATTAAAGAGGATAAAACCAAGTTTGGAAGATTTCCATATTGTTTTAAAAGCATACTGACTATTTCTTCTTTGAGCACTGGTCCCTAGGTGTATTCTACTGTGGTACACGTGTGCTCTAAGAGTCTGAGACCAGAATTGTTGCGAGCAGTCTCTGTTGGTTCACATCTGTGCCCCTGCTCTACTTATATATTGCATCAAGAAAATAAGGGACAGAGCAAACCAGGAGCACCGCTACACATAAATACTGGGGGGGGCAGGCCCCCACCAGCCACCGGGGCCCTGATCTGTTCCCGCCCCCCCCCCCCCCCGGGGGCCCCGCCCCCTCCGAACCCCCCCCCCCCCCGAGCCCTTCCCTAATGCCCCAGTCCTGCTGCTGGTCCCCGCTGCCGCAGGCTGACCCCCTCCCCCACGCCCTTTCCTCGCTGGACCAGCATGCCTGCCCCAGGACTCCCACCCTCACTCCCTTACCTGGCCGCCAGAGGGAGAGTGGGGCTGCGGCACAGGCTGAGGCTCTCGGCATGACCCTGCTCTGAGCATTTTGTCTTCTGGTTGGGTACAGGCCGTGGCTGCCAGCTGCCCAGGCAGTGTTCCCTGCATGGGGCTGCAACAGTGCTCCCCTGCACAGTTTAGAGGCATGCTACTGGGGGCTGGCCCTGAGTTTCAGGTGGGCTGAGGCCTCCAGAGGCCCACCCCAGCAACACCACTGGGGCAAACATTATCTCCAGCAAAGTTCCCTCTAATTATTTGTAGGCTGTGTGTGCAAAAAATTTCTTTGTGTACACAAAAAAATTTCTTTGTGAGCACCAATATTAGCACTGTTGAATTTTTTTGTGTGCACTTTATTTTGTTGTGTGCATGGGTTTCATGACCTGTGTATGCGCACACATGTGCACAGCTTAGAGGGAACAGTGCTATCCAGTTTCTTCTTACCCTTGCATGGCCAGAGTCAGAATCTCTGGTGTCTGGAGCTTCTCCTTTCTCTTCAGTTTAGTCTTCAACAATTTATAAAACTAGTGTAAATAATTTTTAAAGATGTATTTAGTGTTTGGTTAGAGCTGAGGATACTAAGGGAGTTGGCAGATGTGATTGCAGAGCCATTGCCCATTATCTTGGAAAACTTGTGGTGATCTCGGGAGGTCTCGTATGATTGGGAAAAGACATATATAGTGCTCATCTTTTAAAAGGGAAGATGGTAGAGCCAGGGAACTACAATGAGTCTTACCTCAGTTCCTGGAAAAATCATAGAGCAGGTCCCCAAGGAATCCATTTTGAAGGAGAGGAAAGTGGTTGGGTACTGTTAGCATGAATTCACCACGGGCAAGTCATGCCTGACCAACCTGATTGCCTTCTGTGATGAGGTGATTGACTTTGTGGATATGGAGAAAGTGGTAGATGTGACATACTTTGACCAGAAAAACTTTTGATACACAGCATTCTTGGCAACAAGTTGCAGAAGTACGGGTTGAATGAATGAATGATATTGTGGATAGAAAGCTGGCTAGGTCTCAATGGGTTGTGATCAATAGCTTGATGCCTTGTTGGCAGATGGTATCAAGCAGGATGCCTCAGGGATTGTTCTTGGGGCTGTTTTTGTTCAACAGATTAATTAATTATCTGGAGAATGGGTGGCTTTCACCCCTAACACATTTGCTGATAACACTAAGCTGGGAGGAGTGGTAGATACACTGGAGAGTAGGGATAGGATACAGAGTGGCTTAGATAAGTTGGAGGATTGGACTGAACTAAATCAGATGAGGTTCCATAAAGACACGTGCAGAGTCCTGCATTTAGGACAAATGAATCCCATGCACTGCTACAGACTGGAGATTGACTGACTAGGCAGCAATTCTGCAGAAAAGGATTTGGGGGTTACAGTTGAGAAGAAGTTGGATATAAGTCAACAGTGTGCCCCTGTTGCCAAGATGGCTAATGGTATATTGGGCTGCATTAGTAGGAGCACTGCCAGAAGATCAAGGGAAGTGATTATTCCCCTCTCTTTGGCACTGGCAAGGCCACATTTGGAGCATAATATCCAGTTTTGGGACCCTCCACTAGAGGAAGGATGTGGACAAACTGGAGCACATGACTTTTGATGTTGTGCTGTACCCACTGAATAGAATAGATAGAATCATAGGGTTGGAAGAGACCTTATGAGAGCATTAAGTCCAACCCCCTGAAACTTGAACCCAGGACCATCTGTATATTAAGCAGAGATGCTAGCCAGTACACTATTTGCAGGGCTAAGCTGAGGGAAATGGTCTTATTTAGTCTGCAGAAATGAAGAGTGGTGGCCATCCTGGAATTAATAGCAGCCTTTCAGAACATGAAAGGGGCTCCAGGGAGGATGGAAATAGGCTGTTTTCAGTGGTGGCAGATGATAGAACAAGGAACAATGGTCTCAAGTTGCAGTGGGGAGGTCTAGGTTGGATATTATGAAAAGCTTTTTCACTAAAAGGGTGGTAAAACACTAGCATGGGTTACTTATAGAGGTGATGAAATTTCCATCCTTGAAGGGTTTTAAGGCCTAGCTCAACAATGCCCTGGTTGGGATGATTTAGGTGAGATTGGTTCTGCTTTGAACAGGGGATTGGATTAGATGATCTCCTGAGGTCCCTTCCATCCCTAACTTCTACAGTTCTATTTGCCACACTAGGAAATTCTGCCTTGGCTCCTGATGTGGGATTTAAACTATGCCCAGAATACTGGGCTTTAAAAACTGTCTGTCTTATCCCCATACTCTTAGTCATTGATGTTCACAAGTGCTGCCTTTATTACCTTGGAGAAGTGCGTATCTGTACCATGTCCAGTATTTGTTTCTTCTTCCATAGCTGGCAGGCATGGGAATTCTGGCTCAAAAAGCACCTACTGGAAAAGGCTTATGAGCCCCCCCCCCCCACTATGGCCAGCTGGAGTCAGTTTTTGTACATTCTCCAGTCACCAAGGAGCTCACCTCCGACCCCAAGCCAGATTATTACAGCGGCTGAAGGGGCTAAAGCCCTGGGCCCCAGTTGAAAGGGGGCCCTAAACTGCAGCCCCTAAAGCTGTTGTGATAATCCCCCACACCCTGCTCAGTGCCAGCAAGGCTTGGGGAGCACTCCTGCCCTGCTGCCTCTGGGGGCGGGGCAGGGCCCTGGAGTGAGAGGCCAGGCTCTGTGCTTCCACCCAGCCCCCAGGTTGGCACCTGTTTGTTCTGCCTGGGTGCTGGGGCTGGAATGATGGAGATCTTATCAACAGACTCTCCATTAGGGTCTCATCAGTAGGTCAGGGAATGCTCTCATAATCACAAGAGCAGTTCTAACTCAATTCTGAAGAGGATGTATCTGACCCTGCTCAAGTCAGAAAACCTTCATAACCAGCCCATAAAGACTTAGACAATCCTAAATTCAGGGTCATCATAAAGAGGGCCATAAAAGCAGGTCTCCATTGGTACCAAACTTCACCTGGGCAGTAACAATGCCAGAAAGACTGCCCAAGTGGATAGACTGAGAACCACTAACATTGGCCAGGAGTACTCCTCAGAAATCTCAGCCATTATGAGTACAAGAATCGCATATTTACCTGCCAATTTAGGGGCGCTCTGCCTCAGCTCTGTCACAGCATGGGCAGACAGCACTGCAGAGAGAGCAGAGATACACTACCTCAGAGGACATCTTTGCTTTCCCAGATCTGCAATCTCCTCTGCTGTCAGGACAGTCCTTCATCAGAGACATTTTGACTCCAGCAGGGGATGTAGGCTGTCATGCTAGGCCTGTGGAGGCCAAGCCATCTTGTAAAATACATGACCCAAATCTAACACTGGAACACATAGCATAGGAAAATACAATGGTAGTGTTACAAGTAGGCTAGGGCTTTGATATGCATGTATATCATTAGTGGTTTCTTGATGATGTTTTCATATAACGTGTTAGAGGTTAGCAGGGTAAGTGAATTGCTTCCCTATCTGTGACTATTGTTCTATTGGAAGGGGTCAAAAGGGAATATTAACATCTAAATGGACCTTTGATGTACCAATGTAAACTGTCTGTTAATGGTGCTAATGCTACTAATTACCTGTGGTGCCCAGAAGGTGAAGGTTTTACTTTAAAGGAAAATATACATTATTATTCTCCATTTAATAAAGTACCTGGGAACTGTCATCAAAGCCCCCACAGGAAGGAATGATCTGCAAACACCCACCTTGCTACATCTAAAAAAGGAAGTGGGGAACATCTCACATCTGTCCAAGCTTCTCAGGGAAAGTTTGGGCTGTAGGATCAAGATCCCAGCCAGCACCAGCCTGGAAATCACCCTGCTAATTCTCATGGGAGAATTAGATCAAGCTATACACTTGGATTATTTGGTCTATATTCCTTAAAACTGGATTTCTAACAACTGAAGCTGTGGAACAAGGACTTAACCTCATCTAGGCATTGGATGTATGCCTAAGACCTGCAAACTCCAAATTCTTCAGGGACTTATCTTCTATGGACTCTAAATCATTTGTATGTATGTAATCCAGTTTGACCCTGTAATATCTCTTATTTCATTTCTTTTCTTTTTACTTTAAACCTTTAGTTTAGATACCAAAGAATTGGCTGGCAGTGTGATATTTTGGGTAAGATCCCAATTTATACTGTTCTGGGTAATGTGGCTGACCCTTTGGCATCAGGAGAAACCCTTCTGGGTAAAGAACTTGGAGTTTTAAGCAACTTCTCTCTTTACTAGACCTAGTGGTTGTATTGGGGACCAGAGACTGAAATGCAGTAAAGGGGGCTGAGTATATTTTACGGAGGCTTCTTGATATCCAGTGTGTGGGATCAGAAGCATTGTTTGTGACTGGTTGGGGAGTTTATCTCCAGGTAATCCACCAGTGCTTGTGTACACTTGGAGAATCTGCTCTCCCTTTCTGTAGCTTGCCCTGATCTTCACATATTCAGGTGGTTATCCCAGTAGGCCACGGGTCACAATAGCTATGGGGTAAGTCTGTCCCTTGCCATATTTACTACCCAAGGCTTTCCTTCAGTGGAAATTTCAGCACTGGCAATTAAACCAGATCAGGCCTTTTTGTCATTGCAGGAATATGTCATCACCTCCTCTGAAGGAGATCAGTCAAGACAGAAGAGAGAGGACTTCCTGGAACCAAACTCAATCTGTTTTTTTTTTCAGAACCAATGGTAATCCCATCCTTTGGGAACCTCCATAATCCATCATCGATCCCTCCTATTGGCTCTACTGGGTCCCATACACACAATACTCAAGGTTGGCATGATCTACTAGGGAGTCATTCCGCCCCTCCTCTCAACAGGGGCAACCAGAACTTCTTTCTGACTATAAAAGAAGACTAGTGGCTGGATCTGCTGGTTCCACTGGAACTGGCAAGGCTAAACTCCTTATCACCCAGCAAAGCATTCATAGAATCATGGAATATTGGGGCTGGAAGGGACCTCATGAGGTCATCTAGCCCAGAACCCTGCTAAAAGCAGGACTACTCCTGCTAACTCATCATAGCCAGTGTTTTGTGCCCCAATTTTGCTGCCCTCTCCAGACAACGATTAGCTTTTCAAGAGCAGAAAAAACAGGGTGGTAAAGAAACTCCAAATCCTACTAGAGGTGGCCTAGGATGAGCTCCTAGATATCCTGCAACCCATGAGGTCCAGTGGGATAGCACTGATGGTGAATGAAGGCATATTGGAACCAGCAAGAGCCATGTAGCATACACTAACATGTTATTCTATCTCCAAGAGAGATGAGAAACTTTACTTTGTCCCAGCTAAGGATGCAAAGTTTTTGTTTGCACACTCCTCACTAAACTCCTTAGTTATTCAGGCTGCCACTTAAAGATCTAGGCAGCAAAATCCAAGAGTCAGCCCTTTTATCAGCAGGCCAAGCATCTGAACCTGCTGGGGAGGAAAGAATTTACAACTACTAGTCTCTTCGTAAGAATATCAAGCTATCATGCATTCATTAATTAAGTATGGTTTTCTGAATGATTTGAAGTTCTTAGATTTTAAGGACAAACTACTTCAGAAAGACAGGGCTCAATTTCACATCCTTATTGATGGAGACAAGCTTGTGGCCAGAACTGCATTACAATATGTGACTGATGAAGCAGATACTGCGTCAAAGTTAATGGCAACTTCCATTGCAGTGAGCCCTGGTTATATTCCTTAGGTTTCCTAGGAAGGTCCAGAACATCTTGAAGGACTTGCCCTGCAACTAGACTGAGTTTTTCAATGAAAAAAACTAGTGAGTCTTTGCACTTACTAAAGAACGCCAGGACAAGCTTCCACTTCCTGGGTACATATACTCCAGCCCCAAAAGGAATTACCACAAACATCGCTACAAACAAAGGCTTATGCCCTGGCCATTTTATCATCAGCAATCCTATGACCTGCCTTGTGAAAGACAGAGAGTAGAACCTCCTCAATACCCTGCATCTTCCATGTCAACAACGTCAAACCAGCTTCATCCTCTGAGCCATAAGATACTTATTATAGGATTCTCAGGAGTTGCAAATCAGTACTGATGACATCTTCACCCGTTCCTCACAAAGAGCTGGGTTTCTTTAGTCTGGAAAAGGGAGACTGAGAAGGGACAAGATAACAGTTTTCAAGTACCTAAAAGTTTGTTATAAGGAGGAGGGAGAAAAATTATTCTCCTTAACCACTGATAATAGGACAAGAAGCAATAGGCTTAAATCAGGACTTGACAAAAACTGGGAGACAGGTCGCCATGGTGACTGGAGTGTGTAGCTTGGTTCTAGCTCTGATGTGGAAATGCAGCAGAGGAGTGCCCTCTGGTGACCAAAAATAAAACTGCTGTCACCTAGCTGGGAGCCAATTTTGTCAAGCCTTGGCTTAAATTACAGCAAAAGAGGTTTACGTTGGATATTAGGAAAAAATTCCTAACTGTCAGGGTGATTAACCAGTGTAAAAAGTTGCCTAGCCAGGTTGTGGAATCTCCATCACTGGAATTTTTTAAGAGCAAGTTAGACAAACACCTGGCAGGGATGGTTCAATATGGTACTTGGTCCTGCCATGAATGCAGGGGACTGGACTTGACGACCTCTCATGGTCCCTTCCAGTTTCTATGATTCTCTATCCTTTGGTGGCTATCCAGCAGTCCTTTCCCACAAGTGTAATGCAAAAATAATGGATAAATGAGTGGTGGATATCATCTATTATGATTATACCATCAAGTTTTCTCTTGCTATTCCCTCCAAAATTGCTTCCTTATCTTTCTTTAAGGATCATTCTCTCAAAGAGAGTCTCTGCTAGGAGGTAGGCTCTTTCTTCCAGTGGGAAGCAATAGAACGGGGATCTCTTTAACATCAAAGAAAAGGGTTCAATTCAAAATATTTGCTAATTCCTGAAAAGAAGAAAGGGTAGACAGCCGTTCTCAATCTGTGCCAACTCAGTGTTTTTATTTGCATTTTAAAATTCCCTAGAGTTACACTGTCATTGATAGTATCAACCCTTGAAAAGAATGCATGATTCACAGCTGTTGGTGTGAAAAAAGCATTTCACATGGACATTCACTCCTCCTACAGAAGATTACTCGTGTTTATGATGGACTCTGACTACTGTCTGTGCAAGGTGCTTCCATTCAGTCTAACAGCCACATTCAGCATCTTCACCAAAGTGTTTCTAGTAGTAGCACAATTCAGATGAAGCAACTTCAGCATCTTCCTATATTTAGACAACTGTGTTCTCATGGGCAGGACATGTCAAGAAGCCTTTACATCAGCCTTGCCATGGCTTCAGCCTACATCATACTTAAGAGTCTCTATTCTGACTCAACACACACACATATATGAACACCATAGTGATGACCTCTACCAGAGTCAGGACCTCACTAACTTGATGGAAAGACCCTGGACAAGTCTTTCAGTGTCTTTTCCTACCCACCATGCCCAAGAAGATGGTAATTCTGGCTGCTTCCCTGCTACCTTGGGGAATTCACATGGACTGTCATACAGTGAGGAGCACTTGGATGCTCAACCATTGTCTGTAATTCTTGGCAGTCGGAGAGGCATTCATCCAGGAGAGCCAAGCATCAAAATCCCGAGGTGCTTCATCTCAAAGTTTGGTGTTTGGGTGGGCATCAAGCCTAGAACATTCCTGATCTGACATCAAGAAAAACCGTTCTTACTAATAGCAGGAAGTAATCCACCAGAAAATGTTACCTAGCCAAGTGGCAATATTTCTTTATCTTGGCCTAGCACAATCATATATCTCCAGAGACAACATATTCAAGCTATTCTTATTCTCAAGACAACAGGTCTTTTCCTTAACTCACTACAAATTCACCTGGCAGCTGTTTGCCATTCATCATTGGATGGTTACTCATCTTTACGCACCCAACAACAGTGAAATTCTTGAAAGATCGTATCAGAACCTTTCCACAGTAAAGAAGCCCCTGGGACTTTCACTTAGTACTTTCGGCTTGTACTTAGTACAAAGTCACACTTTGAGCTGCTAGTTGTGTTTTCCATGTCTTACCTTTTGATGAAGTTTGCCTTCCTCATTGCCATCACCTCAGCCAGAAGGGGCACTAATGGCTGACCTATCATACAGTATACTCCATTAGGACAAAAATCTCATTATGCCTGCACCTCAAATTCACTTTTATGATAGTTTCACAGTTTCACATAAACCAGACAATTCACTTACTTGCATTTTTAACCCAAAGCCCCATGCCTCTGGCCAGGAAAGGGGACTTCATTCCCTCAGCATAAGAAAAGCATTGGAATTTTACCTGTAGAGACAAAAACTGATCAAGAAGTCACCTAGACAAGTGGTTCACAACCTTTTGAGGTAGCAACATGCTTAGTGGCTTGTACAACCCTACAGGACACACTAGTCCACCCGCTCCCAGACTAAATCCAGCCCCCCACCTGGTTCTCCATCACTTGCTCACTTGCTGTGTGGTGACACAGTAATGTGTCCAAACACACTGGTTGAGAACTGCTGATCTAGACTGTTTCATGCAATAGCAGAATGAGTCAGAGGTCACACTATATCCTTTCAGCTCTTGGAGTGGATCTCTCATTGCATCTTGCTCTGTCAGTTGGCACGCTTCCCTCTTCAATCTGAGGTAGCAGCTTACTCTACAAGAGCACAAGGGGCCTCAATGGCATCACTTTAAAAGGTACCCCGTTTGACATTTCCAAGGCAACTATGTGGTGTGCCTTTCAGCCATTCATGAGATATTCTGCCTTGCTCCACAACTCCTCTACTGATATGTCCTTGGGGCAGGGGCATCGCTGGCTGGGGGAGGGACCCGGGGCATGGGCCCAGGCCCCGCCCCTGCCCCACAGGCACCGCCCCCGGCTGCAGGCCACACCCCCTGGCCAGGGAAAGGGCCAGGCGCCACTGCGTCGCCGCAGGCGGGTAGGCTTCACATTCCCGGCCGGGGATGGGGACGGAAGTGGCCACAGGAGGCTGGGCCCTGCATCCCCAGCTGGGGACGGGGCCGCTGTGGCTGTAGGAGGCCAGGCCCTGGATCCCTGGTCAGGGATGGGGCCACTGCGGCCACTGGCGGCTGGGTCCCAGATCTCTGGCCCAATTGGGCCGGAGATCCGTGGCACTGGCGCTGGGGTTCGGGGCACATGCCCCGGAGTACCCAGCGCCAGCGACGCCCCTGCCTTGGGGCATGGTTCTACAAGCAACTATCACACCTGGATCCATGCACCCACCTCCTCTCTGAGTACTGCAAATGAATCATCCATAGTGGAATACATGGAGGGACCAGCACTTGAAGAAGAAAGGGAAGTTTTTTATCTATTAACTGGAGTTCTTCAAGATGTGTAGTTCCTATTGTATTCCACTACCCAGTCCTTCCCCTCTAGTTTGGGTCATGACTAGATTCACAATAGTGAAGGAACAATAGAGATAGTTAATCCACTCTGCTCCATACATTCTGGGTATGGAGCACGAGGAGAGCAATGGGTGCAGGCACTGATCAACAGACACTGCTTGCAAGAATTCTCCAGTCGCAAGTGCATGGAGTGCACGCATAGCCACAGTGGAATACAGCTAGAGACCATACATCTCAAACTCCAGTTACAAGGTACGTAACTTCACTTTTTCTTGCTTATATATGCTCCATAGGATCCAGATAAAGGTTTCCCCAAAGACTAGACCCCAGTGTAAGCTGGATTCTCCATAGGACTCCTCACTCTAGAATTAGTTCTCTCCTGCCACGTCTGTGACAGTGGTTGCTGTAGGATTATGCTGACAACAAGACACAATGTGCTAAATGAATTTTTTTTGGCGGGGTGGAGAAAAAGGAACAAATCTTGGGTAGCTAAACTAATGATGCTATTAATAATTTCCTGTTATATAACTAACCTTCTCTTTGTTTTCTTGTTAGGTCTCCAGAATTCAAGACATGCTTCTCTACACCTGACAAGTAAGGCCACAGCCAGGCAGCAACATATATTACAAGCACAGAGTCTCTCAATCACAGTCTCAGGCAGTCATGATTTTGTAACCGTCTACTCACTTTTTACAGAACCAAAACACATTGCAGGAGAAACAAAGGTGAAAAAAAGAAAAGAATGCTGTTATAAAAGTTTAACCTAAACATTAGTAAAAAGTTTATTTTTTTAGAATATTTTCTCAAAACTTTAAAAATTGGAAAGATTACACAAAATGATTTTTTAAATTAAAAAGTGGAAACAGTTTGTTCAGTTCAACAATTAAAGATTTTATCAGATAGACAAGGTAGGTGAAATTTTATTTTATTTTATTGGCTGCTTAGCTGTTTAACTAAAGGTATCAGCTGGTGGCCAGTACTAAGACCAATGGGGTATAATTAGTTGCTCTCAGCCCGGCAGGCACTTGAAATATACTTATTCTTCTTCAGCAAAGGCAGATGGCAGAGCTGCCAGTGAGGGGTGTACTGGAGCATTGCTGGAGCTAAGTGTGTCACTGCACCTGCTACAATGCTATCACTGCACTGGTGTGTGCAACAGTGGATGCAACATAACTTAGCCTTTCTCCAAGTAAGTGCATAACATTGTGTGAACATTTGTGCATTTGAATACAGTATGTGTTACCACATTTTGGGGAACCGTAAATGACTCATTCAACTCTAAACAGCTATTGTGTAAACAAGACTATGATGCAATTTTGAAGCTTTAAACATGATCCCAGAACACTATACTGAAATTAACATGCTCAGAAATTATAGCTAAATATAATTAGAGTAGCTTTTTTGTGGTATTGGACAAGGTTGGCATATGAACACTGTGGCCTGTCTTCCAAATTTTCCATGGAGATAAAAAATGGAAAGGGACAGATGGATCACAAAATATTAAGTCGTTTCTAGGTTGATCCAAGATACTGACAAAGCAACAGGAGTGTTTCTGTTTTGCCTGCTCTGGTTCAACAATTTTCCAAATTAGGTCAGTTGTAAAATTCTGGTTGAGGGAAAACTAGTGCCATAATTAAAAATATCATTATTTAAATGTATTAATTTTGAAGGTGATGCCATTCCTATTAAAAATATCTTCTGCCTAAAGCTGCAAAGTTTACATTGTTATAATTGTCAATAGAGAAACTTGCACATGACAAATTACTTCCTTTTCCCATTTAAAAAGTTATTCTAAACTTTACTAGTTATATTTAGTGTTATTTTTAATGAATGTTCATCATCTGAAGTTAATGCTATTTGATGTGGTGTGAAATTAACACAAATATATAGATTATGTAAGCCATGCATAAATGTAGGTTGTAGGTTTTACCATCTTTACAAGCAAAAAGGGTGTTTTTCAATGGTATTAATTTTAACAGGACTTTAAATCCTGTATAAATGATGGCTACTGTGTTTGAAGCCAAGTTAACTGTCTGTGTTTTAGTCTAGGAGAGCCAGGTCTGATTTACATAAGTGCTGAGTGCTCACAGGTACCATTGAAGTCAATAGGAACTGTAAATTGAAATGCTAAGTTCTTCTTTGAGCACTGCTCACATCATTCAGTTACAGGTGTCTACGTGCCACAGCGCACGGTAGCTTGGAAAGTCTTCAGCCTTCGACTGTCAGGTCAGGGCATGTGGCCAACGCCCCCTCTGTGCCGTGACTGTGGCTATATGGGTTCCTTTTTCGGTCCTCAGTGACGGTTTTGGATCAGCCAAGAAACTTGCATAATCAAGTGCCTGTCTTCTACCACAAAATTCAAGATGCCTGGTTTCAAACCGTGCTTAGGATGCTGCAAAGCTTTCCCACTCAACGATCCACATGATAAAAGTCTTGCATGCCTGGATGAGTCCCATCTCACCAACAGCTGTCCTCTCTGCCGGTCCTTCAAAAGGAGGACATGCAAGGACAGAGAGCTGCACTTCCAATCCCTTGCTGGGAGTAGTGCGGAAGCCTCTGATACCACCCAAGCCCTGAGTGCTCCACCCGCTCACCGATCTGCCAGGGCACTGGAACCCCAGGACCGTTCTTTGGTGCCAAGCCCAAAGTGTCAGTCAACACCCCCGTCAGTATCATTGGGGCGCCAAACACTTTGGTTGCCAAACCAACCCGGCACCGAACTGAAAGCGGCACCATCAATGGCACTGTCAGCGCCGCAGGCCCCCATGATGGTGCAGGCACCTTCCCCAACCCGGGTCCCAGCACCACGGAAGAAAACCAGCTCGGTGCCAAACACGGCACTGGGAGTCCAGTTGGCACAGGAAGCTGTACCGCCCACCAACCCAGTACCACCCAGCCCACCACTGGTACTGCAATCCAGCACTGGGGACTGTTCCCTGGCCAACCCGGTGTCACCCAGTCCACCACCGGTACCGCAATCGACTGAAGACTGCTGCCCAGCCTCCTCCCCACGCTCCTCCTGGACCGTGTTGGTGCCATGCTCCCAAGCTTCGGGGGCCCCTTCCCATGGCTCGGCATTGACTTCACCTCCAGCCTCAGCCTGCTCTTCTCCACTCAAGATGGTAAGAGTGGGAGAGCATTTAGGGAAACAGCATCATAAGTACTCCCCCTCACCCACACCTCGATGCAAGAACAGACCATCGGGACCGGCTGGGCCAGTGGGGCCTTTCTCGTCCGGTACCACACCGCAACCTAGTTGAGGCTGTTCTCCTCTGCGCCACCTAGAGGCCAGAGCATCCTTTAATGACTGGTCACACGATTGGCTGGACATGGCAGCCAATGATACCTTAGTCTCACTGCACTGCTCCATCCAGTCCCCCTCGCAGACCATGGAATTCTCGGATGATTAGCCCAATCCTGACTCCACACATCATAGTAGATCACGGGCCCATTCTTCCTCCTTGCCCAGTGAGTATACCTTTGACAGACCGATTGACTGTAACAAGGACTCTCATGCCCACCAGGTGTTTCTACGCCGCATGGCAGCAAACCTGAACCTGGAGCTCGGGGTCATCCAAGAGGAGACTAATCCCCTCTTTGATGTCAGCCGTAGGGCCCAACCTGCTAAGGTGTCTGTCCCACTCTATGAAGGGGTATACAGCATGATCAAGGCCTGTTGGCAAACCCCATCCTCAATTTTGCCAAGGGTCATGGACCATAAGTACCACATCCCTCAGGACAAATTCTCCTTCCTGTTCCAGCACCCCACTCCAGGGTTGCTGGTCGTCAATGCCATGAACCAGAAAGCGAGGCAAGGCCAATCCAGTTCCACCCCTAAAAATAAGGGGGCAAGGAAGGTTTACTCCACAGCAGCCCTCCAGCTGTGGATAGCAAACCACTTGGCCCTTATGATAAGGTATATCTTTAACCTCTGGAACACCATGCAAGGCTTCTGTACCATTATCCCAAAGGATCGCCGTAGGGACTTCGACATGATGCTCAAAGAAGGGGAAATGACATCCAGAGATGCTCTGATGGCCATTTAGGATGCCGTAGACACAGTGCTCGTACGATGGCATTGGTGGTAGAGATGTGTTGCTCGGCCTGCCTACAGGTCTCGGGCCTACCACTGCAGCTGCAACTTACTATTCAGGACCTCCCGTTTGAAGGCCCTGATCTTTTCACTGAGTCCACAGACACAAAGCTCCATGGCATGAAAGACTTAAGAGCCACACTCCAGTCGCTTGGGATTGACACCCCGCAACCTAACAGATGCTCCCTAAAACCTCATCAAACTCCTTCAACAACAATTTCAGCAGTTAAAACAACAGATTCAAAGGCAGACTCCCTTCCCAAGGTCCTCCTCTTTTCTCCAGCGCCATCTTGGGGACACGGACAAGGCATGTGGTAGCACTAGCGCAGACAAAGAACTATGACATGATTGGGATAACAGAGATGTGGTGGAATAGTTTGCATGACTGGAGCTCTGCCATAGATGGGTATAGACTGTTCAGGAAGGACAGGCAGGGAAGGAAAGGGGGAGGAGTAGCACTATATGTAAAGGAGCTCTATGACTGCTCAGAGCTTCATTATGAAAGTGGAAACAAGCCAGTTGAAAGTCTGTGGGTTAAGTTTAGAGGGGAGAGCAACAAGGGGGATGTTGTGGTGGGTGTCTGCTACAGACCACCAGATCAGAAGGAGGAGGTGGATGAGGCATTCTGTGGACAACTGACAGAAGTTTCTAGAGCACAGGCCCTGGTTCTCATGGGGGACTTCAATTACCCTGACATCTGCTGGGAGGCCAATACAGCAGTGCACAGGCAATCCAGGAAGTTTCTGGAGAGTGTTGAGGACAACTTCCTGGTACAAATGCTGGAGCAACCAACGAGGGGCCTTGCACCTCTCGATCTGCTGCTCACAAATAGAGAAGAATTTATCAGGGAAGTAGAGGTCAATGGCAGCCTGGGTAGCAGTGACCATGAAATGATTGAGTTCAAGTTGATGATTAAAGGAAAGGAGGAAAGAAGCAAAACACAGACCCTGGACTTCAGAAAAGCAGATTTTGTCTCCCTCAGGGAACTGATGGGCAGGATCCCTTGGGAGGCTGATCTGAAGGGGAAAGGTGTCCAAGAGAGTTGGGTGCATTTTAAAGAAACCCTGCTAAGGGCACAGGAAGATACAATTCCGATAAGGAGAAAGCACAGCAAATGTGGAAGGCGCCCACTGTGGCTTAACAGAGAGCTCTGCACTGAGCTGAAGCATAAAAAGGACGCTTACAGGAAGTGGAAGCTAGGACAGATAACTAAGGAGACATATAAAGACATTGCTCGGGACTGCAGGGATAAAATCAGAAAGGCCAAAGGACAAATGGAGTTGCGACTAGCAAGGGATGTGAAGGATAACAGGAAGGGGTTCTACAAGTATATCAATAACAAGAAGAGG
Organism: Podocnemis expansa; assembly: GCA_007922195.1. Lineage (NCBI taxonomy): Eukaryota > Metazoa > Chordata > Testudines > Podocnemididae > Podocnemis > Podocnemis expansa. The sequence continues at coordinate 12,893,780 of ML681981.1, read as the reverse complement.
ATCAGGGATGGTGTAGGTCCCTTACTGAATGGGGCAGGCATCCTCGTGACAGAGGATGAGGAAAAAGCTGAAGTGCTCAATGCTTTTTTTAGTTCAGTTTTCACAAGCAAGGTCAGCTCCCAGCCCACTACACTAGGTACGGGGGACTGGGGAGAAGAAGAGAGGCCCTTGGTGACAGAAGGTCAGGTTAGGGACTGCTTAAAGAAACTAGATGTGCACAAGTCCATGGGGCCGGATGAACTGCATCCGAGGGTGCTGAGGGAGCTGGCTGATGAGATAGCAGTACCGTTGGCCATTATCTTTGAAAACTCGTGGCGAACGGGGGAGGTGCCAGAGGACTGGAAAAAAGCAAATATAGTACCTATCTTCAAGAAAGGCAAAAAGGAGGATCCAGGGAATTACAGACCTGTCAGCCTCACCTCAATCCCTGGAAAAATCATGGAGCAGCTTCTCAAAGAATCCATCCTGAAACACTTGGAGGAGCGTAGAGTAATCAGGAACAGTCAGCATGGATTTACCAAGGGTAAATCATGCCTGACCAACCTCATCGCCTTCTATGATGAGATGACTGGATTTGTGGATGCGGGAAGAGCCGTTGATGTGATATACCTTGACTTTAGCAAGGCTTTTGATACGGTTTCCCACAGCATTCTCATTGGCAAATTAAGGAAGTATGGGTTAGATGCATGGACTGTAAGGTGGATAGAAAACTGGCTAGAACAACGGTTTCAGCGCGTAGGAATCAATGGCTCCATGTCAAGTTGGCAGGCAGTGACAAGTGGTGTGCCCCAGGGGTCGGTCCTGGGGCCAGTTCTGTTCAATGTTTTCATTAATGATCTGGATGATGGGATAGATTGCACACTTAGTAAGTTTGCAGATGATACCAAACTGGGGGGAACGGTAGACACCCTAGAGGGCAG
>ML681981.1:12658823-12892850 GCA_007922195.1 Podocnemis expansa | reverse complement strand
AGACTGAAGGAACTAGGCTTATTTAGCCTGCAGAAGAGAAGACTGAGGGGGGATTTGATAGCAACCTTCAACTACTTGAAGGGTTGCTCCAAGGAGGAGGGAGCTCGACTGTTCTCGGTAGTAACAGAGGGCAGAACGAGAAGCAATGGTTTCAAGTTACAGCTGGGGTGGTCCAGGCTGGATATTAGGAAAAACTTCCTTACTAGGCGAGTGGTGAAGCATTGGAATAAGCTGCCTAGGGAGGTGGTGGAATCTCCATCTCTGGAGGTGTTCAAGTCCCAGCTGGACAAAACACTGACTGGGATGATCTAATGGGAGTGGTCCTGCTTTTTTTGGCAGGGGGTTGGACTAGATGACCTTGTGGGGTCCCTTCCAACCCTATGATTCTATGATTCCTATGCCTGAGGATGAGGCCTTTCCAGAGCTGGCTCTCCATGGTGTTCCACATATAGAGAGACTCCCTGAACAAGGTACTGTTGGTTCCCCAGGACACTCTGGGGACACTTCAGGTTTGGAGGGATCCCCACTTTGCCATGGGGGCATCCCCTCAGAGACCCCAGGCCCTCAGTGACCTTAATAACAGATGCCTCGAACACAGGGTGGAGGGCCCACATCTCTGGGAGACTCTCCATCCAAGGGCTCTGGTCCCACACAGATGGTCCTCTCCACATAAACGTGAAGGACCTAAGGGCCATCAGGCTAGCTTGCATCACCTTCCTAGACAAGATATGGGACAGATCAGTCCAGATCCTCATGGACAATACCACAGGCGTCTTCTATATGAATCAGCAAGGGGGGAGTCCACTCCCCTCCATTTTGCATGGAGGCATGCAAAGTCTGGGAATTGGCCATACGACACTTCATCCCAGTGGCTTCCCACCTACTGGGGGTGGACAATGGGCTAGCGGACTCGCTAAGCAGAAAACCGTTAGCAAATCATGAGTGGTCCCTCCACGACAAGGTGTTCTCGCTCCTGGTAGACAAATGGGGTCCCCCCCCACATAGATTTGTTTGCAACGCTACAGAACTGCAAATTTTCCCAGTTCTGCTCCCTCAGGGGCCGGGAGGAGGGGGTCTCTCACTGGCACCTTCATCAACTGGTCGAGAACCCTGATCTATGCCTTCCTGCTGGTTCCCCTGATACAGAGGGTTCTTTTGAAAATCAACAGGGATGCAGCAACCATAATACTAATAGCTCCAGACTGGCACAGACAGTATTAGTTCCCACTCCTGCAGGACACGTCCATAGAGATCCCACACGTCTCCCACCTCTTGATGCAGGACTTGGGGCGCCTTCAGCACCCAGACCCAGGCTGCCTACACCTGACGGCCTGGATGCTCTCTGGCTCAGCAAGCAGAGAGGCTCTGCTCAGACAGGGCTAAGAAGGTCCTGGATGGTAGCAGAAGACCATCCACCAGCTCCACGTACACGGCCAAAAATGGAAGCAATTCTCCATTTGGGCTCGGAACAAAGGTGTAGACCCTACATCAGCCCCGATACACCTGATCCTCAACTATCTGTTAGACCTTGGGGAAACAGGATTTTCTCCTTCCTCGCTGAGAGTCCATCTAGTGGCAATCTCAGCTCTCCACAAGACTGTGGATGGGCAATCGGTTTTCTCCCATCCCACCTCCATCAGATTCCTAAGAGGTGTGGAGAGACTCTTTCCCCAACCCCATAGGCCCACCCCACCTTAGGACCTTAATGTCGTGCTTTGGGCAATGACAGAGCCACCCTATAAGCCTTTGGACTCAGCCACCCTCCTAGTCCTGTCCTCGAAGTTGGCTTTCTTAGCAGTAATCACCTCTGTTCAAAGGGTTTCGGAGTTGAAAGCCATCTCCTCAGAACCCCCATACACAAGGTTCTACCTGAATAAAGTGGTTTTACGTCACCACCCAGCTTTTCTCCCTAAGGTAGCCATCCTCTTCCACCTTAAGCAGGAAATTTGCCTGCCAGTTTTTTTACCCAGACCCCCAGGTTATGCAGAACCAGAGGAGGTGGCATACACTGGATGTAAGGAGAGTGCTCCTGACTTACATCGAGTGCACCCAACCATTCCGCAAGACCTCCCAGCTATTCGTGGCGGTTGCCAAACATAAGAAGGGTCTACAAGTATCCTCACAGTGTATCTCTAAACGGATTGTGAACTACATTAAAGACTGCTACGGAGGGTCAAACACGCCACTTCCTGAATCTGTTAGAGCCCACTCTACCAGGGCTCAAGTGTCCTCAACGGCCTTCCTTGCCCAGGTCCCGATCCAAGAGATCTGTAGGGCCGCTACGTGGTCATCAATACACACTTGTGCTACGCAATTGCCCAACAGGCTAGAGAAGATGCTACTCTGGGCAGAGCTGTACTCAATGTGGGTAGACTGCAACTCCTCCCACCGTCCAGGGGTACAGCTAGCAGTCACCTGTAACTGAATGATGTGAGCAGAGCTCGAAGGAGAATGGTGGGTTACTTACCAGTAACCATCCTTCTTCAAGATGGGCTGTTCACATACAACCAGGCCCCTCCCCCTATCCCTGCTAACGGAGTTGGCGAAGGTATATGGGACTGGGAGGGCCTCGGTCACAGTCATCTATATAGCCACAGTCACGACACAGAGGGGACGTTGGCCACGTGCCCTGACCTGACAGGCTAAGGCTGAAGACTTTCTGAGCTACCATGCGCTGCGGCGCACAGACATCTGTAACAATTTATGTGAGCAGCCCATCTCGAAGAAGGGCAGTTACTGGTAAGTAACCCACCACACTTTCAAAATCAGGTTTTAGCCATCTGAAACTGGGAACCCAAATTACGGTCATATATATGACCGTAAACATCTGTCTCAGTTTCCTATTTGTAAAATAGGAACAGTAGCATCCTCTCGACTTGAAGGGACATTGTGAAGATAAAATTTACTCATGTTTATTAAGTGCTTTGATATTATAGGGATGAACACCACACAAAAGGCCATGCAGAAATTAAAAATTCTATCTTCAGAGCAGGCTTTCAATATTGTGTCATAGATCAGACCCAAGGCCACATACTAAATAGCTGCTCATTAATTTAGTACCATGTGTTTGATACACCAGATCAGTGGTTCCCAACCTGCGGTCCAGGGACCCCCAGGGGTCCACAGACATGTTGCAGAGGGTCCTTGGAGCCTCTCCCTACTGGGGCTGGAATCTAGCTACAGCCCCAATGCTCCCTGCCAGGGCTGCCTTTCCCTTCCCATGGCCAGATCCTGGCAGGCGGATGGGGCAGGGGCAAGGGCAGGAGGCCATAGCTGCTGCAGCTTGGCTCCCCAGCAGCGTGGGCCATGGTGGCAGTAGCGTTGCTCGCCAGCTGTCCCAGTGGCACTGCCAGAGTGATGCAGGCCAGAGTCTGCCCACATGGGCCAGATTACATAATCAGCCATGGGGCAGCAAATTTTAACCAAAAAAAAAAAAAAAGGGGTCCCCACCTGAAAAAGGTTGTAAACCACAGCACTGGATGAAGAGAGGTGGGAGGAAAAGAGTCATGTGATCATGTAATTAAAGACTGTATTGTGATACATATCACGAGAGGACCTGATGAAGGCTTCACAGGAAACTAATTCTGACATTTCTTAACTTTTGAGTATTTGACTTTACAATTTTAATGTTCGTTTAACATGGTTTATGTATGTGTAATACTTGTGTACACTTCACAGTGATTTGGTTCCATGGTATAAAGTCTATTGCACCACTGCCACAGACTTCAGCAACGGCTATTAGTGTATAGGTGCACAATTAGCACACAAGTTCAGGACAAGTGAAAGATTAGGGCATGAAAAAATTAGTAAGAATGGGGCTACAGAATATGGAACCATACTTCCCATCTCTTGCAAGAGAACAAGTGACAAAGACTCTGATGAAATTTGCATACAAATGGAGAAAGGAACCACAGGTGCAGCTGATTACCATGGCTCATTTCAGTGTACATTACACATGGAAAATAAATTCCAGATGATACAATAAAAGGTTATGAAACTTAATAGTCTTCTCCTAGAAAATAATCACCTTTGTTTGGATTTTATGTAATTGGATCCTTTCAAAAAAAAAAAAAAAAAACTACTAGTGTGGTCCTTCAGATAACATATAGTGAACAACAGTTCCCATCAGAAAAAAATAAAGCAAGATATAGTCAGGTTGTTAGATGTATTGGCACAATTAATCAGTGAAACTCACAGTATTTGTCCACCTCATTCTTAGAGTAGATGCAGCATGGGCTCCAGCTACAAGAGATTCAGTGAAGTTCCAAAGGGGCAGCTGTGTTAGCCTAGTAAAGCAAAAAAAGCACGGAGTCTTGTGGCACTTAAAGACTAACATTTATTTATTGCATGAGCTTTTGTGGGAGAATATCCCACTTCATCAGACTCTTTGAAGAGGGAGAACTGATTCAGTGGAATCAGATCCTGATTCCTAAAGTTTAAGAAGAAAACCAGAAGCAGAAAAGTTAAGAGCTGATTTTCATAGAATTGAGCACCCATGGTACCCACTGATTTCAATACTTTTAAAAATTTGGCCCAGAGCCTCTGGTTGATCAGATGTCTTTTGTTAAAGGTGGTGTTCAGACTTGCTCCATTAACTAACTGAAAACCAAACATGTTTATTCTTCAGATGCATTTTATTAGCAATTATGACATATAAACCTCATGAAAATATACTTAACATTTCAAGATATAGGCATTAAAGTTATCTTTTAAAAATATATTGATACCAGAAACAGTAACTTCTACAAAACATATGATTTCACATACATTTAACTAAATAGAGACTCTTCAAGTAGCGCTGGGGTATCTGATTTTTACCCCATTTTTTATGAAACTGTAGGTCATACAACACATAAAATTACCCACTCCAATAAACAGTATGAGTGACAGCACAGTATGGCCTTATACTGATGTGCTGAGGTACATCAAGCCCCAAAATCCCCTCCACAGCTGGAGGCCAACACGGACACCACACTCTTCTCTGGAGATGCAGTCAGAACGTACTCTCTTGATAGCAGCTTTGTAATGCAAAAAATCAGTGTTGCACATTTGATCCCAGCATTGCCAAGCCTGTCTCCTTCCAAGGACAGAGTTCACGACCACATCCAATTTGCCTTAATTGACTGATGTTGGAAATGTACCTTGCAAGTTTAATGAAGCCTCTAATCTGGGGCTGGCAAGTAGCTTCTATTGGCTGACTAAATGCCAGTCAGCAAAGGGAGAAATTCTCAAGAGACTGATTAGTTAGAATTAAACATTTCTCTAGAAGACAGCTCCTAAATGAAATTCAACAAGAGATTTCCTCGCACCAAATAGGGTGTATCACTGTTGAACACCAATCAGAGAAAGAGGTGCTTGTGCATTGCAGAACAGCATTTGACAATGGAAAAGCATGATTCCAATGTCAAGAACATCTGAGAGCAAAAAGCATATAACTGGCTTGGACCCACATCACTCGTAGAGTTACTCAAATAGTTACTTTGCTCCTATTGGTGCAGTACTTCTCAAAGCCTATGAAACACCAAAAGGATACTAGCAGGAAAGAGCACCAGACACTGGACAGGTAGTTTGTGAGGATTCAGTTACATGTACAGTAGAACTCCAGAGTTATGAATACTTTGGGAACGGTGGTTGTTTGTAACTGAAAAGTTCATAACTCTGAACAAAATGTGATGGTTGCTCTTTCAAAAGTTTACATTGACTTAATACAGCTTTGAAATATCAATATGTAGAATAAAAATGCTGCTCTTTTTTTTAGTAGCTTACATTTATCACAGTACAGTACTATATGGGGGGGGTATTTTTTCCCCCCTGCTATCTGATTGAGTTCTTCAAGTTCCAAATTAGGTGTATAATTAACTAATCAGTTTTAAACTCCAATGTTCATAACTCTTGAGGTTGTACTGTATATCCTGTTTCTCCCATGTGCATGTTCTTAAATTCCTGATGCAGAAGTTGGAGTCTCTTTAGTGCTTTTTACAACCAAATATACCCTGGATTTGCTGGCCTGCTGTACAGTCACCATATGAAGACTTCAGGGCTATTAGCCTTCAGTATAATTCAGGCAAATAAGGCTGTAAGGTTGTAGAGTCCAAATGAAGTTAATTTAATTGGATTTTTGCACAGTGAAATAGTACATGGTCAGGTCAATGCATCAAGAAATATTTAGCCTTTTGACCCTGCATTTTTGTGCTAGCCAACATTATAACTTTTTAAAAAATTTAATAAATCAGACATTTATATCATAAAAATTGTATGCAACAGTATTGCATAATAGTCCATAAGAAAAAATGCCTAAGAAAAATACATTTGCCCAATTTAATACAAATGTTTTAAAGGACACTAAAAGGTATTATATTTTAATACTACATTTCTGATTCAGAGCTTGGAAAAATAGCACCTGAAATCCTGAGAAATATGTTGCTCTATAGTTTAAAAATGCCTTTTCAGAGTAAGGATCTTTTACGGGGTGGGGTGGGGGGGGAGGAGGATTTGGGCAGAAAATTATCTGATCAGTTTCAGCCTGATAAAGTTTGAAAGTCTGCAGTGTAAGCTCCTGAAAAATGGGTATTTGAATGCCCAGTAAGACTTATTCAATGGGAAGCATTTTCAGTAGTTACTGAATTCTAAGGCTGATATTTTCATAACTGTTTCCTTCAGAACTGTCCATAAAATTTAACTTTTTAGTTAAACTTTGAGGGAAAAAACATTTAAAATTGTTTTTAAAAAAATCTATTCTGAGTGCTTTGAAAGCCATACAAGATTTAAAATAATTTAGACTGATAAAATTTAATATGGAAAGGCAAGTTGTAAATGCCAAAAATCATGCTTTATAAACAGAACAAATATATCAGTGCTATTATACATCACCTTAATCAAAGTCCTCCTCTGCATGTTGTTTGAACAATCACCACCTAAAAGATGTTTCTATAATCAAAATAATAGCATTGTTCTTTGTAAAAAGCATTGTTCTTTGTAATAATAGCATTGTTCTTTGTAAAAAATGTTATAAAAGAAATTTGCTTAATTTGATTCATAAACAAAATAGCACACTATAAACCCTGTCCTTCAAGACAGTGAACGCCCACAACTCTTACTGATTTCACTGGAAGATGAAGCTACCCAGGCTCTCAACACTTTGCAATACCAGACCCTAAAATATTTGGTACAACAAAAAAAAAAAAATTATAGTTTAAACAGACAGCAAAACCAGGTTTATTTGTTTTCCTTCTCTCTATATACTCAATATTGTATGGGAATAATGGGTGTGACTGGTAATGGAGGCTTCCAAAGAAATCACACAGCTTTAGACAAAGAAATATTACTTCACAAACTGGCAGACTGATGCTTGTATTTAAAAAGATTAATGAAAATCTCAGATTTAAGACTGACCAGCTGCATTTAATTTACTTTGCACAGTAAATTATACTTCAGGTGAATATTTGAATAAGCAGGAACTTGAGAAATAAAGATTTCTTCCAAAGCTACTAAATCAATAAACTGCTTATTTCAGAGCTGCAGTTCTGTACTTAAATATTCATACATAAGACACTCTCTTCCATAAAGTAGTGCAAGCTATGAAATCATACACAACCATTTATAATCATTCAGGGACATAATGTATAATTCAAACATTTTCAACATAATTTATAAAAAAAGACAACCCTCCATAATATTTACCATTCTGTATTGTTGAAATTGGATCATGGATAGTTTCAGCTCTTTCTTTCTTCCCTTAAATTTTCTTTAATTCCTTTTCCTAGAGTTTTGATCTTGAGTTCAACAAAAGCAGCCTCAAGCCCGCAGAACATGTTCTGAGGCAGTCTTACACAAATATGGCTCATTTCTTCTAGAAGCATCTTAAGTATGTTACAGGTGTTATATACACAAGAATTATTTCAGCCAAAATCACCTCAAAATAGAATGCCACAGCTGTTTAACCTCTCTCATAAAAATGATGGCATGTATATGAACAGCTGTGCATCAAGAGAAGAAGAAGAACATATACATTTTTTTACATCAGTTTTATACTCTATTACTGGACTCTGAATACAAGATTTTCCTCTTTCAGAAAAAGAGAAGAAATAATGTAAGTGACTGAAAAACTTCACAGAGCACAGTGTAAATGGCCTCAAAGTAAAAATTAAATCCATCTTAAAACTCTGTTGGACTGTGACCCACCAGTAGATCACAACCTGTTTTGGGAAACCACTATGTATTATATTAACATTCTCTTCCTGCCCATATAACTGGGAAACTAGGCTTTGTATTTTAATATGATAGTAGCCATCAGTACCAAAAAGTAATCTTCAAACATTAAAGACCACATGTGAGAAGTATACTTTCCACTATGATATTGACTAACCAGTACCATTGGAGGAATCTCTAAAGACTTTTCATTAGGTAACAGAAAAAAGAAATCAGAGTTTTTACAATAAAGCATTAATATAACAACATAACTGAAGCCAAGAAAAACACAAATTTTTTCACAAGGAAAAATACTTTTTATACAAAGTATTAAACAAAACTGTTAAACAGCAGCTCAAGTAATCTAAATTTAATACTTAAATAAATACAAATAAAAGATTCTTTTTTGCATGAAATTAAGAAAGTGCAACTACAGCATAACAGTCTGTACCATAGAAAATGGCCAATTCACCAGGGGCATACTAACAAGCATTTCCTTTCATCACTGAAATTGTGGCAACCAAAATAGTAGTAAGTCAAGGTGACATGGCCTATTGAAAGTCACTTCAAATTAAAAGTTAGGATGTAGTATTATATCAGATCAGCCACTGAAAATAGTTTTCAGAAGTGCTTCATCTAAAAAGAGCAGGGCTGATACTGGCAATCAGAAGAAAAAAATTTTCCAAAACAATTTGGGAAGATGAAAGAGCACTTGTTTATTTATGACCCAATTAAGAAAAATCCAGCTTCTGTTTTGTGCAAAGAGATTTTTGGGGGCTTCCATGTGTAAAAACTTTACATGCCTATAAAACTGAATCTGGATTTGTGTGTGCGTGTTTTAGGTGAATGGGGCCCTAACTTAATGGAGTAAGCATAGTCATGAAACAACGTCACTAAACATTTCCAGAGTTAAAAATAAATAAAGCTCTATAGTGTTAAGAAAAATGAAAATTGGACTCCACTGCCCTGCTCCTTTTCTATATCTGTAGAAAGTGAATGCAAACCAGTAGATTAGAATGGTAGACTTTTACTCCCACTTTACAGAGGTGTAAATGACTAGACAAGGTACAAGAAGTGGAGGCCCAAAAATTTTAAGGAACAACACAGTTTGGGAGAAAGGAAAATAACTTTTGTACGTGGTTACTGGCTGTTAAGATAGCAGTCAGGAAACTGAGAAAGCCGTATCTGTGAAAATATACCAATACCTTGCTCAGTATGACACTGAATGGCAAATGCAGAACAAGGCAGTTAAAACATCTGCTATGCTGCTTGAAGGCCAGTTGGCTCCTTTTCTTGGGTCCAATATGGTAATATTCAATTTGATAAAGTTCAATACATGGAATTATTTACATAATTAAAATATATCTTATGAAAATATATTTTCCCAGGATTACAATTTTTATCATTGTTTCTGCAATAAAACAGTGTCTTACTTGCTAGATTTCATTGTCTTTTGCTTTTTTGGAATTTTGTTGCCACTTACGAATGGCAGTTCCAGAGCTACTGGCTACTACACACAGAGCACCACCCACTGTCCACCAAGTTGGCAGATGACCAAGAAAAAGAATCTGTAAGATAAAAGCGAAAACTACATCCATTGTTTTCATTATGGCAACAGGACCAGCCTTCTCTATCTGTAATGCTTTTGTGAGAAATATTTGACCCCCTAACCCTAGTAGTCCAATTAATATTAGGAGAAATCTATCTGTACCACAATATGGTAAGGTCCATTCATCTATTATAAATAGTGCTACGATGCATTCAATTAATCCAATTACTGCATAATACCAAATAGACAAAAAATAATGCACAGATTTTCCCATCTTTCTCAATATAACAATAGCTGAAGCTGTTGATACTGCACTTGTAACAGCTGCTATTGTTCCTTTAAGATGATTGGTATAGCTTCCTTCAATTCCTGTAATAGTGGATCCAAACAGAAAAGGTGGTCTTGCAATCAGCACCACTCCAGTGATAGTAAAGAGGGTGAAAAGAAGATCCCAAAGGCTGTATTTCTCCTTGAGAAATATCCAAGCTAACAATGATGTAAAAACTGGACTGCTGAAAGTTATAACAGTGGCATCTGCTAGAGGCATAACTTGGAAAGCATAGTAGAGAAGAATCATTGCACCAGAGCCCAAGACTCCTCGTAGAAGAAGAAAAATTCGTTTACCTTTTGGTCCCAAAAACCCTGTTCTGAAAATTAAAAAGAACAAAGATATCATCTCATTGACCTCATAACCTTATGATTCATCAAACATTTAACTGCACTTCTTGAAACTGTCAACATTACCTCAATTTGGTTCTCTGAAGAGATTTTTCAGTATTACAGTGACACCCAGAAACTGCCACCAGAATCAAGTGTTGTAGTACTGCTCGCAAATTGACCCCATATACAAATTATTTATTATAATTATCATTAACAGTAGCATGTACATAATAAAGAGCAATCCTACTAATTACTTGCTGTTTTTAAGGATAATATCTCAGATCCTCAATGAGGTATTTTAAGAGTAATCCCATCTATAGCTCAGAATATTTCAGAGATGATTTCTGAATCTCAATGTCATTAAGAAAACAATATCATTTATTTAGACAGAAGTTATGAATGTTTCTTGAGACATTTCACTTCTCCAATTAAAGTCTGAATTAAAATAATCCTACCAGTCACATTTACTTCTAATTAAGTTAATCAGAGCTGTGGATATAACATTGCCTACAGAATATTAGATTATGTTTAGGTACCTCACAAGACTTTGTATTTAAGCACAATACTTACTTGTAGTATATTAAACCAGGAAGAACAAATGCCACTTGGAAAACACATCGAAACGCACTGATTTCCACTGAATGTACATTTTCAATTTTTTTAAGAAGTAAAGAAGCAACTGAGAAAAGGAAGGCAGACAATAGGGTATAAAACAGGCCAAGTCCTGGACAGGCACATTTCTTCTTTGTGCCTGCAACAGATAAATTACAGTTAATAATTAATACTAATTTAGTTAATGGTAACTGTCAGTTATACTTGAAAATACTATATGATTGTCCAACTGCTGTACTTATATTGCAGGGCAGAGAAGAGCAAGCAAGAAGGGGGAGGAAAGGCAAAAGGAACACAGAAAGTTATCACTTTTATTAATTATAAGTACATCTCAAGTCACTATATCTACACATAGACCCTTATTAATATTTTCTTAGATACGATGAAATCAAATAGATAATGGTATTACACTCTTTACAATCACATGGGGGGGTGGGCTTAGATAGTCTATGCTTTTGGGTAATGTCAAAATTGTACGTTTAGAAATTCATTACATGGACAGATTTCTTTCTGACCACTGCCTCAGGTTCAAGGTTTAGAAAATGTAACTGGTTGTGCAAGTGTACTGGCTCCAGCCAGGTCACAAAAATAAACAATTAAAGATTACATGAAACTTACACTAGCTACATAAATATTCATTATTCGTAACAGATAACACACATTTCATCAGGACACTACTTTCTTAAATCTGTTCCATGGACTTCTGGAATTTTGGGGGTTTGCTTCTTTGGTTTCAGTATTGGAGTATCTTCTTGTAATGAACACTACACAAGAAACATTTTAAATTAAAATAACTTTAAATCTGGTTAACTGTTCACTTGTCATGGTCTCGTTAAATAGGCCTTTCATCTTGGCCAGTTCTACAGAGACAAAAGTTTCATTCCAGTTTACATTCATCCAATTTCCTCTCCCAATTTCCATCATAAGTAGATCCCTAACTCTTGTTTCTTTCCTGGTCTTGATGTTCCTTGCTATTTCAGGCACCCATGACATTTTTCTCCCTCTTCCTGGCTCCCCTGTGATTCACAAAATGAGAAAACGGGAGGAGATGAACTGCTGGTGACCTCCAGAGAAAGCAGGATGTCTGCAAAATAAGATGAACTCTACTGACTGAACTGTGTGTTGAAGGAAGGTTAGAATTACACTATCAACAAGAGTTTGGATGTTACTGCAGAATTTTTTTCTACATATCCAAAGCTTAATATTTTATTGTGACCCTAACTTTTACACCACCCCATAAAGATAATAAATGGAACAGTCACTCTTGAAAGCAATTGCAATTAGAGAGGTCTCCCCTTAGAGAGAGAGGCAGCAAGTCTCACAGATCTCATGGAGCAGAAGGAACAATGTGGCAGACACAGCAGAAGGCTGCCTAGCAAACAAACAAAGAATCAAAATAGGTTTTTTGGTTTTTTATCTCCCCGCATTAAGGAAGTTTGGCCACACCCTGTTTTGACTCGCCTTGAGATCATGACTATAAGATTCAAAACTCCTTTGTACCATCTAAAACAGGAGAGTCCAACCTTTCAGGTTGAGGGCCACATTGCAATTCTTTCCTCACTGGGGAGGCAGGTGAGCAAATTTTGGATAGATAAGGCATAGAAATTGATCTTATTTTTGATAAAATCTGAAGAGTCAAAAAAAAAAAAACAGTTTAGAGAACCAAATTGGTTCTCTAAAAGCAGAAACTTACATTTCATACCTAAACATAATTCTCAAATAACATCCTCCCTACAGCAAGCAACCTTTAGATAAGTGTCACTTTCACACCTGTACACAACATGTTTTCACTTGTTGATTAAACCACATTTTGTGAAAACCTGAAAAGGGCTTACCTTTACTTTTTTTCAAGAACCATCATGTGTACAGACAGCAGGGAGGCAATGGCAGGGCAAGAGAGGGCAGAAGTGATCATGTTGGCTGGCAAGGGAAAGCATTGGGAGCACAACAGGGCAGGGGAGGGCCATGTGGGGTTAGAAAGAAGATCATGGGGAAGCATGACAAGGCAGGTGGTCAGGGTGAGATGGCAGGGCAGGAATAGGGTATGGTGAGATGGCAGGGGAGTTTGGCAGGGCAGGAGTAGGGTATGGTGAGATGGCAGGGGAGTAGGGGGAACACTAGCACCAGGTGATGGGACCCTACAATTCTCCTTCCCCCCTGTGGCACCAGGCTCCCTGACCCCCTGCCCCAGTCCCACTACGTTGATGCTCCCCCAACCTCATCACCTAATAAGCCCCCTGCAGCCTTACTGGGCACCCCAGGGCCTTGCCACCACCTTGCCTGAGCAGCCACAGCCTTCCCGAGTCCCCCAAGCCTCATGGCCACCTTCATGGTGCCCCCCATCTAATGTCAGCCCCCCAACCTCTCCCATAACCCCACTTCTGCCTCGCCAGGCTCCCTCAGCCTCATCACAGCCCTCCTGGCCCCCCCGAGGCCTCTGCTGCTCCTCCCCACTGCTGGACTGCCTCTGCGGCCTCTGATGCTACCCCACCAAGCCTTGCCCAATAAGGCCTCCCCTGGCCCACCTCTCACCCCACTTGGGTCTCTCCCTGGCCTCACCACTGCCCCCCCCATGGCAGTGCTGCCACCTTGCTGAGCCCCCGCAGCATCACCATCGCTGCCCCAAGCCCTGCAGAACCCCAGGTACTATGCCTTACTGCCTTCCTGGGCCTCTTCAACAGCACCGGCCTCTCCCACTCCACACCTCCCCAACTGTCTTATCCCCTCCTGGTCCTTCATCTTACCTGGCTGGAGCTGCAAGGGTGGCCAGAATCACTCCCCGGCCAAGCTGCTCCCGCCCTGACCCATGTACCTGAGCATGCTCAGGGTGGGAGATCTGACAAGGTCCTAGCCCAGCCACAGCTCCCAGACATCCCACAGGCTGGACAAGCTAGTATTCCAGGCTGGCATAATGTTATATGACATTCGATCCAGCTGTAATGGTTCTTAAGGTAGCTCACCAAACATTAAAATCACTTTGACATTGAAGTGAGTGACCTGGTAAGGCCAAGGATTACTAAAATAATGTGACTTTGAGGTTCGAAATCTCAAGCAGGAAGTGAATGACATTTCTAGTTGATTGCAACATTTGTTTTAGCTCTAGTAGTCCATAAGAAAGCAGTTCTTAAAACCATAACTCATCCCTCAGATCAGCTACATATTATTCTAGCACTGGCCCAGGATGTTTACAAATTGAAGACAAGTGTAAGTTTTAAATCCAGAATTGCATAACTTCCCCCACTTCACAAAGAGCTGATCTCTCTCTCTCTCTGCACAAAATTATTGTCTGAGATATCAGTTTAAAATAATGAGACTGATAGTGACCTACAGCTGAAAAAGGAAATCCAAATCCAGTCTGACCCCGGGAAGGAAGCTCAGAAACAGAACGTCAGGTTCTTATTTCCTGCGTGGTATCCTGTTTGATTATTACAAACAGAAGCCAGCCGAAATAACGGGAGTCCTGAACTAGCTATCCAATCAAATTAAAGCAAGAGGATCCTACATCTAGTATAAACTTGTGATTTGTAAAAAGAAAAGGAGAAAAAAAACCTGGGATCTCTTAGTTAGTAACTTATCCAGTGTACTATACATGTCTGAAAAATGCACTCCTCCATCATGACCTAATGCTTAACTGTCAGAAAAATAAAAGAAAACATAGGGCACAATACAGTATTGAAAATAGCAATCTGCCAGATTACCAAAGCAAGCACTTAGAAAACATAACAGTGCTTCTCTATGCATTACAAAAAATAAAATTAAATAATATCACCCCCCACACAAATTAAAGTTGCTTGAGTTTCTTTTCTTTCAAAAAGAAAGGCAACATTCCTACCTAGCTCAAGAGCAATCAGAACTCATTAACTTCTATCACCATGATACTCAACCACATCAACACATCTTACTTTCATTTTTAAAAAAAATATCATTGGCTAACAACTTGTAAAGCTCTGAAAGCCAGGCCAAACAATGCTTTAAGCAACACCAGAGCCATCTTTACTGGATGCATAAAAATTTAAACAGAGCAGACGTTGTTTCAACAGCTCCTGTGGTTTGCTAGTTCTGATCCCTAACCACCTCCTTTCTACAATCCATTAACCTCCATACCTTGTTCTAAGCTCAAGACAGGCACCTCTTGTCCTTTACCTCACTCAGTTTTCTTCTTGGAAACTATGAGCATTTACATTTAATATGCTTAAGTTTTGTGTGTGTATCTGATATACTTGCAAAATTTATACATACAAAAGTTATACTTAGTTTACAAAACAAAGCTAAATGGGCAGTTGAGAGGCAGCAAGAGAAGGTAAAGGACACTGACCAAGGATACTTCCCAAGGCCAGAAAACAAGCTCCTAACTTTCATGTCTGAGAATGCTCACAAGAGAAGAGTTATCTGGCAGACCTCAGAACTACAGGAATAAGTTTGTGACTGTGGGCTTCCCAAATTCCAGGAGACAAACTCTGGACATGGACCCAGCTCAGCTAGTATTACAGTATTCATATGCATAAAATTAAGCGCTTGTGCAAGTCTTTGCAGGATCATGTCTAGGGCCCCATGTTTTTTTTGTAAATGCAAATTAAAATGGAAAAACACTGTATAAACTAACTAAAAATGAAAGCATCCCCCACAAGTGACTCTCACCCTATGAGTCTGGGTCCTGCTCCCTACTCCAGATATTGTGAGCTGTTACATGGGAATGCAACACCACTTAGGTTTTGCCAGGCTGCCCTTTGATCATCATGACAAAAGGGCAGGGGTGGGTGTAAATGGCAATGCCTGGAGTTTGAAACTAGACTCAATCTGCAGAACTGAGCTAATGCCTTGTCTCCCTCCCACTACAAATCCTCACAGGAAGCAGGATCTGATCCACATATGTGAATAAAATGAAATAGCATAAAAATCCAAAAAGAAAAAAGAATCATGGGGTTCTAATAAAAATAATCAAATATAAAATGCCATCACACACTACCAGAAAAAATAAAGCAAAGTAAAATATCTACAATCCAGGAAGCCTCATAAATATGTGGATTTTCCCTCATTCTTTACTATTAACAGTGTAAGGGTTCAAAAAATATTGTGCAGGTGATCAAAATTCATTGTCCATTATCCCTAAATTGCTTTAATTTACTCAGTGTTCAAAACTGGCACGCAAAGTTTACAATCCAAGAACAAATGCCCTACACACTTGTTTCCTCCTCAAGATAAAACAATGGAAGCCAATATCAGTGCTTGGCAAAAGAAATGCAAAGGCTTTGAAGTACGGGGCAAGGCAAGCGCAGTCTTGTTAAATAGGCCCCAAGTTAGGAACCAGGAACTCTAGAGCTCTCACTTGCGGTGTGGCCCAGGGGGGCAGGTCACCTAAGCTTTCTGTGTCCTGTTAGCCAAGCTGTGAAATGGCCGGTGATATTGCTTTATCTCTGCCTAATGTAGGGTTACCAGCTGTCAGGCAAAAAGACATGTCCTCCTTTTTACCTTCATGTCCCGGTCCATCCAGCAGGCATTTTAAAAATATATTACTGTCTGGCTTTTTACTTACAGGGGTTAAAGTATGCTGGAACACCCTATTTTTAGGGGGGGAAGCATTCCAGCACCCCCTACAAACAAAAGAATATTACCTTAATACTACATTTTCTCCATGCATCCTCTTTTTCCTACTTCCCTGTTCTCCTTTCCAGACTTTGGTATCTGGTAGCTCTACTCAGGCTAGACACTTGCCATGTGGCCTAGAGGCAAGAGCCAGCTCAAGGGGTTATGGCGCCCCAAGCCAAATTTTGGTTTGGCACCCCCCTCCATCTCATTCATGGAGGTTGAAAACGGTTTTCCAAAATGCATAAATCTCCAGTGTCTGCCTGCAGAGGGATTTAAACTGCACTCTGCCTACATGACTTAAGCTGCAGTTTGACTAACAGTGCCTGAGCTGCTAGGAAAGAGCTGAAGAGGCAGCAGCCAGCCTGATCTTCAGGGGGGCTGGGCACCCACATTCCCTCTAATTTTTTGTAGGCTGTGTGCACAAATAATTCTTCAGTGCAAATTTTCGGAACTGGGGTCCAAATTTGTGCACATTCCAGTGACTGTGGTCAAACTTGCAAGCGCAATGAAGCAAGTGTGTATGATGCAAATAATACATTAGCTTTATTTTGACATGAAGATGGAAATGATTTTCTAATTTACAAAACCTTTTGAAACAGCCTTCTTAAAGTAGCCTAAAAATATTAGCACTGTTGAATTGTTTTTGTGCCTGCTTTATTTTGTTGTGTGCGTGGGTTCCACAACCTGTGTGCGTGCACACACACACACACACACACACAGCTTAGAGGGAACATAGCCGGGCACTGTCACCTGAAGCCATGTCTGTCTCTTGCCTCACAGCAGAGCCAGCCTTGCCCAGGGGAGCTGGCCACCTAACCTTTGTGTCCTCTTAGCCAGGCTGTGAAATGGCCAGTGATATTTCTGTACCTCCGCCTAAGGCCACCAGGCCTCTGAACGTAAGAAGTTGCACAGCGCTCAGCGCAGTTGCGATGCCAGTGCAGGCGATCCGACTTCACTACCCTTGCATCTTTACCGAATCAAGGCTCATCTGAACGCGAGGGGCCGGGGACCAGAAAGAGCATGAAGGGACTAATAAGGAAAAACGGGTAAAACACCCCAGCGCAGGTAGCCGCCTGCCCCCATTCCCACCTGCAGTGAGCGCTCGGCTAGCCTACCAGCTGTCAGCCAAAAGGAGGACATCACTTGACATTTATGCACAGCCCCTGTCCTCCTTTATACCTTCACGCCCTGTCTTGCGAGCATTTTAAAACCACCTGATTTTGTCTGGCTTTTTACTTACAGCGGTTAAAGGACGCTGGAAGCCCCTAGTTTTAGGGGCAAGTCTTGCAGGGCCCCCTACAAGCAGATGCATGCTACGTTTTCTCCAGCCGTCCTCCTTTTCATGCTCCCCTCTCCCCATCCTCCCTTCCCTGCTGCGGGAGCTGGTAACCCTGGGCTCGGGCCAGGCGGGGCGCGAGCGCGGCGCCCCGGGGCGGCTGCAGCCCTCCCCGCGCCCCGGCCCCGGCTCCGTCCTCACCCGGTGCCGGCTTGCAGCAGCAGCTCCGGCCGCCCGCCGCCTCCATGTCTCGCTCCTCGCCCCGCCCCGGCTTCCGAGGGCGGAAAGACGACGGCGGCCGCCCGGCTGCAGCACCGGGGAGCCGGCGGCTTTCTTCTTCCTCTCCCCTGCCCGCCAGCGGCTGGCTCCGCCCTGCCCTGCGCTGCGCTCGTGGGTGCAAGGGAAGAGGAAGCAGGGGCACGGCTGCTGCACGTGGGCTTGGGAAAACTCCTGCTGCCGTAGGGGTACCGGGTGCCAAAGAGTGGCAAGACAGGGAAGTGCAAAAAGGAGGACACAGGGAGAGAAGGAAATATTAATGCCATCGTCTGTTTTTAGGGGGCCCTGGAGCCCTTCCCCCTAAAAATAAGGTGGTAGGGGCTTTCCAGCACTCTTTAGCTCCTGTAAGTAAAGAGCCAGGCAAAACCATGTCTTTTTAAAACGCCTGCCAGGTGGAGGACGTTTCTTTCTTTCACCTGACAGCTGGTAACCCTATGCTGGAGGGAGATGACAGGCCTGCAAGGGGGAGGAGAAGCCAACTCCTCTGGCAGGGTGTTACACAAGTGCTGTTCCAAAAGCAGCCAGTTTTTCATTCCTGGGGCATGCAAATACCTGCAGCTATGTTCAGCATTGAAAGAAAAACTGGGAAAAGTGAGGCAAAGCCTATTTTTCAGGGACAGCCGGGGGGGGGGGGTCCTGCAGCTAAACATTTTGTGCGCAGTCTTTTAAGAGCCTGGGAATTTCAGGATCCGGGTTAGTCTAGTTCAGTAAAACAAACCAGCAAGGTGTCCTGTGGCACTTAAAGACTAACATTTTTTGCATAAGCTTTCACCAGAGAAAATACCACTTCATCAGACACTTTGAAGCTTCAAAGTGTCCAGCGAAATGGGATTTTGTCCCACAGCATCTGACGAAGTGGGACTTTCTCCCATGAAAGCTCATCCAGAAAATACATTTGTTAGTCTTTAAGTGCCACAGGACTCCTTGTTTGTTTGTGTATTTCATTTATCACAACAAGTGTAATTGCACCCTGGTTTGGTGATTTATTCAAAACACCTGTCTGCAAGTATCTCTGACAATGCAGACAACAAACAGGATTCAGAAGATGTTTTGGACAAATAAGATTCTTTGCAAGGCTTATTAATAGATAACTTTGAGTAATAAGTCATTTAAACTAATATAGCAACCTATTTCCACACCCCTCTGAAGAAGTGCTATGGCTTGGGGAGTCAGGGATAAGAGGGATGCTGAGGAGGGAAAGGGGCAAAAATTGCTGGGAAGAGGCCTGGGAATGAACATGGAGGGTTGTTAGATATGGGTGGGAGGGGAGAAGTATGGCTTGTGGGAATGTGAGGGAGAGATGGGATCTTCTGTCATGCAGATGCTGGCTGATCCATAGCTCCTCGCATTCAATCGGGCACAGCTGTTTCGGTGTGTCCCTGCCTCTCCACCTAGCCACCCCCCATGTGTCTCTATACCTTATTCCCAATTCAACCCATTGCTCAGTGCAGACACTGCTCCTAGCTCCTGTGTCCTTGCCCCAATCTGTCCTCCCCTCCCACTAGCCTCTAAGCCCCAGTTTGTGACCCCCTCAGCACATGCCCTGCTCTAGCCATCTCCCTCCCCATCCTGTGTCTCTTCACCTGGCCAGCAGGAACGGTGCTGTGAAGAAAGCAACTTTCCCTCTTCCATCCTCATGGCTGGCTGCTCAGGCCCCCAGCTAGCTGCTCTCTCTTCTGGCATTACAGAAGCCTCTGGTGGTCAAAAGATGTAGTTGCAGCACCTGCTAAGCAGAATATATTTAGGGGATGGGGAGGACATTAATTCTGTGCTTGTACACTTCTCTCAGGAGTAGTGGAGCCCAGTGGTTAAAGCATAATTTGATGGTCCCCAAAACCATCCTAATCTCTGGGCCCCCTCCCTGTATTGTTCCAGCCCCCTTCATGCATGTGTGGGCCCCAACCCAGGTAGGCATTTGGAACCACTTCTCAGTATCATATGCATCAGTTATCACTTTATAAAAATATGGTTCTCTCCCCCAGTCCTGGTGGCCTCGCATGCTGCCCCCTCTACTCCTCTGTGCCTTCCTGACCTCAGTCTTTGCCTCCACTGCCCCCCCAGCCCTGATCCTGCCTCACACGCTGCCCCCACACCCTAATCCTGGTTTCACATACTGCCCTCTCTACCTCTGACGCCCATCATGGCCTCACACACTTCCCCCTCTGCCCTCCTACTCTCATCTTGGTCTCACACACTGCACCCTCTGCCCCTCACCTCCATTTTGGCCTCACATGCTGCCCCCTCCAGCCCCCTACCCCTGATCCTGTTCTCACATGCTGCCCCCTGCGCCCCGCTAGATGGTACTTGGTCCTGGCATGAATGCAGAGGACTGGACTCAGTGACCTTTCATGGTCCCTGCCCAGGCCACTCCTGCCCTGAGCAGCCTCACGGCCAGAGATCTGAAAACTCCCCCAGCCTGGCCACAG
Organism: Podocnemis expansa; assembly: GCA_007922195.1. Lineage (NCBI taxonomy): Eukaryota > Metazoa > Chordata > Testudines > Podocnemididae > Podocnemis > Podocnemis expansa. The sequence continues at coordinate 12,872,278 of ML681981.1, read as the reverse complement.
CTCCTGGGCCAGAGCAGAACAAGAGTTCTGCCTGAGTTTTCTATATTTCAGGGCCCTGCAACTTTGGACCCTCAAATTTGTGGGCCCCAGAACATTCCAGCTTATTTTAACGTCTGATGGAGCCCATGACCTGATCCTTTCCCCAATTACAGCTTTCTCTCTCTAACTAGCTGGAACCCATCAAAAATGACAGAAGAAAATCAAAAGGGAATTGATTAAATAAGTACCTCATAAATTAATAGCTCTTTAATTACAACAGTTTTTGCAAAAGTTCTGTGGTCAGCTAAAACTTCCCCTGGGTAGTTTGTATCCTTCCTGTAAACTTTCAGATTTGCCTGGTTTCTTCCAAAAGGCAAAAAACAGGCTCAGGAAGATAAATGTTGTTTCTTTGTTACCATGGCAGCACTTGTCACACTGTGACACGTTACATTTCACATCATGAACGCACACTGAACATTAGGTTTGATGTCTACCTTCAGCCTTGGTAGTGGTCCTGACACAAACATGACAGCAGAGGGTCTGCAGATATTTTACTGAGAACAATTCAGCCTTTACTTGCTTTTTCCTCAGCCTGCTGTTGTTGCTGTGCAAGTGTGTAGGCGCCAACTTATCCAGTTTCTGCATCAATTTATAGTGCAGGCATTTATTTCTACTGTCTTATTCAAAACTAATTTAGTCATAGAATCATAGAGTAAGGTGAGACAGGACCTCAGGAGGTCATCTAGTACAACACCCTGCACAAAGCTATTCAGTCATGCCACTGGACAAGGAACTCAGCAGTGACCATCATCTGTAGAGCTCAGAAGTACTTTTATCTGGCTGCTCATGTTCTTGTTCATAAATGAATGTCCACAAGCATCAGGCAGTAATCCTTTTCTGGCCCAGTGCTTGCAATAAAGTGAGAACTGGCAGCAAATGCATATTTCTACCATTTTTTTTCCTGGCTCTCTCCTCCTCCTGTCTCTCTCCCAAGAGAGGAGAAAGTAGTAGTAGTGTGCAAGGAAGCCTGTGTCCTGTCCATCTATCAGTAGAACATAAAACCACCTGAAAGCTGGTATTTCATGTTGACAGGAGATACCCTTCCATCCTCATAGGTACATCTTCACTTAAGCAATGGAATAGCTGTGTATGTAATATTTTAAGGGTAGACCTGCCTTTAGAAAGAGGGAATTGTCCCCAAATATCCAGGAGTCATTATGCCACTGGGAGAGGGGGAATCCTTTTAGAAGGAAGTTTGTGGCTGAGGATTTTTTTTAATCAAAAAAAAAAAAAAAAAGGACAGTCTTGGAGGCACAGAGCTACCTGTGAACACTGGATACCTGCTTGGGATAGGACCATAGGGGAAATGTTCAGGGGCAATAAATGGGTATTAGAAAAGGGAATTTATCTAATAAAGAACTGGAAAGACTAACATTTTGCTTCTTTGTTTTCTGTGGTGTTTGTTTCATCCCTGAGTGTTTTTTCTGTTAAATAATTTATTTTTTTACCCCTATCAGGTCTTTAGTGTGTAAACTGTACAGAGTCCATGTGCCTGAAAGGTAAACTGATAAGTGGCAGCTGGTTTCACACTTTCAAGGGTGATAATCCTGAGGGGAAAGTCAGAGCGTCTTGTGGTTAATAACTCAAGGATGTGGTTTTGGGGAGACTCAGGACTGGAAGTGTTTTTGAGGTCATTTTATAATGAATAACAAGGCTGTAGATGCTAGCATGAGATCCTTATGCTTGTAGGCTGGCTACTGGGCCTATTGAAGAAACCTGGGTGGGCATAAGCCCACCCACTTCTAAAAGCCTTCCCCCAGCCTAAGGGGAAGCAGCACAAACAGGCCTTCAAATAATTCTGGGGGACAACTAAAGAGAAAATAGGAACAGGTGTGAGGGTTACAGGTTCAGAACTAGAGTTTTGGAAGGGGATACCAAGCAGAGAACTCTGCTGGCTACAGGTGTCAGGTTTCTGACTCATAGCAGCACAACATGAAAGGACCCAAAGTTACAAAGCAGGCAATGGCAGAGCCTCCTACCAGTCTCAGTGATCCCCAACCACCACAGCTTCTTTCACTTTACTTGGGTAAGGAAAAGAGGGAAAATACACAAGTTAGAATTTTAAAATGCATTCCCTGGCATAATGTAAAATGTTATTAACGGAAGTAAAGAACTGTTTTTCAGTTGTGAGTTTTATTTTGACTGTGGCTCTTTAACGGCATATATTGAGTAGCATTTGCTTATTGGGTGATCAATCACTCAGCACTGAGCAATGAAATCTATTACTAGCAATAAGATACCGTTAAATGGCTTAGTGCCACATACAGGGTTCATGCTTTTCCTAGTCTCTCTCTCACACTCACACGCTAACCAGCTAGAGGCTGTAATTGTTTAATTAGCTAAGGTTTGATTAATTTATGATTTTTTTCATAGCTTATTCCCAACTATCAAATTATCAATTAAATTGAGAAAAATAGTTAAACCAAACCAAATTAAAAAGAGGCCTCCTTTATTCTTTTAAAATTGAAATATTTGTTTAATAACCTTTTGCTATTAACACATGAAAATATGTATATAAATGCTGGGCTAGTTTCAGACCTAGATATCAACTCCTATCAGTGTAGCTCAGTGCAGAGATCTTTATGATAGCAAACCTGTTCAAAAGGGGAGTTGTGGTAGCCCAAGAGACATACCACCTCCTATTAACCAGGACCCAGCTCAGGAAACCAATGCAACTTCAAAATAGCTGTGTGGGGAGAGGCTGCAGCTGCAGGATTATTGTTCAATAATTTATCATCAGTTACTCAATCAGGATTTCTCTCATTTGGATAATTACTGTACAAGTGCATATGAAAACTGTTCTAACCCCAACGAATTTACAATTCAATGCATCTCCTAGGCAGCTTCCATGGACTCTCAGCAACAAGTCAAAGTTGCTTTCCCCCAGTGGATGCCTTCACATAGGACAGAATCCTTCTCTTGGGCACAGTCACCTCTAGTGACTCAGGAAGGTGACTATGTATTTCCCTGAGCCAGTGAGTGTGAATTAAGCCTGCTGAATGGTATTTTGAGCCTGTTCTTGCTCTCACTGGCACCAATAGGTAAATTCTTTTGACTCCAGTAGGAGCAGGAGTACATCCTTTGTCTTTATTGTACAGTGAATCAGAACAGTGGCACCAAATTTTACTAACATCGCTGACATTTATGTTATACTACAGAAGTAGTATGCAAAAAATATAAGAAGTTCTTATGCCTATCAGTCTTTGTTTACTTCACACATGCTGTTAAAATAGAGAGAGTCTATATTTACTTCATAATTTTAGTTACTGAGATGCCAAATAATTTATAGCAGTGCCAGAGCTAATACTGAATACTGCACTTTTGGAGGAGAGTTGAGGAAGTTTCTTTGCTTCAGCCCCAGGTTCATTTTAAACAGGAGCAAATGTTTGTTTATGCCAAGACACAGAACACATTCTATTTACTATCTGTCAATTTGCAAGTAAAGCTGTCAGACTTGTATCATGTTAAAAAGTTTACTTATAAAACACAATTCTCCATTTCCGGAACATTAGAGCAGTTGTAACCAGTCAAATATAGTTTTTAGGCAGGGTGCCCCAGACAGGAAAGATGTAGGTGCATGAAATATATATTACAAGCTAGCTTTATATAGCCTTTCAAGCCAGGTTATACTACAGAAATTTATTGTTTTAAGAAATGATTGGCACTCCAGCACATTGCCACCTTGATCAGAAGCCCCCCAAAATATTGCTGACTCTCTACTAATGAGCACTCATAGCTGTAGATTTCAGTTCCTTGACCTTCTATCACAGAGCCATGGCAGAAGTTAGCAGACACCTACTCTAACTTTCACCACTAGTGTAGTTTCCAGGGAAAGGTGGTCTTAGAGGATCAGATAATCTATCCCATCTCACAGCACGCTGCACACCTCCACCACAACAGCCGCCATCTCAGGCTCTCTTACTCCAAATTGCTTTCCATGTGATTAGCAGCAATTGGGATTAGCTGTCTTTCATAGGACAATCACCACTGTCTTCTCCACAGAAGCAGGAACCTCATCCTGTGGTTTGCAACTGCAGTTTTATGTCATTCTTAAAATGAGTTTGAGAAAAATTTACTTCCACATCTAGGTTTTCTGCAGCTATGGCTTATCACCAGAGGTCTTAACAAAATGGCACCAACAGTTTATTATTGACATACAGACCCAGCTACTCCACCCAGCAGGGCCATCGCTACAGGGTGGCAATTGGGGCAGCTGCCCCAGGCCTCACAGTTTAGTGGGTTACCACACAGCTGCACTTGTTCTGGCCCTGTAAGTTAGGTCATCTCTTTCATGGGCCATCCACACTCTGCTCAACAGCAGCAGCAGGACAAACTCAGTTCTACAACAGTCCCTGCCTCCTAGCCCAGACAGGGCAAGGCAGCAAGCAATAGCAGGGCTTCAGCCCTCCCACAGGGCAAGCTGAGTACAAGAATAGTCCCTGCTTTCCAGCCCAGATGGGGTGAGGCAGCAAGTATAGCAGGACTTCAGCCCTCCCACAGGGCAAGCTCAGTTCAATAAACAGTCAAGGTTCACTAGGCAGGGTTCAGTGTCAGGTTTGGAGCAATAAGGGTTGAGGGAAGGAAGACTCAGGCCTGCCCACTCTATTGTGGATCAGCCCAGGGGCCACCAAATAGCCAGCAGTGCACCTGCCAAAACACACTGGCCACATGGGGCTAGCCCACACCCCTCTGGGCTCTTTCCTCCTCCCTCTTTCAGGGACCTTCCCTTTACCAGACTCCCAGGTACCTTGCTAAAGAAATACCTGTCAAGCCTTCAGCATGGGTTCATCTGGAAACCCCTCTGCCAGCAGTAGCTCTTCCAGGTCACAGGAGTTAGGTGGCCCAGGGTCAACAGGGTCCTCTACCAAGGGCAGCTCATCAAGGTCCTGTGGGCCTCACTTGTCCCCTCCATCTGGCAGTTCCTCAGCTGAAAGTAATTCATCCAGATCCTCACCTGGGGGGGTAGGTGCAGGCATCAAGGTACTCCTCCCAACAAGGAAGCCCACCCATTTATTGCCACATGTCCCATCCCCTACCCCCAGCTGCCCGGTCCATTCCCTTAAATAGTCCTCCCCTCCTCTAGTCCAGCCCCTTTGGTTCCAGGCCAGAACTGGGCCTATACCATCCCCTGGCCAGCAGGGGGAGTGCGAGAGCTCAGGCACCCTCTCTGAGGGTGGGCACTCCACCTTGCTACACCCATGTAGTGCCAAAAATTGTGTGCATGCAGATTTTGTTACTTGGTTATTCTAGTCACTGGTTTGTGATCTGGTATGTGCCAGAAACAGGGACAGGTAACAATTTCTATGAAACATGGTTTTTGGTACTACTTTGGCTGGGAGGCCGAGGCAGGATCAGGCAGGAGGCAGTAAGAAAGGGAGGACTGGGCCTGGGGGGGGGGGTGGTACAGGGCTTGGGGGCTGCAGTGCAAGGCCAGGATCATGACTGGGGGGAGTTGCACAGGCTGATTTGCCTTGTGTCCCACCCAGCCCTAGATATGGCCCTGTTGCCCAAAGCAACTTCTTCATAAGTATAGTACACAGTCATTTCATTTCTACCTGGTTGCTGAGCTCCTGGTCTCTGTAGCTTTCTAAAGATATTGCCTCAGAATCCTCATAACATCTTTAAAAAAAAAATTCCAAAATAAACCTTTCTTGCTAAACATTGTCACAAATGGCACAAGCCCTGTGTGTTTCCTGTCCTGCCCCAAATCAGCAGGGGCCCGCTGTCTAGCAGAGGCAGGGGCCAGATCTGGCCTGGGCTTGGGGGGTGGGGGAGGAGAGCATAGATTAGGGCTGGCACAATGGGAGGAGGGGTGGGACCACAGGGAGGGTGGGCCTTGGCCCCACATTTTTCTGGGGTAGAGACATCCCTGACATGACTACCTCTCTAAGAATTATTTTAGCTAACAGGTTAAAATAGCAGTGAACATGTGGCAATTTAGCATTCTAACTCAGGTTAGCAGCTTGAGTTTGACCCTAGGCTGCCCGGCAGACTTGAACTTGAGCTCCTCACCTGAGTTAAGCCAAGTTGCTATGTCATCACCATTATTTTAATCTGTGTTAGCTGTCACAGTTTAGTAAACCTGCATTGAAAACATACTTTTTTTTTTTTTTTTTTGCAATGTACCCATATCCAAGTCTGTCAGGTGCAGCTGACATTTGTGCACTGAAAAACAGAAGAAGCAGACAATTTTAAGCAAGTTGCTGATTATTGTTGTCAGAGATCAGTCAGGCTTTTGTGGATATGTTTGGGACAGGCAAGGAAAGATGCTGCTGCTGCTATTTTATTTTGTTATGTAACTTCCCAATATTGTGCTATTAAATTTATGCCAAGGGGTCTCTGTCATGATAAATAATTTCCAAATAGGAGTGTGATGGAGTGTGTTCTGCATATTAGTGTAACCCCCTCACTCTTCTTTCTGGGTTACTTGGGACCGGGCAACACTCATGCGTGCACAGGTGGCTAAATTGATGACAAGGAGATCTTGAGTTTCCCAGTGGTGATGTTGGGATTGTGGGATCTTCTATCCACTCCTCTGCTGCAGTCTCTTTGCTTTACAGGAAATTTAATTTGGCAGTGCCTCCACCTGGCTGTATCCAGTACATGCTTAGTGGCATGCCTTGGAAGCCTCCAGGACTAAATCCATGCAGCTAAGAATAATCTGTGGAATGGGTCTAATCCAAATTTACTAATTATATATACAATGTATTCAAGGTACTAAATTGCATGTAACAAACTTTTACTTAACAAAGAACTTATCATAAAGGATGCAAATGAATATTACTACTGATTTAAATACACAGAGGCAAGTAAACAAATCAGTGAACAGACAGAATACAGTTTAAAGGAAACTTATCTAACAGGCACTTTCCTAGCTCTTTTTCCCCAAATGCACACTTCCCAGAGTTCATAACCCCAACCCCTTGCTTGCGTGAGCACTCTTGGAGGGTCAGTGAAGGAGACAAGGCAGCACGCTGTTGGTTCAGTGTATCTGCTCAGAACCACACTGAAGATCCGGAGTGAGCCCAACCAATGGTCTGTAGTCCTGGCCCTGCTTCAAAGGGACTGCCACGCTGCCTCCTCTCAGGCCCAGTCAGTCTCTCAGCAGACTCTTGCTTTACAAGCCCTGCTCCAAAGTGAAGGATGAGAAACAGACACTCACACCCTCACTGCGGTCCAGCTCAGCCAGCTCTAGGCTCATACCCTGCTTTGGGTTGAGTAAGGTCACCAACCTCTGAAGATCCCTGCTTGAGTGAGCCTCCAGTAGTCTCAGGAACCCCAGAAGCAGTCACCAGCAGCTTCCAGATTCAGCCATATCCTCTCTCCCAGTGAAGTCCCCCTTTTCCCCCTGTGCTTCCTGGAGGGGGGGAGGGTCTCCCTCCCTTTTCCAAGGGCTCATGGGAGTTGTTGTCTCTCAGTGGAAGAATTTACAGCACATAGGAACTGCTTAAATGTTAATCTCCTTCTTGAATTCAAAGGCCCCTATGATACAGGGTGCCTACACTAGCCTTTAAGGGAGCAGTGTAGGCCAGAATATTCAATTAATCTATTAGGCTGAAAGACGGGGAATATTATAGGCTGAGAGAAAAGCTCATCTGAGAATTAACAGGTAGAACTGGTAAAAAGCTAAGAAGCTGGTAGCAGAAAATCTTGTAGGAATGTAGTTTACAGTCACTCCCCTAAGGTAGAAAGTAGTCCTGTTTTGGACTGTGAAATTTAATCTGTAGTAAATTGGAGGGGAAATTTTGGGCTAGTAAAGGTCAGTGGGGGAGGAAGGGACCAGAAAGTATAGGAAAGGCTCAGAGAAAAAGCAGAGGTTTAGGATATGGCAGACCTTGCCTTCTTATTTGATTCTCCCTCAGCTAGAGCCACAGTGGACTTTGTAAGGAAAGAATTTGATACCTAGGAAGAGGAGAACTCTAATTAGTTGGTCAGAGGCCAAGCCACAAAGACAGAACACCTTGAATCTGAATGAGAGAGATGCCTGGAGGAGAGTGAGACCTAGCAGGAAGTGGACCCTATAACAAAGAGCAATTATCATATGATTATGCGTAGGGTAACATCTCTAGACATAGGCTGCTGTTTTCAGGATTTCAGGAAGTGTTCGGTGAGGGAAGACTGTATAGTGTGTGTGTGGGGGGGGAATAAAGCCTGATGGTCCCACAACTTTGGCTTTATTGCATTACATTTGCACATTGAACACACTCACTACTTAGAATTCTGTGTAGTCTAGGAAGTCTTTATGTAAATCAATCAATTATATAGATTTTGAAGTTCATATAATTCTGTGTTTAATATCAAAATTACAAGCGTCATTCCCTGACTCTTCCTGTTTTGTTATAAGTTTGCCCAAGGTTGAAGCCATGAGGCCACTAACTCCAGTCTTCTGGTGAATTTCAGCTCTGCTAGGTGGAAGTCTCCTCTGATTTACTGCTTTCCCCATTGCACTAACTTCTGTGTGTAACCATTCTGCCTGGCCAAGGCAGCGTTAGCAAAGGGCTGGGTTCTACATCCATGGCTGTCTTTAGGGGTGGAAGGTGGGCAAAACCCAGGGCCAGTGGGTCTCTGTGTTCTCACCCCTCTGCTGGGCTGGTCACTGTGCCCCCAGGGATGTGGTGGGCTGGCCCAGAAGCTGGGTTCCACACTTTCTGCTCAAGGCGGCAGGGCAGGGGGATGGGGAGCAGGGGTGCAGGTGCCTGGCCTGGGATGGTTACCTGCTTTTGCTCCTCCAGCCACAGCTCTGTCTACATCTGGGGTTCCCAACCAATGTTACAACACCAACCAGCTCAAGCCCCCACCCAGTCCCCTGGGAAATCATGCAGTATTCCCTGGGTGCCCTACAGAGGTAATACTTCCCTGCTCACAAGCACGAGTCTGAGTGTAGTACGTAAAATTTTTTAATAGTAACATGAAGACATTATAGAGAGGCAATATCAAAACAGCACTGCTTTGGAAATACAGTGCAGGGTAGGATTCCCACCAAACCTCACTCCACCCCAGTGTACATGGAGCATGTCCTTGACTTTTCCATTACCCCCATACTGACCATCATAGTTTTAACACTGACCTCTCAAAGGAGAGGCTCAGCCAGCCCTTTCCAGTTGTCTTCTGCTACCTCAGGATCCGCTTGCACCACCAGCTGGCCACTCATACCTTCCACTAGCCACTGACACCTCCTATTGGTCACTCATACCACCTAGTAGTATCATCTGCTGGCTGCAAGCACCACCTACTAGCCAGTCCTGAGGCACCAACTTCTCTAGGCCTCATTCAGCTCGTAGAGAGAATTTCAACTCTCTAGATTCTTTAGCTTCAGATTTCAGTTTTTAGAAAACCAGAAAGTGCTCTCTGATCAAAATAATAAAAAGGACTTCACAGTCTGTAAGTGCCCCAGGACTCTTTGCATGTTTTGCTGAACTAGACTAACACAGCTGCCCCTTTGGAACACAAGGAATCATGTTTATCTTTTAACAATGGAAGGAGAATTAGTGCCTAAAGGCACATCTGTTTAGCAGTACTGATAACTTCTTCCTCTTATAAGGTTAAAATTAGGGTTGCACACTCTTCTGAGTTCTGTGTTGCTAATGGTGACTTTTCCATCTGATAGGCTAAACACAGTTTATACAATCAAAGGGTAGAATATCTTGAAAAGACAATATTTCATTTCCCACTTCTGTTAAAACAGGATTTGAAGCATTTGTAACCAAAAACCAGCCACACACACAATTTCCCATCATGCCCAGCCCCTTGGCAAATTGATCCATACACAGTGGAAAGAAGGTAAGTACCCAGTTGTACTCATGCAAACACTAAGCCCATGCAAATTGGGTGCACCCTTTCTTAACTGCTAAGCAATAGAAATGCCAGCTTCTAAATCTTGCTTATATGTCAAAGAGCAGTCAACAGATAAGTTCTGCAAGAACCAGTGAAGCACTTTTTCCCCTAAGGAGTGACTCTGTTCTCACAGGAGAGGAAGGGGGAAGAGGGAACAGAAAGAGCACAGCAATTCACGGGGCTTTGCTCCTTCTTTTCCTCCTATGAGCAGTGGAATGGTGCTACTGCTCTTCTCCTCTCCTTTCCACAACACTAGGTATGGAGGGAAGTGATGGCAGATGAAGAATCTATGGGGCAGCCCCCACTCACCTCAAAAGGGGTGAAAAGTCCCAGAAACTGTAAGAGGAGCACAGCCGGTAGGGTTATTACCTGTATGGTGTTCAGACAACCAAGGTTTCAGTTTGTGTGTCCAGCTACCATTTGACAAGTCCTTCCATCCAGTTTTTTTGATGTGTGGCAAAAAGAGGAAGGATGGAGGTAGCGCAGCAGCACTGGTTGCTGCTGTCTGTGAGGTCAGCCTGCTTGTGAGGCTCATGGCAGTATGTAGCATGCAGGGGCAAGGCCTGGAGGGGAAAAGGCAAAGAAGTGGGCATGGCATGGAGGGGCCTGCAAGATCTTGTTATGAGCCATTAGAAACATGGAAACCCTACAAGGTGATGCTGGAGGGGGGGAACTGATGTGAGGGCTAAGGGGCTGTGATGTAGGGGGAGAATGGATGGGGAAATGGAAGTGCTGAATTGCTGAGGATTGGAGGCTGAATTGATGGGCGTGGGGATTGGGTTGCACTGGGTCAGGAGCAACTACTGATCAGTGGGAGAGGAAGATATGAGGGCTGAAGTTCTTGCAGTGGAGATCAAAATCACTTATGTGACACACACTGGAGATGGGTGCAGGGTGTTCAAAAATCAAAAGACACCAAATATACAAATTAATTTAAAAAAAAACCCTCTCATGATATTTTGCGTCTGACTCAGGATTTCTTAACTTTCGGGTTGACAACTCCGGTGTTGGGAAAATTTTCAAAAAGGGAGCATTTTAAAATGGTTTCTTTGTGAAAGTTAGTGAATACTTTTTCTTTCATAACCGTGGGGATTTTACCCCTGTTTAAAGGGTAGATCTCAATAAAACCATAACCTCATGTGAGATAACCTTTTCCGCTAACAGCAGTCATATAACTTTTTTTATAATTATGACACAGCAAAATGACACCATGTGACTGACATAGTGCACAGTTGCAGATACTGATCAGGAATCCATGAGCAGGAACTCTCAACTTGTGAATGACTAGTATTGGGAGAGCTGTATCCTCAGTACTTACAAAGTTTAAAGTTAGCACTATTGTGCTGTCAGGAACTAGGTGAAATAACAAACAAAAGGTAGACTAGTTAAATTGTGGAGGATATTTGGGACCTAGACAGACATTCATTTCTGAAGGCAGGATTTGGCTACTGTTTATTACTGTGGATTAACTACTGCCTGTGTGAAGCAGCTGTTGTGTAAGAACGTTGGGTGCACCTGCAGTGACCAGTGGTGACTCACCATTCTGGGAGCTGGAATCTGGAATACAGTGGCAGCTCAAGGAGTTGCAGTAGGCGATGGGTGATCCCTTCTGGTCTTTGAATATATACTATTGTTCAGTAAAATGAATTTAAAAGTAAACTACAAAGCTAAGAAGACAATTGAGTGAAACCCAGAAATACATACCAAAAGTCTGGGGGAGGGGATGCTGAGCACAGAAATAAGGTTTCACCTACTTATTAAAATTATTTTCCCCCTGTGGAACACTCTAACGCTTCTTGGTTCACTCATCACACCTCAGAATCTATTCTGTTATGGATATCAGAGGTCTCCTATAACCCTTGGCTCTCAAACCTGAATAGCTCCTTGAGTAAAGGTGTATTTGCTGTGGCATCTTTAGGCTGTCATTCAAAGAAACTGCAGCTAAACTCACAAAGGTTTTGTTTGTTTGTTAAATTAACTGTATTAATAATGTAACACCCTTGTGGCCAAGATAGAGTCTGCCCTGCAGGCAGCTCTGGCCAAGGAAGGGTGTGCGCAGGGACGCAGCAAGGAGAGACCCTTAACCCCAGGGGCACCTGCTCCAACCCCCCCCCGAATGACCACACACACACTGGGATAGCACAGGGATTATGAGAGATGGGGCAGCAGTAACACAGAGTAACAGCTAACACAGGGCCCTGCAGTGCAGCAGGCTGAAGGCAGACAGTGAGCTCTGTATCTGCACCCTGAGTTCAGGAGTCCCAGCACAGCTCCAGTCCAGCAGCTCCTGGTTATTTTTGGCACCAGCAACTTTCCCAGCAAAAACCCTCTGACACCTCTTCTGCCACTACGGAGAAACACCCTCCTCACTTAACAAACTACAGCCTCCCCCTTAGTCCCAGGCCAAGTCTCAAGCCCTGTACTCACGGCCCCACAGCTCTGAATGGCCAGTCACATGGGTCCAGGTCTGTCCTTGAATGACTCTCCCCAGCATAGTGTCCTCCTGTGGGTACTGTCTTGGGCATCCCAGGTCAGCTGCTCTGTCCTCCCTGGCTTCAGGCAGGGTCTCTCTATCAGCTGCTTCTCTCTGGCTCTGGCTGCAGCCCCCTTCCCCCTCAGCTCCACACCCTCCTTCCAGACCAATCAGTCCATCCCACACAGGGCAAAGATTTAAAGGAAACATGCTCTTTAGGACCCAAAGGGGTTACAATAAAAACAGGAAAAACAGCATGCCAGGCAATCCTATCACTTTATATATATACACATGCAGGCACACAAATGCATGAACGTTAGAGTTGGTTAAAAATTTTCCCTTAGAATGTTTTGATGGAAATCGGGGTTTTTTATTAAACAAAAAGCTTGACTGAAAACAAAAACTTAGCATGTGAAAATTTTTGGGTTTTTTTTTAAGTAAAAAATTATGGTGGAACTCCTCTCCCCATTTTCAAAGCAACTCTAAAAAGCACCAGCAACGGAGTTCCATTATTAATTTATGCATTTTCAACTTATAACTTTGGGGGTCCCAGTAAGAGTGACTGATGATATAGGTATCTCTTTGTACATGTACCCCATTCTGTTGTGTATGATAAAATATCTAGAATAGGTGGTTTCAGGCACATCCCTCTGCATATCACTTCTAATTCTACTTTGTTTGTCATTCATGTGCTGGTGTGTATTCTCTGGTATCCTTAGCCTTTCTGAGCAGAGAGAATACTGAAAAGTGAATGCAAAGAGAGTAAGACCACTGCTTGCATTGATTCAAGTAGAGCACAACTGCTCTGCTTACTTGACAGCAAAGATCATTCAAGTGCTCTGCATTTTCAAGGAAACTGTATGTTTGTTTAACTTTTCAGGATGTTCCTCATTCTTTTACATGTACATGTTTGTACACACATACAGCCACTCTTCCATTAGATTTTCTGGATTTTTCTTTGGAACTGTATTACAGTATGCTATAGGAATTAAGCCCTGTCCAAGAATTAAAAGTCATGCACATTCTTCCCTTGTTTATGTTTTCTACAGGTGTTATTGTCAAATGCTGCATTAAGGGGGAAAAATAGTAGTTAAGATCTGAACACTTTCTTTAAATTGTTGGTTACTTGATTCTTAGAGTTAGGAGGCTGGACTCTAAAAGGAGCAGATGCCAGGAACAGAGATTATTTTGAGATGTTACTGGAACAGAAATAGAGGGGAGTGGAAGTCACACACTACAGCTACCATTCCATCTCCTTCTTACCTCCTTTTTTGCTTGCAATGGCACTGATAGCTATTTGATGATGATTTCCTTAATTATACCTTTCTGTAGTGTCACTTTTCAAGTACTTTTCTCCAAACTGTGGTATGGCAACAGAAGTGTTTGATGAGGACTTTTATCTTCTCCTGTAGGGATGGATGGTGAAGTATTTTAATCTATCACATTTTTTAGCACATACATAGTACTTTGCATCTTCTTCAGGCAGAACTGAGGCTGTTTTGAAGTACTCTAGAGGTGGGTGTAGGTAGGAGATTGTTTTTATTTGGTGTTCAGTCATTTGCTTTGCTTACGAGGACTGTTTCTTTTTATTTTCACCTTTCTCCAAGGTAAAGATTGCATGCGATTCACAGGGCTGTGCAGTTTTTTGTTACATGCATGTATGGTTGCCTAAAAACATTCAGAAATAAGCTGAAATCTCTCATCTTCTTCTGACATGTTAGTGTTTCTGTTTCTTTTGATTTAAATACATTGCATGCTCAAAGAGAAATGATCTGAAATATACATTTATTATGGAGCAAAGGAGATCTAATAATATATAAGCTCTACAGTTTCCTCCATTTGTCAGTGATAAAACTCAGTCAAAAATAAATTAAAAGTAAAATCAAGCATCTTTCATTGCTTGCAAAGATTTCTGTCCCCCAGTAACTTCTCTTTTACTGATATGAAAAAAGTAAATTCATGTGATATACATGGGGTTTTGGGGTTTTTTGTATCTAGAATATATCCTGTTCCTTGTGAAACTAATGTCAAAACTCCCATTGACTTTGGTGGGTTTAAAATTTGATCTCTCAGTTAGAAAATTGCAGAATGTACATCATATTAGTGATAATCATATTAGTGATATAATATAATTGTATGTAATTATGGTGAAAAATTACTGCTGTTAGTTTGAACTTGTGATGCACATTTTGAAGGTGTTTTACAGGTGTCCCTGCTTAGTTGGACTAGAGGGGTATAAGGAGCCCCATATTCATGTGTCTTGCACAGTAAGTGTCTGTAACTTGGCTGCAGAGAGCTGTTGGAGCACAAGAAGGTGGTGATGGCAGTGCCTGCTGCTATCACTGGCCCCAGAATTGATGTGTCGAGGTAGGACTAAGGCAGGAGTCACAAGTAGAAATCCTCGGGGTGAATGCTGGCTATAACTTTCCAGAAATGTAATGAGTTACGTGTCCCCAGCACATGAGAGGGCTATAAACCTTTCTTATAAGTGGCTATAGATATTCTTGCTGTATCTACTGATTGCTTGATCACCATCACAGAAGTGTTAGCAAGACCAGAAATGTTAAGCAAACCATTAGCATCCTCAAAAGATGCTTGCATTTTACTTGTGCTTGGGACAGAATGCAGTCTGTGTGCAAATGCATGTATGCGGCATGTTGTGGTGGTGAAACGGTGGGGAACTTATAGAAAGTAGCAGCAGAAAACCAGGATGACTAATGATCTCCAGCATCTGTTCCATCATCACCACAGAATAACTGTAGCAGCCAGATTAGTATTGTTATGGAAAATTTATAAATGTCTGTGTGCATCTTAATAAAAATAAGACTAACATAGATTGGGAATAAAAACTAATAGTGTAGTAGGCAAAAACAATGCAGGATAGCCAAGTAACAAAGCAAGGCTCAGTGGAAAACTGCTAACTCACCAGCAATACGAAGAGCAGTTGTAAGAGATAAGTAGGCAAGGACATGTCCATGAAGCATATACAAAGAGCTACTGAAGGGAAAGCCTTGTGGTTATCTTGTAACATATGTATGGTGATGCAAGTTGTTTATTACACAGTATATAAGCTACAGCTTTGACACCAGGGGGGTGGGAAGCTTACTGGTTCTGCTGGGACTCTGTAACTTTTCCCTTCTTGTACAAGAATAAAAATCTTTTCAACCACTAAGCTGTGGTGTCTGGTACTGATTAGCCCACCTAGGCACCCTAAATGGGAGTTTTCCCATAACAGTATATGAACCACAGATAATGATTCAATCACAGAACAGATTAAGCCTTTACATATTGTTTGTTGTTGTTATGGGCCCACATGGTGTAGCCTAGCTGGCTAATGGCTACAGATTCTATTTAGCCTGCTAGTAACATGCTATACTTACTGCTGATGACCTCATTGCACCTTAGTTGCTATTAATGACCAAATGCTTCTGTGAAAATATGTGACAGCACGTGGTGTCCAGTGAGTGTAGTATATCTGACCTCCATATGTACCATAAAGAGGTCAGATTATACTAACAAATAGTCTTCTGGATTGTGTTGTATTCTGCTGCCCTGAGTTATGTGTTTTTGATGAAGTGACAGCTGCATATGTGGGTTTAGTCGTGCTATGGATCTTCTGCGTGCTTTCTCTGTCTTATTTGTCCTGCCTGCCCTGGCTTATGCCTCACATGTACCTTTTTCTTTGTTTTTCCATAAGAACTGTGCCACTGTACCTGAGCCAGCTGCATTAGGCATGGCTATCTCCATACATGTAACTTGGATTTTGTTACTACATCAGGGATTATTATTTGTATTATTGTGCTTAATATTCCTTGTCATGGATTGACAGCACCTCATTGTGCTAGGTGCTCTGCAAACACAGAACAAAAAGAGTCTCAGCCTCAGAAAGCTTACAGATATCTAACAACTGAAATGGATAAAAATAAACAGAGGAACACTAGGAAACCATGAGACGATATTGGTCAACGTGACAGGCAGTGATATCAGGAATAGAGCTGATTTATATGTGCTTGGTTCTGTTCCTGACTTGATCACTTTTTATCTATCCTCCCACTCTTATTAGCTTCATGCCTCACTGCTTTCTCTAATATATGTGGGTTACTTTTGCAGGCTGTTTTGAGCTATGGACAAAGAAAATTTTGCCTCTCCATGATATGCTCTGTTTGCTCTCACGTTCTTCCTCCTACCTACAGCATTCGATTGTACCTTGTGGAAATTATCATTGCCTGCTCACATGTAGTGGTGGTAACAGCTTTTCTCTCAAGGCTAGTTCACAGCCTGTTATGCCCTGCATGCTATTTGTGTACAGTCACAGGGAAGGATCCAAGGCTATGTCCACACATAGAGGCTTATTTCGAAATAAGTGACTTTGAAATAAGTTGTTTCAAAATAAAATCATTATTTCGAATGCACTTAAATCAAAATAAGCAAAAACCACCAAATTGAAATAGCAAGTCCAAACACAGGACTTGCTATTTCGATTCAGCAGAGAGGCACAATGGGAGGTATGGCAACATGGCCCCCTGGCAGGGTCATGTTGCCACCCTGTCACCTGCCTGGCTCTCACCTGGAAAGCCAGGCAGGGGAAAACAGCCCCCAGGTCAGGGATCCCCCTGCCCTGACTCCCCTGCTGCTGTTGGGGCAGCGGGAGAGGGACCACCTCTGCCCCCCAGCCAGGGAGCCAGCTTGCAGAGCTTGCCTGCTGCCAGCCCTGCTGGGGGTCCCAGAGTCGGCACCCCAGGCTCCCCAGGGTGCCAGTTGCTGGGGGGCTGCCCCTGGGTGAAATTGACCAGAGGCTGCAGAGCCAGCACCCCCCTCCCCAGCTGCTTGCAAGGGCGCCGGAGCCGGCATCTCCCCTGTGACATATCGTTATTACACAACCAGACAAGGTTATTTCAAAACCACAGTTTCAAAATAACCCTCATTTCGATACGAACTAGGTTTCATTGTATCAAAATGATTTTCCTCATTTCGAAATAAGGGAGCTCCTTATTTCAAAATGAGCAAACGTTGTCTGGACCTGTCAACTTTTATTTCGAAACAATGATCGTTGTTTCAAAGTAAAAGCCTTGTGTGGACATAGTCCAAGTTCTTCTGAGACCGTTGGTCTCCCCCCCCCCCCCTTAACTGGCTTGTTTTGCACGATCGCAGCAATACCAGAGGCTATGGGCTTAAGATCAGTTCTCGTAATGGTGTAATTACATTTTATGGTGTTGTAACATATATTAACTACAGTTTACGGCAGACTTTGCAAAGTAGCTTTGTGATCTCTTGAGTTATATTTCTGATTATATTTCAACTTGACATAGATAAGGATCACATTGGACAGTGATAAATAACTATTTCTGTAGTAAGCTATTTTATGACGCAGCACCAAATTGCTTTTCTGTTTTTCTTATTTCATTTAATAGTGCCATGGTTCTCAAAATCATAGCACAGAAAGTCTGCAATAGCATCTTGTAACTCTGGAATAAGTTTTTCATTATATTTGGTCAAAGGATACAGCGTACAGCATATTCTAGCCATTGTAACAATATGAGAGACAAAGTGGGTGAAGTAGATTCTTTTATTGGACCTACTCCAATACCTTGCCCAGCAAGTCTCTCTAGTATTGTGGGGCCAACGTGGTTACAACAACACAGCAAACAATGCTGAAACAACATATCAAGTTCTAGTACCCTGCATGGGGATGCAAAACTCTTCTGCTGACTCATCCTCACAGCTACAGCCAGGATCATTTACTAGTTCCAACTCTGAACAGTCTCTCTGAGGCAGAGAAAGATACAGGCAAGGACAGAGGTTGTTCACCAGGAAAATTAGGCACAGCTGAGTTCGGAAGAAAGCTTAGGTTGAGGTTGCTGTTTGCTTTTATTTAAAATATTATTAAAGACAAATTCCAGGAAGGAGTTAGAAATTGTGCTAAAGCCAGTGGGTGTGTACTACTTAATAGAAGCGCTGGGTGGGTGGAGAATATTTTTTTAATTTTATGTACAGATGTTTACATTTGTTATAAGATACAGCTAGTGATATCTTCAAATACATAGTGTTTAAAGGATACCCTCAGGAATGTAATATATACAGATATACACACTCTGTGTAGCAAATCAAATGTCAAATGTACTGTGCATGTTACTCTTTTATCTTTGTCTTATTTTTTCCTTTTATTTGTACACACCCTACCAAACTATGACTCCTTCTGCTCCATATTATTATTTACTGATGTTTTTCTTATTGTGTGTTTGGAGGGAGAGTTTGTGAGTTTCACAAGTCTTAGAATTTTTCCCAAGTTTTCTCACAAATGATCGAGCCTGTTTTGTTTGCCAGAAATGACTCTCTTACAGGATGGTGCCCTTACAATGTTGATAAAAATTACTTCAACGGTGAGCCATTCATGCCTTTCCAGCATCTAAGAATAATTCTCTTAGCAACTGGTATACAAAGAGATCTAGTTAAAATTGTTCCCGTGGGATTCTATATCTGTTAAGACTTGCACAACTGTATCCAGCTGAAGTTCTTGTGTACTTATATTTTCAAATGTTTGTAAAAAGTTTGCCAAAATGTTTTAATTGTTGACAGTGAAACATATGTTCTCAGTATTTTTCCAGATTCTGCCAGTATTTACATTTTTCAAGTTGAATATACGCCTGGAAGCTTGTATGATGAGTGTATATTTTACAAATACAGACATAAATAGAGTACATATGTACACTTTATTTTATAGTGAGAGTAACAGTAACAACTTGAGCCTAGTTTGAAAAAAAGTAGTCTCCAGGACTGAATGTAGAAATGTGAAAATTGCCACAGTGAATCAGACCCATGGTTCATCTAATTAATATGAATCTGAATGTTCAACAATGCCCAACAGACGGTGCTTCAACAGAAGGTGTAATTAATATTCTAATCCCTAGCAGTAAGAGATAAATTTAAGACCTGAAGAGTGAGGTTTAAAATATTTTTCAAAATATGTTAGCATTAATTATGGTGAAACTGAATAATTTTTATATCCATATCAATGTCCACACCCACTTTGAATCCTGGTAAATTATTTGGTTTGATCAATTTCCAGTGGCATTGTGTCACACACTTCCATTACATATAGTGTAAAAAATTTTTTTCTTTTTTTCAGTTTTGAATTTGTCACTTTCCACGTCATTGAATGTCCCCTTGTTCTTGTGTTATGAGATGGAAAAACAGAAGTTCTCGATCACACTTCTCTGCACTATGAATTATTTTAAATACTTTTGTTCCCAGCTTATCTCCTTTCTAAGGCAAACAATACCAGTGTTTTCAATTTCTCTTCATATAAGAGGTTTCCCATGCATTTAATCAATTTTGTCACCATCCTCTGAACCCTCTCTAATTCTACATTATCTTTGTTGAGATGGGGCAATCAGTATTACACATAGTATTGCAGATGAGGCCACACCACGGATCTATAGAAAGGTATTATAATGGTACCTGAATTCTCTGTACCGTTTCTTATGCAGTCTAATATTCTGTTTGCCTTTTTGATCACAGCTGCACATTATACTAAGGTCTTTGTTGAAATGTCCATTGTGATGCCCATGTCCCTTCCTTGAGTTAGTAGAGTTAGAACCCTGTAAAATGTATGATTAGTTACAATTTTTCCTTCCCATGTAGATTACTTTGCATTTATTAATATTGAATTTCATTTGCTATCATGTTTGTCCATTCATCTAGCTTGGCTCATTCCCTCTAAAGTGCCTATTTGACTAACATAAATCATTTTGATGTCACCTGGAAATTTTACCACCTCACTTACTCATTCCCCTTTCCAGAACATTAATAAAGGCACTAAGCACTGGATCTAGCACTGAGCTGTTAGGCACCCTGTTGTTCACCTTTTACCATGAGGAAAATTGATGGTTTATTCTCACACTTTGTTTCCTGTTTCTTAGTTTTAGATTCAAGAGGATAATTTGCCCCTCATCTCGTGACTACTTGGTTTCCTTAGTAGTGCCTCGTAAAAGACCCTTTGAAAGTCAAAATATAGTTTTCCATTTGATTTTCTCCACTAGTTTATAGGCACATTCAAAGAATTCAAAGGGTTTAGTGATTATTTTTATCTTTGCAGAAACCGTACTAGTTAGACTGTGTCATTCTCTCAGTTTTTCATGTCTTGTTTTATTTTATTTTAATTATAATCTCAACCATTTTCCTACCATTGGTATAATTGTAAGGCTTACTGGTCCGTAATTTCCCAGATCACCATGTGAACCTTTTTAAATATAGATACAAGTATTAATCCTCTGGCACATAAGCTGTTTTTAATGAGAAATTACATGATTTTTGTTAGCAGCTGAGGCACTTCATTCTTAAGCCTTTTCAGAGCTCTTGGATGTACCATTTAGGCATGGGGACTTAACTTGTTTTTAAGTTATCAATTTGCTCTAGAACTTCTTTATCTGATACTGCCTCATCATTAGCACAGGTCTGGTAGAGGTAATTTCCTCATCCTTGGTAGTAAAGATTGATGTAAACAATCATTTAGCTTCTTAGTAATGTCTATCTACCTTAGTTGCTTTTTTTATTCCCCGCTGTTCTGGTGGACCCATCATTTCTTTTGGAGGCTTCCTGCTTCTGATAGGCTTGAATTCACTGTTTGTTTTCAACACTTTTACCCATTTGTTCTTCATTTCAAGCCATGTAAGTTCCCACTTACATATTGCCTGATGTTATTTATACTCATGTTTACGGCCTTCACTACGGTTAGATTTCCAATTTTCAAAATATTTGTTTGCTTGAACAGCCTTTCAAACCTTGCCATTGGTTCATATTGGTTCACTCCTTCCCTTTCTGGCTCTGTTTTTCCTTAGTGGTGGACATGTCTGAGACTGCTTGGTTTAAGTAGTGTCCATGGTGCCTCTAAGGATTTTTTTTTACTTTTTGCATATAGGGGGGGTTTTTATTAGCCTCGTAATTTTATTCAGATCTCCCTTTATAATTGAGCATCACTTCCACTCTTTGGTATCTTGCCTCTCTCTGGGATCCTGAATTTAATTATTTTGTGGTTACTGTAGCAGCTCAGTTATTTCATGAATTAGTTCCTGGGTGATACGTAAGTCTAAGCAGAGAATAACCTCTCCTTGATGTACTCCAGACCTAGTTGTTCCAAAAAGGAACAATTTAAAAAGTTGAAAGATTGTTTCTCTAAACTTTATCCTGTTTTCCATTTTACCAGTTTATACATGGATAGCTGAGTCTCCCATTATCAGAAAGACAATATGTGTTATTGGACCAATTTCTATTTATGAAAGACAAACTTCTGCGCTTACATAGACCTCTCTTTAAGGGCTGAGAAAGGTACTCACAATGTCACAAGGTGGAACAGAGCATTAAGCATAAGAAATTAACACAGCTTGCAAAAAGATTTAAGGCACAGTGGGCAGTTAACGACTATGCAGTCATAGGGCAAAGAAGAGTTAATAGTTATAGCCATAAATGCAGTGACCCGTGAATACAATGTCTTTACTGAGTCCATGATTTTTAGTGTCTAAATTGACATGGCCACACTGGGTCAATTCGAACTCCTGGGTTCGAATTGACCCTGACTTCGATGTTAAACGAGGTTAGACAAATTTGAAGTCAGCTTTCATCAATTTGAACTGAGGAGGTCCTCAGTTCGAATTGATGAAAGCGGCCATGTCCATGCACTTAATTGAATTCGAACTGATGGCAATCAATTTGAATTCAGCTGTAAGTGTAGACACACCCCATGTTATGTTAGTCATGTGCAGGACCCATGGATCTTGACGGGCCTGTCATGGGGGCAGGTGTATTATTATTATTATTATTATTACTATTATTATTATTATTATTATTATCCTATGAAAATTTTGTTAGCTTTGGCTACCTCTTTCACTACTCTCAACACTCTGCTCAGTTTGATGGCAAATGTGTTTTATTGCTCTGAAAATTGCACTGGAACTTTTTTTAAAATGTATTTCACTTCACTTGGAGCACTAACCGTGTGCTTCAGTGGGATAGAATTCATAAACCAATGTGTAGGTAAGCCACTGGGTTCCAGCACAACCTTTCCACACCTAGTTTTGCAGTCAATAGGCTGGAATAATAGCCCCTGATGCTCCATGCCCTCAGTGATGGGGGTTATGGACATTTGATCAAAGTAAAAACAGAATTCATGACTCCTGCTGTTTTGTTCCCAAACCTCTGCTACTTGTCAGCCTATTTGAGCTGGTGTGCAACTCCTTTCTGAGACAGGGAGAGGATGCAGAATGTTCCATGTGTAGTTGATCTGATCCCCTTCTTGGTGCAGCTTGGCTCTAGGGTTTAAGTGATGCAGAGGGAGCTGTGTCGATATGTGACAGAACAGAGGTTGGTCAACCCCTCAGCTACTCTGTTGACCCTCACCCAGTGGGCCATGGTAGGGCAAGCCAGCTGAGTCAGGAATGACAAAGGGGCAGGTAACAACAGCTGCTTTACTGACTAGACTGAATAAAAGCCCTGACTAAAGAGCCAAAGGGGAACGAGTTGGTAACCTGGCCAGGGCAGGAAACCAGGGGGAGGAACAAAAGCAATAAGAGCCCTGTGGCACCTTAAAGACTAAGAGATTTCTTTGGGCATAAGCTTTCATGGGCTCCAACCCACTTCATTAGAAGGGGGAGGTGTGGCCATACAGTCTGCCTTGTTGTCAGGTGGGAAGCACAACCCTGAGCCTCTGTGCCAAGTAGATTGTATGTAGTGTAAATTACATGAGCCTGCGTGATTGCAAACAAGAAGGTGGTGGTGGGTCCCTCTGTAGGTCACAGGAGCAGTACACCAAGGGAACCAAGGGGGTCCAGCAAATGAGTCACTAAAGGACACTATGCACAGTGGCTGGTTTCTTCATTATGTTTCTGCACATACCTGATCGCTTGAAGACAAACACTGTCAATTCTTTTAAGAAAGTAAAATAGAAAATTGAAGAACCAGTATATACAATAGATGAGTCTGATTGGCATGAAATGTTGCATTCACGTAACTCTGAATTGATGAGGAAGGAGGTGCTGGGACTGAAGCAGCTAGCTCCCCCCCATTATTGTTTGTGACATGACAATACCTGCAATATGCTGGGAGCTGCTTAAGTATAAGACAAAGTCTCTCTCCTAAAGATTTTCCTAGCAGCTTTGGCAACAGGCACAGCATAGGTAGTAATTGATCCTCCACCCAGCTGAGGGCTGGGGGCTATTGTGTTTTGAGGCATTTAGTGTCATTTAATTGGGACCTTGCCTGTCAATAGCTGTTACTTCTTATCTATTCTCTTGTCCTGTGAACTCAATTTGTTAACATGGTAGCCCCCTAAACAGGCTGACAAATAGAAAGTCAGAGTAGGGTCAGGAAGTCCTAATTCCCAAATTAACCTAATATACTGTATTTAAATAACAGTTGAAGAGAGGTTTATGAGAATTAAAAAAAAAATGCTAGGAAAGGTGTGTGTCTGCGTGAACAACATTTTTGAATCTTCATGGCACTTTCCTTCTTTGTCCTTGGAGAACAACATAAATGGCATCACGTACTGCACATGTTAGGCTAATTCACCTCTGGGAAGTCATGGTATTATGCCACAAGGAATGAATTTCTCTAGTTTTTAGTTTGTCTCAAAATACAAATATGATAATATTGCTGTGTAACACAATCAATCCTCATTAATACAGTTCATTTCAGGAAAATTCCGACAGCTTCTATAAAAGGTTGGCTTATGAACAGTTTGGATCAATGAAATGTAAGTAAAACAATGATATGACCATAAATTAATAGCTATGCAATGAATACTGATGCTTATATGGTGCATATTTTTATCCCTGCCCCTGTTTACAGGTTTTGCATATATTGGGTGGATGCTTTACCTTCAAAATCATTGACTTCATAGTCCTGGCACAATACACTAGAGGACTGACAGAGGTAAAGTGCTGTCATGTGTTGTGTTTTAACTGCTACATGTAGACTCTGTTGGCATATCATAAAAAGTAGCTAGTTTGTATTAACATAAGGGCTATATTAATCCAAACTAGGTACCTTTTAGAGTATGTAAGCAAGTTCTACACAGGGCAATTAACGTGAAACATGTGGCAGCCTTAGGCAATTGGGGGACCTAGGCAAAGGCCCATTGTGGGGCCCCCTGAAGGGCCCCCTAAAGGCCCTCACTGCCACCTTCCCTGTGGCCACAGTCCCACTGTATCCCTAACTGCGCCTCCTCCCTCCAGACTCCCTGTTCGTTTTCCTGAACCAGACTAACATCACTATCCCTCTGGAACTCATAAATTATTCTTTAATATGATATCTTTAAAGATCTTTCCATCATGAAGCTTGTAAGTTGATCATCTTTCACTTAATATAAATGAGCTCATGCTTAATTACAAAGTTATGGGCATTAATTAACAAATAAAAAGTGGTAAAATTGATGGCTCAAAAATAACTAAAATGCCACATTTAAAATTTTGGCAGTCAAATCTTACAAATTTTTCAAAGAGGCTTGGTTTTATGTGCACTAGGAGTTTATAAGACTCTGACCTCCTCAAAAATATTAAATAGTAAGTACAAAAGAAGCTATAAATTACTTACAGCAAAGACATCACATACAGCTGTAATGATTGCTTGGGGACAGCACTGTATGTATATGTAGCAGCCTATATGGACCTACCTGGTAACCTGATCTAACCACAGCCAAATGAAAAATTGTCACAAAGGCAAAGGGAAAGACAAAAGAACAGATAAAAAGGAAAAGGGAAAATTTCATAATTGGGATAAAAAATAGGAGACTAAATGGCCACATTGACGAACTAAAAGATGAGATCCAACTGGAAAAGTTCCGGCTATTGTGCTTGCTCCTGTTTTTTTAGTGTAAAGGTGATGGGCAGATAATGGTGAACTCTGCAATTCAGATGAAGTACAGCTCCTAATAATAGTTTGCCTTGATGGGCCAAGACAAAAAAAATGGTAAGGTTTCCAGTGCTACTGGCCCTGCTAAATAGGAACAATTTCTATATTTATCCTTATTTTCATTTCTCTCCACCAAATTGAGGATGGGGCCCCTTATTGCTCGGGAGCCCTAGGCGGCCACCAGCTTCATCTACCCTTTAAGCTGCCTCTGGAATGGTTTACAAATCATACCCCTCAGGCATACTTTGCTGCACCAAATAGGCAAGTCCTGACTGCCCTTCATACACTTTGGAGATGTCATTTTAATTGCAAGAATGCGGTAAGCATAGATACTCAGTAGAAAAAGAAGATATGAGGTAGCTCATACCGTTTAACAACTGAGTGAATTAACAAGTCTATTTCTTTTGGATTGCTCCATTAATGATTACTGCCTTTTTCTATTGCAACTAGTAAAGGAGAGAGGGTAAGGAATAGTTGGTGCTGTTTGCATAGGTCTCCTTGCCATAGAGAAATGGCGGAGGTTTAAGACTGTGTTGATGACAACTAAAGTCTATACAGTCATTTTATTTCTCAGTAGACTATGACCTCATTTGTTTAACTTACCATCA
Source organism: Podocnemis expansa (assembly GCA_007922195.1). Classification (NCBI taxonomy): domain Eukaryota; kingdom Metazoa; phylum Chordata; order Testudines; family Podocnemididae; genus Podocnemis; species Podocnemis expansa. Next base: position 12,846,424 of record ML681981.1, on the reverse strand, counting down.
TTTGAGGAACAGGACAGTGCCATTGGATTCCTGTATTAGGTTTTGCCATGTATGGATAGAAATCTGAGTTTTCCTGTGTTCTGTAAGGCACATGGCCCACCTTTGGGTGTGCCACAAATAATGCCCTGTGGGACAGGTCACAGTGTGGATTGCTATCAGAATTTACAATAAAGACTTGATAAACAAGATGGGTTTTGTCAGGATTGTGTACCTTAGTGTCCTACTATATTTCTCATATACTGGTTGATATTTTGGGTTTTCAGGGAAATTATAGCAGGGTGGGAATGTTCAAGAGAAGTGAAATGTTAGTTGCTACTAATGAAAGCATGCCTTGAAAAGAAAGAATATAATTCTTCTTGACTTTCAGCAATGGCCTAATTTTCTGTCACAGAAGAAAGGACCTCAGGAGGTCATCTAGTCCAGCCTTCTGCTCAAAGCAGGACCAACCCCACCTAAATGATCAGGGCTGGATTCAGGGCCCCTGAGCTGCCCACTTTCATAGGGCTCCCAGACTGTCCCCCCATGTTGGGCCCTCTCCACTTGCAGCCTCAGCTCTCCCTCCTGGGGCCCAGGCCCCCACCACCAGGACCTAGAGGTAGGGTGGGCCATGACCTCGGACAAGAGGTTACAGCTGGCTGCAGAGCTCCTGCTCTTGGACTGACTGGTCTGCCCCAGAGGGTGGGATGGGCCAACATGCAGAATGGCCTCCAGTGTAGCCTTCCAGGCCCTGCAGCAATGTCAGACCATTGTGGTGGGGCCCTGCGACTCAGGCTGGCATAGCTGACCCTCTGTTGTGTGGCGCAGCAGCACTGTGGGGCTGGTGGGCTCCACCAAAGACTGCTCTGTATGCTGGCCAGCCGGCCGCAGCCCTGAAGTGTAGTGGCCACACACTGGCTGGCTCCCCCCCACCCCAGGGCAGACCAGCCAGCCTGGGGGTGGGATGGGGCACAGTGGACTGCTATACCTCTGACCTCAGGGCCCCGACCCCCAGCATCAGCACCCCAGCCGTGCTGGTGCTGTGCCAGCAGGGCTGGATAAGCAGGCTGCAGTCTGGGGTCCTCTTTCAGGCTGGGGCCTGTGGCTGCAGCTCCTATAGCTCCTGAGTTAATCTGGCCCTATAAATCATGTGTTGGTTTTAGAATTCCAGATACATATGTACATTTCTGAGTGTTCATGTGGCCATTCACAATAACATCTAACAACAATCCAAGGATCGTGTGTTCTTTAAATAGTTTTTATTTTTCATTAAATACTAATACAATAAGTTGTAATGGACACATACATAAATACAGCTGCTGAACAGACAATTAACTTCCCATGGGGATATATCAAAGCATATTACACATTATTAACTGTGATTAAATATTTTACATCTAAACATACTTGGATTTGTGGTGATTATCAACCATTTAAAGAAAAAGGTAAGAAATAAAAAAAGAGAACCAAAGACAATTCTAATTAAAAGGTTATAGAATACAGATGGAAGTGACCCAGAATAGTATCTTCCTAGTTTTCATTTAGGAATTTAATTTTCTAATGTAATGCAACTCTTTCATCTGTGAATTTCTTTGGAATACTGGACTGTCTCCTAGTTGAAAATTGACAGGGTACTATATTGTATCTTATTTTCCTTGCAATTAATGAATTTTACAAGTTTACATCAGCTAAAGATAAATATTTACATGCTTTAACATCCTGTATTTTGAAAGTATTCTGTGGGTGTGACTGACTCCCAACACAAGAGAGGTAATTTGTGAGTTTCACATTCCTATATGATGGTACAAAATTTTGAAATGTAGTGAAGATAACAAGAGTTATAGGTATACACTCAAGTTTCATCAGTAGTTGTCTATTTTAGACATTAAAATGACATTAGCAGTATTTAAGATCAACGGGTATATAAAAGAATTGATCCTTAGGTACAGCCATTAATAACCTTCAGTATTCCTTGTCATTTGGTACTTGCCTATTGTCTGTCAGTCATTTCTATTAAGGAGCCCAAAAAAACTATTAAAACCACAGAACACAAGAGGCAGACTGAAATAATGCTTCATGTTGGAATAATAAGAAGCAGTTACATTTATTTTATGAAGACTCGGAGAAAAAGTGTAAACACAACTGCATGCTCTGTACACAGAACTCCTGCTTACCATGCTGGGAATTCCATGCAAGGGTTCACAGGAGACAGAGTTAAAGCGTCTTGTCTTTTAAAGTTAGGAATATACATCTGGAAAGCTGCCTGCGGAAACTTCACTCACCTGCACTTTAAGGATTGCTCAACTATTCTGAGTTCTGTGCTAAAAATACTTCATTCTCTGTGTAATGCATCAAAATGCTATCTCTGTGTAGTAGCAAACCAAGTGTAGGTCCTGTGAAACCCAGTTTGACACAGGCTGATTATTGAATATGTTTTTCCTAAGAGACAGATTTAGGCTTGGGCTCTGTAACTCTTGAAAATTCTAGAAACTCTCAGACATCATCTAAAATCTCCCAAGTCACCAGTTCCTGAATAAGAGTCATGTTTCATAAGGTCCAATCAGATCAGTAACATAGCTACACAGTGTATTCGATCGGTACCCAATACTACCTTCAGCTATACCTTTCTGATTATTGTGTACTGCAGTTTAGGTGTCACTGGGCTCCTTGCAAACTCTCACTCCTCTAAATACAGGAAAATCAGTTAATTCCCAGAAGCCCATCATTTTTTCCCCCCCCGAAATGCTACTTTGAGAATACAGTTACATCGCTACAGCACTGCGAATGTGGCTGGCTGACTTTGAAATGTAATTCCTTGCAACACAACTTCTTAAGAGCACCACTGTGGGGACAAATCGTAGTGTTTTTCTGGATAACACAATGTTATCTGTGAATAGAAATGAGTCAGAGATATACTCAGACCTATCCCTTCCTACTTAGATTCAACTACGTGTCATGTCCATAGCGGACAAATCTCCATAACGCTGTACTATTTGATATTTTTTTCCTGCTGTGCATTGGGGAAAATAAGACCAATGCACATCATCTTAGGATCTTGCTTAAAAAGAATGTGTGCAGAGGCAGATTAGTGGCTGCAGGGCCCCTGGGCCTTTCCTATCCATAGCTCCCTGCACTTGCTCCCCCCACAAGCCTAGGGCCCTGGCCCTCTGCAGGTAGGCCAGCACTGGGGGGACCCCTGGGGACAGAGGCCGGCCTGGCCCAGCCTGTCAGTCTCCAGAGGTGGTAGGGCCAACTGGCATGTGCCGTGCAGCTTCAAGTGTGGCCCAACGGCCATGTCGGAGGCTATACTGCATGTCAGCCAGCCCCACCCCTGGAGTGGAGCAACCAGTTGTGCTGGTCTTCGCCACTCCTGGGGGGCAGACCGGCCAGTTCAAGGGCAGGATGAGAGCATGGAGCCCAACCTCTGAGCTGGCCCACCCCACCCTGCGGACAGACTGGCCAGCCCAAGGGCAAGCCAGGAGCATGAAGCCCAGCCTCTGTTCAACACACCCCACTCCCCCCAACCCCATGCTGGTAGGGTGGAGAGCTTTCCCATTGTGGTGGTCTTCTGGGCATGGACCCCATAGACTTGTGTGGTAATCCACCCCAAATGTGTGCATTATCATACAAGACAGAAAACAAGGCATAATTTACTGATATATCATAGGTCAGGCTCAGAGTTTTTGCCCTATTACTTTGCCATGTAAGGTAGGTGAAGGGTGGGAGATACTTATTGGCTCAGCAATTATAGGTGTGTCAACCTACTATTGAAATAATGAAACCAAATGATTTTAATTTAATCTGAGTTTTTTCTTTAAAAAAACAAAATTAGTATGTGCGTAAAGAAAACCTGGCAGCTAATGGTATACTTACAAAGATTATGTTTTCTGGCATGGGGTCCTGCTAAGAAGATATTTTAGAAATATTTTGGTGTATTTTAAACTTGGAAGATAGTTTAAACTAGCTCCAATTTCACTGTGGATACGTCTACAAGAACTCAAAACAAGATACGAAATTACTAAAACAAATACCTGTGAATTGCGCATACAGTGTTCATACACCCCCAGTCTCTAACAATATACAGGTGTCCAATATGCCATAACTGGGTAGAGTAACATTGTTTAGATAGAATGATTTTTCTTACCTTTAAAACCAAATAATATTTTAGTTGAAGGTAGAAAACTAAGTGTAAAGGCGAAAAGGGAGACCCTACTCTTCTTTCCAGTCTGAAATATTGCTTTTCAACTATATTAGTAAGTGCTCCTCTTGCATAAAGAAAGATTGTGACTTAGGCCCTGCGTGGGTGAACACCTGTTCCTTTGGGCTCCATGCAATGGATCACCCATGCAGAGCAACTTGTAAAATTAGTTGGTGTGATTAAATAAGACTCATACCATGAAACTCATGTTTGCGGTTGGACTCTGCTAGTTGGACTCTTCCTGTTGTAAATGGTACAAACTCAGTATAGTAATATATACGTTTGCTGTCTGGGAGTTGGGATACCACTGAGCCCTCTGTCTGACTGGCTTGTATTCCCTCTTATCCTGTGATGCTGTGAAGTCAGAAACCTCGGACACACATATTGAACTTACATAGCCCTCCCACAGACGGGGAACCACACCTTCAGTGAATGTCTTCCAGCCCTCATGATATAACAATGGAGACATTCCAGCTGGCTTCTCAGTCCAGGACCACACTGTCTACCCCGGTCTGGTCAAAAAGCCTGATCAGTGGAGATGATTATCCAGTCCACTCTTTTCTCAAAATGGAAGGAATGTGCACCGTCTTCTGTTACTGAGCAGTTTGTCTAAACACTTTATTCAAAGACTCACTGGTGAAGATAAAACAGTGAACAAGTTTTATTAACTGCAGAAAAAGAGATTGTAATTTGATTATAAATAGTAAATGTAAAAAGATTAAAAGAAGTTATTAAATGGAATAAACATAAGGTCACAGTTTGCATTCTACACGCAAATAATCTCCTGTGTTGCAATGCCTCAACCTTAGCAGCTGGCTCAAGCAGTTTCTTAAATACAAGATGGGCAACCATTCCTGCCTAGGACTCCCCTACTCCCTTTCAAAGTTCTTTTGTCACTCAGTCAGCTGTTCAGTTGAATAAGTGGAGCCCCCTTAATGATGGTATGTTCCCCCTTTTATAATCTGTTTCAGATTGAGACTAGAACAATTCATGCATGTGATGTGGTAGCTGCTTCCCATTGATTAAGCAACCCCACTGCAAACATGCTTCCTGCAGGGAAGCCTTCACTGTAGGCAATCTTTGGTAGTGGCATCATTTCTTGGTTACCCACTAGCATGTCTAGTCAATTCACTGTTGTACCTGAAACGCTGGTTTAGGGAATTCCCACCTCGTAACATGTAGCAGAATTTACCACAATGTTATAACTTAACATACTATGGGAGCACATATAACCTAAAAGGATATTAATGTTTAGCAGATCAAAACTTTTAAAATAACATCAAACAAGGAATACTTTGTATAGAACATATCATAATTACATGACATTGGAGGATATGGGGTTTTGGGGTGTTGTTTTCAGACATAGGGTGTTACATATATACATTAGCTATGGGAATTAAAATCCAAGGTCACTTGACTCCCTGTGGCTATCTAAACTAATACCTATACTTTCTGAAACAGGATGGTTTTATGTCATTGCCAAGAAATAGCACTTCTTCAGCTACATTGGCTAAACCGTCTACTTGTGTAATTCCACTGATGTCAATGAAATTTTGAAAGAGATTAGTCTGGCTCATTGTTTCTAGCACTGACTCGGTTGTTGATCTGTTGGCACTGGTCAAGCATTGGTAATGTCATTGTTAGAATTCAGCTTTTTCCAGTGACATAAATGCTAATCTAAAACAGCACTTGATTGTGTGCAAAGTGAAATCTTGCCCCTGTCTTTGTCCACCATGGGGCTACTTGTACTAAGATTGTTCCCGTGGTGGCTGGGTCTGGTTGCCGATCAGCTGTTCCAGTGGCCTTGGGGATAGCTACAGCCGCTGCTGCTCTTGTACTTCCTGGCCTGACAGATGATCAGTTGTTGGATGGCCTCAGAGCTGACTGCTAGCCAGCAGTTCCAGTGACTTAGGGCTGACTGCTGGCTAGCTGTTCTGATGGCATCTGATCCACAGGGGGCTGGCTGGCTTCCGGTCAGCTGTTCCTGTGGCTGGCCACTGGCTGGAATACTGTGCCGCTGGCCAGTTGCTCCAGCTAGTACTGCTCTGGTCCCATCTCAAAAGAATTTCCAGAGGTCTGAGTAAGTCATGGAATCTGTGATCTCTGTGGCAGAATCATATCCTTAATTATGATCATCTATTCTGTTTTCTGGTATAACACAGGACACAGGAATTCCCCCAAATAATTCCTGATCATGTGTTTCAGAAAAACATCTAATTTTAATTTTAAAATGGTTAGTGATGGAGAACTCACATCCATTACTAAATGTTTCCAGTGGTTACTCTCACCAACAGAAATTTATACCTTATTTCCAGTCTGATTTGGTCTAATTTCAACTTTCAGCCATTGAATCATGTTACAGCTTTCTCTGCTAGACTGAAGAGTCCATTATTAAATATTTATTTCCCATGTAGATGCTTACAGACTATAATCAAGTCACCCCTCACCTTCTCCTTGTTATGTTAAACAGAGCAAGCTCCTTGAATCTATCATTGTAAGGTAGGTTTTCTAATTCTTTAATCATTCTCATGGCTCTTCCCTGACTCCTTTCCAATGTATCAACATCCTTCTTGAATTGTGGACACCAGAAATGGGCACAGTATTCTAGCTGCATGTCTACCAAACAAAGAGGTAAGATAGCCCCTCTGCTTCCATTAGCGATTCCACTGTTTATGCATCCCCAGATCATATTCGGGTATTTTTGGCCACAGCATCACACAGGGAGCTCATGTTCAGTTGATTATCTATTCATAAAACCCAAAGTCAATAGAGTTGTATGGAACTGATACGAATGAGAGTTAAGCACTTGAAATGAAGGTAGGGAAATATAAGGCCAGAGTCCAAGAATAGTTAGTGCAATTTTGTGGGGCTTTTCCAATGAAAAACTGCCCTAAAACTTACGGCAACAGTCCCTGGAGGATCTCTTCAGCTTGTTGGGATCCTTTTATGGGATAAGTCCACTAAAATGAGAATAGATGGGTGAAGGAGATGTGGCGGATGTGTCTTTATGGTCCAGTGATCTCCAGCTTCCAGAATGGCTCCTTCGGCGGTGGGAATGGTGCCTAAGGGGCACTGGCCTAGTACAGAATCACAGAATCATAGAGCTGGAAGGGACCTCATGAGGTCATCTAGTCCAACTCTCTGCTAAAAGCAGGACCACTCCCGATAATCATCCCAGTCGGGGTTTTGTCCAACTAGGCCTTAAATGTTTCCAAAGATGGAGATTCCACCATGTCCCTAGGTAACCCATTCCAATGCTTCACCATCCTCCTAGTGAGAAACTCTTTCCTAATATCCAACCTTGACCGGCCCAGCTGCAGCTTGAAACCATTGCTCCTTGTTCACGTATAGTTTGGCCCAACACAGGGGGAGCACTAAGGTGATTTACAACCACTTTTGTATTCCTTTCCTGAACTGCACCAAACACTCTTCAACAATAGGATCTGGGCATTGGCATCTCACAGATTCTATACATAAGATATTTACATACAAGTTTACATTATCTGAGCTCTTTTAATGGATTTGACTTCAGATTCAAAGTTGATGCTATTTAAAAGTAGGGTGGTCAGCTTAGGAGGAATGGCACCTTTTGACACAAGCTTTGAATTTGCTACACTTAAAACTTCCTGATTCTAGACCATATATTTCCTGAATTTTAGTGCAGGGTATCTTCAGTTAACAATATTCAGAGGAATGGGGAAAATAACTAAAGATTAAATAATTGCAAACACAATAAAAAGTCTGGACAGAGACAAAATTACAAGGGAATCCATGAAAATAGTGTGTTAAACTTCAGATACAGAAAAGTTGCAAGCTCAAAAAGTGAGATTTGCGCCTTCCTTTCTCTTACTGTGGAGAGCAATGTTACCCTGTCTGACATAACCTGTTTTGTACTGCTCCTCCGTCTTTTGATTTCTGTATACATTATTCAAAAATCAAGAATTCCAAAGTATATACAACATAAAGCTCCATCCTGAAATAAGAGCTATATTTTATCTGTGCAAGTCCCATTTAAGCCAGTGAAGTACTAAAGGACTGCAAGGGCCCTATCTACATAGAACCAGTTGTAGGATTGGGGAGTAATGCTGTATCTTTTATCACATTTTTCTTATATGTATAAACCACTTGTGCTTCACTGTTGTGGCTTACAATATTAAAAGAAACACCTAACAAAATCACTGTCATGTAGAACAGACCTTGTTGTTTATTATATATGTGTATAATATATACACAAAGGTTATCACCTGTAAATAATCATATTTGGAATGTGAAAGACAGAAAATGTAAACATTTTATTTGGCAGTTGTCAAACAGGTGAATAAATAAATGCAAAAGTACATCTTAATACTTTTAGCAACAGATGCAGTTGCACACATATTTACATATTGTGGTTGCAAAGAACGGTTAACAATTTAATTCCTTTTTGTTAAAAAATGCAACTTCCAACACCACTAGACTTGACAATTAAAGATGAAGATACTAGTAATACTTTGTTCTAGCAATCTCAACTTTTAAAGGCATTCATCTGGAAGTAGGATGAGTCATCATGCATTTAGTTCATTTTGTCCACTTACGGTAGAAAGTCTGATGTAACCTCAGAATTATGAGTGTCATGCACTTAAGTCAACTATGACATGTTTATAAATCAATGTAGTTCCCTTAAAACTTGAAGCAAAAAGAAAATCTCGTTTATCTATGGAAACGTGTGTGAAAGATCTTGGTGCCTGTATGTTTAATTCTTGAAACTTCACAAATTTCGCTTTTTCAGTATCCCAGTAATAGACTTGAGTAAAAGAATAATCACTTCCAAGAATGGCATATTGATAATTGTTTATCTGAAGAGGCTGGAATACCATTGACCCTCTGGATGGCATTCTTTGTAAATCCAGAAATGCTGAACCTCCCCATTTCATTATTTTGGAATCACCAATAAATCTTGTTAAACAAATGTACACATCCTCTTTCACTGTGAAGTGCTTCACTGCATACACATCCTCCATATCTTGGATATCGAGATGCTTAACAAATTCAGTTGTTCCTTTGTTCCACTGGTATATTACAGGTCTTTGGGAACTACTAGACAGAATTAAATGAGATTTGCCAGCAATTTCAAGATACTCCACATCAGTATCTCTATACCATGCATGAAGAGACTGATGGGAGTAAAATCCATTTCCATTCCATTTGTAAACTGTAGTAAAGCCAGCTTTTGAACTGTCTGCAACAACAAAATACCAGTCTTCTGCAATCCGGAAAGTTTCAATGTCATTGGGTTTTCGGATTTTAAGAATTTCAATATCTTGAATTTTTATAAACTTATTAGCAAAAATATCTCTTTTGTAAATATGGGAGCCTCCAAAGAGCTGGGCAACAATGACATATAGCTGATTCTCTATAATTATGGGCTTACACACAACAGTTGAAGTACCTACAAAAAAAAAATATAAAGGACAATGTTAGCACTGCCTTTTAGATCAGATAATATAATGTTATTGGGCCATGTGTTTATTCATACCTGTAATGTTGTCATAATTCCTGAAAGACCCTTCTACATGGTCCCATTCAAGAAAGATGCATTTTCCAGTAAAAGGTTGAGCAATAACAACATGCTCATCATTCATGTATGAAAAAGTGTCTACTGACAGAGACTGATACGGCAGGGATTCATAAACAGCAAATTCTGTAAAGGAGCATATAACACGTGATAACTAAAGATAGCATTTCTTTCCTTATGTATTTTCCACTATATTAAAATAATGTGTAATTAGTTGATATTTATTTATTTTTAAAGAATACATTTAATAAGTACTCCAGAATTTTAAAGTCTGCTTATTCTTTCTGAACTGATACAGTTATAAGTCTGAATTCTGCAATTATTTCATAGACAAATTACCCATGAAAGTCAGAGTAAATACTGTAATAGCAGATGCCCAAAATGATTCCTCTCTCCGGCCTGAATCTGCAAGGAATTCCTGTTGATTCCAGTGAGAGGTCAATATGCAGACTGATTGCAGAATTGGACCCTTAATTAGAAAATATAACCTTGATTCTCAAGTAAAAAGATGAAATAATTTGTAACACATTACCTGTAATAATACAATCAAAATCCTTTGGAGAGAGACTATTGATTTTACGCTTCTTATATTCTGGTGGACTTTCGCAATAAATGTCTTCAACTGTTGCATTGGTACTGCCCAGCCATTCCACTAACCATTTCAGTTTGCAATCACAGTTAAATGCGTTCCCTCTAAGATCCCTGTAAAAAATAAACTGCACACTAAAAGTGATGAATTAATTTTTGTTTTTCACAACATCACAGAACCACAACTAAGACTTTTATAAAATGTCTATCTTCTTGCTTTCTCTTATGAGAATTCTAGACTTTCCTGAATTTATTTGTTCTGAACCAGTTAAACAAACAAAACCAATATCAGCAAAAACTTAAATAGTGTCAGTTATAGCAAGAAAATCAAGACAAGCTTGAGCTGGGAATCAGTTGTAGTATCTGCTCTTCCATATTTTGCGTATATCCCCAAATTTATAGGTACTTAAATTCCTGTCAAAGTTTTCGGCCCAAATCTGGGGTTTCTTTGTTTCTCATTGTTAAGTATTTTGCAACAAGGATATTATAGAGGACACAATGACAATTCTTCCAACATGATAGATACAATATTTAGTGATTAATTAAATGATCAGTGGACAGTTCCTCAGGTGTATCAATTTTTCTTGTCTGCTTTCTCATTTAGACACACTCATTTAGGGCTCTAGGGGTTTTACGGAACTCCCTGGGAGTCTAACTGTGACCTTTAAAAGAGACTGAGTGCCTCACAGAGGCGTCGCTGGTGCTGGGCACCCGGGGCACGTGCCCTGAATCCCAGCGCCGGTGCCCCAGATCTCCGGCCCAATCAGACTGGAGATCTGGGGCCCGGCTGCTTGCAGCGGCAGCGGCCCTCTCCCCAGCCAGGGATCCGGGGTCTAGCTGCCCGAGGCCGGGGTGGGGAGTCCGGGCCCGGGTGCCTGCAGCAGCAGCAGCCCTCTCCCCAGCCAGGGATCTGGGGCCCAGCCGCCTGCAGCCGTTTCTGGCCCCATCCCCAGCCAGGGATGAGGGGCCTAGCTGCCTGCGGCAGCGCAGTGGCTTCGGGCCCTGTCCCCGGCCAGGGGGTGGGGCCTGCGGGCCGGAGGCAGGGCCTCGGCCCGTGCCCCGGGTCCCTCCCTGGGCTAGCGACGTCCCTGGTGCCTCATACTAGATGCTGAGACCCCCAACTCCCACTGAAGACAATGGGAGTTGAAGGTACATAGCATAGTGTAGTAGGTGCTAAGTGCCTTGCACGATTGGGTGCAATGGAACGAGCGCTAGTTATGTGAAGCACTGTAGTGGCTGACTAGCAGTGTGATGAAATGTTCTATGTACATGTGGCAGACTCCTGAAGAAGGCCTCAAGGAGCACTGGAGGGTGTGGATGAAAACTTGTATTGGAGTATTGCAGAAATACTGCAAATGGGACTAGGGCAAAACCCCATGGTGCCTGTTGCCTGACTCAAGAAGACATTCAGGGGAAAAGGAAGTGACCTGACCACTTGTCTATGCCCTATGTAGCCTCAGAGGGTATGTCTACAATGGAGCCTTAGGTTGACTTAAGGAAGGTTAAGTCAAGCTACAGACTCCTGTGGCCGCAGTGGGCTTTTATTAAGTTGACTTAAGTGCTTCCTTAAGTCAACGTACTAACACCACCTCTTAAGGTCGACTTAACACTTAAGTCAACATTATTAACTCAACTTAAGCCAATGTAGATAGGGAAAAACCTTAAGTCAACCTAACTTGCCTCCAGGGGTACTTGTCTGGTGCAGTGTGGGACAGCTACCCACAACGCACCACTCCTCCATTGACCTAGCACTTGCCAATGGGGACACAGGCAGACAATAGTTTTCAGTGTGGACTCTCTAAGTTGACTTAACAAGGGTGACTTTAAGTCAACTTAACAGAGCCGCCAGTGTAGACATAGCCAGAATGTGCTCATGGGCCAACTCCAGACCTTACTGCTGCAAGGGACACTCGGTATGTATTGAATCTAGCGCCTCTGCATATGCAATGGGGGAGCCAGAATTTTGCTTATTGTCTCTAATGGGACTCTTCCAGTGAAATGACTGCAAGATCTGGTCCAAATATATATTTCAAAACTATATCTTGTACTTTCACAAATGTTTAAGATACTTTGGTTTACAGATTTAAAATTTAAACCTAGTTTACATTTTGTGCTGGTTGCAATTTGAGTTAATCAAGTGTAAAGTACTTGTATTGATATTTAAAATGACGACTGTGTTTAAAGCTAGCCTTCTCCTAGATTATATTGGAAAGTTGAAATATTCTTGTTCTCATCAAATATTCTCCCTCTTTCATATCATGTCCCCTATGCATTCTCAACTATGTGTCTTTTTCTTCTTTCAGTGGATCATATATAAGTATCATTGTATTGGGATTGTGATGATATAGAATTCTTATTTGATTATTAAATATATAACACCTATCACCTTCATATCTGGGAAAACAGTATTCAGTATTGGCAATAATAAGCATAAATCAAATCCACCCTTCCTTCTACCACCTCCACCCACCAGTATGATAGGTGCTTCCCACTGTCTACTGGCCTGAATATCCACTGGGTCATAGGAGTGTCCTGTTACTAGGTCTATCTTGTATATTTTACATCACTAAAGAAGTTAAAAGAGAGGTGAAAATTAATATACCCAAATTCCAAACTGAGTACTATATAATATATTGTAGTCTTTACCAACAGGCAATTCCTATTTTTTCCAACCATAGTGCCTGAAAATAAGAAATTGCTGATTTCTTACACATTTGTTAAAGAATCCAGCCCTCTGAATATGTCTTTTGGAAGTGTTTGGAGATTATTGTTTGCAAGGCTCCTGTAAAAGAAGATACATCAGCTCATCAGATTATACATTTCTACCAAATACAGCGTTGTTTTTATGGTAAAAAATAAGGTACTTCAGTCCTTAGTTCAATAAAGTTACTTTAAAGAATATCTTATTTACCTTGGAACTCTTTCTTCTGCTGAGATGTGCTCACACTTGCTATTGCTCTCTTGCTTTTCAACATTCTTGTAGCATTTATGGTACTTCACTCAGGGTGGTAGAAATGTGATCATCTCTGGTATTTTGCCAACGTTATTATTTTAAAACGATTAGCCATGGCCACCAGACACACAAGTATCTTCCTTACTGGACAATCAGTGTTTTATTATAATATTGCAATGTGCTGCCTCAACATCCATTTTCTAGGGAACCAGAATCTACCTTAGACACAGGATGCATGTTATTCTTGCTAGATCTCATGACTTGCAGTTTCTGAGAATATTCAGTAATTAACATTTTGGGGAGTCAGTTAGTTTATAAATTGCCTTTAAAATCACTAATTGATTTAGTTTCCATCAGATACACCTGTGTATGCCCACTGATGAAACAAGGTTGTCACAAGCATCACTGAGGGCATGTGTGAGAGAATGTGGTTGTGCATGTGTGATTCAGTGCCTAATTTAGGCAGCAAAATTTAGTTAAGCGAAACATTAATCACTGGTGATATGCATGAAAATACAAGAAAAAACCTGGAAGGATTTTCAGATTCCAGTTGGAATTTGTGAGCTGAGCATTAGAAATAAAAACTATTTTTTTCTTGTAAACTACATACACTTGACAAGGAGGCATTTAGATACAAAGGCTCTGATAAAACAAAGCACTGAACCACATGTTCATGGTTAAAGTTTAATGTTTTTATGTGTGCCTAATGCACCCTTTCCAGGCTATTTTGGCCATAGCTCATTTATTGCAACTAACTTAAAAACTCAAACTTGCCAGACATTTACGCATTTGCTTAACTTTATGCAGGTGACTAATCTGATATTAGTCAACAGCACTGCTCATATGTGTGAAGTTAAATACATATATGAACAGGGTCAGGGCCTTACATAATCTTTAATCATTAGATTATATCAAGCAAAGCAAAGCACTGTAATGGATACAGAGCTATCAAAATACATCATATTAGTGGGAATCAGATTAACAGAAAAAAATCTACATTTATACATTGAGCTGATTCTTGAAAGACTGGCATTTTATATCATCTATTAATAGAGAACATGCCATAAGATTTTATTATGTAACCTCTAGGTGGTGCTCCTCTTAGTGGTACCTATGCAGAAAACACTTAGCTGGAAAGGATGGATGCTAATGAGGGAGTAAGTGATCAGTCATATGCAATTATGTTTGAAGACCCATATTTTAATACTCAGAATGACATTTTGCTTTTCTGAAAAACTTCAAAGATGCCATCAAAATTATATCTTGTGCATGGAAATAATTTTCTACATTAAAATATTCTGCAATTTAGGGTTATGAAAATAAATGAGTCAAAAGTGCAATTGCACAACTCCTATGGTTTTAAAACAAAGTTCACTTTACTAAATGAATTGTCCTGAACAGATTTACTAGATGTGACTACTCTACAGTGAGGACACATTCCAATTATTTTTTATTTACACAAATAAAAACTACAAGGTGTTTGGGTAATTTTACTGTAATGCAAAATTCACTTGTGTAAAGGAAATGGGCAGACTACACAGAACAAAGGTTATAGTCTGCTGCTACTTCACGGAACTCATTAGTATGCATAATTACCATCAATCTCTTTGATGCATTTTACAATAGTATTCTGCTCTTCCTCAAGTGGAATGTGCCTCAGAGAATCTAGTTGTTATGCTCAGTATGTCTATATAGACATGTTCTAGGAAAGGACAGATATTGTACAATCAGGGATTAAACTGATCACAGTCAGTATTTTATGGGCTTGCTACTGTAGTTATGCTATTTGCAAAACAATCGTGACAAGCGGGTCTCTAACTTTTTGTCTGTTTGTGAATTAATCATGAAAAATAAGTTATTTTCAATAAAGAAAGTTAAACATTGGTGCAAGAAAATCAAAGAAACTGAATGCGTCCAACAAGAAAATGCAAGTCCAGAAATTAATGAATTAATATGTCAGCTATTACACTGAATTAGTGGACAAAATAATGAGGAGACATATTATGCCATCCACATTCTACCCCCTTTTTAGAGAGAGGTGTCTAAAACAATTTCCAAAGGGATAGATAGCCGTGTTAGTCTAGTCCAGCAAAAAAAACAAGGAGTCGTGTGGCACTTAAAGACTAACAGGTTTATTTTTCGCATGAGCTTTCGTGGGAGAAAATCCCACTTCCTCAGATGCTCCAAAGATGGATGAACTGAACTCGAATTAATATGCAAGCTAAATTCTGTGAAAGCAGGACTTAATCGACACTATGGGTTCTTTTCCCATTACAAAAGGTAATTTGACTTCAGGCTTCCCATGGTTTGAACCTAACAACTGCTCTGCTTTGCTGTTACTGTATGACCTGATCCTATGTTTCACACCCCCTTGCGTTTATTTTCTTTCCTTTCTGTGAGTTCACCCATCTTTGGAGCATCTGAGGAAGTGGGATTTTCTCCCACGAAAGCTCATGCGAAAAATAAACCTGTTACTCTTAAAGTGCCACACGACTCCTTGTTGTTGTTTTTTTTTTTTGTCTAAAACAATACTTTGAAAAATCTCCTCACAACTTGACTCAATTCATCTCGTCTTCCCTGACCCCAAGACAGAAGGAGCAGATCTGACTGAAGGAATTACTTCCTGAGAGAAAGGGCATCAGGCCTTGCTTGTTTAAGGAACTTTTTGTTCTCCATCTGTGAGTCTGAAAGGCATCATATCAGATCATCCATTTCTCAGCCCATCAGTGGGGATACCTAATTGTCAGGACTGCAGGGTCACGGGCATGTATGATCCTGTTCTGTCTCTTTCCCTTTTTGTGTTACTTTCTACCCAACTATTTTCCCTCATGTGACAGGCTATTCCTCATTCTCTCAGCCATTCACTGGAACCTGTAATTGACTGTACTACTCACATCAGCACAGTGAGATGAGATGGCTTATCCAGCCATTCCCTGTCTAAGGAGAAAAGAACCAATCCAGATGACATCCTTGACCAGAATGTGAGCCTGGGATCAGAGCAATAGCTGTTGCCCCTGATATGCCAGGGTAAAGTGTCCCTTCATAATCGACCAGTTGCCATGTGTTCCAAGAACATGAACAAAAGCTGTTTTTTCCTTACCTCTTCTATTCCACTTCTTCTCTACCTTATGTGTCTCTACTAAGAACAGAAGTAAATACCCTTCACACATCAGGACTGAGAGTAAATTTAATCTTTTCTTTCTCATCCCAGGAAAGTGGTTGGTAGAGTAAGAGAGACTGACATTTTATCTCCAGAAGAATAAAATCTATAATATCTTTTGATTGTTAGTTTTGAATAATTACTCACTTTCATTTTAATGCAAATGTTTCTTGATTTTTTTTGTGTTTTAGTCAATGCATTTCCCACTTTAGAAAGAGTTCCAAAGAGGCAGCCGTGTTAGTCTAGTAAAGCAAAAAAAGCAAGGAGTCTTGTGGCACTTAAAGACTAACAGATTTATTTATTGCATGAGCTTTCATGGGAGAAAATCCCACTTCGTCATACGCTTTGAAGAGGGGGAACTTACAGAATGGGATGGAAATAAATGCAGGGGATTATAAGACATGGGATCAGGTCATACTGCAACAGCAAATCAGTGTGTTTGTAAGGATTCAAACTCTGGGAAACAGCACACAAAGGGAGGGTGAAGTCAAATTACTGGTTATAATGTGAAAAGAATCCACAGTAACAATTAAGTCCTGTTTTCACACAATCTAATTTCCATATTTACTTGGATTTCAGCTGTTTCTCTTTGAAGTCTTGATGTCCCATTGATTTTCTTGAGGACCATCGTTAATAAATGATGATTTAACAAACGATTTGTTAACAATGATCCTCAAGAAAATCAATGGGACATCAAGACTTCAAAGAGAAACAGCTGAAATCCAAGTAAATATGCAAATTAGATTGTGTGAAAGCAGGATTTAATCGTGACTATGGATTCTTTTCATGTTATAACAGGCAATTTGACTTCACCCTCCCTTTGTGTGCTGTTTCCTAGAGTTTGAATCATTACAAATGCTCTGATTTGCTGTTGCAGTAAGACCTGATCCTATGTCTTGTGCTCCCCTGCATTTATTTTCATCCCATTCTGTAAGCTCCCCCTCTTCAAAGCATCTGATGAAGTGAGAAGTGAGATTCTCTCCCACGAAAACTCATACAATAAATAAATCTGTTACTCTTTAAGTGCCACATGACTCCTTGCTTTTTTTGCTTTAGAAAAAGTGTTTGCAAACTAGTAAACCAAGGTCTTTGTAGAAGCCGCTGGAATCATTGTAACACTGTTAGTGTTTGGCAGTGAAAGAGTTTACAACACCTTTTAGCTCTCTTGGCCCTTCCAATCAATACAATGTTGAATGGTGCTGTGATTTAGAGCTCAAAGGTTTATACAAATGTGGCAACTGGAATGCTTGGCAAGCAACTGAATGTTTTTGTAAGTGGGTTTGGAAGGTGAAAAGTTGTTAAAAGGATGAGGAGCACAAAGCCTGAAAAACTATATCTGTTTTACTCTCATTAATGTTGCAAGATTTTATTTTGACTTTCTTTCAGACATTTTGTCCAAGTGTCTTGTTTTAATTGTGTTTCAACTTTTACTCTCATGATCTATGAGTTTTAATTTTGCATTTTAATTTTGGCCATTGTTATATCCCTTTTTTTCCTTGAAGTCTCTAAATGCTTGTAAGCTAAAATGTTTTCCAAAAAGACCCCTCAAATGAAAAAAATAATAAAAAGTTAAAAGGATTTTTTATTGTGTTTTTTTCCATGGCTCTAAACAGTCTGAGGTCTCTGTAACTCCTGAACCTTGCTTAACACTGTTTAGCATTAGACAATGATGTTAACACCGTTAGCCTGTATCTTCCATCTGAATAAATATGATTTTCATTATGACAAAGATTAGCTCTGCATGTGAAGAAACTACATCAGTGGTTCCCAACCTGTGGCCCGTGGGCCAAAAGTGGCCCAAAGGACCTTTCTAAGTGGCCAACAGCTCTCATCCTGCTGGCTACAAAAAGGAACCACTACCTAAGTGCCCAGGTAGAGCACATTTCTGTGGGGCCAAAGACCAGTGCAGATTCCTAGCTACTGCAAAGGGGATGGGCAATCCTCACTCCCCTTCACCTCTTTGTAGCAGGAGCACAGTAAAGCACTCTGCCCCCTAGGTCCATGGGAACTGGACTTCCTGCTAGAGCCAGAGGGAGGGGAACCATGGATGTCCCATCCCATCCTCCTAGCTGCAGAATGGACTTAATGCCTAAGGACCAAGGTGCAGCACACAAGGTTATAGGATGCATGTGATTCCCCTGCTGCAGCCAGGGAGACAGGAGATCAATGAGGAGGCAGCCTCCCTGCTGAATGCCTTCTGTCTGGCTGCAGTGGTGGGGGAGGCCTTCTAGAGGAGATTGGTAGGCCTTGTGCATTGGAAAAATTGTATCTGTCATCCTTGAGCCAAAAAGTTTGGGAACCAGTGAACTATAACATATATAACCCCATCTCCTGAAACTGCATGTGCAATTACACGCAGACAACAATAATCGCTCAGAAATGTGTCTCATCTCCTGCAGATGCTTTCCTTTAGGAAACTATTGAGGCGTCTCTTGCAGTGAAGACATGGTGTTTTTTTAAGCTGTATGCTCTGCAGAACAGGGAGTGTATCTTCCTCTGTGTTGGAAAAGCACTTTGCATACTGTTAGCAACAGCCACAAAATAAATAAAATAAATCAATAAATTTAACAGGACTATTTAATTATCTATTTAATTTAATGGGATTATTTGTGCATGTAAAGCTATTCATGATTATATATGTTTGTAGTTTAGGGGCCCTTCAAGTTACCAACAATCTTATCCCATCATCTGTCTTTTTTAACTATCCTATAAATATACTTGAAAGTATAATATAGATTTTTTTATGTATTAAAGTTTTTTTAATAAGTTTTTTTTCTCTTTCTATTACCCAGGCTTACAAGCATTTTTTGCATATGAGTAACTTTACATGTATCAATAGTCACAGTGATTTCAATTTACACGAGCTAAGGATCTGGTCTAATAGTATCCTGTGATGCATTTGTTATGTGGTATAGAATTGGGTGAAGTGTAATTAATTATATTTGTACATTCACCAAATACAGATGGAACTGTGCTTTCCCCAGTGTCTGATCATATATTAAACAAAAAGCCAATGTACTCCCCTTAAATGGTATTATGCTGAGGCCAAAAGGTCAGAATACACTCCCCCTACATATGACAAATACACCAAGATATATGTCTGTAAATGCAAATTATCAGCATAGGGTATTCATACAAAAGTTAGTCACACTCAATGCATTTTAGACAATTAATGCTAATTAGACTTTATAGACAGAAAAATCTACATAAAACCTTCTCTTACAATATTTTCAGTATATTTTTCTATACAGAAAAATACCATCTATATTTGAAAGAAAGTTCATTCAGTTTTTTTATAATCAATCAATTTGATCTGGATATATGTAGTTTGTGAAAACTGACTGAAAATGCCATACACCTTTTAAATATGGCCATAAGCTTAGCTTGGATAACTCAGACCCAGCGAATACTGCTCATAATTTTGCAGTTAAACGTTACAGATGTCAGTACACTTCTTCTGAGTGCATCTGCTTTCAATGTCTACTTCTATATCTTTGTTTCTTGATTTAACTTCAAATTTTAGCTTTTCTTAGTTTAGCTAATTGTCTTTCAAAACTTATTCTTGAACATCAAGATCACAATCCTGGCCTTGCTACTCTGATTGGTGTGTGGGAGAGAAAGGGAAGCAGACAAGTGGACAGTTTCTGCGTTATTCTTCCTGCACATGGCAGGATAGCTATGGGGTTTTTTGCCTTTTTTTTCCTTTTTTTTCTTTTTTGTGATTTCTAGTTTGTGATACTGATATTAACGTTGTTTAAATAACAAACATCAATGATAATATAATATGCTAAATTAAACCACACAGTGGTTCAGTTACTAAATGAAATGCACCCTACCAATTAATACATGAAAGCACTTTACTTACAGGTGAATCAAAGATTTCAATCCTCGAAAAGTATTCCTTGAAATTGACTTAATGCTGTTGTTTTCTATGAACCTGGAATGGGTCACAAATTAATTTAGGTTAAAGTAACTCCTCTAAATTGGAAATCCAACATAGTCCATAATTCCAGAAATATTTTGTCCACTCACAAATATTCTAGATGAGGAAGGCCCATGAAAGCATCATCACTAATAACATCAAAAGAGTTTGATGTAAACAACCTGCATAAAGAAATACAAAATAAACTGTTAAGTTGTTACACTTTTTGGAGCATGATCCAGAAGTCCCTGTGCAGACCAGCCTTTCACTGACCACATCAAAGATTTTGTCTGTGCAAAGGCTTCAGGATCTCACTGAAGTACAATGCCTATATGGCATAGTATAGCAAAATCTGCCATAGGAAATAGTAGAAACAATGGTAGAATAAGAAATGGATTCTCTGCTGAGAGAATGAGATGCACAGGTATTTTTAAGGACCTGAATTGCCTTACAGAACCATTATTTCTGATGATGATGTGGGAGACGAACCTAGCTTGACATTCAGGTTCCAGGTTGAATTTGTAGAGCTGGCAGCTAGGAAAAGTCTCCAACTTGTGAAATGAGCACATATGAGATATGACAGGCATGGACTCCCTTAAAGCCATTTTAATTTAGTATTCAACATAGAACCATATTTTAAAATGGATTTTGCCCACTGGAGCTGGCTCTTAGTGCAGGTTTCATTATATATGCATATATTTTTCTTTTTGTCTATCTGTAGAATAGTTTAATTTTTCCTATAAATCGTTCCATCTTTTATAAACATTGATTAACGTTAATGTTCAGTATTATTTATAATTAACAGACAAGTTTGCATTTGACAATTTTATATCAGCTTTCAACTGGCACACCTCTACTATGCCAGGGGATTATCAATTAAAATAATCTTCACTTTTCCCAGTGCTATTTACGACTGGTGGACTTGAAGGGTAAATGGACTTGCAGTGCAATGTTCTGAGGCACTCAGAGATTCAAAATTCCAAAGCATGAATTAATATATTTAACTTACTGAGTTAATTTCTTCTTTTGGAATCTGCATTCAAAAATAATTTGTAATTCAATTATTTTCCAGCCCTACTATTATAGCTAGCGTGGCCAAACTGTGGCTCGGGAGCCACATGCGGGTCTTGAATGAAAAAGTGTGGCTCCCAGAAGAATGTCAGCAAATCAATTTAGGAAAGCAGCCCTAGCCTAGGAGTTCAGGAGGGGGTTGGGACAGTGGGTAGAAGTGCGGCATGGTTGGGGATGGCAGGGAGGAGTGCAGCATAGTCAGGATTTTAAAAAACTCACCACTAGCCTGCAGTCTTCTACACTGAGCTACAGCTAAGTTTTTACTGTATAGGCCTAATTTTCATGGTAAACTTTAGTAATTATTAGAATCTGACATTAGTAGGATCAACATTTGCCCTCTTTTTACGATAAAATTAAAGTGTGCAATGAATTTTAAACTTAGTACTTTTGGAGTAGGTAAAAGTATATGGCTATATGCCTCAGTGTGGCTCTTGAAGGTTTAATAATCAACTTGTGTGGCTCTTGAGTTCCATAAGTGTGGAACCCCCATACTAAAGGCTATGCTTTTTCTGGTGAAAGAGTCTGATGTAGATTTACAGGAATGATTTTAATAATAAAGATTTCCTCACTTGTGTATTTCAAATGCTTGAGGCTAAATCCTGCTATAAGAACCACATGGTAGATCTGCATTATAGTCTGTCTGTGATTCATATTTATTTGTTTACTGTTAGCAGCCTTTCTCAGAGTAATTTTTATTTGATCATAATCTATTCTCCTTGCATTGTAGAAGAATAATATGGTATCTCTTTAAATAGTTTATGAGCTCTCAAGTGGCATTCACTATGGTCTATGTTTTAGAAGCTGCTAAAACCAAATCTGAACAGTAGAGAGTATATGAAGCTGTTTCTTTCCTTCTTCTTTTCCCAACTGTGGACTGGAGTGGGGGTGTTTTTTGTTTCCAATCACAAATTGAGAATGTACAGCCTACAGTATATTATTCTGCTTATGTGTTTCCTGTTATTTAAGGAGGTGCAGTACTCATTTGTCATAGACCAGCAATGTGACTTTTGAAAACATATCAAACAGCTCAGATCCCATGCTGAATATACTCATAGATATACCTGTGAGATATACTCACAGCTATAGCTGTGAAAGTATTCAGCACTGTCTATAAGAATGACAGGTTTTTTAAGTGAGCATTCTGGGGATGGTTTGTACTGTTTTAGTATAGTGCTTGTCAATGGAATACAATGGAACAAAAATGGTTTTGTAAATTTGGAGATTTGTTGCAGCATTTTGTTAGCAATAGCATGGAGAATGTGTAAGTGAAGTGAATGGTATATCATGAAAATACAGGACAAGGTATTCATTAAGTATTGGCACTAGTATTTTATTTACTACACAGACCCAGGAACCCTAGTTATAGATTTGGATACCATTGCTCTAGTCAGGGGTGGCCAAACTTATGTAACTCAAGAGCCACATGAGTTGATTATTAAACCTTCAAGAGCTGCACTGAGGCATATAGCCATATACTTTTACCTAGTAAACTGATTTGCTGATGTGCTTCCATGAGCCACACTTTTTCATTCAAGAGCCACATGTGGCTCCCAAGCCACAGTTTGGCCAGGCCTGCTCTAGAAGCTGTACAAACAGAGCAAAAAAATGGTCCTCACTCCAAGGAGCTCCCAGTCTGCTTCACTTTAACCTATTCTATGGTCCATGCTAGAAGTAGGATTGATAAGTAGAGGTGGCATGTCACAGCCAAGAGGAAGGGTTCTGATGTCCTCTTCACTTTATTGACATACAAGCTACATAATACAAATACACCCACTTCTTTTTCTCTCTGTTGGAAGGTCCAGCTCAGGAGTCATGTGGGCTTTGTCGCTTTTGCAATCTGTGACCACTTTGGAAAATCTTGTATGGGAATAATGCACAATGGAACAGTATTCAGGTTTCCATAGTAACTACATTTACCTATTTACCCTGTATCCAAAATTGTACAGTGTGTCTGCACCTCCTTCTCAGCTCCACTTGAGGTAGAAAAGCACTTGAGTCACAGCTTCAGCTACTGGAGCACCAGCAGTTTAATGTGACAGCCTTAGTGCTCTAGTACATCCAGATTTCACTTCACACAGCAAAGCCACTGCACGTGTGAAATTGGTCACAGGTATCTTATTTTGTTTTTTAACAGACTGAAAAAGTCTCCTTTGTTAGGTTACTGAAACAAATTCGGGTACTGATAGCAAGCCCAGTGCAAACCATTCAGGTTTACATCTCCCATAGCTTTGTATAGCTGCTGATTATATAATCACTCTTCCAGTTTTCTAGAGAGCTTTTTCTCTGGGGCAGCAGTTCTCAACCACTGTGTCCAGACAAATTACTATGTCACCACCACATAGTGATAAATGTGCCATGGAGGGCAAGGGAGATGGCTGGACTTGTCCTGGGATGGGTGGGCTAGTGTGTCTTGAAAGATCACAATATGCTGCCAAGTGTGTCACGACCTGTAAAAGGTTGAGAACCACTGCTCTGGAGCATTTGTAACATTTTACAAACAAATAAATCTAAAATCTAAATATCTAAAAATACTCCTGTGTTCTGTTCAGTGCATATGCCTTCATGGTGCTTGATTTTGTAATGATTGTTTGAGAATTTATGATTTTCAGAAATCTCACTACTTTAGAGAATGCAAAACAACAAATGATGGGCCAAATGCAGTCCTATCCAGACAAAACTCATGAAGTGTCTAAGCTTAACAGTTTTGCCTGAGTAAGGAATTTAGGATTTGTCCCATTGAAATCATGGGCCTGGTCCTGAGATATCCTGAGCATCTCATCAATGGGATTTGCAAGCATGCATACATTTTGGGATCAGGCCCTAAGACTGCAGAAAAGAAATGAGCATAGTTGTTGCCACACTCCTACCCCTTCAGTATCACCCATTGGAGTATGACACATAAGAGAACAGCATACCCAGCATCAGAGAAAGCAATCATCAGAATTATCTGTTCCAAGGAGCTATGTCAGCGAATAATAAAAATTAATAACCCCTCCAAACACCAAGAAAGTACATACAGTTTAGTTTCCCCACCCCATTAAACATCTGCTATCTTTCAAAATTACCTTTACTTCAAAGTCTAACTGTCTGTGTATTTTGACGTGCAATAGATCCACCCTTGCTATTTCTTATGAGTATCCAGACCCTTACTATATTGTTTATGGATATATATGTTTCATAACAAATAATCATATGATATAAATATTTCTCACAGAAGCTGCAGAGACGGTGTGAGCAAAAAACTCCCTTCTGGGATTTTAGTAAAAGCAGATCTCACAAAGGATCTGGAAAGAAGGGGGAAAAAATTATGTTAACATGGTCTCAAATATTCATCATTACAACACTAATCTGTGAATCACAATGTAATTTCTTTACATAGCTGCTATTCATTAATAACAAAAATGAATCTGTTCCAGGTTTCACATAATGCAGAAAAAGGCATTAAAAGGTACATGTATAGAAGAAGGAGCTGCAAAAATCAGGATTCAGGGATGCAACACAATTTTAACATATTATCTGATGATTTTGAATGCTGGAGGTATATTCCCTACTTCAAGCATCCTTCAGTCTGCATTGAAAGCACCAAACATAATAGCTCATTTTAAATAATAAATTAAATAACCAAATGCTTACAGCCCTTACAGTGAGATAACATCAGGCGGAACGCTGGTTGGAATAGATCTGGCATTTTCACATAAAGCATTATCTTTGGTACAAGTACACCAGGCAGGACATTTTGGCTTCACTGATTTCTTCCCTTCAGTCAGCAAAAGCACAGATAAAAGGCATAGGAAATAAGCAATTCTTCTAAAGGGTCTGCTGGTATTTCCCATTCTTTTGATCCACTCTGGTTCCAGCCAGTTGAAAGAATATCCCAAAACATGAACAGGGCTTCTTTATTCAGTCGTTGGATGTCTTTCTATAAGGCCAAGTCAATATTTGTCTCTCCTTTTCCAACCCTTTTCCCTTTCCCTCTGCATCTGTTTTTGAAGACAGAAACCTGCAGCTGATCGCTGTGTTTCTACTCACTCAGGCAATGCACTGCTCAGAGAAGGGACCTGCGAGGTGCTCTAAGATGGGGAAAATCCAACTGGCCGTAGGGAGGGAAAAGAAAAAAAAAAAGACTTGCATCAACACTGAGTACAACACAGCGTTAGATTGCAAGTTGCTGTAACTGAGAAAATCCACTGCTTTCTGTTTTCATAGGGAGGCCCTTCCTTGTTACCAAAAATAGTACAGCATTATGTTTTGCTGGTGGGTGGGTGAGTGGGTGTAGGGTGGAGTGTGCATATGTGGGGAGAATCACTCATCTTTTTCTGGATGACTAGAACCTCACAAACCTTTGGGAATTGTGCTTTACATATTATAAGCAGAAGTAAAAAAGCCAATATCCACTGGAAAATGAAATCTAGTGAAATCATCAAAAGCATTTCTATGAAAATTGTTATATTAATTACTATCTTTGGCCTTTATTGTACATGTTTGTACCACTGAAAAACAAACAGGCCCACATGGAAAATATTACTGAATATGAAAGAATGCCTGCAACTGTTAATTTCTAAACAAAATATTCTGTCAAGCAAAGCTTTTGCTACACTGCATTTTTTAAAGAACACCCTTATCTATCTCATATGTCTGCTAAATGAAGTGCACCACTGAATGTTCAAAATAAACAATATTCAATAAAGTTCAGTTAAAAAATTTTTTTGGTTGGCACCTGATTTGATCTTTTTTAGAAAAAAAGGGAAATTTGGCTCTTTAAAGTATCTAGATACATTACAACTACAGCTAGTCCTCACTTAGTGACCTACTCGTTTAGTGACCCCTCAGAGTTATGACCAGCTCTCTGATGAGTTGGTATTATGGCGATGTACGAGAACTCGCATCAACTCTCTCAGATTACCTATATTTACAGTACACTATGCAAACTAAGTTCAGTACATTAGAGCTTAAAACATTTAAAATATATATTAAAAATGTTATAAATGATGCAAAGGTGACATTAAAACTATCTACCGATGGTTGAAAAACCCACTACCAGTAAAGTACATTATGCTTGAAATACCGGTAAGGGCTGCTCTTCGTTTAGTGACCAATTCGTTTATCAACCGGGTTTCAGGAACGGAACCCAGTCACTAAGTGAGGACTACCTGTACAATGGAGAAAGGATTGTTTTTCAATGGGATTGGAATTAGGATCCGTCTATTAGTGTTACAATAGTACCTAAAGACTCCAACTGAAGTAAGTTCCCTTTTGTGTTAGTTGCTATACAAACATATAGAAAGGCATTGTACTTCCCCTGTAATGCTTACAACAACTCACATTTACTATTGTATATAAATTTTTAAAATTTCAAAAACCATAAATATAGGAAGAACAGTAAAACATAACTAATCAAAGTCAAATATTTAGAAAGACATATTTAATGGCTATGTGTTGTACTTTACTTAGCCCATCTATCTGAAAATAAACAACATTGCAAACAATGCATTTAACCTTATCATACCCATGTGAGGGAAATATCATCATCCCTATTTTACAGACAAGAAAACTGAGACACAGTGATTTGGCTTAAGAAAGAAAAGTGGAGCATTTAACACAGTCCTGGTTGTCGTAGCCACCATGACTGGTGGCACATCTAGGCAACCAAGAGTGGAAAAATGACTATGTACATAACTGAGTTTCAAGACTGCTTCTGGCACATAAGAGTCATAGATTCATAGATTTCAAGGCCAGAAAGGACCTATTTGATTATCTAATCTGACATCCTGTTAACACAGTGCCTATAATTTCATTCGGTTGCTTCTACAACTTGTGTTTCACTAAACTATAGATTTTCAGAAAACTATCCAGTTTTGATTTGAAGACTTTAAAAGCTGGAGAATCCATCAGTTCAGCTGATAGTTTGTTTCAATGGTTAAATAGCCTTGTAGCTAAAAACTTCTGCTTTATTTCTAATTTGAATTTGTCAGACTCTAATTTCCTGACATTGGTTTTTAAGTCCTCTTCTGCTAAAGTAAATATCCATTTACTATTACTATTTTCTCCCCCTGAAGTTACATATATGCTGTAATCAAGTCATGTCTTGATCTTGTTTTTGATAAATTAAACAGAGCTCTTTAAGTATCATACTGTAAAGACTCTTCCTGCTGGTCTGGACCTTAGGGCTTTTTTATACAATGAGTTAGGGTCCAGTTAACTGAAGTGTAAATCCACAGCATTTTAGTGTGCTATGCATTAATTGTTCATATGGCCTCTACTGCTGTGCATTAGAAATCACTAGTGAACATTGGTGCAAAGCATGCTATAAGTCCCAGGATACCATACACAGACATCTCATATAGATATGACCATAGATAAAAATGATCATGGCAAAATAAGTGGGTTTGTTTTATTTTTGTGTAATCTCTCTGAAGGCATTCACTCCCTGTTGAAGATTTATATACAATTCAGTTTGAGTTTCAAAGTGATCATTGTGGGTATCTACTTCAGCAGGTGTGGCCGAACTGCAGCTCAGGAGCTGCTTATGGCTCTTGAATGAAAAGATGCGACTTGTGGAAGAAAGTCAAAGGAAAATAGCCCCAGCCTAGAAGTTTTAAATCTCCTACCTGGAGCATGCTCTGAGCCGGTGTCAGGGCCTGGGGGTTAGGGAGGGGTCAGGACAGTGGGGAGAAGCGGTGGCATAGTCAGGATGGCGGGGAGAAGAGCAGCATGGTTGGGGAGGGTGGAGAATAGTGTAGTGTGGTGTGGTCAGGGAGGGCAGGGAGAAGCTAAGTTTTTACTGTAGAGGTAGGCCTAGTTTTCATGATAACCTTAATTAATTATTAGAATCTGACATTAGTAGGATCGATATTTGCCCTCTTTTTAAGATAAAATTAAACTGTGCAATGAATTTTAGACTTAGTAATTTTGGAGTAGGTAAAATATGGCTATATGCTGCAGTGTGGCTCTTGAAGGTTTAATAATCAACTTATGTGGCTCTTGAGTTCCATAAGTTTGGCCATTCCTGTATTTAGGGATCTAAAGAAAAGGAACATAACAGTCACATGTACTTCTGTCTCCCACACTTACTTTTTGCTTTGCTGTCTGTCAAGATTATGAGGTACTGTAACTGTGAGATCCTTAGAATGGAAAGCACAGCTTTGTGCAGTATAAACTGTCATGTACACCTTGTATGCAGTAGATTGCAGGGCTGCTATTAGCATAGGGGTCAGCAACCCAAAAGATAAGAAGAGACATTTTGAAAAATTCCATCAATAACCAAGTATTTTGAGAGCCACGGCAGGTGTAACCTTCTGGGCACAGGGGTGGGTGTGTTGGGAGAGCCAGACCAGGGAACCTGCTGCAGGGTCCCCCATGGTGGAGAAGAGCCCAGAGCCTGGTGTGGGCTACCCACAGGGTTTCCTGTGGTAGGGGATATCCAGAGCCAAGAGCCACAAGGGGGCAGTTGAAAAGCCATGTGCTACTCCAGAACTTAAGGTTGCAGAACCCTGTACTAGCAGGTCAGGCTTCTGTCACAGATGTAGCCTGGCTACAGAGTCTGCTTCTCAGAGAGATGCACCAGAGAAGCATCTTTTATGAGATCCTTCAACACATTCCCTGGCCTGGCTGAATGCAACAGAATTGTGGTTATGCTAGTCTGAGGATATTAGGGAGGCAAGGTGGGTGAAGTAACATCTTTTATTGCATTTCAATGTGCCAGTGAAGTTTTTGGATGGTTGAGAAAATGAAGATTATTTTGAAGATTATAACATCAAGAATCAAAACAGGCTTCCCTTGTACCAGGAATCTTGCACAGTGCCAAAACCTGGATCACATACAGTAGATGCCTCAAGGTTCTTGAAAGACATTTACCTATGGTGCTTCCAGAAGATCATCTGAACCAAGTGTGATGACTGATACCCCAGCCTCAGTCTTCTGTCCTGAGTCAAAGCTATGATCATATGCACCAAGTCTGTTGGGCTGGTCATGTTCTTTGAATGCCTGAAAATTAACTCCTGAAGTAAGTCATGTTCTCACAACTGAGCCATGGCCAACAAATAGGGGGTGAGCAGGAAAAAATAAAAGTTGTGAAGACACCCTCAAAGCCAGTGTAAAGAAGTGCAAAACTGACACAAACTCAGGGAAAACGCAAACCCTGTAGTAAGGATCCCAGTATTTTGAAATCCAAATGAGACAGCAAAGAATGGAGAAATGGAAAAGAAAGAAAGAAAGAAAGAAAGAAAGAAAGAAAGAACATGCTGCAGCCCAGTTCAACAATCCAGATCCACCCCTTCTATTGGGAAATACCTGCCCCAACTGTGACACAATCTGTGGGTCCCAGATCAATCTCCACCTGCGGATCGACCAGCTATAACTGGTTATCATTTCTTGAAAAATAATCATTGTCAAACTCTGAGCGATTGACAGTGATTGAACCAACTTCTGTTAGGGAGAGAGACAAGTTCTCAAGAGACAAAGAGGTCTTCTTCAAGTCTGAGAAAGGGAAAGTGGAATAGATCGTTTAGCATAAGTAGTTAGTGTATATTGCAAGACACCATTCAAAGTTGAGTCAAAAGACAAGCCCGGAAGCAGGCCTCGATTAACTGGTCCAGGGGCCCTGGGCTGCCCCCAACAGAGGCCTCTTCACACCAGGGGTCCCACCACAGAGGTTGGGTCCCCTTCCCCTTATCTCTGGGGCAGACCCTGGGGCCAGAGGGCATGCTG
Source organism: Podocnemis expansa (assembly GCA_007922195.1). Taxonomy (NCBI): domain Eukaryota; kingdom Metazoa; phylum Chordata; order Testudines; family Podocnemididae; genus Podocnemis; species Podocnemis expansa. Next base: position 12,816,296 of record ML681981.1, on the reverse strand, counting down.
ACCCTGGCCCTGCTCTGGCCAGTCTTCCAGGAGGCTTGAGGGTAGGAGGTCAACTGACATGCAGCATAGCAGCCCCCAATGCAGTGCCCCAGGGCCATGGACCCTGAAGAGCTGTGCTGGCCCAAAGTGGAGGCAACACCAGTTGGACCCACGCCCAAGTGGAGCGAGAAGGTGCTGGCCCACCATGTCCCACCGCTGGAGATGGACTGGCAAGCCCAGGGGTGGCAGGAGCTCAGAGCCCAGCCTCTGGTTCCAGGGCTTCTACCCACCCCCCAATCATCCACAGTGCCTGTAGGGCAGGAGTGCTCTCCGTGCTACTGCCCTGCTGGCACTGAGTGGGATGGAGGATGCTGGATTATCGCAGGTGTTTTAGGAGCTGGGGTCCAGGGCTTAAGCCCTTATAGCCCCTGTGATAATCTGGCTCTGCCTGGGAACTCAAATTCGTTACTCTAAAATTCATAAACTGAAGAGAGACACTGGATTTAGAGATTATTACAATCATCTGTAATCCACTAATCCCGTTTTTTTTCTTATGACTGCAGTGGCGTTAACAGGTCACTCTGCCTTGAATGGTCTGTTACAATATTTGCAAACTAATTACATTAAACTGCCTGTTCCACCTTGCATTTTGCTGTGACACTGAGAGTACCCTTTCTAGACCTGAAGCTTTTGTCTGACTTGAAAGCTTTCTGTCTCTTACCTACTACCTATTGAAGTTGGACCAATAAAAGATAACACCTCACCCACTTTGTCTTTCTAGGGATGGCGGAAGTTAGCTGAAATAAGGTCTGTTGTGCATAGTGCCACCTAACGGCAGAAGAGTATAATACAGTTTAATATTGCATTACAGAAACCAGTTACAGTGGGGAAACCATTTAGACATTTGTCGTATTATATAGCATGACTGTAGTCATGCTGGTCCTGGGACATTAGAAAAACAAAGTGAATGACATAATATCTTTTTTGTGGTGCTGGCATTTTCAAACCCTTCATTCATGGTTGAGAAAGATTGAGAGCTTGATTGCGAATGTGAAGATCCCAGATAGCAGCAGTCTGATTAGAATTGCACCTACTTAAAGCTTACAAAATATATTACCTTCTCTTTTGATCAGGGATCCCAAACATGTGGCTCATGGGCCGCATGCGGCCCCCACAGCTATTTCCTGCGGCCCACAACAACACTGTCATTACTGATATTTGCAATATTGTTGTATGAAAAAGTTTCAGTGGTGCGGCCCTTGGGTTAACCCACCTGAAAGCACTGAAATGTTTTAGATTTTGCAGTAAGAAAATCATGTCTTAGTTCCAGACATATTACCACAGAAACCAGAACAGTACCATGATCCTTGGTTAATTGTTTCTATCTCAAAGACCTTTAAAATATACCTTCAATTTCAAATTACATGTCAAAACAACCTGTTTCTTCACAAATATAAATATTATGTTTATTTTATCACAGTCCTGTAAAATAAGAGACACAAATGACATCTCCCAGTCCTTTCTTGTGCTAAATTCTGTATCTGCTTTCTTTCCATGAACTTGTATAAAAACAATGAGGTTTGAGTATTTTCAGTTGCATATTTGTGCTTCAAGTATCGTGATATTTGGATTACTCATTGCTACTGTAATCATTGCTGGTTTTCTGGCTCAACAAAATAAGCAATAACTTGCTGTGTCCAGCATCAGAGTGCCTGCCTGATCTTGGTCCTTAAAATCTTGTTTTTATTTTACTTGTGATTCGGAGTGTGGTTAGACAGAAAGTGATTTATAACTTGTTTCCTTGTTTCCAATGAGATTTGTAAGGATAGATTGAGGAGTTATGAAATGTTTATTAGATCTCACTGGGATAATTTAGGCATTGTTTTCAGTACTTTGGAAAACCATCTTGCTGTGCAATGGAAGTGCTCACTGGCAGACATGTTTCAGGATGGGCAGAGATGAGCTTACACTGTGCTGCTGGCCCTCATTAGCCTCTAGTTTGTTTTCTTTGTGATATTTATAAATGAAGACCAGCTGAGCATTTTAAGCAGAACTACATATAGCAGTTATGTCAATACAGAAATAATGCACAATGTTTGTTTTTTTAGAAAACAGTCCTTAAAACTGGTTGAGTTTTATAAGCAGAGAATTTGATTGCTAAATTGGAACCTCACTGTATTCATTTTGTGTTCTGCTCCACTATCACTACTGGTAGGTGGCTACTGTAACCTGGCAACATGAAGAATTGCAGTGATCTCTGTTCTGCAAAACCTCTCAAGGCTTAGCTACTAACTCCAATCATTAGCTTTTCCTTTGGCATTTGCTTTGCATCTTCCTTAACTTACAAATGTGGATGATACTTATATTGGTTACTTATTTTTCCCTCGGCTCTGTTTCAGCTGCCTGAAGTTGCCAAAGCAAGATAGAGGGAAGCAGCCCTCAAAAACAAAAAGGTGGAATGAGGCCAGTTTACTCCTAGGAGACATGTACTTTGTCTGTGTTTTCAGCTCTTTGTCTTGGCCTGTCTTCCTGTAAGGAAATCTTTTTGACTTTCACTCACTTTCTTCAATATCTAAGAGTCAATAAACTTTTTATTGTTTTAAGCAAGTCAGATTATTTTTAGTGTATTGTTCATTTGTTAATAGTGAGGGTGCGATATTTTTCCGTCTGAATTTTTATTGCTAAATTTGAGCAAATAATTTTTAGTGAATAATATACAGATTGCATCTATTTTTCTGTAGGATTTATTCTCAAACAGGTTATTTCCTTTAATATATTTGTTGTTTGAAAGTGCTTGGCAAACACTTGTTTGAATAAACACTCTTCTGTGGACAAAGCAGTTTGGTGTAAATATGCCATAATTTCCATTAAAGACGTGTTAACTAGTTCTGATTAGCTGCCTCTAGTACATCTTATCATTTCTGTTCCCTGATTGGATTGGATTAGGGTAACTCTTAATACTGAGCTTCAGCTGTAACTATACATGTTTATCAACTAAAAAAACTGCTTTCAACAAACATTCTCAACTAGCTGGCTGAAATTTTCTGTTTCTATGAACGTTCCTACATAAGCTGATCTGCTAGTCTATTTGAGGAAAACAAATACAAAAGTTCAGGAATCATAGTCAAATTAACTATTTTTAAAAATGATGTAGTACATTTGAGGCATTAACTCTGCTCTACTGACGATATTTGCACGGTCATATTAGCATAATGCTTTCAGTCCTAATATACAGCAACAGTTTAATAAACTGCCCCTGTCTTGTTACTGACTATGTTTCTCTTTGCAGAAATCTGTAGTTCCCACCTATTTTAGTCTGCTTTTGGTCAAGCAGGCAATCAATCCCTTGTGATCACTCCATGCACTCTTGAAAATGGACAATAGTAATCATCACTTACATTTTGCTGTGTCAGCAATTACTATGGCATCCACAAATTCAGGAGAAACCTAAAATGACAAGCTCAGTGTCATGGCTTTGTTGCAATTTTGTTTAGAGTAAAAGCATTTTGGGATCAGACATTGCTGTAAACCTCTCTCAATTCTGAGCATACAGTCTCAGTGCTGACCTTTTAACAAATTCTGCAGTAAATGCCACATTCAAACCAGCTGAGGGTCTGTTTTACCTCACCTTCAATAAACAAAAGAAAGTCCTTTTAAATACAACCAGTTCTGAAAGGCTACCCTTTCTGGTGGTGTAGTCACTAGCATCCAGAAATTCTTTGTGCTTCTTACAGGAACTCTAGTAAATGAAAGAAAAACCAGGCCTTAGTCAAACTTGTGTGATGATGCAGAAGAGTGATTAGAGTAGACTAGTCTTGTTGTCTACACAGGTAGCTTTTCTATTGCTTGTTTGAATATGCTGAAATATAGCTCCCATTACAATGATAGAAATATTTCTGTATATGAAAAGAAATATATACTGAAAATGTAACCTAAACTCCTTCTTTATTTTCATTCAGTGATAAAACAGAGATGTGTGGCATGTTTGCAGCAAAAAATGAAATTATACAAAATTCATCTCTGTTCAGGTGTTGTTACTAATATAACTAAGATCTTCATTGATCTATGAGTCAAACTTTTACTGTTAGAAAAGTAAATGCCATGGAATATTAGAGATTACAAGAGAATCACAGTTTTTAGTTTTTTAAAAAGTAAGTTTCTATTTCTTATGATTGTAGGAAAAAAACACCCTGAAAATGTGAGCTGTAAAAGCTCAAAATGAAGGCAAATAGACAGCATCCAGACTTATTATTTTTAATATTTCATTATCTTTAATCCCATCTCATGATGGGGGGGGAGCTAACTCATGATTTTTAAATGTCTAGAGTTGGTAATACTGTTAAAATTAAGCATGTGCTTAAGTGTATTTCTGGATTGAGTCTATACTACACTTCATGCAAAATAAAATCAGCTGATAGAACGCTGATTACTGTATCAGATCTAGCCAAATTATTCCTACTTAGATTTTACTATTCTCAAGTTCCAAAGGTGTAGCTGTGTTAGTCTAGTTCAGCAAAATAAGCAAGGAGTCCTGTGGTACTTAAAGACTCACAAATTTATTTATTGCGTGGGCTTTCGTGGGAGCAAATCTCACTTTGTAGGACACTTTGAACACAGGAGAATTTACAGAATGGGAATGCGGGGTAGTGTAGGTCATGGGATCAGGTCATAATGTAATAGCAAATCAAAACAGTTGTTAAGATTCAAATACTGGGAAACAGCACATAGAGGAAGGTAAAGTCAAATCATCTGTTGTAATGGGAAAAGAATTTCCCAGTGTTTGAATTGTAACAACTGCTTTGATCAGCTGTTAACAGTATGACCTGATCCCATGACTTACACTTCCCTGCATTTATTTTCCTCCCATTCTATAAGTCCCCCATCTTCAGCATCTGATGAAGTGGAATTTTCTCCCACGAAACCTCACGCAGTAAATAAATTTGTTTGTCTTTAAGCGCCACAGCACTCCTTCCTTATTTCGATTTTACTATAGGTTTTGTTTTTAAAATTCAAATGTACAAAAAGCCAGGGCCAAAACATTTTTAAAACAAAAAACAGCAGATATACAGACCCAACAGCTGAAAACAGAGCAGAATCAGGAAAGTTTGAGATTCAAAATCCCTGTGTGAATGAGGCACGTTAAAAGAAATGTTCCAAGTTTCCTCTTTATGTATTCTCAAAATCTTCCAAGAGAATTTGGCTATAAGGCTAACCCAGACCCTGGGAAGAAGGACAGAACACATGTGCATGGTTGGCAAAGAGATAGCTTTTAGTCAGGCAAAATGCCCATTGACTTCAGTAAGACTAGCATGTCTGTGAATGGGCTTCTTTCAAGATCTTTTTGGATCACAGTATTATGTATTTCAATATTTAATCTACTTTTCTTTCTATATTTTCTCTGTGTGATATAACCAGGTATTAAAAGCATGATTTGCTTAAGCAACTCTATAGAAAATGTGTTACTGGAAATGCTCTGATGAGTTTTGAAGAGGCAGTTCTTTATGTATTATTAAAAGACACTGCAAAAGTGACATGAGTGACAGCTAGCTTGCGAGTTGTAAGGTGACATGCATCCTTATCACATCTGTGAGGGCACTGAAAACAGGAGAAAATGGCAAGCAGGTAACTATTAATGTCACTGTGAAACTTGAAAAGCAGCCCAGATTTGTTAATAGTGCCACAACATCTATGAACCCGCACCCAGTTTTGAGTGTATCTGGATGATGGTTTTCTTAGTGAAACCAGAAGCGCCGTATTTTTGTCATTGTTTGAGGTTTGTAAACATGAAATTCAGAATGAAATACATCATGCAAAGGAAATGTTTGTTCACCCACACTCGTGAACCTGAATACAGCATTGCTGATAAACTCACTTATTTAACACCAAACCAGTTTCTTAAGGAAACACAGAAAAAAGTGAACCTATCCATTGTTTTTAGTGTTTAGATTGCTATTGTTTTAAAGTTATCTGCATCTGAAAGACCAAATCCTCAGGTGGTTTGTGGTAGACTAATAGGAGGCTGGTAGTCCCCCAGAATCCTCCTATAATAACTTTTATTATATTTGTATTTATTTGTATATTTTTTCTGTGTTATTTTGCCCAAATGTGTCTGAAAAGGTTGGAGGATTTTTAAGTAGCAGAATTAACAGGATTTTAGGAACAATTCTCCAGTCATTAAAATGAAGGTCAATAAAACTCATTCATCCGTATGCCTTCTTGTGGGGGATAGAGGCCCCCTCAAGTCCTCTGTAGACCCACTTCAAGTCCTTGCACTGTCTTTCCCTCTCTCTCCCCAAAGACAGCCCCAGAGTTCTTGGAGCAAACAAACAAAAAAGAAAAGTCCTCTTCTCTCTTTCTTCCCTTGTGGGAGGGAGGAGTCCAGGGCAAATTGAAAGGAGCAAGGCTGACCTGGAACTCAAGCACTCTTCCTGGGCCAGCCCTTTGAACTTGTCCTCCAGGGGGTTTACCTCCAGCAGGGTCTACTTCCAGTAGCCCTTCCTGGTGGGCAAAGATGCTCTGAGAATGGGTCAAGCAGCTTCAGGAGCAGTGCGGTTTGTTTCTCTTCCACTCTCAGAGAGCCTGGCATGGCTGTTTGAGGCACATCAGCCTTCTTCAGGGTCACCACCTCTTCCTGTGGCAGGTTTTCCCTTGTAAGCCCCTGCTGTTCTGGGCAGCACATGCCTTGCAAGATATGCCTCTTGCTGGTGCTGAAAAGACGCGGAGGAGCTCGTTAGTCCCCTCTCTGTCAGTGTGAAGGTGTCCCCACCCACAGACCCCAAAACAGTCCAACAGCAGCATTACGCTAAATGCCATTTAGCTACCAACAAGTATGATCCATGGTCTATAACAATGGTTGTCCACTGGGGATAGTCAGAGGTCTTTCAGTGAACCTAACTCATCTAAGTATTTGCCTACTTTTACAACAGGCTATATAAAAAGTACCAGAAAAGTCAATACAAAGTCAGGTTGGTAAAAAGTACCAGGAAAATTTCACATAGACAATGACTTGTTTATATTGCTCTATATTCTACTTTGAAATATAAAAACTATATTGGTATTCAAACTGATTTTATTTTATAATCATATTCATAATCATGATTTTATTTTTCTAATTGTATGATAAAAGTGAGAAAGTAGGCTGGTTTTCAGTAATACTGTGCTGTGACACTTTTATATTTTTATATCTGATTTTGCAAATTAATTGTTTTTAAGTGAGGAGAAACTTGGCATGCACAAGACAAATCAGACTCCTGAAAAGGATACAGTAATCTGGAAAGGCTGAAAGACACTAGTCTGTAACATATTTGTTCATGGAAAAATGAACTCTTCCGTACTAACAACAGGATAATAATTAAAAGCATATAGTATATATGATAAAGTTTAGAGGAAGAATTTTATATGTTGACCGTATGCATTTTCTGCATGGCATTAAGGTCCCTGCAGCATAGTCATAACTATTATTTACCTTATTTTTTTCTGTGCTATTTTACATAAAGGTATCTTAAAAGTTAGAGGATTTTTGTTAAGTAGCAGAGTTAACAGGATTTTAGGAGAGATTCTCCAGTCATTAAAACTAAGGTCAGTATACCTACCACCCTGTATAAAAAATAAAGACAAAAGGGGCCACATTTGCAATCTGTATAAATGAATATTTCATCCTGGTTCAACAGGAGAAAAAAAAAGACATCAATAGATTACTAGAACCTTACTCAAACACAGTGGGAGAAATCCTGGCCTCACGGAAATGAAGGGGCATCAAAGTCATCCCTGTTATAAAACTACTGAAATAATAGGATTATACTAGGCTTGTCCAAACTGTGGCCATGAGGTCAGACTCCGGCCCACCAACGGCTTTCAGCCTGCCCCCCAAATGAGAAAAGAATTGCAATGTGGCCCCTCACTCCAAAAGGTTGGACACCCTGGATTACATCCAATGCATCACCTGCCTCATCATTTACATAGTACCGATTCATGAAAGAGAATCAAAATACTTTGGAAAGCTGTGCTGTGCACCAGTGCTGAGCCATTTTAAGGTCTTTTCTTCAAGCTTTTTCCAGGATACTTTAAGCCTTGTTAATGGCTTCTAAATTATATTTTACTTTAGTCTCCAGGGCTTATCATGCCCTATAGGAAGCATGAAAAAAGACCTTATGTTCTTATCACTTCAGTCTTTTTCCTTTAGGCAAACCTTGGACCTCACTCAGTCTCTTTGGAAGGCTTTTGCAGCAATTTCCTAGAAGCTGTGAAAAGGAGGGATGTGCACTCTCTCATCACATAGCCCTGCAAAGATTATTCCAGAAATATAAAACACAGCCCCAAGTTGCATTATTTTCCCACTGTTCCGGGAGGCCCCAGAGGCAGCCACCTGCTAGAGAAGACCATTGTATGGCTCCGCTTGTTTATACACTGACCAGCATGGTGTTAGCACAGTGCAAGGAAAGGGTTTGTTACCTGGCATTTCCTCTTTCTGCCGGCTATCTCCTTCTAAGTGGAAGAACAAAAATAATGTAAAATCACATTTAAGCAGTGGCTATGGTTTTGATGTAATTGTCAGTTTTTCTAGCAACAGAATCACTCATTTTAAATTATGGCTACTCAGAAGCCAGGGGATTTTCTCCACCTTGATTATAATAATGTTTGAGTAGGTCAAAGTCTGAACTAAGATTGCTTGGTACACATTACTTTCCTGAGACAAACACTCTAATCCTATCTGGCATGCATGCCGGTGGATCATGATTTGGCAGCTACCAGAGTCATGGGATGGTTTCTGCAGTTGCTCTTATGTGGAATAGTTCTGAGATCACCATGGAGACTCCTGTTCTCCGAACGACATGGAGATAGCTTGCCTCTTCCCGTGGAAGAAACCCTGTGAAGGCTCAGGAAAAGAAATGCTTTATAAGGATGTACTTTGGAGATTTTCCTTTTGTTCCCTGCAAGGGAGTGGGTAGGAAGAGTTTGCCATGCCCTCCCAAAGAACAGACCAGGGGTTTGCCTCAAACTGGTTAAGGATCCGTACTTCCTATCCCTCCCTGGTCACAGGATATCTCCTTTCAGGAGAATCCCCACCCCAGGAACTTCATGAAAAATAGAATACAATGTTAGACTTTTCTTATCAATCTTGCAGGGCCAGAATGTGTGTGGGACATACATCATCTGTATATAAGCTACATAGCTACAGGGCTGGATTACTGAAGGGTCTTTAGGGTCTTACGCCCCAGGCCCAGGCCAAAAAGGGGGCCCCAGGCTCCAACCCCGAAAACCCTGATAATCTGGCACATGCCCAGCTCAGTGCTGACAGGACAGGAGTGCAAAGAGTGCTCCTACCCTGCTGCTTGGAGCACTGGGCATGGGGCCCTGCAGCCAGGGGCCAGAAAATACACCCCTTCCCACCCCCTGCGGTCAGGGTGGGATCGGCCAATCCCTGTTCCTTCCACCCTGGGGGTGGGGCTGCCACCGTGGCCTTCCAGGTCCTTTGGCCCTGGGGGTTTGAATCAGAGGCCACGCACCAGGCATCAGCTGCCCCCTCCCATCCCAGGCATACTGGCCAGACTGGGGCTGGTGCAGGAGTTCACTCTGGCCACGCAGCAACGGGTGAGGGGGGACAGAGGCTGGCTCCTATGGTAGAGGGGGTCGAGCAGGAGGGGGCCCCACAATAAGGGGGCAGCCTGGGGCCCCTAGGTCAGTTAATCTGACCCTGCATAGGTGGCCCCATCATTGTGGGATCTGAGCACTTTGCAATCCTCAATGTATTAACACTCATGACACCCTTGTGAGGCAGAGAAGTATCCCTATTATACAGATGGGAAACTGAGATAGAAAAACAAACAAGGAGTCCTGTGGCACTTTGTTAGTCTCTAAGTGCCACAGGACTCCTTGTTTGTTTTACTGAACTAGACTAACACGGCTGCCCCTTTGGATCTTGAGACAGAGAAACAAAGTGTCACACAGGAAGTCCATAACAGATCAGAAATTGGACCTATGTCTTCTGTTTCCCAGGCTAGTTCTCTAATTGCATTTATTCCTTTTTCTTCCACCTGGTGCTGTCTAATTCTCCCCAGTCTAGTGAAAAGTCCTCCAGAGAGGATCAAAATGCATGACACTGTAACCCTTCTGCCAGGGTAGGCTGGCAGGACAAGGGCCGGGTTCTATATCTAGGGGACTCCAAATAATGTAGCACCACCAACTGGCTCAAGCCCCCACTCAGGTTTCTGGGGAATCCTGCACTATTCCCTGGGCACCCCAAAGGGGCAAGGCTTCCCCTCTCGCAAGCACAGGTCTGAGTGTAGTAAACAGAACTTTTAATAGTAATAAAACAGAATGTAAAAGGCCAAATGACAGAAACCAGCACTGATCTAGAAAATTCTTACAGAGCAAAGTTCCCAACAACCCACACCACATAACAGAACATACAAGACTTAATGCAAAACGTTCCAACATGATCCCACATATTATAACAGCAAATGTAAACCCATTAGCAAAATTGGCACTGATCTGGAGAATCAGTGCCAACTAGGCTCACGACCCACCCTAGGGTACATAAGGAGTGTCTTTCATGCCAACTGTCCACTGGCACCAACCACTGGTCTCTCACTCCATCCTCTAGTACTGTCCCTTGGCTCCGCCCACTGTCCACCAGCTCCACCCACCAGTCACTTGCGCTGGCTGGCTTGCCGCTCTCACCATCTACTGGCTCTGCAAACTGTCCACCGGCTCTGCCCACTGGTCACTCACACCACCCAGCCCACTGCTGGCCACTTTCACTGTCTGCCGGCTCCACCCACTGGTCACTCGCGCCACCCAGCCCACTGCTGGCCACTTTCACCATCTGCCGGCTCCACCCACTGGTCACGTGCGCCACCCAGCACTCCACTGGCCGCTCTCACCATCTGCTGGCTCCTTGTCAGTGATTTCAGCTCAGAGAGATGGGGGTTCCTTTCTCTAGTGATTTTAGTTTAGAGAGTTCGCCTCTTTCAATGATTCCAGCTCTTAAACTTCAAGCACCTGCAAACAGCTATTTCCATAACAAAAAAGAGACCTCAAAGAAGCCCCCCCCCCCTCCATCATTTGACAGTGGGGCCATTAGGGATGGTAAAATGCCTTAAGGACCACTCCAGAAAAAGCTATGCAAAACCTCACCACTGTCTTAACTTTTTCAGCCTGAAACATGCAGTAGCCTCTCTTACAGGTCTCTTTTTAACTAAGGGTAGCTTTTACCCTTTAACTAACCCAGACAGATTTGGAACAGAGAGTAGCATATCACAAGAAGAGAGTGTTTCATATTTCCCTTTAATAGAATTACAGGTATTGACAGATTTGTGATCAAATAAACTCAAATACCATTACCCATATTGCCCTGCACCCATAGTTTGAATATGCTGATACGTTCTTTGTGCTTATGCAAGCACAAAACCCATGCACATTAGATGCCCCTCTTCAGAAGCTGTTAGGCACAGCTACTAAGCCTGCCTTACAATGCTTTGAAGGCAGCTAAACCCCTTCAAGCATGGGGATGGGAGAGATCCTGGATCCACATACACATTGTTCTCTTGCAATGTGAATGGGGTGGAGAATATAAGCTTTTGGCCTCTGTGTCTGCAGAGAAGAATGTTCAGGGATCAAGAATGATATTCAGTGATTCCTTAATAACTTAATATTTTCTTTAAAAGTGAATGGGACTTTGATGCAGACAAGATTTCATTTAAGATGTCTGTCTAAAGTATTTTCTGCTACCTGCTACATGCACTTCCATTTACAATCTAATTTGTGAGGCTGCAAGTTTAATTTTTACAGTTATGGACTTAGCCTGATTCATTCCTGTTTTTATTGACCAAGAAACTACAATTTGATATGTTTGTAGGAAAAGTCTGACTGCTTTATTCCATATTAAGGCACTCACACTTCTCTTATGCTAGAAACCATGGTGATAGATAGGTATCTTAAAAGTGCTTTGGATAGAAAAATACATAATAGCCAGTTTTTAATTTCTGAATCATCGTTGTCATAAAATAACACTAAATTTTATTTAATTGGAAATATAACCCATATTATTTTCATTATCTGCCAAAAGTAGTACACTGGTTCTAACACAAGATCAATTCTACTCTGGCTGGCATTCAGTATTATTAAATTAGGTTTCAGCATAGTACTGTATGAGTAGATTTAAAAGTAGGTGAAAATAGAGTTTTACTCATTCATTCCATATTGGTGCATGAACAGTCTCTTTATGTTTGTCTGGCCTTCAGTTTCCACTAGGGCTGCGTTCACACAGCACTCTTATTTCAAAACAACAGAGGTTGTTTCAAAATAAAAAATACCCTGTTCACACGACGCATGGTTGTTTCGAAACAACGGCACCCGTTGTTTCAAAACAACGGCATTGTTTCGAAACAACTTAAACCCCATGTGGGGAAGAAACAATGTTGTTTCGAAATAATTGTTTTGAAACAATGCCGTCCAAACATGTTGTTTCAAAACAACAGTGACTTGTTTTGAAATAACTGTTGCCTGAAACTGCTATTTCGCTTTGAGCTTTTTTCCTTAATTCGAATTGACAAACTGTTAATTCGAATTAAGTTATTTCAAAATAAGGCATTATTTTGATACAAGTTGTTTCGACACAACTTGTATCGAAATAATGCCGGTGTGTGAACACAGCCTAGATGATCAGCTGTTGATCACTTTGCTCAGACAGTGCCACCCTTACACATGCTGAGTATTACCTCCCTTTGCTAGTAATCTCATGGGTCAGATTGTGCTACCCTTCAATTTTATTCTGCCTTTTGTTCAAAATAATCTTAAAAGCTACCAGTATGATCTCAGACTTTTCAATACACTATTATAAACCAAACAATGCTCTCTGTTACAGAATATTGTAATATTTTCTTATATTTAAGGCTGTGGTTCCCAATCTGTGGCCTGGAGGCCAAAAATGGCCTGTGGGGGTTTTCAAAATGGCCCATGGTTCCCCTCCTGCTGGCTGCAGAAATAGGGGTTAAAGTATAAATTGGCAGGCCCTGGAACCCTCCTAATTGGATGGGCCCCCTTCCTGCATGGGTAGGCACCCCTCCTGCACATCCAGGTCCCCCTCCCACACCCTGGCTCCTGCCCCACAGGGGTTAAAGTATAATTTGGGGGGCCCTGGAACCTTCCTAATTGGTGGCCCCCCACCACGACAGTGTAGGCCCCCCATCACACTGGTGCCAGACCCAACTCATACACCCCAGCTACTTCCCCCCCAAGAAAATTGGGAACCAGTGATTTAATGGAAACAAGCCAGAAGAATGATTATTTTGGCTGACCCCCTGCATAACATAGGTCACAGAATTGCACCCACTAATTCCTGCATTAAGCCCATACCATTTTTTGAACTAGAGCATGACAGCTGTCTGTACTGGCACAGAGGTTTGCTTGAAGAATACATTTGCAAGGTTGTGGGCTCAGTTCCACTGCAAAGATTCTAAGCTCTTTGGTGCACAGAGCATGTCTAGATCATGTTCCATAAAATATTAAGTGCATTGCTGGTGCCCAACAAATAATAAAGATAAAAAAATACTTTCATACCACTGGCTTCTTTTCAATATTCATAATGGACGAATTATTATGTAACTGTGGTGGCTACTGTGCACCAAACTTCCTGTGTATCAGTAAACAAGGGAATGCATGAATGTATTTTTACCATGCTTTAAAATTGCAATGTCCTGTAAAGCTACATGAATCCTACCCACTTACACCCAACAAATCTGATAGAATAAAATAAAGCTTAAAGAGAATGTAAACTAAATAAACTGTGATTATATTGCTTTCATTGTTTCAATAGCTGCCTTATTCTGTCGTCTTTGTTGTTTTTTTCCTTGTGTTATTTAACTTCTGCTGCAGCTTGAAAAGCAAAATTATCCCATTTTACTGGCTTTCTTTATCAGCGTGATTGTCATTAGCAAGTTTACAGCACAGCAGCTCTACAGATTAATCTGTATTTGTACATTCCTTCATTTCTTATGAAAACTTTAATAGTTTGGGGATTTTCAACATAAATTAACTTCTAAAATCTTCTCCAAATTAAAACTATAATTAATTGCTTTCACTGCATATACAGGAGCTGTTAGTTTCTGAAGTCCAAGAATTTCAGTGCAACTTCACAAAAGTATGAAAAAGCAGTTAATGCAAAATTATAATAACTTTTTAATGAGATTCTTGGTAGGCTAAGTTCATTACATAAATGTGTATGTGTGTATGCATGTATAATCTTTTAATGAATTTAATACTAATGAAAAACACCAGATTGAAAGTGTTAGGGACTGAAATTATTTGCCATGGAATAAACACGGCAGAGACAGTATCAGTGTGAAGGCAGTAGACACCAAACCACCACTAGACCCAGTTAGGTACTGGTACACACTTCTGTAGCACTGTAGATGAACACTGTAACTCTGAAAATGCAGACTATCATGTTAATGATCTCAGCAGGAACCATGCAGCAAGCTTTACTGTGTACATAAGCAGAAATCTGCCCCTTCTGCAGAAAGGAGGCAGGTAGAAGGTCAGCTACTTCACTGATATTTATGATTATAACCCTATTTTTTAGAACTGTTCCTATAGCTGCTTCTGAGAAGTATTTTTAAATGACAGAACAGACTACCACAACTGCAGTTGAATCAGATAGTCTCAGTGGGGCTATGCTACCATTATCTACTATATAAATATTGCCATTGGCTCATGGCCCAGTTTATTTTAATGTCTCTAGTTGAGATACAGAAATTTCATGGAAACACGAGGCCTATGATTCTTGCTGGGATTGTTCTCCTGAGTGCAGCCTACTCTACTGTAAACACACTAAATAATGTAGCTCCTAGAACACTGTAATATTCTAACTGAGAGGAAGCTAAAATGGAGCTGTTGTGAATTTTAAAATACTTGTACTGCTGCACACAAACTTGATTCATTATTGGCAAATCCCATAAAAGTCAGGTTACTGTCAAAGACACAACACAAACAACAAAATCCCCATAACATTAAGTGGAATTCAAGGATACCTCTACGTCAAGGGCTTCCATTGTGTCAACAACATAAAGACTTCCAATTTATGAGTTGTACATAAAGGGGCAGATCTTCATTTGGTATACATCAGTGTATCTGCATGGAAGTCAATGAATCTCTTACAATTTATGCTAGATGAGGATCTGGCCCAGAGTGTGATTCTACTTTGTCAACTGACTCCTAAGACTGACATTTTAAGTTCTGTGTAGTTGGCTTCTAAGTGACTTTGCTTCTTGGTGACTTTCAGATCAAATTGGCTCAATTTTAAGTAAAATGATTTTTTTTCCCCTAACATCCAACACTGTGATGAAATCTGAAAGGCAGACTGTATTCTTTCTGGGGTTTTTTGCGCTGTCATGTAATAATAAAGATTCTGAGAGCCAAATTCTGCATCACCCCTCTGCATTACAACTTGCTCATAGTTACACAGACCTGTGGCCTGCTTTTCAAGTGAGATTAGCTGTTATTTAGGCACCAAAAATAAGTTTTTCTAAATTGTTCAGCATATTGGATGCTGAGCAGTTCTAAAACTTTGGCCACAAGTGTTACAAAGGGAGCAACTGGATGTTGAACACTTGCATACCTGGCCTGTAGGGGTTTGATTTCTTATGTTTCTGGTGTGTTCGATGTTTGTCTCATCAGTAGTATTGAACAGGGGTAACTGAGGACAAAATTTGAAACACACACCCCCTTGGAATTTAAGTAACAATTCTGATGGCAATGTTTGAGCTGGAGTAGAATACATCTTGTTTTCCTGTATATATGTATATTGAGTTGACTCTATATTATTAAAAAAAAAAAAAAGGAGTCATGTGGCACTTCAAGACTAACAGATAAAGTGCCACACGACTCCTTGTTTTTTTTGCTGGACTAGACTAACACAGCTATCACTTTGTCTATACTATTACCAAAAGTAAAAAGCACTACAAATTATTGTTGTCACTTAAGCAAGTGAATTGGACTCTAAAAACAGGGAGCAGATTTTTTGAGCAAGCAGATGCTATTTTTACAAAGTAATTTTTCTGTCTATAATTATACTTTGACAGATAAAAGAAAAAGTACAATTTCCAACTAGCATAAAAAAGCAATGCATGGACCATGGATTTGTTTGTGATGCTTTTGTTGACAAGCATAGGCCCCTGCCTAAAAATACTACAAAGCAAAGACCACTGCAAGGAACTTTTATTAACTATGAATTGTGTAACAGGCAAACAAATTTGACTGTATCTGCATTTCAATATAGCAATACCAAACTAGTGGCTCCTCTTTGTATACAGATTAAAAAGCACTTCCTGACAGGCAGAATTAATTTGAATTTCAGCTGCCTACTCTTTAAATAATTGCTAAATTATTTTACAAATATAACTAATAATCTTTAACAACTAGATTGAAGCTGGGTTGTTCAGGGAACTGTTGCGGAATAAGATTCCCCAACCTCCCCACCCCATTTATCTTCATTGACTTTCAGTGGGACTTAGGCTCCTAAATCAGTGATGTGCTTTTGATCATTTTACTCTGATCCTTACTGAAGGCTGTGTCTAAACCATGTTTATCCCTAAATTACAGTAGAAGTGAAACTTGAAAGGCAGAATTCCATTTACAGAAATATTGGTTTATTGGCTTACTTAGACATGTCTTTCAAATTCTACTTTTTTTTTTTAAGGAAACTTAAGCAATGAGTAGATTTCTTTTTGTATATTGGCACTGATAGAAGTGTCTCATTTTTTGATTAGAAACAAACAAACAAACAAACAAACAGATTTTTTAAATATATTGAGCCATATAGTACACTGACCTCCTTAAAATGTAAATACTAATCCTTGATACCAGTTGGGAGTTCTGCCACTAATTGAGGGCAGTACATAAAAACAAATTTTACTTTATTTGAACTATCTAATTGTTTTCATACCGAAGCATTCTCAGAGGCTTTGGAGTTGCATTCAGTACTGGAAGAAAACTGACTGTGTAGAGAAATGCAGCAGCTACTAAACTCTAAGAAATAATCAGACATGCATATTAAACCTTCCTTAGTGTGAGTAGGAATATTCCTATGCTATAGCGTTTCCCTCTACTCTTTCTGAAGGTAGCCATACTATAATTGTACCTGCTCAGCTACCAGAACCTGGAGCATATGTATTTATTTGACACACATAAATGAGAATTCCATATAGAATTTCTTAAGGATTTGAAAAAATAAACCAGCAGAAGTTGTTTAGTTTCTGAACATTTTAAACAATGTCTGTGTTAGGTTTCCTGGACAGTGAGACTCTCAATTACTCCATCTCTAAGCTGGAGCAGGAATAGAGGGTGGAAGAAAGTGACTTCGTCACCTTTTCCTCCATGGGTTTGGGAGAACCCGGTGCACCCTGACCATAATTGCATATGCCAGGGGCTGAGGCCATGGCCAGCATCAAATCATTATCTGTCTCTATGCCAGCTGTGAAGGGGTATCTTCTGAGGAGGCTGTTTCTAACTCTTTAAAGGCTTCTTAATGCTCCCCTTAATACTGAGGGGAATGTAGGGGCCTTAGTGTAAAAGGAAATCAAATCCTGAAAATTTTCAAGCAACATCAGCCTGAATATATGAAAGCATGCTCTTTTAGGATGAAGTTTGCTAGATTTTATTCTCAGAAGAACTGTTTATTTTATTAAATTTATAAGAGAATTTCTTCATAAAAAGCAGCAATGGGTGAATTCACTGCAGAATTTCACTCTGCCTTGGGAACATAACCTTGCCTATATGCAGTCTTTTGTGGAGAAAACACAATGAAAAGAGATTCAAGAACTGTAAATCTTCTCTCTGCCTGCCCCCACTTTTCTCCAAAGTGCATATTCAGTGATATGTTGGCCCAGTTTCCAGAATCATGTCAGGATTCATTCATAAAAAACAGACCAGCATTTACTTAAGAGTGGCACCACAAAAAGAAGGTAATCGCTATTACTGCATGGGATGTATACATTATTTATTTTGAAATATTTAAATTATTAATTGGGATAGTGTCATTTTCGCAAGAGATAGTCACTGCCCCTTAATGGAAATTGGCCAAGTTAGATGGGATTTCAATGGAATATTTCACAGACATAAATGAGGGAAGAATTTATCCCATAGATTCTCTCTGCGGGGCATGTAAACATCACCCTTCTACTTTTTCAGAATTGTTTTATACAATGAGTGACACAGTGCTATGAAATCTGTAGGAGAAAATTAATTCTTGCTTTTAACAATTAAATTCATAAGCTAGGAGAGTTCCTAGAAAGGTTGGATGCTACTCCTGGACTCTAATGAAGCATTCAATGGTAATTTTTTTATCATTTATCTTTAAATAAAGATGAGTGAAATATTTTTCATGATAAGGAAAGTCGTTTGTGTTAAAGTATCTCTATATTTGAAAACTCCGTGAATCAGTATATTGATTAAAAATGTAGACCTATTATAAGAGAAAGCTTCTGTGCGCCAAAACTCCCAGCAGATGAGTGGAGCTCCTTGAGTACACAACAGAGGTTGACACTGATTCTGGGAAGGACAGAACATAAGAACAGCCATATTCGGTCAGAACAGTGGTCCCTCAAACTCATCAGTGGCCAGTGCCAGGTGCCTCAGAGGGAATGGTAATCACCAAATAATCAATCTTGTTGGTCATTCCTGGCCTCTGGCAAACAGCAATCCCTGCCTATTCTGGCTACTAGCCATTGAAGGACCTATCTTCCATGAACTTATCTACTTCTTTTTTGAACCTGGTTGTTGTCTTGCCCTTCACAACATCGTCTGGTAAGTTGTTCCACAAGTTGACAGTGCATTCTGTGAAGCACACTTTCTTTTAAACCTGGTACATATTAATTTCATTTGATGATTGCTAATTTTTGTGTTATGAGAAGGATGAAATAGCACTTCCTTATTAACTTTTGCCAAACCAGTCATGATAGTATAGACCTCTATCATATCCCCCTTAGTCATCTCTTTTCCAAGCTGAAAAATCCCAATATCTTCATACAGAAACTTTTCCATATCCCTAATTGTTTCAGTAGCCCTTTTCTGTATGTACCTTTTCCAATTCCAATATATGTTTTAGAGATGAGGTGACCAGATCCACATGCCGTATTCAAGATGTGGGTGAATCATGATTTATAAAGAGGCAATATGTTTTCTGTCACCTGTCCTTTTCATAATGATTTCCAGTGCTCTGTTAGCTTTTTTTTGACTGCTATTGCACATTAAGTGGATGCTTTCAGAGAACTATCCACAGTGATTCAAAGATCTCTTTCTTGAATGGTAACAGCTAATATAGGCCCCATCATTTTATGTGCATAGTTGGCTCTAAATTTTTCCAGCACTAGGAAGAGTTACAAAGGGAATCTTGCAAAAATGAGTGACTGGGCCAAAAGATGGCAAATGAAATTCAGTGCTGATAAATGCAAAGCAAAGGGGAACTACACAAAAATGAGGAAGTTACTTAAACAGAAATTAAAAGGCACTGTGTCAAAAATTAAAGTCCTGCAAGCTGTATGGAAACTTTTTAAAGAAACCACAGTAGAGCCTGAATTTAAATGTGCATCTGTGATGTTTCCTTCTGCAATCTGAACTAGTATGTCACTTTGTCACCCACTCCCTTATTCCTGAAGCCTGTTTTGTACTTGCCTGGCTGTGTGAAGCACCCACTCAAAAGTCAGCTCACTCATAGGCTCTTGCAAGCAAGCAGCTCCTACGTCAGCAAGTAAGTGACTGTGACAAGCTACTTGTGAGATTCTGCAGAATGACCCCCCAGCTAATGTCCCAGATGTGGTGCAACCCTAAGAACTGCAGATTTCAGCACTGCTCACTGGAGTCTGCATGCTCATACCATACTTTTCAGGAAGCCTTTGGCAAGGTCCCACACCAAAGGCTCTTAAGCAAAGTAAGCAGTCAAAGGTCCTCTCTTGGATCAGTGACTAGTTAAAAGATAGGTAACAAAGGATAGGAATAAAATGGTCAGTTTTCAGAACAGAGCAAGATAAATAGTGGTCTCCCTTAGGGATCTGTACTGTTCAACATATCTCCAGCATACTTGGCTTTGCATTTATCAACACTGAATTTCATTTGCCGTCTTTTGGCCCAGTCACTCATTTTTGCAAGATCCCCTTTGTAACTCTTCGCAGTGTGCTTTGAGTTAAGCTATTTTGAATAGTTTTGAATCGTCTGCAAATTTTGCCACCTCCCTGTGCCTTTTAATTTCTGTTTAAGTAACTTCCTCATTTTTGTGTAGTTCCCCTTTCTAAATGCTACTATGGTGGGCTGTTTTAGTATTAACCCCCTCCTCCCACAGAGATGTTAAATTTTACTCTCTTATGGTCACTGTTACCAAGCAGTTCAGCTGGGCTAGCTGGGGCTCATGCAGTTGTGGTGGGGAGGTGTGGGGGGAGAATAGCTCAGAGCTGTAACTAGTAATTTTGGCGACTGGGGCAAGGACCCCAGATGCACCCCTGCCCCCCAGGCCGCAGTCCAGCCTAGTCCCTGATCCTGGTGCAGAATTTTAGAGGGCGGAGGGGATGGAGCCAGCTTCCCGCAGCAGCTGGGGATGGATCTGGAGCCGTTGCCAGCTGCTGTGGAGAGCCAGATCTCTCCCCTGAGCCCCCTAAAATTCTGCGGGCAGCAATCCAAATCTGCCCCACCCCATGGCTTGCTGGTGCGGCAGAAGCTTCCCTGCTTGTCTGGCGGCAGCTGGGGACAGATCCAGATCCCTGCAGCCTGCCAGCGGTGGCAGAAGCTTTCTGCTGCTGCCGGCAGGCTGGGGGAATCCGGATCCATCCCCAGCTGCTGCCAGACAAGCAGGGAAGCTTCTGCCACTACCAGCAAGCTGCAGGAGGGGGACGGATCTGGATTGCTGCCGGTGGTGGCGTCAGCAGAATTTTAGGGGGCTCAGGGGACGGATCTAGGTCCCTGTGGCAGCTGGGAATGGATCCAGATCCATCCCCAGCTGCTGCGGGGAGCTGGATCCACCCCCTCTGCCCTCTAAAATTCCCCACCTGGGGCTTTGCCCCATTCGCCCCGGCCTAGTTACGGCTCTGGAATAGCTCTTTGGCTCTCCTGGGTTGCCGACTCCTGCACTAGGAGAAGTTATTGCAGACCACCTGCCCCATTACTAGGACTTTCCCCTGGCTTTGGCATACCAGCACGAGAGAGAGAGAAGGACAACCCCTGATATGGTGGTATAGCGCAAACAGAGCAAGCCCTATTCGTTTCGTATTTTTCTCCTAACTTGACACCTTGCCAATTCCCTAACAGTCAATCCCTTTTTACTGGCTTCCCTCATGTCTTCACTCTTTCTCCAGACTAGGCTGGCAGGCTGATGTGCAGAGTGTTATGTTGAGCTAACGTCTACCATGGGCTTCTGCACCTTGCCTAGCCGTGAAGGCTGCAGCTGTGTTTGGAGCCAGTGAAAAGCCTGGCAGGTCTAGGGTTACCAGATGTCAGGCCAAAGGAGGACACATCCTTCTTTTTACCTTCACGTCCTCCATCCGGCAGGCATTTTAAAAAGACATGATTTCGTCTGGCTTTTTACTTATAGGGCCTAAACGCTCCGCAACACCCTATTTTTAGGGGGAAGCGTTCACGGGCCACCTCAAAACAGAAGAATATTCTATTAATACTACATTTCCTCCATGGTCCTCCTTTTTGTACTTCCCTGTCCTCCTCTCCATGGGTTGGTATCTGGTAACCCTAGGCAGGCCTGGCACCACTTGGCACTGAGAAAACACTCCTTGGGCAGGGCTACAGCTGTCAGCCGAGAGGAGGACACGTCCTCGGTCTGGCAGGCGTTTTAAAACACATGATTTTGGCGGGCTTGTCAGACGCTGAGGGAGCCCCGGTCTCGTTCCGGCCCGGATCTCTCCTGCCGCGCTGCGGTTTCCGGCCGGGCCCGTGAGGCGCGGGACAGCGGTGCCGCTGGGAGGCGGGTCCGGCTCTGCCTCGCGCTCGGCTGGAGGCGGGCGGGTTCGGGCCTAGGCGGCGGTGGCCGGGCCGGGGTGGCGGCGTCACCCCGGCAGCCATGGCTCGGCTGCGGCTCTCCCAGCCTGTGAGTAACGCCGGGGCCCTGGCCGGGCGGGGGGAGCGGGCCCGGCTGCCCCGGGGCGCCAAGCTGGCGGCCCTGGCCGGCTGCAGGGGGCCCCCTGGGAGCTGGATCCTGGAGCCTCCGGCCCTCACCTGCGCCCGGCTGGGGGGGGGGGGGGGGGTGTCTCTGTCTGTTTCTGAAGTATGAACCTTTGTGTGGGCGATGGTTCATGGCAAGTCACTGGCAAATTTTCTTCTCCTTGGTGAATTTCCAAAGGGATAGCCGTGTTAGTCTGCTCCAGCCAAAACCAACCAACCAAACAAAAAAATAAAAATAAAAAACCAACAAAAAAAACCGGGTCGTGTGGCACTTCAAGACTAACGGATTTGTTTTTCACATGAGCTTTCGTGGGAGAAAAATCCCACTTCATCAGATGCTTTGAAGATGGAAGCATCTGGCGAAGTGGGATTTTTCTCCCACGAAAGCTCATGCGAAAAATAAATCTGCTAGTTTTGAAGTAAAAAAAACAACAAGGAGTTGTGTGGCACTTTAAGACTAAACAGATTTATTTTTTGCATGAGCTTTCGTGGGAGAAGAGGCCACTTCCTCAGATGCTTTGAAGATGGGTGAACTTACAGAAAGGAATGAAACTAAATGCAAGGGGGTGTAAAACATTGGATCAGGTCATACAGTAACAGCTAATTGGAGCAGTTTACAGGCTCAAACCATGGGAAGCGTGAAGTGCCTGGTTCCTTGTTTTTTTCCCCTTTGGTGGTGGACAAAGCTCTGTTCTTTGTCTCTTGATCTTTGCGTTATCTGTCTTTCCCTTCTTGCTTTGGTGCTTGTCATCTGAGAACTTTGTGACTTTTTATTTTGCTAACTTCTTTAATCCTTTCTTCTCCCTCCATGTGTCTTGCCCAAGTGTGGGTAGGTTTTCTTCTTTTCTCCACCTGGGGAGAAAACAGTTCTGTTGTAATGTCTGTTACTGGTGGGAGCTATTGCCAATAGTAATTGGTGTGGGGTATATACACCCGTCTGTTAGTGGACCAATAGTTTGGGCTGGTTTAAATATTCTTGGTTTAAATGGGCAACAAAGCATAGCGGGAGTCTCTTATTTTAATTTTGCAGTTTCTGTTTTGTGTTTCTTTCCTGAAGAAAATATCTTCCTCTTTAGTACAAAGAGTCAGATTTTCGTCAACAGTGGAGGTGTTTATGCCAAAATAGTGTACCTGTTGATGTAACTCCTCTCCATGCCAACCTAATAAAACCACCTCAACAAGAGGCACAGTGTTTACGTCAGTGTAGCTAGGGTGCCTTACATTGGCTAGTGTTCCTGTCAATGTCATGACTCTGTTGGGCTGCTGAAATTGATAAGAAAGCAGGACAGCTAGACCTCAGCTGCTGGAACCTACTGGGGGGCGAGGGTGGTGGTGGTAAGCAGTGTGGGTAGCAGGACCCCATTCCCAGAGGAGAATAGGGACCCGGGGGGGAATCCTGGCTACCAGGAGGGTAGCTGCCAGGGGATCTGAAAATCTAGGCTCTCAGCTTCCCACACTGCACCTCTTAGGTTGGTGAAAGTGCTTCCGGTGAGTATGCACGCCACTGACTCGAGGGTGGTGTGGAGATCAGCCACTGCAGTAATTAATGCGATGGCTGTAAATTGACCCAACATAGGTTGACTCATCTTTATACCATCAAGAAGGCCTGAAAGTCAGGAAAGCAGGTAAAGGGAGTATAAAGAAATGTTCTCTTTATTTCTTTATACCTTTTTCAAAGGTAGTTGAAAATAAAATTACCTTTAATTTATTGGTACTTAATAAAATAAACACACATTGATATAAGCCTGCAAAATTGTCATGATAATTTATAAGCCTAGGCACAAAGACTGCTTGTTTGCCTTTTAACATGAGCATTAATAATAAAAATACTAATTATATTGTACTAATCTTGTGGAAAAGATATTATATTGCCAGGGAAGTAGAATTTTGCAGAGTTGGGTTGATGCCAAGTTATACTGTTTCAAAGGGGTATCTGTTAGTCTAGTTCATCAAAAGAAGCAAGGAGTTCTGTGGCCTTTTTGAAGACTAACAAATTTTTTTTTTTTGCATGAGCTTTTGTGGGTTAAGTCCTAATGATTCTGTAGACCTCATAAGCAAAGTAGGACAGTTCAGTATTTGAATGGGAGACTTTCAAGAACAGTGCTTTATATCTCATCAAAAAATTAGAATCCCAGTACATCCTAACGTTATGTTAGGGCATTTCTTTAATACTGGCTCATGTGTTGTCGGTGCAAGCCTTTTTTCTGCTATGGGTCTGCTAGTTGGCTAGCTCCATCTCTGATAGCAACATCTGAGCTGTTAGTGTTGACATACCACTGGTGTTTTTGCATTGGTTGTGTAACTCTGTATAGGGTTTTAGATTGTGGTCTGGAAGTAGCAGAGCATTCTCCAGTTGAGTATCATTTTGAATTTGGTTATGAGTGGCTTGACAAATGGCTGTCTAATGTGTCTCTGAAATATGGTCTAAACCAGTAGTTCTCAACCTTTTGTGGGTTGTGACACACTTGCTGGCATATCGTGACCCTACAGGTCACGAGCACCCCTCCCCCCCCTGCAGGCCAAATCCAGCCATCTCCCCAGTTCTCTGCGACACACTTACCACTTTGTGGCGACACAGTAAGGTGTCCCGACATAGTGGATGAGAACTGCTGGTCTAAACTAAAGCAGTGGTACTCAGCCTTTTAAGTAGCACGTTCCCTCTAAGTTTTGAAAATTGTAGTAAGTGTCCCAACACTCAACTCCACCCACCTGGGAGCTGGGACTGGGGGAAGCAGGTGGCTGCCATGCGTCCCTCCACTCTGTGTCTGGTGCAGCGCAGGGGTGTGCATATCAGAGGCTGAGAAACTATGGTCTAAAACAGGGTTTCCCAACCTTTTCAAGGGCGGGAACCCCTTTCCAATCTCCAAATATTTTTAGGGCCCCCTCCTGGCCACGGGTGGGGTCCAGGTGGTATAAGGTAGCCTTGCCTTGGGGGGGGGCGGTGCTGGCAGAATCCTGTGCCCACCGCGGAGCAGCAGTGGGGGGGGGGGCACCGGCAGAATTGGGCCTGAGCTGCAGAGCCATGGCACAGGGGTGCTGATGGAATTGGGCCCGAGCTGTGGAGCGGCTGCACCCATGGTGGGATCTGGCCCTAAGTCACCCTAACCCCCTCCCTACTCCCCCACCCTGCCAATGGCTGCTCCCACTGCCCCAGGCAGACCTCCTCCTGCGCCCTTTCCCTGGTGGCTGCTTGTCCCCAAGTGTGACGCTCCCCCCACCCAGGGCTCCCTTACCTGGCCGCTAGAGCCAGGAGCGGCCATGCCACAGGCTGCTTGTGCCCTGAGCATGAGGTGAGCATGCTCAGGGTGGCATGGGAGTTTTAAAAACTCCCAGTGTGTGGCAGAGCAGCTCCCTCTGGGCGTTGTCCAGCCTCAGCTCCCAGCCTGTCCGTGGACCCCCTGTAGTAGCTCTGCAGCCCCCAGGGGTCCGTGGACCCCAGGTTGGGAAACACAGGTCTAAAGCACCGATATGCAGATCTCAGTGCTTCAGGTGCCAAATTAATAATCAGCGTTACCCCAAAAAGCCACAATAATGTGAATTCATTGTTTCATTCAGGTGTATATTCGATCATGTAGTGTTTTAATGTCATGTGTTGCAAAGAGGTGCAAGAAACACATTAAAGAGCTACTTGCAGCTCGAGAGCCTCAGTTTGAGCATCGTTGATGTAGATCAGGTGCAGCCTAACTGCTGCTCACGAGCTGCATGTGGCTCTTCAGAGAGAAGGTGTGGCTCGTGGAAGAGCTGGCAAGGAAGGGCAACGTGGTCAGGGACAGCAGAGAAGTGGCAGCATGGTCGGGGCCAGTGGAGAAAGCACGGCAGCGTGGTTAGAGCTGGCAGGGAAGCTGCGGCAGTGTGGTTGGGGCGGCAGGGGAAGCCACGTCAAGGTCAGAGCCAGCAGGGAAGCTGTGGCAGCATGGTCAGGGCCAGCGGGGAAAGCACGGCAGCATGGTCGGGGCTGGTGGTGAAGCCCTGGCAGCATGGTCAGAGCTGGCGGGGAGGCTGTGGCAGTGTGGTCGGGACCAGCAGGAAAGCCATGGCAAGGTCAGGGACAGTGGGGGGTCATAAATGCAGCATGGTTGGGGAGAGCAGAGGAGCAGCTTCATGGTAAGAGATGGCAGGGAAGCGGCAACAGGGGTGGAGAGGGAAGCGCAGCATGTTTAGATTTTCTTATAGGCCCTAATGCAGCTTACTCCTTTGTTAGAATTATGTTTTACAAGTCTGAAACATGATGTGGAATACTAAGAAACAAAAATACAAAGGGGAAAAGTTTAGAACTGAATGGAGATTACTTTCAGTTGTTGGCACAACTTACTGCTGGCACATTGTATTCCACAATGAAATTTGTTAAATTGAAACATTATGCAATACTTAGAGATCAGCACCTGAGAGAGCTTTTACCTACTGCATTGACAAGTTATTGCCCAGATTTTAAAAACTTGCCACTAGCCCACAGTGTTCTACATCCAGCGACAGCTAAGTTTTTAGTGTATAGGCCTAGTTTTCATGGTAAACTTAAGTGATTATTAGAATCTGACATTAGTAGGAGCAATATTTGCCCTGTTTTTACAATAAAATTAAAGTGCACAATGAATTTTAAGCTTAGTAATTTTGGAGTAGGTACAAGTATGTGGTTATATGCCTCAGTGCAGCTCTTGAAGGTTTAATAATCGACTTGTATGGCTCTTGAGTTCCATAAGGTTGGCCACCCCTGGTGTAGAGGATTATGGGATTGTGCTGTGAGGATTTATTGCACCATTGCAGGTTCTGGACCAGCTCATCCGGAATAGTGCATGGAGGCATTGGTAGTCTTTTATTTTTCTTGTTTACTTTCTTGGGAAGTTTCATGAAAAACATAAAAGGCAGAAATAATAATGGCTGATTAGGATGGGTATGTAGGTCCACCTCCCCAGTTGTGTAGTTTATGTGGAGTTGCTGCAACTGTTCAGTTAATGCCTCAGCAGCATTTTGCACACTAGAGGAGTGTGAGAAAAAAACAATAATTGTGTTATGAGTTAATGGATAAACATCAGGTTGATCCCCCTTGACACTCTGTATTGCCAATTAAATCTACTTATCTTTCTACACTGCTCCAGCGAGTACCCCCTTATCACCTCTCTGTCTCCCCAAGAAGTGACATGTTGTCTTTGTCTTTTGGCTCCACAATACACTGTGTGGCAGGAGACACAGAGGAATTCACTGGGTTTCAGGGAGACTGTTAGAGGGACATTCTTGCTCCTGACCAGTCCTGTCACTGTCGTCTGGAAGGAGCTACAAGAGAGGGAGATCACCTATCATTTCAAACCAAGAATGGGGAGGAAAACTAAACCAAATCCCACCAATCCAATAACAAACTTAAACTTAAAAAAAAAAGTTTTTGATTTATTCTTTTAATTAATTCTACCTCCTTGAGCATTGCTACACAAAGACAGTGGTATTCAATATAATACATATTTGGTCCACAAGCTTGCAAGCAGCCTTGCAGAATGTGTAGAGGATATTGTCGTCTCTCCAGCATGATATTTGTAAGTGTTAGGGTGTAGCCCTTGTAGGTGCACCATTGTAATGCACTGGTTAGTGCTGGCGGTCAGAAATGGATTTCTCCAACTGCAAGTATTTAGGTCACTGTGACTAGTTCTTCTAAAACACTGACCTAGACCAGAGGTCGGCAACCCAAAAGATAAGGAGCCATTTTTAAAAATTCCTTCAATAACCAACTGTTTTGAGGGCTGCAATGGATGTAGCCTCTGGGGCGGGGGAGGGGGGAGCTGGGCCGGGGTGACTGCTGCAGGGTACCCTGGTTGTGGGGGAGCCCGGAACCAGGAGCAGGTCACCTGCAGGGTTCCCTGTTGGTGGTGATGGGGGCTAGGAGCAAGGAGTCACAAGGGGCAGCCAAAGAGCTGCATGCGGCTGTGGAGCCACAGGTTGCAAACCCCTGACCTAGACCTAGACACAGTTGCCTGTACCATAGAACTCCAGAATGATTTTAGGACTGTAAGGCTAGTGAAATATTTAAGCTTAGTTTAGAATGCAATTTGCTTTTATTTCATCCTGATCAAATCTGTTTTATATTCCTCTGGTAATAATCATTTACAAATCTTTCTGTATTTAATAAAGGTGCTTGTTTTACCTAAAGCAGTGCATGTGGTTTGGGTGTGTGTAGAGACTACATTTAAAGTGACAGAGCTGAGACATATCAATTTTTTTGATAAATTGATGAACATATAGAGTTGCAGAGTTCAGTGGGCAGCAATGAACTCTGTAAAATGGCAGTTCCTAGGGGAATATTGGCTAGGTCATACCATTGTATAATCCCATGAACATCCGGCAGCACTCAAGCATTAAGTTAAGGATCACTTGATTGCAGGAATCTGTGTGTGGGCTGACTCCGGAGTTGGGAGGTCCATGCAGCAGGAGCAAGTGCAAGACGAGCCCCAGGAGTGAAGGGATTGGTTTGACACAGCTATGCATGAGCCCAGGTTGCAGAGGGGAATGTCACAGTAAGAATTCATAGCTTTGAGCATATGGAGACTGAAAGAGCACTGACTGTGGTACTTTACGTGGAACACCTGATGAAAACTTCCTTGAAAAAGCTTGTATGTGCTGGCTGTAATGTTCCATAATATCTGCATACTATGGATTCCTGCAGAAAGAATTCCAGGAACAGAATTAAATACAATTTTATGAATGTAACATGCATTTATTTCTAAAAAAATAGATATGTAATGATGATGCACTCAACTTAAAACTGGAAATATTACTCAAGCAATAATGGGACTTTGAGCCTGCGTGTTTAAACAAAATTCATATATTCTTGGAGTAAGGTTTGTTAAAGAAAGTCTTAGCATGGAGATTATGTCCAAGCAATTTTGATGCAGGCAGTAACTTTGATGGGAAATTTAATTGCCCAGCCACAGCACAGGAGCTGCTGGCAACAGATCTCAACACATGCCTGGAACTTTTGCTGTGGCTGGGGCATTTTAAATCTCAGAGGCAAACCTCGCCTCACCATGTTGCTCTTTACCCTCTCCCCATGGTGCCTTCCCTCCCAATGGGGAAGGGTTGGTGTTGGTCACAGAACTTCTTCCCCATGTCCATGGAGCACCAGTGTTCCCCAGTGCACCAGTTGAGAAACAGTGCCCTATATGTTTGGCGGAATCCCCACTTCTTATCCTTCTAGGCACTGTGTTAGGCAGGGGGCTCAAATATGTGGCCCATGGGCTGCACGTGGCCCCCAAAGTTATTTCCTGTGGCCCGCAATGACACTATCATTACCAATATTTGCAATATCATTACAGCAAAAGGTTTCAGTGGTGTGGCCCTTGTGTGGTCCTCATGCAGCCCTCATGGTGATTTGAGTTTGAGACTCCTGGTTTAAGGATTGCATGTTTTATTAGGGTTCTTCTCTGAGGATAATGGTTATGGAAGTGTAAGAATTTCCAGACTGACCCAGTAGCCATCTAGTCTGGTATTGTGGCTTTGACAGTGAGCCGTACCAGTATGGCTGGTGTTCACTAACAAGTTGTGCTAAATTTCCCGTACTGGCACAAACTAAAAAGATAACTAGTTCACGTTGATGTAGTCATCTTTTAGTTTGCAAAATGGATATAATTTGCACTGATGTAACCTAACATGGGAAACTACCATATACACTCACATATAAGCCAATCCATGTACAAGCCGACCCTTGGTTATAGCCCCCTAAAACTGGAAAAAAGCATGACCCATTTATAAGGCCCCTCCCAGTGTCCCCGAACCCCTTCCCTAAACACCCCCACCCTGCACTGCCGGCTTGCACTGTGTCCCAGACCCCCTTTTATCCCTCCTCGCTCTGTGCCACTGGCCTCAGCTGCATCCCCAATCGTCTCCCTAACACCTCTGCTCTGCACCGCTAGCCTCCGCCGAGTCCTTGATCCTCTCCCAACCCCACTGCTTGTGCCGCTGGCCTCTGCTGTGCCCCTGATCCTTTCCCAAAGCCTTCCTGCCCTGTGCTGCCAACCTCTGCCGCGTCACTGATCCTTTCCCAGCCTCCCCCCCATCCAGTGCCACTGGCCTCCGCTGCATCCCTGGGGCCCTCCCTAACCTGCTCTGCCATGCCGTTCTGCTCCAGAGTCCCTGGGGCCCTCCCTAACCTGCCCCGCTCCACCACGCCACCCTGCTCCGGAGTCCCCAGGGTCCCTCTGTACCCCCACCCTGCCACCAGCTTCCCCAGAGTCTCTGGGTCCCTTCCTAGCCCCCTCCGCCTTCATGCTGGCTCCCCCCACCCAGGGCACCCTTACCTGGCCACTCCAGAGGCCACGCAACATGCTGGGGCTCCCAGCCTGAGCATGCCCAAGGATGCAGAGGATGGGAAATTTCAAAACTCCCAGCTACTATTTATACACAAGTATAGTATCTTTTCCTTTGCACCAGTAGGATCTACACAAACAATTAGAATGCAGCACAGAGCAGTCTAGACTTTACACCCTTGTAATCTGTATTGTAGTGCCATGTAGACAAGCCCTCAGTCTGCTGCAGGTGAATTTAGGTTTGTTATTAGGAAAAGCTGTCTAATTATAAGGATAGGTAAGCACTGGAATAGGCTTCCAAGGAAGGCTGAGTTTAAACAAATACCTATTGATTTGATCTAACTATACTTGGTCCTAAGTCAGTGCGCAGGGATGGACAAAATGATCACTCAATATATCTTCAGGACCTAGATTTCTAAGATTCTAATTTTATTGTGTTGTGCTAATGTTCCTTTATTTCTTAATTATTTCCAGGTACATGGCCAAGGAGGCTATGATTCTGATTTTAGTGATGATGAGAATGGAGAGAAATCCAACCAAAGGAGTAATAGGTAAGTGTATTATAATACTGACATTGTACATTACATCTCTTGTGATGACTTACATTTATATGTAGAAGACCCTGGTTTTTTAACTTTGTCATAGGGAAGCTCTTTATGGAAAGTAAAAATATACATTTGATTTCTATGTCACCGCCACTCACGCCTGTCAGAGCATGTTGTCTCCATGGAGCAACTGAGAAAGATCAGTTCAGCCATGTCCATCTGGTGTCTGTATGCCTCTCATTTCTCACAGCTGAGTGCTTCGTTTTTCTAAGCACCAGCATCAACTGCTGAGTTTTGGCTGCTATGTTCAATTTCCTATCTCTTTGTTACCACCTGCCAGGATTTCTGGAGCTGAAAAGAAAGAGATCAAAATGGCCAAGGCCAGGTGGCAGCAGACTTTGCAGAAATAAAACACTTGCCTTGTGGACAGGAAACACTGACGTTGCTTGATTATTATTTGATTTCTTCCAGCCTGTTCTGTTTTCCAGTCCTGGCTTCAAGAGACCAATGAATTGGGTCAGTTAAATTGCACTTAGCCCCTGAGAAACTTATTTATGCTCAGCTTTGTATGTTTCGTTTAGCAGTTCATACTCACTGTGACTGTGAATTTTGGTGTCTGACTATCTTTTGTGTGTGTGTGTGTGGCAGTTCAGCCACAGAAATCACAGTGCTACAGATTTGTTCAGAATTGATTCAGGAATTAACTTTTTGCTCAAGGATCTGTTTCTGTGACTTTTTCCTAACTCCTTCTCTTCTGTCAGGCTCTGTTCCAATCAGGCTTCTGGGACATTTTCTGGGAGCCTTCTTATGTTTTCTGTAGTGGAAGCAAAGGGAGGAGTTCTGTAGCATGTGACTGTATTTTTGTATCTGACCTTTAAAATGCAAGCTTTCTTTTCTTTTTCTTAGCATATTTAGCTGTCTTCTGTTAAAAGTATTGACTCTTTTTGTTCAGTTTTACTTTTTTCCAAGTGCCACTGTACATTACATCATTCTAGTTGTTAGATGAAATATTGAACAGTGGGTGCTGTTTCAAAGAAATCATCTTCTATACCATTTGTTCCAGCACACTCTCTTTGGTTCCCAGTAGTGCTCTAATGAGTGTTTGCAGCATCTGTATGTGTTCTACTATTGGTGCATGATGAAACTAATTTTCTCTTTGAGGAAAAAAATGTAAAAAGATCCCTTTGTTACACTGGCTCTGCAGAGCCCCAGTGTAGGAATTGTGTGCTTGGCTCTTTCAAATCCTCCAGTTGTTAAACTGACAATATAAATGCATACAGTTTATAGCTCTTTGATTATCCTCTGTCTTCTATCATGGAACCAGACTTCAGTGTTAGACAAATAAATCTAAGCATGTTTTAAAATAGCTGTGCAGTTAGGTTTAGTTTAAAAAATTAGTTTTATTCGTTTGCCTTTGAACAGATGCTGGTGTTCAGAGGACAGCGCTTCAGTCAACTAGGCAGTGTTCCTCAGTTTACCCCCACAGAGAAATCAGTGCTAATTAATCTGTTATAATTAATCTCTGAGAAGGCAATACCATGAAAGGAGGAAAAAGGGGTTACCAACAATAACTCTTATTCTCTGAACATATTGCTTCTCTTCTCCCTACTTTGGAATCTAGATGTATATACAGCAGTAGAGAGAGAGAAAACTTGGGAATTATTAGATGAGAATTTTCTATCCTTAGCCTGTGTGATAGAGGACTTGAAGAAAATAGCATGACTGTCTCACAGCACCTGTTGCACAAGGTTCCATGTCTGTGTGACT
This sequence comes from Podocnemis expansa, assembly GCA_007922195.1. Lineage (NCBI taxonomy): Eukaryota > Metazoa > Chordata > Testudines > Podocnemididae > Podocnemis > Podocnemis expansa. Next base: position 12,783,565 of record ML681981.1, on the reverse strand, counting down.
ACCTACATGACTCCTACAGTGTAACTCTGGTAGGCCAGTATTGTTAGGCCAGAAATACTGTTGTAAGCAACTCTACATAAACATTGATTGGGTTACAGGTGCTTTTCTAGACTTAGTCTCAACTCAACACATAAGTAAATCCAGGGTTGCCCGCTTCCTAAAGCTGATTTCATTAACAGAGAAACTAGCAAACAATGCTAGACTGTATAACAATAAATAGTATGAGACTAATAACTTTTTCCTTGTGACATTCAAACTGCTGACTTCCCAAGCTGACTTTGGTGTACTAGAACATGTTGCATGTGAAAGCTTTTTAAATGATTTATTCCTCACTTTTTCCCCCACACACATAGGACAAGTAATGAAGATGCCCTACTCGTGAAACCTTTCCAGAAAGTAAAACAGGTCAAGGTGGCACACAGACAAGTTGCAGCAGAAGAATGGGATAGGTAATGGTCACTTCTATAAGAGATTTTTGTATTTAAAGTGAACTTTACCTCAAACAAAATTATTTCTGTTAACAGGGAAGAAGCAAGAAATAGAAGATTTCATTTGATAGCCATGGATGCTGTATCCTTCAATTATTTGTTCATATTGGTAAAAACACATTACCAGCTTTTCAACTTTACTTTCACTTGCAGAGAAATCCTGCTGGGGGAAAATTCATGCGAGTCTCCTTGTTGCATGGGGAATTTCTGTGCAGCAGCAGAGACTGGGTATTGTTTCAAATCATTTTCTCTCTGCCACTGATAACTAGGTATTTACCCACCTGTGAACAGAGTTTTCAGACTGTCCCTAATTGTGGTCAGTGTTGAAGCTGTAGATATTACATATTTCAGACAAAATTGTTAGATGTCTGGTATTGGTTCAAAGGTGTTTTGATAGCATTGGCGTATGCAGACTTTTCTGTTTCACTTCATCTTTATCTGAATACAATTCTGTATGAGGCTGCTGTTACTGGAATACCCTTACGTTTGTGGTGGGAGAACAAAGCAATGCATACAGAAGACAGTTCAAGAAAGGATTTTATCAACTAGTATCCTCCACAAAAGTGATACTGTAGACCTGTTTAATATCAAATTTTATTTATTTTAGCTCTTTTATTTTGGATGGCATAATGTTTGATTACTTCAGTTCTAAAATGTTGCCATCATCAGCTATAAAATTTCCCTTTTAGAAATACTTTTCTTTAATGTCTACCATGAAAATTATTATTTCTACAATGAAACTAACTAGTTATATTGTAGATGGGGAAAAAAAATCATACGATTCCTTTCTTGAACATTCCATCCAGTCATCTTTTCTGTTGCCTAAAAGTTGCTCTTTGGAATGCAACAGCAGGGGGAAGTAACACTTCATGGCAGATTGCACAGATTTCATTGACTAGAAAAGAATGTAACATAACTGACAGATTAGTGTTATTTATCTGCCATAAGTGATGGAAGCTTTTATTCTAGGTTGCCAATCCAGTTTCATAAAACATCTTCCAAGACATAGCTACAATCATCTTTATGGTAGGAAGACTGGTAGTGCTTGCTTTATGACCTTTATGTTAAGCATATATAGATTTTTTCCATGGGCCTATGAAATAGATTATTTTGAAAGTAGTAGTGTTGCTTTTGTGTGCCCTATAAATATCTGAATGACCAGTTGGATACTGAGCCTGTATTCTTCTCACTAGCACAGAGAAATGATCAAAAGACTTGCTGTGCTGCGTGATCAAATTCAAGTAGGCCTGTGTAAAAGCTTAGCTTTATTGTATTTTTATTATCTATCTATCTAATGACTCAGTAACTGAAGTGAATTAGTTTCCTGTCTGAGAGAGCCCTGATTATAAATTATTTCGAGACAGTAGGATTAGTATTTTTTGAGCTACATTTAGATTCATATGAGTGTATTGTATGGACTTGTGTCAATCCATATGTGGAACATGGAGGCATTTGGAGATGCCACTTTTTGTTACAGCAGAAACAAATTGTCACTTTTGCTACTAAATTCAGGCTTACCCTTCAGTGCCTCTGGATGGATTTTGGTGTTACCTTTTTAACTTTCTCTAAAGCACAGCTTGGTCTCCATTTTCAAGAAGTGGTTTTACTTTTTCACAGCTGTCACAAAAATTGGAGTATATGTGGTGCTGTGAGGCACATTTACACATTGTGTGTGTTTGGTTGAAATAGGAGCTCTTTTATTACTATTGTGTGGTAGCTGAATACGTTATTGGGAGAGCAAGGCATCGTGAGTTTGTACTGTAGCCTTCTGACAGATATCTGACTAGAGTCTTACATGTGTTCTGACTCTCAGATACTCATGCCATAAATACTCATAACACTTTTATAGTGGACATGAAAGTAGGATTGTGGACATAGGGCAGGGACACGTTAATATTTTTGTATCAGCCTTAGTAAATTTAAATGAAACATAATGACATCTTTTAACCAAGTTGGAAACATACAGTCAAATTAATTTTTTTTCTCTTGCAACTTGCCATCTGTTGGTAGAACAGCAAAGTACTTTCAGTTTTGACAAATAATATTAGAAATCACATTAAGTGAATTTGCAGCACCTAAAGTCTGAAACATAAATCACATCACAAGTCTAGTAATCTCTGTGTCTTATAACTGTAATTTTGCTTCTAAGATGACCCCGTTAAGTGATACTATTTCTCATCTTCATTTAAATTTGGCAGTTTTACCTTGTGCAATTTTTACCTCATGATAGAGATTTCAATGTTGTTTAACCAAATGGGTCTGAAGCCTTACAAGCAGCTGAAATACAGCCACATCTGTGTTGGTTGTAGTAACCATTCTGCAGCTATGACAGACAAACAATAAGGAAGTAGGTAGGAACATGAATAAGTTCTTCAGTTGAATTTATAGGGGAAATATAGCTATATAAAGTAATTATTCATGCTAGAATTTGGCCTGGACACTGGCTCTAAAACCCAACACTTGTGAAAAGTGACATGGTATCTTTAATGATTACAACACACTTCTGGACAGATCACGAGCCATAGATCAGCTTACTTGCCCTGGAATAACTGCAGAATTCATAAGTCATTCTTTTACATAGGTTTCTGCTTTTTTTTTTTTTTTTCTTTTCTTTTGAGTGATTTTTAACTAGTATCTTTGAGGACTGTCACAACTTTGTAATGGCAACTTTGTACACAGTAAGGAATAGAAATTTAAATTTGGGTTAAATATGTGGAACAGTGTCATTTACAGCTTATTCGCCTTGTTTCTCTTATATGTCAACTGCATTTCCCCATCCCTCTGTGTTGCTGTCTCATAAATCAAAATGGTGGGAAAATCACATATTTTCTTTATAAGTAGGGTCTGTTCTGAGGTAAGCTGTTTTAACCTGTTCTGTATTAGCTTATAAATTCTTTGGGGACAGGGAATTTGTCCCCCCTCCCCCCCTCCCCCCAATGCTGTGTAAGTTGGCAGAGCTATATATGTTTTATAATGTAATGCTAAAGACCAGAAGGTTCATTGATCAAGAAAGGGTAAAATCCAGTAGCACTTGCTGGGTTGAGCTTTGTTTATGTAACAAAATCAGGTGTTCCTCCAAAGTAATTAACTCTGTTGTGTCACCTTTGCATTATTTTTCCTGCTCTTTCCACCTAAAGTTGTCTTTATATAGCTAATGATCCTCAAGTTGTAAAACCAGTCTGTTAGTAGAAGAAGCTATTGTTAAGACTGTGGTAGAATTTGTTAGACATAGTTTTTCTGTTGTTTTTGTGCAGCTTTGTATAAGTAGCCTGACTTAACATATTTCTGTTTTCTTGGGACTTTCCCTGCTGCTGCTCTTATTCTTTTCCTTTAGTTGGAAGGACCAGTCAGTTGTTTGCTGTTCTTAAAGGTGATAATGGTGACTGACGAATAAACTGAGGTTTCTAGAATTTATCCAGCTTTCTCATAATGTATGCAGCCTCTTTTAGCCATGCTAAATAAAGGCCCCTAACTGTATTCTTGAATTTGAAGAATAAATGTGTTGAGATTGAGTTAACATTTGGAAACTTCTAGCAGAAAATACACTTAGAGTTTTTTTTACATAACATGATTATAGTGCAGGCAGTAAAACAGAAATGAGTTCTTATTTAACTCAATTTAACGTGGCTTGAGAACATGCCAAAAAGATGATTTATTTCAAATTCCTTAATTCCATAAGTGTCTGAGAAATTTTTTACACATTTTAAGTCATTGTTTTACTGTCGTTTTATTTCCAGAATAACGTGATTGTTTATATAGTTTTGTCTTATCATATAAAATATGTTTCAAATTACATTTGTTAAGACAGAAGTGTCCTCAAAATCATGATATCACTGTCGGTAACATAGTACTGAGATCCAAAACAAAGTTTTCTACTGAAGTTTAACTGCGTTTACACTGACACTGAAAAGTACATAAAAATGCTTCATTTCATTAGTAACTTTATATTATTATCAGGTAAAAAATACACAGTTATATTTTAAATCAAAGTTTAATCACTCATGGAACTCTAGTTTGGGTTGCAGTAGAATACACTGGAAAGGTTGGAATGATGTGGCATGTGGATGGGTTTCAAAATGTGAATTCTGCCCTAAAATTCTCCTGCTGAGCATTTAATTTATAAAAGTCTATTCTAATAACAGTTGCCCTTTAAACTTCATTTCCACTAAAATTAAATTTGGTAGTAGTTACTTTGAATCCCTTTATATTGTAGAAACAATTTTGCACTATTCTGCTTGTCTGAGCTAATGGTAGTATGAAGCCAAATAAACCAGTCATGGAGTGAGAGAATACCAAAAATGAACTCCTTAGCTTTTCTTCATTCAGTATGCAAGACATAAAAAGTTTGTCAATGACTACATTTTATACTATGGTGGCAAAAAGGAGGACTTCAAACGTTCAGGGTAAGAAGCATTAGAGATTATACTTTTTTGTTTATAAAACTGCTAAAATATATGTTGGGTCACTCCTCTTTGGGTTATTAATATTGTTGTGAAATTTGTGGTCAAACATTTATTTTTATATCAAAGCATTATACCTTTTGCTAACATGCACCAAATAATCCCGTATTTGCTGAGCAGTCAACTCTCATTCCTAGACTGTCAAATGCTGCCTGCTCTGATGAGGATAGAAAATGACAATCTTGTTAACGGATTTCTGTGGTTCAGTACATAATGCTGGAATAAAAGCTTGCAGGTAGTAAAATGGTTTGCCATTTGGAGTACCAGGCAATTTGAAGAACAATTACCAAAGTTAGGAGAGGCTAATTCCTGGAATTCAGGTCTCCAAAAAAAGTGCAGGCAGTGAGTTATTCACATTCTTTCTTATTGTTAATGGAGATGTATGAATAAATCCTCTTCAGTGCTTTGAAAATCTGAATCCAGGAGACTTGTGAATCTGGAATATCCTTAAATTTCTGTCTGAGGAAGCTAAACCCTTGTTCTGAGCTATAGATGATCCCCTTTTTATTTTTTAAACATACATGGTAACTTTTCATGGAGAATTAAATTACACACAATTTTAACAGTCATGAGTAATTTAGATGTTGGAAGCAAGCTCTTTAATTCTTTCAGGAAAAAAGATCAGTTTATAATACCTGTTCTTGTGAACAGTTACTGTTTATTAACAATGTCTCCCATTATGTTCAACTTAATAAATAAAACAAGCAATTCTAAAATACCAACATTTGCCAAATGATGATCTCTTTATTTTGTTTCTAGTGCCATGAAATTTCATTTTAATACTAGATTTGCTTTTTAAGAAAATGTATTCTTTCCCAGAGCAAGTGACAAGACAGACCTTGATGTTATAAAGGAAAACTATAGATTCCTGTGGAAAGAGGAAGATGAAGTGGACATGAATTGGTAACTAAGGCTATAATAAAACACAAATTTTAGATCATATTGTATTTATCTTTTTTCCTCATTAATTAAAAATGACAGGGATATACTTTGGACTGTTGATAACTTTAAAAAATGAAAAGTATAGAGTTCTGTGACAAAAATTTTTAAAACATGTCATTCTTTTCAAGAGAAACTAAAACTTTTTTGGCCTTTATTCTCATAAAGTTGAATATTTTCTTATTTTGTTTTATATTTACCACTACTACTTGTATTCATTAGAGAAAACAAGACTACAATACCCTTACTATGTAATAAGATTTATTTTTTTTTAATCTCACTCAGTATTTTCAATATGCTTAATCAATAATGTTGCCTTTCTTATTACAGGGAAAAGAGACTTGCAAAGAAATACTATGATAAATTATTCAAAGAGTATTGCATAGCAGATCTGAGTAGATACAAAGAGAACAAGGTACATTTAAATTTCATAAATCTTTGTGGTTGTGGAATAGGTTCTTCATTAAGCAAAATTTAATTCAAAATGGCCATCTTATGATATCAGATTGTGTATTGTGACTTCATAAGGAGTTGTACTGAACATGATCCTATGTTGAGTGAGGGCACTACATAAAGATGCAGTTCTGCAACACTACCTATACAGAGTTCTGTAGGACTATTCATGATAAATGTCTGCAAGATTGAGCCCTACATCTGTATGTTGCTGAGTGCAGAATGAATTTTCTTAAGAAACTTTTAAGCAACACAAAAATGCCCTCTCTGATATTTTTGGTTGATCTTTGTTTCATCTTCCTCCATTTCTCCCATATCTCTCAATCCCTTCCAGCTCTAGAAAATAATATGTATGTCCTGAACTCAGTTTTCTTTAGTTCTTTGATTATCATGCCCAATATCTTATTCCATGTGTTATCCATTGTGTGAAAAGTTTTATCCAGTTTTGCTAGTTTTCTTTGTGTTTTAGTACCTTGGTCAAGTATGAACAATCTCTTTCTCCAGCTGCACATATAACTTTTCTAAGTCGCCTTGTTGCCCTCTAGTATAAATGAGAGTAAGTCCTGTTTCTTTAATTTTTCTTCATGATTTGGGGAGTTGGAAAATGTTCCTTTTTCAGCATATCTTTGACATATTGTATACTTTTTTCCCTCTTAAACTGGTTATAGCTTCTTTCTTCAAACACACTGTCATAATACTAAGTTCTTTCTCCAAATATTTATCAGCTGATGACATATCCATCCCCACTATTGGTACAGAGGGGTCTATACAGATTTGTGGGGCAGGAGGGGAGAAGGTAAAACTGGCCATGTAAAGCACAGTCAGCTACACTTCACAACTTCTGCAACCATGGATTGCTTTCAACTTTGTTCTGTGCTGATTTTCTTTTTCTCTGCACTTCCAGATATTGAGAAATGTATTGCCTTCTCTTCTCTGCACTATCATTCAGCCCTGATTTTGTGCAGACAAGCTCAGTGGATTAGTGTTCTTCCTGGAATAGTTCAACGCAGGCCTGAACTATGGTGTTCTTATATACTGTATGTTGAGTCTTTTAGTCTTGCATCTGAACAGACTCAAAGACAGGCCTGTCTTTCATCCATATGTTTCTTGTCTGCCATGCCGCCAGAAAACCAAAACCATTCATCAGACACCCAGTCACAAAGGGTACGGCTGGCATGGTATGGCATGGCTGTGACTAGCTTGGATCAGCTGACTTGGGCTTGTGGGGTTTAAACTGATGGGGCTAAAAATTACAGTGTAGACGCCTGGGTTGGAGCCCCAGACTCTGAAACTCTGCATGATGGGAGGGTCTCAGAGTCCAGGTTCCTGTCCTAGGCTGAATGTCTGCTGTTGTTGGTTCCACAGCCTGAGCTCCCAAATAAGTTGACCTAGGCTCTGAGATTCAGTGGTGTGCTGTGGTGTTTTTTAATTGCAGTGTGGATGGAGTTTCAGCTTCTTTCTTAAGAGTCTTTCTAGGAGATGTTTCAAGCCCCTAGGTCAGTTCTTGTACTCCTAGCTGCGACGGTGCTTATTCTTGGTCACCATTACTTCAGCCTGGAGCACAACTCTGTTGTAATAATCCTGCCTCTAGCTTTTCCATAAAAAGATTATCATTAGATTCACTGTATAATTTCTCTGTTTATTCTTTCTGTATTCATCAAAATATTTTCCTTCCTGGTCTGAAAGAGACCACCAAGCATCTGTTCGATATTGTGAGAGCTGTTAATTATTAGATAGGACATGCACTTTTTGTAAATCTGACACTTTTTTTTTACTTTATATTGCTTTTGGCTGTAACAAAAAGAGGTCTTAAGGTTTCTAGGACTATCATTTCCCTTTGTGTTCAGACTACCATAAAAGATTAATATACTGCTTGCCACTTCTTGCCTATTTTTATTTTACTATCACAGTATTTATCTGGAGACAGTGTTCTACAGTCTTATTAAATGGACAGTAGTCCATTAGGTTATGCAAGTTGTTTAAAAGCAGATGAAAAAGCCATGAAACATCGGATTCTTCAGTGGGCCTCAATTTAAAACATTTTGCTTATTCTAGTTTAGTGAACAGTTTAATGCAATACTCTTGTTATGCAGTTGATTTATTTATGCTAGTTTGAAGCATGAGTGGCTCAAGTGAAACTTATTTTAGATCACACTGCAGATCGTAGTTAGCCAAGCTCAAGATGTTCCTTCCTTAGCAAATTGTCAACAACAATAGAACAACATGGAACCTAATGCTGTCTTTTTCTATTGTGTGATTTTTCCAGTTATGATTTGTCCAAAATAATTTTGCCCAAATTATATTATGTCCTGAATTCCATATGTCTGAGAATTGAATTGACGGAAAAGCATTGACCTTCAGAAGAAACTAGCAGTGTTAAGAATCTTCTTTATAATACATTATCTAGAGCAAATTCAGTACAGATGGAATGTCTGATTATTGGGGATATGCTTCTGCCCAGTATTCTACCTGGGTTGACTGAGGTACAGAGAGCTCAGATGACTTTGTCTACAATCATACTGTGAATAAGTGGCTCATCCTGACTTAGGACCCTGCAATCTTTTGGCTCCAAATCCTTTTCCATGCAGTGTGGTCTATGTGGCATTTTTTCATAAGTGTTCTGTGCTGTTGCCTTTATGGTAATGGTCATTAATCATAAAACAAACAAAAATCCATAAAATACCCCACACATCTGAGGTACTTGTGTACAATATTTTCCTGTATTGAAAATAGGAACATAAAAAAAGTTAAGATAATGAATAATAGAGATTGCAGCACTATCTGTGAAATACAAATGCAGTGAGTGGTCTTTATCTTCAAATGTATCAGGTTAACTGCAGACACAACTGGGAATAGGTGAGACAGGTGGTTTAGACACTTTTCTGTTTTGGAGCAGTTGAATCTGGTCCTTGGAGCAATTTAGAGCAGCCAAAAGACTGCTGTTAAGTTATTTTGCCTAAAAATGTCTTTAGGACAATTATTCCATTGGTTGAATATTGATTGCAGTCTGCTTTGGCCCTGACATCAACTGACTCCATATGCGGTGGTGGTACAAAATAGAGGAATGTTTTGGAGTAATCAGACAGTTCTACTAACTTTATTTCACAGTGTTCCATGCAGTCAGTTGTTCTTTAACCAGAAGGTTGCTTGGGAAAGTTTCATTTCAAGTAAAGATTTTGAATGAAGAAAAGAGAACACAGTACATATAGTTAGTTTAAACCAGGGGTGGACAAAATTGGCTCACAGCTAGGTGCCAGCAGTTTTACTTTTGGTCTCCAGAGGGCACTCCTCCATTACATATCTGAAGTGGAGCTAGACAGTAGGTTACTGAGACTGATCGCCATGATGACCAGAAACATAGATTTGTCAGAGCCTGATTTAAACAGTGCTTTTAAACTCAAACCCTTGCACTGGCTTCCATCTGTCTTATCACATGGAATTTGGGATCCTACTGTTCCCTGTCAAGAGCTGATATAGTTTTGCTCCTCCTCTTCCTCCATTCTTCTTTTTTTCTAGTATTCTTTCTTCAGTTCTCCCTCATCACAACTCTTCACATTCAACTTCATAGTATTTTTTTTTCATCTAGCTCTTTATACTTGAAGCAGGCTCTCAATCCTTGTCTACTTGGCATCCTCTCTCCATCAAATCCCTCTTTAAGAACAGCTTATTTCAAAAGTACTTCTGACCTTGATTTCCTCACCAGTATTTGTTCCCTCTTGTAAACTGCTGTGTTCTGTGTCTTGTAAGTTCTTTAGGACATCAAACTTGTCTTGTTCTGGATGATAAAGTTTACATGTTCTTAAACTGCATGAGTTTGTAGCTATGTAAGAATGAGTAATAATAATGATAAATCCGAGATAGGCAGGTTTCAGATCTGTAGAGCTTTAAAGAGTATAAACCAATCCCTTAATTTTAACTTAAAAGTCAATACATAGGGAATGGAGCAGATAGAATCCATTGATAATGGTCAACCTCACTTAATGGTCTGCTTCTTTCTGGCCAACAGTGCATGGTAAATAAGCATTATAAGTAAATTTAGGATTCTGTCACGGGTATTTTCAGTAAAAATCAGGGACAGGTCGTGAGTAATAAGCAAAATTCATGGTAGCTGCAACTTGGCTTTGACTGTTACTAAAAATATCTTGGAGGAGGCGCAGGGAAACAGAGCTGTGGGACTTGGAGTTGTTTGAGCTCTGCTGCTCTAGTGGGTTGGGGAGCTGATCAGCTGTTCCATGGTTGCCCTAGCATTAATAGCTGTTTCAGCCCTGCCCCAGAAATCACAGAAGTCCAAACAAGCATGGAATCTGTGACCTCAATGAACAAATTTTATCCTTTAATTATAGATCACTTGCATTGGGGTGAGGGGAGGTATCCAGGAACAGTTTTGGGTTCAGTATGATCTTAAGTCTTAAAACTACATAATTGAAAGGCATATAGAGAATATAAACAAGGAGTCCTGTGGCACTTAAAGACTAACAGATTTATTTTTCGCATGCGCTTTCGTGGGAGAAAATCCCATTTCGTCAGATGCTTCAAAGATGGAGAAACTTACAGAATGGAATGAAAATAAATGTGAGGGAGTGTAAAACATGGGATCAGGTCATACAGTAACAGCAAATCAGACCAGTTGTTAAAGTTCAAACCCTGGGAAGGCTGAAGTCAAACTACCTGTTGTAATGGGGAAAGAAGTATTGAGACTATGGATTCTTTTCCCATTACAACAGGTAATTTGACTTCAGCCTTCCCAGGGTTTGAACCTTAACAACTTCTCTAATTTGCTGTTACTTTATGACCTGATCCCATGTTTTATACTTCCTTGCATTTATTTTCTTTCCATTCTATAAGTTCCTCCATCTTTGAAGCATCTGACAAAGTGGGATTTTCTCCCAGAAAAGCTCATGTGAAAAATAAGTCTGTTAGTCTTTAAGTGCCACAGGACTCCTTGGTTTTTTTTTTTTTTCTGGAACAGACTAACACAGCTGCCCCTTTGGAATATAGAGAATATGCCTTTGAATATGCCTATGAATAGAGAGTGCCAACATATTTCCACCTAATCCTACAGATACTTGTTCTGTTGCCAGCTAGCACCTCTTGCCCACATGGGAACCATAAATCACTTCTAGCGTTGATGGCCGCCATAGAATCAGCAGTCAGGCAGGGTGTAAATGCTTTTACCACAGAATAGAGTTAAATGACAGGGTGATAAAAAGGCCTGAGACCTAGGCCTAAATGGAATATGGCTATAAAATTGACCTTTATAGATAAGCCCAGAGAAGCAGACAGATTTTAGTGTCTGAGGTTGCTGGAACTTAGTATCTACATATTTGTAGTACTGTAGCTCATTGCATCTTGCATTTTTTTTAGTGGTCTGTATATATTTAGTAGCCTCATGTTCCTTTTATGAGTTTTTTTGTGTATTACATGATGATGATGTTCTATTTCCATATGACATCTTTTTATACTTCTAAAGTCTGGTTTCACCTTTGATCAACATTAACACACGCGGATAGCCTCCTTTGAACTCAGTTTAGTTTTCCAATTCAGGCCTCAACAGGAGCTCTGTAATCTACTGTCAGCCTCTGTATTTTCAATTGATAAATTGAAATTCTCCCTGTTGATTTCCCAGGCTGCTTTTGTGGTTTCTGTTTAGCAGATTGTATTAGGGGTATACCAGGTTCTGTAATTAACCAATAAGTAAGGAGAAGATGTGCATCATAAAGCTTTTGGAGTTGCCTTGTGTTGTGTAACGATGGGCTTAAGATGTAGAGTCTGGCCACTATTAGAGTATATTTAAAAAATGCTAAGAGATAGTTTCAAGCATAGAAGGGACACTTTGTTTTGTTTTCCTCAGGAAGTGATTTGTAGCAAACCAAGAAGTATCTTTTAAATGAATTATTACAATTAACAAAAAGGTAAAATTCACTCCTGGACAAACCTGCCATTTTGTTGCTAAAAGGTAGGAAAGAAGAGAAATTAGTAGAAGACATTGAAATAATTGAGACAAGCACTAGATGTATATCACCATCTTAGGTGAATTTAAACATGTATTAAATTATTTTCAAATATAGTTTTGCCAACTTTGCAATAAACATATGGTAGTGTCTCACAGCCATAGTCACAGCTGGGGCCAATGTTCTCTCTGAGAGCCTCAGGCAACTGAGCAACTCACGTTGCTCACTGCACGTCGCCCCCCCATCCCCGTAGGCCTGATCCTGCTGGGCCCCCTCCTACTGGCCCGATCCTGCCGGCCCTCCCCCCAGCGGGCCCAATCCTGCTGGCGCTTCTTCCGCAGGCCTGATCCTGCCGGCCCCCCTCCCCGCAATCCTACCCTGCTGCTGGAGCGGCATGGCTCAGCCACAGCTCCTGGGGCCAGAGAAGCACTAACAGAGCATGCTCAGACATTCTGGGCATGTTCCGTTAAAGCATCTCTGGGTGGGAATTTTAATAACTCCCTGCTCCAGAGGAGCTCTGAGCTGGGACTCTGGCTGCCGGCCCTGCGCGGCCGGCAGCCTTCCCTGTGCTGGGCAGCTGCGATGGGCTGAGTGGCTGCATGCCCGCGCAGCTTAGCGGGAACATTGGTTGGGGCCCATAATGTGAAGTGCTTTATAAACACATACAAAAATGTGGTTCTTGGTCCAAAGAGTTTAAATTGTATTTTGTCGACATGTAATATCCAGATGAAGATACAATATTGGGAAAATCATGAGTTGCTCACTCTCAAGAGATCAAAATTCATGGGACTTTTTTAAAAAAGAGAATAAAAAATATTAATATGTTTTGATTATTTTTTTGAACTGCACTTTTTATCTTGTGTGAGAGTGAGACACACAATTAGAATTGCTCACTCTACCTAATGTATTGATTCCTGCTGCAGGGGCTCTCACCCTAGACCTGCTTGTCTCCCGCTCAGTGAGAGAGATTAAGAGCAGCAGGAGCTCTGAGGGTGAGGGAAGGAAGGTATGTAAGAGGCAGAATGCTGAGACCTTGTTTCCCTAGTGGCTAGCTAGGGTTACTGCAGGGCAGTCAGAGGCATCTGAGATCAAATAAGATCGAGCCAGGTGCCTGATAAAAGCCTCCCTGCTGCAAACAGACAATGCAGAAGCTGGAGTAGTGCTCTGCTGAGCTGAGGCATTTCTGTGCAGTGGAGAAAAGCAGTACTGAGCAGAAGAGCAGAAAGAAACACAGAAGAAGGTATGAGACCTCAGAAGAGGAAAAGTTTGTGTAACTGGACTGAGTTACTCCCCGGGTACTGTGAAACTGGGACAGCAGAAGCTGAAATGACAGGGCCGAAACTAGCCTAGGGGATTTTGGTGCAGCTGTGAAAATACATCATCCGCAGCAAGTAGCTGCCATTAGTAGGGCCCTTGAGCTGGGACCCAGAGGAGTGGGCGGGCCTTACCTATCTCCAGGTCCTTACCTATCTCCAGACCCTATTTGACCCATTGGAGGACTCACCGTCATCAGGGAAACAGGACAACTGGTGGTGCCCTATTGACAGCAAGAGACAAAAACAGGAGACCCACAAGGGGGAACTGGTGATTTGCCACACCAGCAATTGATTCTCATTCTCATTCTCCCCTCTACTCATTTTGACCTCATCAACCCCACCTCTATTCATTCCCCTGATTTCACTAGCCCTGCTCATCAGTTCAGTCCCCAGGCCCCCAGACTCCCTCTACTCATCCTAGGGTTCTTCATCCCCTCTTGCAGGATTACGGGGGCAGCTGTAACAGGCTTCTCTCTCCCCATTCCCAGTCTCAGGGAGGTGATGGCCATAGCGACTTTTCACTCTCCTTCTGTCCCTTCCCAGGCTGGATGCTTGAGGGGCAGGGGCAAAGACATCACACTCTCCATATTTCTCACAAGAGAGGAGGGAGAGAAGCTATGTTAGGCTGCTGGACTGTACTTACTCCTTCCTCCTGTCAGAATAGTAAGTGGAGTGGGGAGATGCTGGTTTTCAGGAAGGCTTGAACCTCTTAAGTGGACTGGAGCTTTTACTGTTTTCACTAGACAAGCTACCCTCCAAAATCTCATCATTCTCCAAAAAAAAAACCCAACCCCACAGAAGAGTTGGCAACACGGTGGGAAATGATGTGCTGCTGATCTCTGTTTCTTCCCTCCGACCTCCTTTTAATTAGCAGTTATCTTAGACCAGGCTGTTTCCTCCAGACTGTCCTCCCTCCCTCTGTGTATCCTGACCTCAGCTTTCTTTGTTGCAGTCTGGTCTTCTCAATAGACTCCACCTAACATGTCATGGAATGGTCTGCTTTAAGGGTGTACGCTGAAAACACAAGGAGTGGTACAGAGGTTAATTTCTCAGGGAGAGGGCCTGGGGTTATCTTCATATGAAATTCCTGAACAAAGTCTGGAAATACTAGGAAATGCAAGTTAGGGCAAGTCTACCCTACAAAATTAAATTGACCTGTTACATCAATATGCAGTCACTGGAGCGATTGAATTGATTTTATTCATCCATGCTCTGCTCCTTGTGTTGAAGGTGCATGCCCTCACCAGGAGTACTTGCACCAATTGAACTGCCAGTATGGGCATTGTGTACTGTTTTCTGAAAGTCAGAAACAGTCAATGTAAGGAACACAGTGTCTCTAGATTGAGACCGCATTGGGTCATTTTAATTATATCAACTTAAGTATTATACCTCTTGCCATGGTAGAGGTTTTTAAGGCAATATAATGTGTGAATTACATTCATTGAAGCTACATTTTAGTGTAGACACTTGGTAGTATAGTGTAAACCAGACCATAGATAAGTGAATTTTTGTTTTAACTCATGTAGGGAAGAGGTGAAGAATAGGGTATTGAGACTTCCTAAAATCTATTGTGTTCCATTTTAAATTCCAGTAGTCTCTTCCATGTTTACAGAGAAAAAAGAATTGCAGTTCTTTTCTCTCCTGATATCTCTTACTTTCTGCTGACTTGCAAGACGTTTTTGACTTCATTTACTCAATGCACTCTGAAGTAGATTACATTTGATTCTCAATTCAATCTGACAATCAAAATCAGTAAATTTATTGAATGAGGGATTAATATTTTATTAAACAGACCCAAATAGGGGAATAATAGTAAAGAACAGAAAAAACAGTTGAAATGAACTTTTAAAATTGTGTGTCTTCAATTTGACTTTTCAGAACTTAATTTTAGTTTTTATCTTTATAACAGTTTGGATTTAGATGGAGACATGAGAAGGAAGTAGTTTCAGGAAAAGGTAATATTGCCTTTCTTCTTGTATTAACAGTTTTTTACTCAGTTAGTTGTTTTTGGTATTTTTCTTCCTATCTTGTTTGTGACAGCAGAGATGTAGATTTCTTGCTTTATATCCTTTTACATCGTCAGAGGGTTCACTCATCTGCATCAGTAATGACTTGGGAAATCTGTGCTGTATTTTCATCCTGCAGGATATTTGCAGCCAAAAAAAAGTGTTGCTTTTGCCAATGAGAAATATTGTGCTCCTTCAACTTAAATGGCACTGGCCAATAGCTGGTGGTGCTGCACTGCTTTATTTGTCAGTGCTGGTTATCATTAAAGTTGCCTCACATGTGCCACTCTTTTTAGATGCTAATTATTTTGCTCGACTTAAACCATTTGACTGCAGTTTCCTATGCAATATGTCTAACTCGGGCAGAATTGCTTCGATAAATTTCTGTAAAAATGCTTTTATTTTCCAAGAGTGAGATTAGGGAAAACTAAGCGTTTTTTTGTCCATATCTTTAAATAACACGAAAAACCCCTAAAATTCTTACAATCATTTCACTGAGACACTCTAATGTCTCCATGATTTGGAGCAGGAATTTGTGATCTGAAAGTGGGTTGCCTTTTGTCAAGACCTTCTCAGCTCCAGTGAAAAACTGCCTAAATTTGGCCTTTGAAAAACTTCAGTTTGCATATGCTTACTAGAGTTTTGTTGAGTTGAAGCCAGATTCTCTAATGATTCTGTCAGCACTTGGTACGCTCCAGCCCAGGGCGACAGGGGCTGAGAAGAATTTTCCCTGCAGTTACTCTTGGCTTTTACAGGACACTATGTTGCCAGGCACAAGAAATGAGAGCTGGGAGGCTCTCTGTCTTGTTTGCACAGTGCTCCCTCTGGTGGTGCCAAGACAACAGAGAGGAAGAATTAATCTGATGAGTGTGCAGAGAATTGGAGCTGTGTGTGTTGGGCAGTGTAAAGGAAGGAGACTGGGTATAGAGGCAGGGAGACGGCAGTCAAAAGGAGATTGGGACTGGGGTTGGGTCCAAAGTCTGAGAATGGATAAAGAATTTAGGTGGAGGAAACTAGGACTGGCAGAGCAGCAAGACCATGAAAGAGGTTGGAATGAGAAGGATTGCATGCTATTGCTGTTACTTAGTCTGTTAGCTCAGGAGGCAGAGAAGACTGGGCTGTGGATCTCATAAATCAGATGTTGATAGTGACTAATTCAGATGACAGTGTGATGCCACATGATGAAATTTGTTTTTCAGCTTTTTTAAAAAATTAGGAAATTACATACAAAAATATTTTAGACTGTTATGGTTGCAAAGTCAAGTACACAGAAGCTAAATAATTCCAGAATTAAAGTTGACTGTGCAACCTTAATTCAGCCCCCATGTGTGTATACATTGAGGTTATTGCAGAAAATAGTATGTGATCATGTAATTAGGGGCTGTGTTATAATGTAACTGTATACGCACAAAGGGGACAAATTAAGGTTTCATGAGTAATCTTTATTTTGACATTTCTTAACTTTTGACTCCCAACCTTATTATTCTTTTAATTTTTAGTATTTAGATATTTATATTAAAATAGTTCATAGAGGCTACAGCAGTACATAAAGTCAAGGATCCCCTTGTGCTAGCTGCTATATATAGTAGATAAACCATATCCTACAGCATTAATAATTTTAGTTAATATCCAAGCATAGTAAATAGATGACATAAACAAGCACATGAGGAACAGAGAGTGAAGTAACAGTAAATTATGATTTTATACAGCTGCTCTGCTGATTATAGTTTCATATCTGGTTTTGTTTTTGTTTGTATTGGTGATCACTCTGTTGCTCTTTGCAATACTGTTTTTACTTCCATGTCTTGCAGAGGGCAGAGAACGTTATTGTGTAACTTAATAGTATTATTAGAGGCTGTTCAGACAACTCTTTATTTTTGCCTTTCCTTTTGTTCATTTCTCTAACAAACTTTGTTAATTTAAACAAAAATGATTGGCTCTGATCTCAAATATTTCCTCAACTTCTGTCTAGTTCTCTGCAGTGAGTTATATTTTATAATATTCTGTGTATTATGCAAATAATGAACTACATTTTATCTTAATCTAATTTATATTTGTTTCAATGTATTTAATTTATGTAAGAATAGTGTCACCAGCATGATCAAAAAAATTAAGAAAACTCATCACTCATAAAAGATATTTATATGTTAATCCTGACCCCATATAATTTGGGAGAGATTGAAAAGCTATTAGCTTTAGGCTTTGTCAAGGATCACCGCTGTCTGTTCAGTCCACCCTTCAGAAGCTCTGTCTCTGTGAGATATGGCATCTGCAACTTTGCATTCATGCCTTTTTGAAAGGTAAATGTAATTTTAATAATCAGTAAAGTTAAATATTTTATTTTTAGAATTTCTCTGTTTGTTACATACATTTAAAGTTTTCTAAGAAATGGTCATCCTTTTTACTACAAAGAGAATCCTGTGATATCTTTGTGGTTAGAAAAGCTAAAAAAGCTGGATAAAGTTACACAGCTGTATAGTCAATCCCTGTTGCCTCTAAAGAGGCAGACAAATGCTCATTTTGTGTTCACTAATAAAAAAGATGTATCTGATTCAGAAAGGCTAGATATATTTATTCCGATGGTTTTATATCAGTGTTTCCCAACCAATGTGCCATGGCCCATGGGTGTGCCATCAAGCTTGAGCAGTGGTACCACAGAATTTTTTGAAAAACTTCAGAGTTCTGGTTTGGTTCATGAATATTCATGAGTTCATTTGAAGACTATATGGTGTTATGACTTAAAATAATTCAAGGTATCCAGGTGTGCCACGGCAAAGAAAAGGGATGAAAATAAATGCAAGGGAGTGTAAGACATGGGATCAGGTCATACAGTAACAGATTTGCTGTTACTTTATGACCTGATCCCATGTCTTACACTTTCTTGCATTTATTTTCATCGCCTTCTGTAAGTTCCCCCATCTTCAAAGCATCTGATGAAGTGGGATTTTCTCCCACAAAAGCTCATGTGATAAATGAATCTGTTAGTCTTGAAGTGACACAGGACTCCTCACTTCTTTTGCTGAACTAGACTAACACGGCTGCCCCTTTGGAACTTTAAGGACAAGGTACACCTTCATCTGCACCCATCATTCCTTCTTGAGGTGGTGTCCCATTTGCACACAAACCAGGACATTTTTCTGCCAGTTTTTTACTCCAAACCACACTTCTCAGATTGAGAACATACTTTACTTTCTCTTGATATAAGAAGAGCCCTGGCCTTCTGTCTTGGTAGAACGAAACTGTTCAGGAAAGCCCCACAACTATTTGTGGCAGTGGCAAACAGGATAAGAGGTCATCTTGTATCATCCCAGACTATCTCGTCTTAGATTATGGCCTCCATAAAGATGTGTTACATCGTAGTGGATAGGCCACCTCCAGAGATCACTGTTCATTCAACAAGAGCCCAGGCCGCCTCAGCAGCCTTTGCTGCTAGGGTCCCCCATTCAGGACATATACAAAGCAGTGATGTGGTTCTCCATCCATATGTTTGCAGCTCACTATGCAATCACACAGCATGTGATGGATGACACAGTGGTGGGCAGAGCTGTACTAAAGTCTGTATCTCAATGACCTCCAACCCCACCTCTGGTAAGTGCTTGGGAATCACCTAGTTGGAGCTGACGTGAGCAATGACTCGAAGGAGAAAGACAGTTACTAACCTTTTTCTTTAACTGTCGTTCTTCAATGTGTGTTGCTCATGTCCACTCCAAACTGACCCATCTGCCCTCTGTTGGATCCTGGTAAGAAGGAAATGTCAGGGGGACAGCCAGTGAGCCCTTATATACAGCCCTGTGAACATGTGACTCCAGGGGCCTCTGTCTGGCCTCTTGGGTTTGCTAGGGGAAAATCTTCTGGTGGTCATGCATGAGCCACATGCACACCTAGTTGGAGTGGATGTGAGCAACACATCTCGAAGAACAACAGTTACAGAAAAGGGTTAGTTCCAAAGGGGCAGCCGTGTTAGTCTAGTAAGGCAAAAAAAAAGCACTTAAAGACTAAAAGATTTGTTTATGGCATGAGCTTTCGTGGGAGAAAATACCACTTCTGTGATGGTGGCTAAGATTAATGATTGTAGTAATACAGAAGGCAACAGGTCTTATTTCTTTCTTTGTCTCTGAAATGAAAAAGATATCAGCCTTGCTAGTCAGATAGTTTAGATATGAATAATGTACTGGACAGATTCCAAAACTTTTGATTCATAAATATTACAAGGACTGATTTGCTGTTCAACTTTATCTAAATGTGAGAGATGGGGAGTGCTAAATTTTCTTTGTCATGGGATTCTGCTGGTGTATAAAAATAATAAATTCCACAGAGTACAAAAACAAAGTTAGGAAAAGCATAATTAATGCTCATTATTCATTTATTACTACTTCAGGCTGTTTTTACCCTCATAGAAAGGCATTTGATTCAGAATCTGAGCCTTAGGGATACATTTTTTCCTGTTGTCTATTTTGAAACAATAATAAAAAGAGTTGTCTAGAGTCTGTGTGTGTTGACAAAATGATACTAAAGGATACAAAGAGATTTATTTCCTAAATACTAAAATGACTGGAGCATCTTGAGTAGGAACTCTTTGAGTTTTCAGCAGTTGCCAAACACACATTATGAAATAGTATCATAAATATCAAAATAAAACAGTAAAGCCAATTTTAAATAAACCAGGCAGGGCTGGGGCTTTTATTCTGGAGCATCAGTGGATGATTAAATATCTCTGTAATCTCATTTATTACCTTAATAAACCTCAGGGATACTCAGAAGCTAATATATCAAAGTATCTTCACAAATAAATTATTTCAAAGTGTATCAGTTACGTCAAAATAGATCTCAGTAGACTAAGTTAATTATGGTACATTTATAAGAGGACAAACTTAGTCATTCAGGTTATTCATAACATTTTGTATAACATCTATACCAAAATGGCTATGATTTGAACAATAGGAAATGGATGGATGTGGTATTCTCAATCAATTTTTTACCCTTTGTATAATTCCGTCTATAGAAGGAGATTTTTAAAACTTTTTATATTTGGTGTTGCATATTAACATGGTGGAAATTTCAAAATTTATAGAAAACCATTCTTTCCTCAGTGCTAATTAAAGTATTAATGCTTACTCCATATAGACAGCTGTAATGTTAGCAGCACTGAGTAATAATGGCTTTTACCACTAAGGGGCATAAAAATTCAGGACTGCACAGAGTAGTAGGGACTAATATATGTGTAGGTATATGTATATATAAAAATATTTTTAAATAGTATTTTTAAAATAAGGGTAACTTACAGTATGATGCATGTATAGGCTTCACATATGTCATTAAGGGCATGAAAATAGTGACAATACTCAGGTTTTTCTGAGGTTTTGAGAATTCTTTCTTTTTTTTTTCAACAGACCAGTTAGACTTACAGTCAGCTATTTTTTTATATAAATGCTTTATAAAATAAATAACATTTACATTTTTCTTTAGATCCCAGGTTCTTTCATTCATTTTTAATTCAGTCTTTTTCTTTGAGTGCTGTGAAGGGAGATCATGTTTGGTAACCAAAATGTGATGTCTGTCTAGCAACCATTAAAAATTGTAATATATATTCCCCGTTTTTGGTGATAGACTGTATGAAACAAATATGCTCCTACACTGTAGCAGAGTTCATACTTCAAGCTTTTACTAATCTTTCATAATGCAAGGGAAAATTTTTTGACTGTAGTATATGGTAGGAACCATATAACACTTTTCAGGGTGTATATTTGTTTTTTTGCCAACACTCTACTTTCAGATATAGTATGGCCTACATTAGTTGGTCATCTGCAGATACACAAAGCAAGAGGTGTATTAAACTATAATGGAAGTGTAGTTGGCTGCCAGAATAAGTGCGTACATTTTCAGTGAGCATTTGTAGTTAAGCAAAATGGTACTGTGTCCTAATTGTGTATTAGTACATATAACTGTAACATAGCTACAGTGTGTAATTGCATAATTATATTGTAAAAACAAAACATTCAGGGTTAAAAATATGCATTGTAAACTTTGAAAACTAAGTATTGAATTTGCTAATTGCCATTATAGCAAACAATATATATAATTTTGCACGCATTTTTAACTGGGTTTCTTCTTTACTTTTTAGGACACAAAGAAAGTAGTGTGATTTAAAATGTGCAATATAAGTTACTGTAAATTATCAAAAGCAGAAATAATTACTTATAAAGTGAAACATTTCCTGTAGAAAATTTAGGGTTAGCATAATTTGACAACTTTTCCATCATACTTCAGTACAGCAGCAATGTAAAGCTGAAGAACAAAGGTTAAAATGCAGACTTTTCCTTCTTATTTTCTCTTTTGTTGAAATGCATAAGCAATATTCACAAGTTCAGCAAACATAGTCTTAAGATGGGAATCAAATGAGGACTGTAATTCTGTCATGGAGGGATCCCATTACTATTATATATTCAATATTTTGGGTGGTTTTTGCACCTTTATTGATTTGATAGTTAATATGTTAATATTATGTAGCAATGGTTCCCAGCCTGTGGTCTGTGGACCACTAGTGGTCTGCAAGGGTACTGCAGGTGGACCGGGGATGTGGGTGGGAGATAATACTGCAGGTAAATGTACTCCAGGGAAATGTACTGTGATGAGTGCAATATGTTTGTGAGTGAGTGTAATAAATTATTAGAAATAACTGTGCTTTTAATACCCCTTGATGTACAAGTTTGACTCCTGTCAGCCATAGGCTATATTAAAAATGTTTAAAACGGTTTGTTTACATGGTGGTCCACAACAGCTTTGATGACGATGTAGTGATCCACATAAAGGGAAAGGCTGGGAACAGCTGTTATATAGCAATCATGTTAGTAACCTTAATAATAAAATATGGAAAGAAAACACAGATATTTTGTTTTTTAAATTGTGTGTAGTAATCTATAGTTTGAAATGAAGTTTTTTCAAATCTATGTCTATTCATTTCTTCTCTGAAATTTCCCTCATGAATAGAGGGGAAAAGATTCAGGCTGTTCATGGCACAATTACCATACAGGGACTATATATCCAGATACAAATCTGGTATTTATGAGCTTTGATCAATATGTGTTTAAATTAGCCTGCTGTCTCTTTAGAGATTCTTGGCAGTTAGAAGACATGAAATAATAGGAGCTACAGTGTGCCCAGGTGAACAGTAATTATAAACAACTGCTAATTACAAATCAGTTATGGAGTTAATATGTACTGATATTTTAAGGTTATCTATGTAATAAGATTCCAGAATTGTGTGTCTGAAACCTAGAATATCTGAGTTAGTATCTAGCAGTAGAAGCATGTACAAGCGTGGCTGATAGCTCTTTCTGTTCAAAATATCAGCAAGTTCAGTGATCCCTGGGATTTGTGGTAGGTTACCACGCAGTTTTTAAATTCTTAGCTGTTTTGCCTTTACAGATTATGCTAATAAGAAAGACAGCAGGGCATCTATACTGTGCCAGGAACCCTGTAACTTTACTCAAGCAATTATCACCCTTACTCTGCAGCTAATTTTTATGCAACATTTTCATTAGTTATATGAGAGGGACTGCACACATGATGAATTACTTGACACAACTGCCACAGTTCTTCAAAACCATCCACAAAACAGCTCAGCCCTCTGACAGTAACCACACACACACACACACACACACACACACACACACCATTGCCACAGTGCACACCCTTCATTTCCTGCCCACGCAAATCAATATAAATCTTCCTGCATAAATCTCCAGATACAAATCAACCCTGCCCCTTGCACCACAACATAAACAGGCATACACAATAACCCCAAACATCACTCAGACGTCTAGAATGTCAGATGAGTCAGTGTAAAATGATGGAAAAGGGTCACTCTCATGATTGTGAGTGCGTTTAGTTTAGAATGTCAGGAGGTTCAGTGATCCCTGGCATTCAGAGTCTGTCACCTGCCATTTCCACATGTAAACTGAGGTTTCACCAGCCAAGTGAACAGAAGTGTGTTGTTACTGTCGATACTGAAGGGGCACAATTTACAGGTTCTTGTGTGAACTCTGGCAAAAATCTTGGGAGGGCACGTTGACCCTGCATGACTCTCCCTCCACCCCATGGATTGCCTCTGAAAGTGAGTATGGTATTGGCCACAAAGTGGTTTTAGAGTGTGATATTCAAACTAGATCATGTTATAAAATGGGTGATATGTAATGTAACTACTTCTTTAAAGATCTTTTTCATGAAACTTAGGCTGAATAGTGCCATCTTACTGAATCATTTGAGATCTCATACAGTTACATGTAAGGTTAAAACACTACGTCACTAGAGATGTTTTACTTAAACCAATTAGAATTTATGAACATAATATATGAAATGTCATCTTCACTACTAAATACCTGAGGTATTGACATTTTAATTTTAGTAGAAAGTTCAACAGAATAATAAATACTTACAGTTAAAATAAGTTTTATATTTCAAGTAATAGCTTTTTTGCAACAGGACAATTTAAATAAGAAAATTCTAAATATTTTATTAATGTGAGCACAGCGTGGTTTGATGACACTCACATTTTGTTAGATAATTTAAAAGATCATTTAGATAGTTTTATATCTTAGAAATAAAGCTTGTTGGGGGCTGGGAGTGTCTTCCACTGTTCTGTGCAGTGCACCCACTCTGTCTGAACATGCTTGTGGGCCAGAAGAAGTTTGGAGTTGCTGGACCAGCTGGTTCAAAATTGGAGAATGTTATTTCTAATATATGTTGGAAACCTCTTATGTGGGGTTCATTTAAATAGTATAGAGGGAGATGATAATGACCTGTATATTAGGTTGTCTAAAACTTTTCATTGTAAAAAGGCTTGTGACCTTTTGAGAAGCTTGAATGCTTCTGTTGCTCATAGCAGGTCTTTGAAATTTACAGTGGAAAGCTCCAGGATCAGAGAAGTGCCTTTCTTTTAATCCTATTAAATACAGTTCTGGTTCTACTGATATATAAACTTTTGAAAATCATTGTATCCTTTTTGTTGCCTTCATTGTCTTCACAATTTTGGAAGTCTGTCAAAATAATAACTGGACCTAAATATCCTCTCATGATATCAGGAAGATGCTGCATTGAGAGCCCTGAGAGCCAATAGCTTTCTCTAGGAAGAGAAAGGAGCTGGCTTCTAACAGCCTGTCCCACAGACAATATCTGTCTGCACCCAACGTGTGGCTCCAGTGTCTGTTTTTTCCTGTTTCAGTCCATCCCCCCCCCCCCCCCCCCCCGGATTAAAAAAAGCCGTTCTGCAGTGGTGAAGCTTCGAGATTCAGACATTCCTGATTACGCATGAAAGAGAAGCTATTATAGTTGCACGTCACTGAACTTGTTTCTTGAATCCTGGTTGTAAACCAAAGAAACAACAATATACACAAAGCTATATAAAAAAACATTTTATTTACATTAAAAAAATCATTTTCTCAAAAGTTAGAAAATGCCAGAATTTAGGTTACCAACGCCGTTTTGCCTTTGTGCATTATGACACGATCTTTACTTTCATTGTCACATGTTTTCTTCTATGAGATCCGTACCTCATTCAGCATACAGAATGAATAGTGTTCAGGAATTAATCAGAGCTGTGTGGTGCAAGAAGATCTCTTTTTTGTCTGTCTGATTTGCTCTAGAAGTTGGAACATGTGCAGAGAATAAGGTAGCAGTTGACAGGAAGTGAGAATGGTCTTCTGCAAAAGACAGGGGGATGCCATAATGGTGAACTCAGTCCTGTGCCTGTTTTCTACCATCTTCTTATTAGATGCTAATCTAGTCAAACCAAAATATTAACTTGTTAAAGTTAAACCAAAGTATTGGTGGGTGGACACTGATTTTATGTTCCTCACTTTCTGGATGCCTGACTTGAAATCCAGGGGACTGGATAAAGTAGAAATAGTGTGGTGCCAAGTGTAGTCAATGGGAGCTAGATGCTTAAAACCTGTCAATAAGGCAATGTGGGTTTGAGGAATGAGCCTAGCCTTCATCTCCATTGGAGCCTGAGCTCTAATGCTGGCTGTGCCATCCCCCTCACTGCCTCTCCCCAAATAAGTCTTTTTCTTGGTTTCCTCATCCATAATATGGGATTATAATGATATCCTCTCACAAGAGATCAATTAATTAATGTGTTTGAAGCATTCCGGTACTGTGATACCAAGTGCTCTGGAAAAGGCTGAGAAAAAAATGGATAATTCTGTATTCATTGCAGGATTTGGATGCTGTGCAATAAATAAGATGAAAGATACTAAGTGAAAGATTAAAAGAATGTTATCTTTTTATGGATGTAACATCTGGATTTGCTGACTATGTGAGATCTTCAGTATTTCCAGACACCACCTTTAAAAGAGAGGCTAATTGGCAACAAAACTGCGGCACGTGACTGTTGTCAATACCTGTGATGGATGGTGGGTTTTGGAGTCATGAAACATAGTTGTAGTTAACGTCCAACAAAATCTGGCTGATTGTTATTATAGATGAGATAAACTACTGCTTGTTGATTGTTCCTGCTTTATGACCAAAAGAAAAAAAAATCTTTTTTCTTATTTAATGAATTTTGAAGTGTTTTTTAAATGGAAATTTTTTTTCCTTTGGTTCAAGCATTAGCATTACAAGTGGTTTTATACTGCAGAATTGAAGTATCTGAGGACACTGTCAATCCATTGGTTATCAGCTTAGGCAGAACATTCTGAGGTTAATCTTTCGAAAACTGTACTGAAGGTGAGCCTATTAATACAGATCTTTGTCAACAGCTTGGTGTATGAATGTATCTTCTACCAACTGGGTGTACATAGTCTGTATTAAGTACAGTATTAGATATGCAGTGGCATCAGCAAAATTGAATACAAGCACCCTGTTTGAATAATTTTAACACTGGGATTTAATGTGACAAAACCAGCAAATCCTTAAATGAGTTGTCATACTGTAGTCCTTATGTAGGGCTTTAATTCTATTTAGAAATCATAAAACAAAGGAAAAGCAAAATATTTCTAGAACATCTTAGAAAGCAAATTGCTTGCCACTAGAAGAGGGAGGGAAGGATGCAGGTTAATCAATATTTGGGCATTTTATTTTTGCACATAATTCATACTCTTATCATTCTATGTCATTAAAAAGTCACACATGTCTGAAAGGCACCTTCTCATTCACCACGTTGCACTAAGTAAATAATTGTTTAGGATGTAGGTCACCTAATGACATTTATCTGATCGTTATCAGGAAGAATTCCAAAAATTGGGGTTGGCAGTTATAATTTACTTCTTTCTGCCCCCAAAATATGTAAAGAAACTAGAGTTGACCTGAACTGATCTAATTTGTTAATTTGTTTCTTGTAAATATTGTGCAATATTAAACAAATATTGTGGCTATGTCCTTAAAGGGGGGGGGGGTTGGTTTGGTTTGGTTTTTTGCTTCTACTTCATTACCTCTACACATGACTTTCTAGCTTTTTAAATGCTGAATAATGTAAAAAAAAGGAAGACTGGAAATAACCTCCAGTGCAAATGAGATAATGATTTGACCATGGTTTGCTATTTTGATCTGTGACAGGTCAGTTTTCTTGTGGAAATAAGCACTGTGATGAGAAGGAAGGACTGAAGAGCTGGGAGGTGAATTTTGGATACATTGAGCATGGTGAAAAGAGGAATGCGCTTGTGAAGTTGAGTAAGTCAGCCCTTCCTATGGTTGGCTTCAAGCTTATGCAAATGTAAATGAAGGCTAATATAGTACTATTTAATGCTATAATAATAAAAAAAAAACAAACCTAGAAATGGTTGTTACGTTTAGGACAGTAGGCAGGAGGGAAAGTAAGTTGTTGTACATGATACTTTCTGTTGGATTAGTTACAAATATAATAATGCCTATGCTTTAAGGAAATCACTTTTCCATTAGTGTAGACTGTAATTGCTTTATTGTCAGAATATTCCTTGCTATCTAGTTTTACTGCCATAGATTGTTCTTGTTGTATTCTTGATACACCACTTCTTCATTAATTTTTTAAGTGGGAAGACTGAGTGGTGTACATGATGTCAATTTCCAAAGGGATAGCTGTGTTAGTCTAGTCCAGCAAAAAAACAAGGAGTCATGCAGCAATTTAAGACTAACAGATTTATTTTTTGCGTGAGCTTTCCTGGGAGAAAATCCCACTTCATCAGATGCTTCGAAGATGGGTGAACTTACTTTCCATTCTGTAAGTTCACCCATCTTAGAAGCATCTGATGAAGTGGGATTTTCTCCCACAAAAGCTCATGCGAAAAATAAATCTGTTAGTCTTAAAGTGCCACACGACTACTTGTTTGTTTTTTTTTTGGTGTACATGAAGCTTCATCATAGCCTGTTCTGAACCAGTTTGGTGGTTAAACAGACTTTAAGGCTATCAAACATCTTTTGCAAGCATTAAAGTCACTTATTTTTATTTTTAATATGAATTCCCTTCTGTGACAAGGTTATTCAGTTAGTGAAGAAGTGAGTTGGTGAGGGGAAGCAACAGGTGTGATATATCTTGATCTTAGTGGGGTTTTTGACACTGTTCCATGTTCATAAACAAAGAAGGGAAATGTGGCCTAAATGAAAGTACCGTAAGGTGGATGCCCAGCTGGCTGAAAGAATGTACTTAAAAGTAAAATCCCTTTGGTACTTAGAAATAGTTGTCAGTGGTTCACTGTCAAAGGAGGGCCTTTCTAGTGAGTCCTGTTGGAGTCAGTACTAAAACCAGGGCTATTCAATATTGTCATTAATGACTTGGATAGTAGAATGGAGAGTATCCTTATAAAAATTTTAGCTAACACTGAAATGCGGAGGGTTGCATGTGCTTTGGAGGTCAAGATTAAAATTCAAAACTACCTTTACAAACTTCAGGAGTGGTTTGAAATCAGTAAGATGAAACTCAATAAAGGCAAGTGCAAAGTACTTCATTTAGGAAGGAAAAATCAAATCCACAACTGCAAAATGGGGAATAACTGGCTGTGTGATAGTACTGCTGAAAAGGATCTGGGAGTTACAGCGGATCACAAATTGAATATGAGTCAACAATGTGACATAATTGTTATATTTCAGGGGAAAAAAAGGATAATACTCCGGGTGGGGGGAGTGTTGCATGTAAGGCATGGGAGATAATTGTCTTGCTCTGCCCAGCACTGATGAGGCCACAGCTGGAGTACTGTGTCCAGTTCTGGGCACCATGCTTTAGGGAAGATAGAACAAATCAGTGAGACTCTAGAGGAGAGCAGCAAAGATCAGGTTTAGAAATTGTGACCTATGAGGACAGATTAAAAAGGCTAGCTGGGCATGTTTAGTTTTGAGAAGAGAATTCTGAAGGGGAATCTCTTAAGTCCTCAGATATGTTAAGGACTGTAATCAGTT
The DNA here is from genome assembly GCA_007922195.1 of Podocnemis expansa. Classification (NCBI taxonomy): domain Eukaryota; kingdom Metazoa; phylum Chordata; order Testudines; family Podocnemididae; genus Podocnemis; species Podocnemis expansa. Next base: position 12,754,590 of record ML681981.1, on the reverse strand, counting down.
GTTCTCTGTGTCCACAGAGGGTAGGACACAAAATGGTGGGCTTAATCTGCAGTGAAAGAAATTTAGGATAAATGTTAGGAAAAGTGTTGTCATTAGAATGATAGTTAAACCAGCATGGGCTTCAAAGGTCTTTGTGGTCTCCACATCACTGCAGGTTTTTAAAGATGTTGGATAAATATCTTTCAGTGTTGGTCTAGGTTTACTTGGTCCTACCTCTGTGCATAGGGATATAGTTGATGACTTTTCAAAGTCCCTTCAACCTTATGATTTCTATAATTCTGTGGGGTTATTTCCCCCCCCCCCCCAAATTCTTTAACTGCACTAAGGAAAATACCCATGCCAAAAAGCCTCATCTGTGAAATGAGATCTTATTGAATATGTATGGCTAACTATATTGATACACTTAAAGAATAATTTAGCTTTTTGTTGTAAATAGTGAGAGACAGACAGAGATCTTCATAGTCTTTTCTTGACTACAGGTCCACATATACAATAATACTTGGTTTGTGGAGAGGCCTTAGTAATGTCTTTGTTTCTTAATATGGTCATAAAGTGATTTCATCCTGCCCACAAAAGCCCACTCTAACCATATTTATGACATGATCCCCAGAAATAATAAATGCCACTCATTTTTTGGGAACAGTAGCCAATGCTGAGTCTCCCATCTCTTTTCCAAGTGATTCAGCGCTTTAGGATTCATACTGACAGTTAGATCACATGTTGTTTTTCCTCTATTTTGAACCCTGATTATAACAGCATTGGAATTTTTCTATTGTACTATAAATTAGTGAAATTGAAATGTATAAAGATAGATAGGGATAGCAGTGTTGATAATTGTTGTCAAATATTTCTAATATGAGATTTTCATGTTCCAATTGTCTTGTTAATTTTTTCCTCCACAGGGTTGTGTCCAGAATGTTCCTACAAATTAAATTTCCATCACAGGTAATGCAGCCTTTTGAAAACATGCAGATTTAATAATAACCTATCATAATTGAACTTACAAGAAAACTTGTAAGAATGCTACAAAAATGTATGTATAACTTTTGTTTATGCTGTTATCCTTATCATTTTTATGGAATCAATACTCTAATATTGCTAATTATATATTTTTGTGCTAATGAGTCATGATAAAAATTGCAATTCACATTGTAATTTGTTTCATTGGCTCATAGTTATCTCAAATTTGCCTTTTAGGCTGAACTTTTTCATGCTAAATTATAGCGCAAAGCTTAGTTTTTGAGAAGCTTGTGTAAAATCTGCCTACTTTTTGACTTAGACAAACAAGAAAAACTTTGATGCTTTTCCTTTTTTAAAACAATTTTTATGATTGTGCATGACAATAGCTGAATTTTAAAATTTCATACTTGCATATTTACTTAGTGAGGAAACGTCACTAGATAATATTTGGGGGAAAGCTAAAATAAAGTTCTATATGCTGAAAAATCCATCTTCATTTATGAACATTATAAAATTCAATTAGATTTTCAGTTATGTTATTGCCTTTCCTATACTACATCACTGTAGCCATCTCTACAATTTTTTCATCATTTCCTTAATTTTACGTTCACAGAGTTTAAGGCCAGAGGGGACCAGCAGGTCATTTAGCCTTTGTATTTGTTTACTGCACTGCAGTTTTATCTTTTTATGTTAATATCATCCCAATAACTTTAGTATCTGAAAACTTTACAAAGACAGACATCAGTTTGAGGTATGAAAGTAGTATTCTTTGTTTATCAAAGAGGAACCAAAGCCCACAGAGATACAGTAATTTGGCCATCATCACATAGGAAGCCTTTTGCAGAATGGGGTTTCAAATATGGATCTTTCAAGGCCATCACTTTAAGCTTGTCCTTTCCACCTTCATCATTTTATACACAGAATTGTATAAAACCACATACGTATGTCAGTTGTACTCAGTGTCTCCAATGGATTAAAAATTCTATTTTTTTTAAAAACAGAGACTGCCAAAACCTACATTAGGTCAATCTTATGATTGTGTGTTCTAACACAGAAATCTCTATATACAAAGATAAACTTTCATTAGAAATGTTAACTTGGCTGCATTGCACACATGATATTTGATAACTGATTTAGATTTTTCAGTGTAAAACAATGTGCAGTGTAGCTGTCTTAATGCTGCTTTTGGAACTTTAGCTTCTTCTTTAAGTAGCTCTGCATATTTCTACTTATGGATAATGTGCTGAGCAAGCAGTGCCTATCAGAGTGCATGTGCACTCCCCCACTTCTCCAAGCAATGCCTATTAGAGTACATGTGTACCCCCTGCCTTCTGAATATCAGCAACTTACCATGCCTCATGTTACTCTAGGCTCTTTGATGTGGTGGACAAACAAAGACGATAAGCTCAAGGGGACCCTGGTTTGTTCTCCTTTACGTTCTGTCCCAATAACTCTGATACATTGAACAATGGATGGGGAATTCATCTGGGTGCTCTGACGCTTCAGATTCCCTGGGCATCTCAGAAAAAAAGTTGCACATAGATGATTTACAATTGAAGGCAATTCCCCTGACTGTCAGGTGTTTTCTTCCTAGTGGAGAGGGAAAGGTTGTGTAGATAGTGATGGAGAATACAATAGCTATGTATTTATATCAACAAACAAGGACAAACCTATATTCTGCTGTGTGCCAAGGAAGTCATTCTACATGACATCTGTCTGGTGGCCTTGAGTTATCAGGGGAGAACACTGTGTTGGCAATCCACTTAGTAGAAAAAGTTCAGATTTAGAATCAAATCATAGGGCTGGAAGGGACCTCATGAGATCATCAACACCAACCCCCTGGGAATGGAACCCAGGACCTTCTGCACATTAAGCAGAGGTGCTAGCCACTACACTATTTGCAGGGCTGCTATGCATTTACAGTTACTGAAGGGTGAGGTGGTACAACTGATTTTCTCCAGCTGGGATCAGCCCATTGCAGACCTGTTTGTGGCCAGGTTCAACAAAAAAAGAGTTCTGTTTTTGTTCCAGAGTGGGAAAAGAGTCAGTTCATGTCAGATGCTTTCCTTATGTTTTGGGGAAAGGACTTTCTGTATGCTTTCCTTCCCCCACACCCTCTCTCCATTAATTCAGAAGATGATGAGGAAGATGAAACAGGCTGTTCCTGATTGCTTTGGCTTGGCTGAGGCAACAGTGGCCCTTGGATCTGTTTCAGCTGTTGGCAGGAGTTTGCAAACTGCTTCCTTTGTCCCCAGACCTGTTGCTGCAACAACATGGCAGGTTTCTTCATCCAGATCTCTATTCAATGCCCTGGGCATTTGGGCATTGGTGAACATAGAACAATCTAGTTCCTCATTGGTTCAGATATATGACTTAATTTTAGAAAACTGTGAGGAAATGTTAGTACTTGAAATAGGCTAGATTTGTTTCTTGGTTGCAAGGCAAATCTGTTTCACCAGTTACAGCTTGTATTCTGGATATAGTAAGTCTGAGTGGTTATCTAATTCTTTGAGATCATTTGGTGTCTATTTGAACTTATCATATTTGGTTGATGGTAGAGTGTCGTTTGTGCATAATAGTTTAAAAGGGTATGACTGGGTTATGTCACTTGTGCCCTCTTTGAAATGCGATGTAACTGTGGGATCTTAATTTGATTTTATCTATATGTTTAAAGCTGCCTTTTGAGTGCCTGGCAGAGTGTTTTTCCCCCCCTTAATTTCTTAAATTGTCTGGTGTTGCTCTAGCATCAGTCAGAAGAGTGAGTGATGTGTTGATGGTAGAATTTAGAGAAGGTAACCTGTTGTATGATCCCAGGTGTTTACCAAAAATAACATCTGAGTTTCACACTGATCTGAGAATTTTTTTCAAAGCTGCATACTAATAAAAGGGAATTCATCTAATATATTTCAAATGCTAAAGGATTTTGGCAAATTACTTAAATAAACTGACAATTTTAGTTAGTCTTTTAGGTTATTTGTTTCATATGCTAAGAATCATATGGGTTATGGTGTGTTTGCTTAAGCTGTTTCCAAATGGATTAAATAATGTATTTGAATAGCAAGGTAGCAAACCCTGTAAAATTGTGGTGAGATTTTCTGCTAGGGCAGTGACAGCATCTTTTATCTTAATCATGCACCTGTTGTGGAAGTTTGAAAGGTTCTTACTTGGAAGTCAGACCATGTGATTAGGAAATATTATGCTTTGTATTTGGGTTCAAAAATAGATGTTTGATTAAAAAGAGTGATACTTCAATCATTGCTTAATTAGGACTCGGGAACAGAGACCAGAGTTCTGTGCACTACTTGCTAGACTGCTCTTAAGTGGGATGTCCAGAGCCACTCAGGGAAGAAATGAAGTTTATTTGTAACTGGAATGCTTAAGATAACACTCTGTAATCACCCATCCAGCCCACATTCCCATCTTTCTCAGAGTACCGTCTTGGTTTCTCTTGGCTGTGATGGAAGGAACTGAACTAGTAGAGGGCTCAGTGCTTCGTTATGTAGTGTTGCCCTTGGAATGTTTGAAGATGCTGAGGGAAGGAATAGGCGGGGTGCACGTGCTCTGTCATGGACACTACTTGAGGAAGGCTGGCACTGGTTGGTGCATTATTGTAGCTGTGAACATGCAGAATTTTTGTGGAGAACTCCATTTACAAGTAACCAACCTTCATTTTTGCATTTCCTGCATTTTTCTGTTCAGATGTGCAGCCCTAGTGTAAAAGTAACACTTTTTGCATTCGACAATCACTTTAAATATTTAATCTATAACAAACAAGTGTTGGAAGTAGTATGTAGCTGTTTGACTAGACTTAATTTCTAATATATTTTCTGTTGCTTAAAGAGCACACCTTTGCAGAAGTTATGCATTCATTTTTTGTTATAAAGGAGGAGAGAAGTCAAACCAAACAAGAAAAGAGAGAGAACTGAACAAAACTCTAAAGAGCCCAAAAGTAAGAAGTCAAGATTATCATGTTCAGAAAAACACGTGTCTAGGAGATATAAAGACAAAGGTAAAATAAGTTTTAAACAGTCTCTATTTTGACATATTAAATACTAAATGAGTGCTAATGTGTTTGTTTCCATGTGGCTTTGAGCTTTTTAAGCCTTTTGGTAACGTAAGATAACCTTTTTGAAATCACAAATATGGGGATAACATTTTACATGGAATTGATGACTTTTTACTTTGTAGAAAAATAATTTCTTTTGCTTCAAAATTTGCTGTGACTGTGTGTGTGTGTGTGTGTGTGTGTCTTAGGTGAAAACAAGTTAAAACAGTGCCAGAAAAATCAAGATAAATTAATTGTTTTTAAATGACTCTTTCTTTTTAGATCATGTTTCGTCTGATGATTCTGATAACGGTAAATTATTTGACTGACTTCCCAAATGTTTTAACTAAAAACTTGTATACTATTTCCAGTTGATATGTCATTGATTTCAGTTCTGTTCATCAGTGTTTTGGTCTTCTGATACAATCATTTGAAATATTGTTTATGAAACAGAAGCAAACAGGCTGCAGCAAACAAAATAGATTATTAATTTAAACTCATAGGGAGGGATAGGTGAGGCCTTTCAAGTTTATGGGAGGAAGAAAAATTGTGGAATCCAGGAAGGAGAAGATAATATAAGAATGTTAATACTAAGAAAAAAACTAGTTAAAGAGTTGGCTTAAAGCTGTGCAAGGAAAACTATAAGGGTGAAAAGAAATATTCTGCTAATCACTGTAGGGATGGGAGTATGGAGGGTTTGTGTATCTCTGTAGACACATTATATAATAGTAAGAAATAGTATTACTCTCCTAATTAATAGTACTTGAAGTATTACAGTTGCACTCAGAATTTAAAAAATGAGTTTTGTACAGTAACCTCAAATTAAATTATCATAGAGAGTTTAATTCTAAGGGCAACACTACATAAGGGGGCAGTGAGCCTTTTACTACATCAGTTCCTTCCACCACAACCAAGTGAAACCAAGGTAAGAACTCTGAGAAAGAGGGGAGGGTGGCTGGACATTTGAATATGTCCAAAATGCTCTAAACTGGAGTCCATTCCAGTCCCCACCCACAGTACGTCATAGTACCAGTAAGGGGAGATCCAGAGTACTACTGGTTGCTTTGGCAATGGCATTCCCTGCTCCTCATTTAATTCCACTTCCCAGTACATGTTTTATTACAGTGGCTCCTAATTTCCAGTTGCAGAATATCTGGAAGGGACTGATAGTTCCTGTTTACCTGGCCTCTTTAAATACAAGATTTTGGGATGCCTTCCAGCCCCTCACTTCCTGAAGTAGTTCCCTTTCTCTACAGCAGGAGACTTTGGGTTTTTTCATGGTGCTGCCAGGGGGCAAAAACTAGGAAACAGGTGGGCAGGAGGTGGCCTTATTCCTGTTTTAATGCTAGAGGTGCATCCCTAGTCGCCCCCCCCCCCATTTCTTCCCTCCATCAATTAAAATAATTTAAAAGAGTTAATTTGCACAGTGACCAACCATTACATATTTTTTGAGGTTCCAGATACAAAATGTTAGGCGTTTAAGAGGATGAGACAGTCTGTAAGTTTCTCTGGATTGTTATAGTTTATAATTCGTTGACATAAATCAGTATGTAAATAGACAGTCAATAGTTGATTCCTTTATTACTCTGATTCAAAACACTATGTTACAGTAATCTTAGATGGTTACATTGCTCTCTGTTGGGGAGGGTAGAAAACATGAACTGTAAGGTCCTTGCTGAATTTGCTAGTAGGTCTCTACTTTTTTGTATCATATCTTTGTTTTTAGATAGTTGGGAAATTATAGTTCTTTCCCTTGTATCCTGTGAGTATCTGTGTGCCACTAAGAACTGTGTACAGCATTTCTTTGTTTAATTTTAGGAACAAAGTGCTGACGCTCCTGTTGATACAAGGATCAATGTTCTGGAGCAGAGTCCAACAGATTAAGGCATTAGAGTCACTATATCAAATAAACAAGGCTTTTAAAAAACAAGGGCTGTTAAGTAACAATTTTAGGTGGAAAGCAGAATGACTGTCAGATGTTTTTTGCTATATCTGTTATGTTTTGGGCAACAAATCAGTTGATGATGATAAAGTTTCTATTCTGTGAAATGTTAAAAGTCCTCTATGTAGTAATGTTTGGGAAATATTTTAGTTTATTATAGGAAAACGTGGAAGACAACCTTAAAAATTAAACATCAGCTAATGAAAAGCATATGCAGTCTACAAATATTTGTCTCAATCCAGTTTGGGAATTAGACCCTGAAAGCTGGATTGAACACTATCATCTTATGTTTTTAATATCTCTTTATTTAATAATGAAAATTATATTTTAAGGTAGAAAAGAGTAAATTTCTTTTTCTTCATTCATTGTCCTGTCTAGGGTTGCACACATCCTGATTACCTACTGTTAGCTCCACATTTGTATGAAAAATAATTTACAAAATTGTTTTCTCAGAAATTCTCGATTAAAAGTTGTATTTAACCCAGATGCTAATAATGCCATGTAAAATTTAGATGAAATCAGTCTTTGAAAATTAATTTTCTTATGACACTTTAATGATCTTTAACAGACCCAGATAAGAGTGAAGAGCAAGGTGGTCCTTCAGATGCAGACTTTTGGAAGGGTCCTCTACAAGAGACAGATGAAAAATCACGGTTTGTTCTGATTCTAATAGTTGTACATCTCCTCATAGTTATGCCTAGGGCCTTGCCAAATTCACAGCTGTGTACAACTTGTCACAGACAATGAAATCAGATCCCCCCTGTGAAATCTGTTTTTTTGGTGTACATTTGCCCTCAGATTTCATAGGGGAAACCAGCATTTCTAAAACCAGGGGTCCTGACACAATAGTGGGTCGCAAGGATATCTTAGGGGAGTGGGGGTATTGCCAACATTACTTCTGTAATGCTGTTGGTGGTGGCGTTGCCTTCAGAACTGGGCAACTAGACAGCAACAGCTGTTGGCCTGGGATCCATGATATAATGGGTACACACACCTCTTGCGTGGATACTTATGGCTGTAATTTGTTCCTTTGCACTTTTTTCATGAGTAAAAACTTTACAAGATTTGTGTGATGGGAAGCAATTTGATTTCTAAGGGAATAGCAGAACTGTCATAGCTCTCTGATGCCAGGAGGGCAGCCATTGGGTGGCCATGCAAGGAGATACACCTACTGCATACTAGGAAGCAATACGGTAGCAGCTTTCTCCTTATCAGCTTGGAGGCATTGTAGTGGGGTAGTCTGCCACTATGTAGATACACTGTGAAAGGACCCTTCCTTCTCACTCCTGCAGTTTCATGACCTTTAGTGGTGAGGTTACTTGTACAAAAATTCTATTTGCATACTTACAATTTAGAGATATTAACAGCTTTTGGGAGTGTTTTTCTATTATTGGGCTTGCAGAGCCACAAACTCCAGGAGACCTTGTTTCACTGGAAAAGATGAAAAACAAATCTGATCCTCTTTGGTTGCCAGACCCCATAGTGCTAAGGCAAGAGAGGTGAGGTTGTAGACAATAGGTTTAAAGAGAAATGTAGCAGATCGTCTGAAACCCCAGACAGATAAACTGTGTCACATTTCCTTATTTTTTAGAGATGGTTATATGGAAATGTTGGGTTATGACTGAGAGCAAACATAACTTTTTTTATTTAATTTTATTGGTTCTACTCACTCAACAGACAGTAAGCTTTGATCATTTCTATACTATACAGTCTCTAATATTTACTATGAGAGTAATGTGATGTCAAAATAATTTAATTAATTTAGAAGTATTTCCTAAGTACCAAAACAATGCTTCTTTCAGACAGAAAGGGGAAAGGAGGAAAATAAGAATGTAGTATACTTACATGCATGGCTTTGAACTTGTTCTTCTTATAACCAGAAATCTCACCAAAACTTTTGCAGCACAAGAAATAGAAGCTGTTTGTTTACAGATAAAAAGCCTTACAATCCACTGCTTGCAGATTTTAATACTATTATTTGATTTTTCTTACAGGGAAGAAGAGTTTGATGAGTATTTTCAAGACTTGTTTCTTTGAAAGTCCATGTGGAATCCTAAATTAATTTCTTAATTGTCGTGATTTATATCCAAATACCAAAACAGAAGTTATTTATTTATTTATTTTAAGAAGTTGATTATATGCATTTCTGCAATTGATTGTGCAGGCACACACCCCTGCCTGTGTAGAGCATCACTGATTTCACTGGACATACCCATTTATGAGCAGTTGCAGGATTTGGACATAAGTAATTTCTCTTTGAAGATGATAAACACCCTGTGAATTATTGAAGGATGACACATAATTTAACTTCTTTTAAAGTATTTTCAGCTGAGTGCATTCTGAAGTATGAATCTAAAAAGTTATGAATGCACTGCACATTAACTTCAAAATAGGGTGAGACAAATGAGAATGGAGTTTGCTGATGGAGTGCAGTGTTTTCACAATGATGAGATACTCAAGGTACTTTGTTCCATGTTGTGCTTTTTAATTGCTTTAAAAGCATATTTTGGTTGACCCTTTATTCTGTGTTTACCACTAAATCCTTCAATAATGTATGTAGTTTGCCATTTAAATTCATCAGTCATGCTGTGTTTAAGACTCAAACATCTGTTGTGTAAATCTTTTTGAGGTATTGATACTGAAGTTTCCAGCTCTATTAAACTTTATTTTGCCTGTGTAGATCTTTTCTGAATGTTGTTTTCTTTAATTTTTATAAGCATTATATCTCTCCTCATTTTAAATCTGTTATTTTAAATATTATTTGACTGACAATCCTATGGTCACTCCACTAATAGCTCAGGATGTTAGTTGAAATGTTCAGTTTGTCACATTTGTTTCAATAAATAAAGTACATTGTTTGCCTCTTGGAAAAGTACATGAGGCTCATGCATTATCTGTGGTCTCTGATCCCCTTTGCAGTGAATGAATGGTAATCCTATTTTAAAGTATAATCCTGAGCATGCAAGACTGGAAGATAAAACACTTGGAAGTGTAGGTTTTCTATTTAAATTGCAACATAACTTTAAATACATTATATTGTATGTTTCCAAAGAAGCAGTCTGCACAAGACTAATTATAGTGGCCTTTCCTTTTTCAATGGAAAATTCTGTTGCCATAATATTGAATGAAATTTATATTTTAAAAAGTCTGGGGAATTTAATGCTTTATAAAATACTGTCTGTTTTTGAAAGAAAAAATCTTAATTGGATGAGTAGTTCAAGCAATAGATGCTGTACAAAAAAGTACTTGGTATAGACAACATAACTGCATTCATGGTTATAATATATTCATGAACATTTTATTACATGTGCATGGTTTTATATGTATATCCACAGATATTTCTATTTACATTTAGTATTACTTAACATAATTACAGTTTTAACAGTTCATACATACAAAATGGATGACAGTATAGAAACACATTTAAGGTGTCCTTGAATAAGAAGTAAAGGTAGCCTTGTGTGTGTGAAGGCTTCTTTAGGTAAGAAGATGGATTTAAAGGTTAATTCTTTGTCATCTTGCAAGCTTGGTTGGGAGCCAAATCCAATCTGCATCAATCTACTTACATCTATGCAACTTGTCTGTAGGGGCTTTGGTAGATTCTGTTGCTATATTTGCTGCTTCAGATACTGTAGAATAGGCATGTATTTTGGATACCTAATTCTTCTCTGGGTCTTCACAATACAGTTGTAAAATGGTACATATTAAATACATTGTTTCATTTAATATATTATGAATTAAAAATAGGTGGTAAAAAGTTATTTCCTTGTATCTACGCTTATTACAGAAAATAGTACATTATACCCAGTTTTATGGCATTTTTAAGTCTGCATAATATATTTGGCCCATTAATAAATTAAGAATATAACAAATGGGAATTTTTTGTGGGAAAAATATTTATTATTTCTCATTATAGTAGTGCAGTATCTGTCTTGTGTATGAGAACATTTTAAAGCTTTGTTTTTATAAAAATGTTAGCGGGATATGGGGCACGTAGTTCATGCCATATATATTGCACAGTTTGGGGTTACGTGTATACATTTAGCCATAATAGTGTTTAATGTGGGGTGATACAGAATCACAGACTTATTAATGGAGCATTGGTCAGTAACTGCAGATCATGATTGAAGAGAGAATTCTGAAATGAGTTTCTCCTTCTGCACTTTGTACAGAAACTTTACATTCAGTAGAAATATCTGTCATTTGGCCAATATTCCCGTGTGTGTGTGTGTGTGTGTGTGTGTGTGTGTGTGTGTGTGTGTCAACGGCCCGCCAAATAATATAACCTGTACAGTCTTGTTTTGGGGTACACTAAGTGTGGTAGGATTTGGGGAGTTTGAACATGGAGGGGGGTAATCTCTCTGATTGCAGGACCACTCTTTATACTTTTGTGCTGTTGTCTTGGAGTTGGCCACAATGGGCAGGGTAGACTATGATTTTAGTATATAAATCCACTTGTCATTCCCTTTTCTTCTGCATATGGAAATGGAAATGCTCCAGTTCAAGAGCTGGAATAGTGGCTATGGAGCAGCTCCATTGCCATTATTTATACTTGCTTATGAAGAAACCATTAATGCCCAGACTAGCTTCTTAGGGGAGGATATGTGAAGACAGTGGCTTTTTCATAATTCTGGTGGGCTAAATTCAATGATTCTTAAATACCAGACACATGTATTTATTACTCTGTCCAAATATGTATTAGCATTTCATGCACCTTTTTAAAAGACATCTGAATATACAGCCCTGCTGTAGGGTTATTGGTATAGGTACTTGGATAAACTATTCATTCTAAATAAAAAGCTTACACTTCTTAGGGCATACATTTCACTTATATGTAAGGAGATTAGTTTTGTTTATAACAGATGCCAGGTGGGAGGAAGGAGTTGGGGGAGTGTGCCTGGACCTGTTTTTCTAGACACAGGATTGGTGTTAGGGTTTGGGTCTTCTGAAGTTCTGGAAATGACAACTCCAAGCCTGTATATAGAGTTGAGAATACAAGAATGGGAGGTAGTTCATTTTGGATGAAAGAAATCAGCATAATGTAAAAATCTAAAGCTATGAATTATAAAATTGTGGACAATTTTTTGGTTTGGGTATGTGTGACTTAGATCTTGTCATATGTAAGTACTGATTTTAGTCTATCATAAAAGTCATGTGGTTTTCTGGATCTGATGCAGAATGTATACATTTTAATAAAAAATACAGTATATAAATTAAGAGTAACAAGAAACAGTACCAAGAAGTGAACTCATAATCAACCCATTTTGCACCATAATTCATGTTTCCTCCATTTTGTCTTCATGATTTTCAGTCTTCAACGGATACTGCCTCTTTTATTCCATTAGTCATGACACCCAAAAGATGGCAGTTGTTTAAGAGAATTGTTTGGTCTATGCTACTCTATGCTTTGCAGAAATCCATTGAGGCATCTGAAGTTCTTTCTAGATATTTTGTTTTCTTTTTCCCATAGCAGAAATATAGACTTTGAGATTCTTTTAGTGCCAGTGAAATGTATTACAAAATTATACATGTTTTGGATTTGCCATCATCATCTCCTCCACCTCTTGCTGCATCTTGTTCAGCTAATAAAAAGCAGAAAAAGAATGTGAATGATGAGTGAAAAAATGTTCCTTTAATTAAGCTTAATGTATTGCTTTATGAATGTTAACTTTGTGACATTCATTTTAATTTTAGTCTATAACACAAGTGTGTTTGTCCATTTGAAAACTGAAGACATTTTCAGGATTTATATAGTTTTGGATCAGTAAAACATAGAACAAACAATATTGGCAAATGGAGCAGTGGTTAATAGCAGCATTTATCAATGAACAAACACACACTGAACCACTCTTACTGGAAAGTTTCAGCAGTTATATCTATTTCATCTTGTCCCTCCCCACCCTATCCCCCACAACTGAATAATGAAAGGGAATAAATTTTTGGATCAATATAATCTTTGAAACTACTTTGAGGTTGGAGGGGAATATGGGAACTTTCGTTTGTTGATGTGTTGATTATAATGATAGAGACTTTTACCCAGAGCTATATAAATCTGTTACCAATGAAGAAAGGGGTACTTCTTTTGTATGTTCAACAACTGCTGTTACTAACAGCATTCATATCTCTCTTAAATGATTCCACAGATTTTTATTGGTCAAGATTGTGATCTGTTCAGCATAGTAACTTTGTTTTCTGATTCATTTTAAGTTAACATACCAATATTAGAATTAAAACTTACATTTGAAAGCTGTGGATCACCATGTTATTAGGTTATTTTCGACCCTTTCCACCTGCATTAAAACATGTCACATGATCAGTGTCCTACCCTCTGAAATTTTTGGACATAATTAACAGTATTATATTAAAAGTCTTTGTTTTAATTTTATATTTTATCCTGTCTATTTTCTGTTCTGAACTTTCCACTGTAGTGGTTCAGCAAATACATTTATTTTGTTTTTTGTCTGCCACATAGTTAGGTAAGGAGGTATCATAATCAGGTCAATGTGATCAAAGGAAATGACTGTAATTCAACATATGTGTCTCTGAGTTGTTTGTATGAAGCAATTTAACAAACACAAGCATTTGAAACAACAATTTTTAGAGCAGTGACCTGTTCCGTTTATACGTAGCCTTGATTTTGGTGGTTTAATAGTTTATTGTGGACTGTACTTTGTAAATTTGTATGACCTCATCCCAATGTCTGTTTTCAAAATAATGGATAATTCATCAATTACAATAATGTGCATATTGGGTATAATTTTAATTGAGTGCAAAGGACATGCTCGTTTACACTAGCTGAGGATCTGTTCAGTTGTATCTTTTGAAATGTTTGCCTATGTGAATATATTTGCTTGGGAATGATACAATTTTTTTATAAGTCACAGCAGCCATATTAACTGGGGAACACCAAACACTTGCAATTTAAAAAGGTCACGCTGTCTGAAGGTGCAAGTTTGCTATTTTTTCCAGACGTATAATTTGATTGTTCTTTAAGTGGACTCTTTATTTGTAAAAGCTCAAACCTACTCCTATTAAAATCAGTGGGAGCGTGTCATTGACTTCAGTGGATGTAAGATCAGACCCTAAACGATGATCATCTTTGCCAAGAAGTTAGGAAGATAAAACTGTGTGTTTATGAAGTGTTGCTATTTCCAGTGAGATTTCTCTCTCTTTGGCTTTTCTAAAAGTTGCATCCTTAAATCGCAGTACATCAGTATGACACTTTGCTCGTAGAGCCCATAATTGGCGTCTCTTGTGTGTTCTGTACCAACTTCCTATTACAGCAGGAAAGTATACATGTGCATATCAAATTGGGAGCAAATAGAATGTACTCTGTACTTATGAAGTGTTTGCAATTTGGCAAACAATTCATTTCCTGCAGTTTCACTATAAGAATGAATTACTGTTGCAGTAGGCCATGCATTTTTATACAAAAGACAGTATGGTTCTGTGATGTGATAACATAAAATACTGTACACTTTAAGCAATATCTTTAAAATATAAAACTTAAAAGTATTAATGGGGACAGCCTTTGATTTCAGCACTTGACACAATTTGATGGACTTTGCTTTCAAAAATTGGTTTTGAAAAAGTGATGCATTTTACAGCATACTTTAACTATCTTCACAGTGTAGCCTTCTGAATTTTGGGTTAATATTATAGTTTAAATTGAGAGTAACGAAAGCTTTAGTTCTAGTTAAGGCTCTAACAGTGACTTAGGCCTGTTCTACATGGGCAGTGAAATTTTAGCAGCAGTTGTTACACAATCTATGCAGGGTAGTTTGCATAACTCCCATTGACTTTCAAAATCCCCTTCAGTGTGGTGTGTTTGCTGTATTGACATGAAGTGAATTCCTATCGACACAGTGCTATGCCACTTGAGGGGGTGGCTTTATTAAATCAAGCTCCAGATCAGCTTAGTAGGTCTTAATTAACTACTAAGTCAATCTTGAAAGACTGATCTGATGGTGGTGAATTCGCTGCCATTGGTGTGGACGTTGCCTGGATGTGTAAACTTTCCAGTCTGTATAATATAAGAAGAAAGTTTACCTCCTTCTCATAGATATTGTAAAGATTGATTGATTAATTAATTAATTATTGAATGGTGTCTTGAAGATGTAAAACATATTTTAAGAATAAATTGTTCATTAAATTGTGTCTGTAGTTGTCCACTTTTGGAGTAATTTGCCCTTGCTTGTGATTTCTGAGCCTGCCAAAGTAACTCAGTTGTTGAAGAGCATGCATACTTCTTCCTGAAGAGCTGATGGAAGAAAAAGGCTGGTGGTTGGCTTTTTTCACTTTTATTATCCTTTGAGGCATCGGGCCTTAGTTTCTACCAAATAAGAAGTCCTTTCTTGTCATTCCTTGAAGAAAGAGATGAGACTTATTTATATCTCCAGTTCAACAAAACTGGTTGTTGAGTCGTCATTAGCTCCAGGAAGTTCACCTGAATTGAACCATGTAAAGGATTATTTCTCCCTCTTCCCTTTCCACTGTGACTGACTTCTCATGAGACTCAGGAAAAAGATAAGATTCTCTTCTCTGTTCATGAAAGTTGATGGGACCTAGTTTACTAGACTTGGTAATAACTATAATCAATTCTGTCGACAGCCAGGAAATCTGACCAGCTTTCACTAGGTTCCTCAGTGAAGTATAATGTGGTCTCTGATAGGTTCTGCATACTAAAAATAGTCTAAACAAGGGCAGCTTCCGGGTAGATGCTCCTCACAAGACTGAAGGTTTCATAGAAAGAAAAATGCTTTATCCTTAGCTCTACTATTAATGGAGGTTTCTAATTACCATCTCATGGTAATGCAATAGCAACATTTTTTGAATAAGCTTATCTCCATCATGGATCTCTTCCCTGACTTTCATGAGTATCCCATGAAATCCCAAATCCAGAAAGTTAGGTACACACTTTAGATGGTGCTTGATGTTTCAAATGCTTCAGACTGTGGGGCTGTCCTGGGAGTCTGACAGGAAATCGTTAACTTATTTGACGGATTTGCTTTCTTTGGCAGTGAAACTGGTGGTTAAAAAAAAAAAAAAAAAAAAAA
This sequence comes from Podocnemis expansa, assembly GCA_007922195.1. Taxonomy (NCBI): domain Eukaryota; kingdom Metazoa; phylum Chordata; order Testudines; family Podocnemididae; genus Podocnemis; species Podocnemis expansa. The sequence goes on along the minus strand of ML681981.1, from coordinate 12,738,587 downwards.
GTGGGGGCAAAAGATCAATCCCAGAGATTTTTTCAGTCTTCTAGGGAATGTTCACAACTTTTTTTAATTTCAAAGACAATAGACAGAACCATGTCCATGTTTGCAACTTGCTTTCCATCTTCTGAGTAAGCAGAGAGTTTTGAGCTACTTAATGCTTTATAGGGGGATGCCTACAGAGGATGGTCATTTCTTTGGCCCTTGTGCCTGCAACTGCTTTATCATTGGGAAAGCAGAAATTTTAAGTTCAAAGACATCTTGTTGATGGATGCAGTTTCACTTTCCTGTTACCATGATGATTTTGTCACACTTTCCAGTATGGCAGTCTAGGACATCAGACCAATGTGCACTGGCTTATGTAATCTCAGCAAGTTGCTCATCAATCACTGTACACGCAGCAAATTCTGCTAGTTATGCCTCATACAGCACTAAATGCAATTTAGGGAACTATAGCCTTGAGCAGTGAAAGAAAAGGGTATTCATTCAGATGTGTGTGCTTTAGATAGAGAATATGCCAAGTATTTGCCTAGTATATGAATGAAAAGCTTAAAGATGCCTAACCTTGTTTGGCTGCTGCTTCTTCCTGCTTTTTCCTTTCTTCCTCAATAACTTTCATCTTTTCTTCATATTCATCAGCCCGTGCTTTCCATTCCACCCTGTTGTTTTGAAGACCATCAAGCATAGGTGTAATTTCCTTGTGAAACCTTGAGAATTCCTAAATAAACAATAGCATTAGTAAACGGTCCATTTATAATGAATAGTGGCTGTCACTTCTAGTATGAATATACAAATGTTGGTGTGTACAGAAACATCATTCATTTTCACCTTCCAGAAGTTTTAGCTGTTTATGTGGCTAGCACAATGAGAGAGATTTAGGTTTCTTTTGCATTATGAACACAATATTTCATTGGTGTAGGCCTAGCTTGAGGGTTTTTCTGTTGAAGAGAAAATATGAACAACAGTTGTGGCACTTATTGGTTTTGTTCCATGGCTGGTGGTATGTGGGTTGTGTAGTAGTAGTGGAAACACCAACCTGTCAGTAATATCATAGGTCCAGATTATGTGATGTAAATGCTACCTTTTCCTCTAACTCTTTCCCCCTCCCAGCATGCCCCCCTGTAGCGTTTTTGCCTGTACTACATTTGTGATATCTGAAGACTGGACTTTCTTTTGTTGCTGTTCAAAATACTACATTTCATTCTACTGCATGGCATTTGGAAAAAACCTTAAAATCCAGATTATGTAGTAACATAGGCACTTAATTGCTGTTCAGAAAATGTGGACAACTCAACTATTTGCTATGCTAGTCCAGCACAGGTTCATAATTTTCATTGATAACCGAAGTCATGTATGTTATGCCCTTCATGTTAGATGGAGCTCTGTGATTTTTAGATCTTAATCTTCCCAGGAGCTGAGCACCTATGTTCTTTGACTCTTCAGGGTGTTTTACATTTCCAGAAGATGCAAAGTGCCTTTTAGGAATGCGAGTTTCTATGTATGAGAAGGTGATAAATCATGACCCTTTGAATGACCGCTATTCAAATGACTACAAGGGCCCTACTACCATCTAAAATGTTTTAATCCAGACTATCATTTGTCGCTCAGTATGCCAATAGAATCAATGCCTGAAACAAATATGGGTTGTTTATCCTTACCTTGTACACAAATGTACACACAAAATCAATGAAACCAACTTGAAGCTTAGGCAGTTCATCTGCTTTATTTCTGTCCATCATAGGCTAGAAAAGAATATCAGTATTTTAATGTGAATTTCCTACATTTTGATTCAGTAACAAGCCAATTGTATTTGACAAACATATCTTCAGTAGTTATTATTTACATGTCAAAATACTTACAATTGGCTGCTGTTGTAGCACTTCTCGCTCCAGATCACCTTGTTCCCAAAATTCATTTGCAACCATAAGAGCAACCTGAGAATGAGAATCTCTTATGTTACTGGGTATTGTATTAAGCAATAGACTTGTAGAATCTTGCTAGAATGTGTTCAAGTCTTTCCAGAAATGTTGAAGAACATTTTTTTAAGGATTAACTGAGTTATGTTGCTTCATTTTAAAAGCAACCAATTTTTTTTAAGCTAGGAAACTGCTTGTTTGGGGATTTTTTTTGTTTTGTTTTCTTTTCTTTTTAAACTGGCAGAGAGATTCCCAATATATCCAGTATTACAGATCTGCCAGGCAGAAAATATATATATAAAATCCTGTTACTGTGGCTATTAATTTAATTTTGCCATATTTTGTTTGCTATAATGCTTATCTTTTTACTTGTGCATACCATCCATGTATCAAGCAAACAACACTACCTAGGAAATGAGAGGAAACATTTGTGGGCCTTTTTTTGGCATTATAAATCTGGGACTATCTAATCTCCATAGACAAAGAGGATTACTCTTGCTTGGGTGAGCTAGTGCATGTGTTGTCTTGGTATTTTATTAAAGTATTGAAACCTTTTTCCAGGTTCCCCTCCTGCAAGTTTCTTTCTAACCATTTTATCTGTCCCTGAGATGTTTGAAATAGTTCTCCGGGAAGAGAGGATTCTGCTAAATAAAACCAGCAAAATATCTCTCTTTAATTTCTGCAGATGTTTAGCAAAAAAACAACAAGGAGTTGTGTGGCACTTTGAGATGAATGAGCTTTTGAAAAATAAATCTGTTAGTCTCAAAGTGCCAGACGACTCGTTGTTTTTTTGCTGGACTAGACTAACACGGCTGTCCCTTTAGAAATTGCAGATGTTTAGACAGAAAGGTGCTTCACGCTGTTCTTTCTGGAACCATTAACACCTGGGATAGAGGGATGGCTGGACACGAGTGGTGCATTATGAGACTTTTGATAATAAACAGATAGTATTTGCCATTTCTTTGTCATTTTGGTGCATTCTCATTAAATGTGGAAAATAATACCTGTGGTGTGTTCCAAAACAATAGAATAACATAATAAAATCTAATAATTGTAAAGTGTACTGCTTGGAATGTCTTGCAGCTCTGTCTCACCGATGCATTATTAGAATAGCCATCTGAAGCCATTCAATATCTATGAGCCTGAAGTAACTCTCTTGCTAGGCCTGCCCCTTTCCTAGCTGACTCAAGATACCATGACCAGGAAACTCTACTTTTAGTATGTTCAAATACCTATTGGAAAATAAATAGGATTTCATTCTTGTGTGACGGATCCTTTGTTATGCATCTGTTCCATCCCAGTGGAGCCTACAGAAATTTTAATTCTAGATTTAGAGTTGTTCAAGAAAATAACCTAAGAGATCAGCTCTGATAAAGCCATCATGTCTAAATAAATACCTATAATTCAAGCACTGACAGCATTTCTAAGAAGTGATGTGCAAGCTGATGTCCTCAAAGCCACAAAAAGCCATATTGCTAAATCCATTTTAGAGTGGTTTAGTCAACTAAAATAGAGACAGGATCTACAGTTGTCTGTATATTGGAGTTTAGTTTAAGACCATGCTACTGTAAAAGCTGCACCCTGAAACTGGCAAAAGAAAAGGATGGGTTGGGTAACAATATAAAAGTGGGTGACAGAGAGTCAGTTGTCAAGGAACATCTAATGAAAGCTAGAATGGATACTACAGTAAGGGAAGCTATACTGACTGATTTGCAAGTGAGAGTACGAAAAACTGGGCAAAGTCACGTGCAGCTCTTCTCATGGAGTGACTAGTTCTCCAGATTACCATAATCCATCTCTGTTTGCAGCAAATAGTGTTCAATTCTCCAGCACAACTTGTACATGCAAGTGGCTGCACTTCGTTTTACCTTTAAATATCTAGAGACTTGCAATATACAATGAATTGTCTCTACTATCATTCACAGATGATGCAATGATCTGTGTGAAATCAAAATGTAAAATATTTATATACAGTATTTTTTTTCTTTTTTTTTAAGATACCAACCTGACTTTGCACTTCCCAAGGCTTGGTTATAGCAGATAGGTCACATCCGGTCATCATCATAGCCCTTTGAAGGAAAGAAATAATGTAACTATGATAGAAAAAAGAATCCTAAGGGTTAGATTTTTAAAGGTATTCTGACACCTAAATGTACAGATAGAATCCAGTAGGATTTTCAGAAGTGCCTAAGACACTAACTCCAAATGAAGTCAATAGGAGTTTGATACTTAGTCACTTCTGAAAATCCAGCTTGGACCCTATCTGTATTTTATGGCTCCTTAATGCTGCTTTCAATCAGTTACTTAGAGCCAGATTTTTAAGAGAGTAAGATATTAACTACTTACATGATAACTTCTTTTTTGGTTGGGTCGATAGTCACGTATTTAATTGCCTCTTCTTCTGTCTGCATTTTTTCACATGCATCCACAATCTTTTGAAACATAGTCCTTTTTCTGTTAAAAAAAATAATTCATGTATAAAGTATTGGTATCCAAAAATGGCTGAGCTTTTGCATAATAGGTACTACTTATATTAATGCTTTTCTAAAATAGTGTGTTTGGCTTGGGCCAGATCTAACTCCCATTGATGTCACATGACATTTTTTCCTTTTATTTTAATGGGTGTTATAGTTTGACGTTGTATAGCTCATAGACTTTGCCATAGATTTCTGACATGTACTGCTTTTGTCAATATGTGAAGCTTCAGTAGGAAAAGTAACCTATTTCCTAAATCTATATATTACTACTCATGATACTTTTGCTTCTTATCCAAATATTGTGTGGGTTTACCTATTTTCATTCTTGATTCTGCAAAGAAATGAATTAGAAATAGTGAAAAGATCATTATACAAAGAAGTTAAATAACATGCTGTATTATCTTTCTGGATGAGAGGTGCTATAGGAGGCATATATGTAAGTATTCCTTAATTAATCTCTTAATTTACATTTAGTGGTTTCACCTCACTGGACAGAACTGTAACAGAGATAAAGCATTCTAATATAATCAGAAATATTTATCATTCATTATAAAAAGTGCATTGAATAAGGATTACTTGTTGACTTACCTGTTATGTTTCAGCTCTAAAATGCCAAAAACCTTAAAATGGTTGAAGGAAAAGTGCTCTATATGTCTTTTAGAAAAACTTAAGAGCACTAAGGGCCTCATCTAGAATCCATTTTAGTCAGTGGGAATATTTCCATTGACATCCATGGGTGATGGATCAGGTTGATGAGTTAGTAAATAGATAAATTATCTGATCTTTGGAATCCTTGACACATTTGACACTGGAAATATTCTTAAAGTCTGGATTTCTTTTATCATACTTTAATTTCTGTCATAAGCCTGTTTAATTTTATGACAGCATTTTGACAATTTCAGTATAAGTGATTCTAGTACAATATCTCTGCATAAAATACCCCTCCCGCCCCCCCCCCATGGACTACAGTATCAACATGTCTAATGCCTTTTAAAGTGTAGTGTACACTGTCAACAGAAAATATTTGGATGGCCAAATAAAACATATGCTATACTTTAATATGAGACATGGGGACAAATTCATGATTAATGTTTTGAGATGTAAAGGCCTGAAGTGAATCCAGAAAAATACCTTATTCCTTATATGAAGCTCAGAGAATGAAGTTTGTTTCAGGATAACTTCATTTTAAAATATAGCTCTATAATCTGTTTATAATTAGGAAAAATGACAGTTTTGAATTGCATAGGACTGAGGATTTTTTCAGTAGGACGGTATGCATAATTTAGTACTTACTTGAAATACAAAGCCAAGTCAGTTGCTATTATTGCAACTTCAAATAAATGTAGAACGTTCTCATACTGGCGCTTATTTAGGTTCTGGAAGATGTTTAAACTCTGAAAAATGGAAAGTTTGCAAATTCAGTTCCTCTTACAAAATTATCTTTGGTTTATAGTATATAGGCTGTACCATAGTATGTTACAATCAGCATGTCATACAGCCATCTATGGTTCCTTAAATCAAATTAAATGTTAAATATGTTTTTGGAAAATCAGGTGTAGTTAAAAAATAAATCTGGTAATCTTTTGATGTATTATGTGGTGAACCGAAAATAGTTTAATAAAAACACCATGATTATTTTTTCTTGTTACATTCCATAGCCTAAACAGTGATATCATAGGTGACAGTGGTAAAACATTGTATTTAGGATTTTCAGAAGCAATTTACAAATACAAGATTAAGGTCAGAGTGAGATTCAAGCTGTCTTCAGTTTCTGGAAGGCCTTATGAAAGTTGAATCATGTCTTATTTAGAATAGCTTGATCTAGGATAGCTGAAATTAGGAGGTAGGTAGTGCCTTAATTTATTAGTAAAATAACAAAACAAATAATATGTATGCAGTGTTATGGTAGCTGTTTTGTTCCCAGGATAGTGGAGAGACAAGTTGGGTGAAGTAACATCTTTTCCTGGACCAACTTCTGTATGCTTCAATTGAGCCATTTTCTCTTCAAACTCTTCTGTATAAGTGCAAAAGCTTGTGTCTCACCAATAGAAGTAGGTCCAATAAAACATATTACTTCATCTAATTTGCCTCTCTACAACAATGCTTCTTCCTTGGAGAAGCCAAAATAGGATGCATCTTTGAAGTTCCTGTGAAATGGTAAATTATTAGAACATTACAGCAGCTTCAGTCTTCATTTGCATGGTGTGGTGTGCATCCAACACATGCTCACCATGTAATTTAATTCTCTCTTATTGACTGGATCCCTGACCATCCCTTATCTAATCCAAACCATATTGGTTTTGGGAGATGCATTACTTGTTGTCTGTTTTCAAACCTCTTAGAATAAAAATTGAGTGAGACATCTTAAAATGAATCTACAATTGCTTACTGTATACCCTTACTGTACAGCTCCTCTTGGGGCATAGCTCCTCCTTCAAATATCTTACAGATTGAGGGGACAAGGAGGGGATGACACCAGGCAAGGACCCATGGCCTTTTGAAATTCACAAGAAAGGATTGCAAACTAACGCTCCACTTCAGAGGCCAGACAGGGTGGCAACATATTCCCATTCCTACTTCTGCTAAGTTGAGAGCATGGGCATAAGTGCTTGATAATTCCAAGACAGTAGCTGGGGAACCCCTAAAAGTTAGTGTTTTTACTACCCTTGAACCCCCTACAATTTATTGAAGCATAGAACCCATAGTGGTTTCATGGTTCTCAGAGCTAGGAATTATGGGGCATTAATTCTGCATCAGTTTAGTAGCGCTGACAGTAAGGCTGTGGGTGTGATGGTGATCCCACTCAGTGGTGAAAGGTGTGACTGCTTGCTAACATTACTGGCTGGAGAACAGAAGCCCTTAACAATTGCCCATTTTAAGATGCAGGATGGAAGGAATGACTACCCAGTGATCTAGAGTCCTTGAGAAAAAGAGCACTTACCCTTTGGAACAGGAGGATTCAGGCCACACCAGTTATCCCAGAAATCAGTTACATTTAGAGGTGTCATGGGAAAAGGTGATGATTGGATGGAGCTGGGAAAGGTGACCTCTAACTCTGGGCTTTACCCCATGTCCACAAACTAAATAGACTGGGTCTTGCTTTCCCAGATTACACTAGAAGCCATCTACACTGTTTTAGTGGGGATGTTATGAAGACATAACTCTGCTACTGGCATACATAATTAAAAACAAACAAAATAACCTACAATACATGTAACACAGCGATGCCACTTTACCACATTCATATGCTTGTGTTTTGTATCCACATTCTCCATCTTTCACCTGTGTACAGATTTTAAGCCATTCAGGGCAGTAATTCTTTTCTCTAGGTTTTGTATATTGTCCAGCCCATTGTGTCCTTTGAGTCCTTCTCTTGAGCAGTGCAGTGGAGGGAGTAGCAGGCAATAAAAGGGGGTGAGAATGATTCTAACCCTTTAATGCAGCACCATTCAGGGAGAGAGAGATTAGCAGCATCTGTAATGTCTTCAGAAGAGTAGCACCCTAAAGTTCAGTCTGAGGTGGGTGGTTCACATATGGTTATTTGGGCCAATGAAAGTTGGCAACAGTCAACAGGAGTTATGTCAACTACAGCGAGTAGCTTGTGTAACACGCATCAACTTTGTGACTGAGTCTACATCCTGCTCTCCACTCTGCTCTATGCTGCCTGAGTAGGTGGTTTTACTAGATCAATGTCCAGATCAACTGAGTGTGTCTTTATTGCTGCTCAGTTGAACTAAACAGATCAATCAGTAAATATATCAGTGTAGACATAGCCTTGGTCTCCACACCCTACATGAGCTCTTACCTCCACTGAAAATTTAAAGTTCCAAAGGGGCAGCCGTGTTAGTTTAGTAAAGCAAAAAAAGCAAGGAGTCTTGTGGCACTTTAAGACTAACAGATTTATTTATTGCATGAGCTTTCATGGGAGAAAATCCCACTTCATCAGACACCTTGAAGAGGGGAACTTACAGAATTGGATGATGATAAATGCAGGGGAGTGTAAGATATGAGTGTAAGACAAGTATGACCTGATCCCCGGTCTTACAGTCCCCTGCATTTATTTTCATCCAGTTCTGTAAGTTCCTCCTCTTCAAAGCATCTGATGAAGTGGGATTTTCTCCCATGAAAGCTCATGCAATAAATAAATCTGTTAGTCTTAAAGTGCCACAAGACTCCATGCTTTTTCTGAAAATGTAAAGCAGCGGTGAGTGGTGCATATGATCAGAAGCTGCCTTTTGAGTACATCTGCACTGCAACAAATACCTGGGTCTGGCCCATGTCAGCTGACTCAGGGTTGCAGGGCTTGGGCTGAATGGCTATAAATACTGCAGTGTTGGGGAACATCTACTCTGCAACTTTATAGCTCTGCCACCTGAATTTCACAAACATGTCAGTTGCCATGGGCTAACCACAAGTATTTTATTGCAGTGTAGGCATGCCCAAAGAGTCTGGGCAGTCTCTGTAGAGTTTCATCCTTACTTTCTCAGGAATAGCACCAGAGTCCCAAACATGGAAACCTGACGGAGTGAGGACCTGAGGTAGTTAAGGAGAATTAGTGGTGGGAGTTACAGCAAAGGAGCTAGTGAGGGAGAAGGAAGAGTTCCAGTTATTAGCTGTTTTTATTTTGGAAATCAGAAATATCTGTTAGTGAAGCTGGGGTTGGAGAGCCTGGAATCTTATTGCTAATCTCAGCCCAACCACTTATGTGTAACAAGATGTCACTTCTGGGAACTGAATCCAGATCTCTGGAATCTCAGTCACAAAAGCATTCTTTTATATGGTGTTGCAGTTCAACATTAACTGTGTTGCAAAAGTAGAAAAAAAGTTAATGGAGTGAGTTAAGCATGAAGGCAAATCCCACAGTCCTCCTTCAGACCATATGTAGAAAATAGTTCTGTCACTGTCAATGGAGTTGCATGACTAACTGAAACCAGAACTTGGCCCAATGTGTCAGAGTCTACTTTTTCCACAGAGATAGCCGTGTTAGTCTAGTTTACTTTGACCATCTTAGCTATTGTGAGCTTTGGTTAAAGCCTTAACGTTATTTGATTGTGTCTAATTTTTAATTTTCTTGAGGATAATTCAAACTCAATATCCAGCTAGTGACCTAAGAGCAATCAAACAGATTAAAAAAATTCATCCCTTGTCTCTTGGACAGATCAGAATTTAAAAGAGCTTTTGTATTTATCAGTTTCAATAGAAAGTATTTATATACTAACCTGATCTTGTAGAAGAGTTTTACTGTACTCTAGATGATGTCTTTCTAAAATGGAAGAGCCATGAAGTTTTGCTAATGGAGCAGCTGACCTGTTGAAAAACAAATTGCTTACAGTGTTTCAGAGTACATATTTTTTATGGCTTTTTAAGTTTGTAGCTTAAAAGTTCTATTGATCTGTATATTCCACAGATTTTGAAATTTGGTTTTTATTTGAAATTGTTTAACATTGCTTGACTAACCTATATCTGAGGTGTGGCACAGAACAATACCTAGTTAAAAACAACAACATTTGGATAGGCCTACGTCATTGTCACTGTAAAAAGATTAAGGGAGAGTTTCAGAGACACAAAGGGCAGTTAAGTGCCTACCTCCCATCTGTGTCTGAAAATTTACCCCATCTTGTCCTGCATGCTAGTGGTTTTTGTTCGTTTACTTAATGCAGCTTCCCTGGATAGAAATGTACCTATTATCCAGCTGTTCATATTTATTTCTTTGGTAGGCTCTGGTTGGTATCATTCAAAGTGGTCTGCACCCCTATATCTCTAACTTGTTACGGTTTGCTTAAATCCCTTTCATGTTCTGGGACCCTATCCAGCAGAAAGTATTTACAGCTTTTTGGATTAAGCAGTTCCTGGAGCCTCATACATACACTGAAGCTTTTCCTATCACAGTGGGAATTAAGCAGAAGTAATTTCAGCTGTCCACTAGAGTTCTGAGACTGTGAGAAAGGGTTATATCCACACTTAATTTCTCTTGTTTTGAATTTGCGCTATGCATAGCTTTTCTTTTTCTTTTTGTTAACTAACAGGTCAATTTCTGGGGTCGACTAACGAGGAATGTGTGTGCTGTTCACTAATCTGCACATTTGTAGTGGTGAAACCCAAGATTCATCATTTCAGTAAGGCTTTTGACATAGTCCCATGTGACATTCTCTAAGTACACTGGAGAAATATTGTCTAAATAAAATTCCTATAAAGTGGGTGCAAAACTGGTTGAAAGACTGTACTCAGATTGGTTATAGTTTACAGCAGGGGTCTCAAACTCAAGTCACCATGAGGATTAGTAGGTTAGTCCAAGGGCTGCACCACTGAAACCTTTTCATGCAATGATACAAAGCATAGTCAAAATGAAGAGTAACATATATATGCCTAGAGTAAGTAAGAATTACTTCCATTCAAGATGGAGGTATCATCAGGAAGACAAAGAATAAGTAAGTGAACACGCTTTAAAATTTGGTCTATCAATTATTTGAGAAATTCTAAGTGTCGTTGAGGGCCACAGGAAATAACTGTAGGGGCCACATGTAGGGTGTGAGCTTGAGACCACTGATTTACAGTCAAACTGAGGAAATATCTAGTGGAGTCATGCAGGGATCAATCCTCGGTTTCAGGCTAGTCAATATTTTCCTTAATGACTTTGATAATGGAGTGAGGAGTATGCTTATAAAATTAGCAGATGAACAATCCTGAGAGGGTTTGCAAGGACTCTGGAAGAGAGAATTAGAATTCAAAATTACCTTGACAAATTAGCAAACTGATTTGAAATCAGACTATTCAGATGAAAATCAGTAAGAACAAGTACAAAGTACTTGGGAAGGAAACATTAAATGCACAATTACAAAATGTGTCGTATCTGACCAGCTGACAGTACTGTTTGAAAAGGATTGGGGTTTTATTAGATCACAAATTGAATGAATTGACAATGTGATACAATTGTAAAAATAAATAAATATATAAATAAATAAATAAAAAAGCTAATATTCTGGGGTGTGGTCCTTTTAACAAGAGTGTTGTGTGTAAGACTATAGCTAATTGTGCTGCTCTGCTTGGCATAGATGAGGCCTCACCTGAAGTGCTATATTCAGTTCTGGGCTCCACAAGTCAAGAAAGGGGTCAACAAATTGGAGAGAGACCAGAGGATAGCAACAAATATGGTAAATAGTTTGCAACTGTGAGAAAAAGTTAAAACTGAGCATGTTTTGTCTTGAGAAAAGCCTGAGAGGGAACCTGATAAATAATTTTCAAATATGTTAAAAGGCTATCTTAAAGAGGACTGTAGGGAGTTCTTTGCCATGTTTTCTAAAGGTAGGTTAAAAAGCAATGAGCTTAATCTGCTGCATAGGAAATTTAGATTATATAAAGGACAATTAATTTCTGGAATAGGGTTCCAATAGAGATTGTGGAATCCCAATGCTTGGAAGTTTCTAGTAACAGGGTAGACAAATACCTATCAGGGATGCTTTTCTAGGGGCACTTGGTGCTGCCTCTCAAGGTCTTCTTTCAACCCTACAGTCCTATGATTTTTACCATGACGGCTTGAGCTGAGATGGTATGAGTCACACTCCCAGCTACTATGTAGATGCGCCCTTTGGCTCTTTTGCTCAACATAAAGGAGACAGAATGGGAGGTGAGGATCTTGTACCTGGGGTTTGATCCTGCTCTACTGAAGTCAGCAGGAGCTTTGTCACTGATTTCAAAGGGAGCAACATTAAGTTCCTAGTCTTCATCTTCTAGGCCAGGAGTCTGCAACCTGTGGCTCCAGAGCCTCACACAGCTCTTTGGCTGCCCCCTTCTGGCTTCGGGACCCTACAGGAGGCCTGTTTCTGGCTCCAGGCCCATGCTTCCATTGGAGGACCTGGCGGGGGCCTACTCTTGTTTCTGAGTCGTCCCCCCACCCACCCAGGGGGCCCTGTAGCAGGTGTTCTGGCCCAGCTTGCCCCACCCAAACCCATGGCAGGAGGCTATACCAATTGCAGCTCTAAAAATACTTGGATATTGAAGACATTTTAAAAAATGTCTCTTTTTATCTTTTGGGTTCCCAACCCCAGTTGGGGGCTCTACAGATCTCTATCCTGGCCTACATATTAAATCTTGTTATCCTATTGGACTCTCATTCACCAGCTTCAGCTGCCAATAGTGCTAGCTCCAATACCAAGTTCCGAGGGGGTAGCCGTGTTAGTCTAGTTGAGCAAAAGAAACAAAGAGTGTGGTGGCATTTATAAATGTTAGTCTTTATAAGTGCCACTAGATTCCTAACTCCCATACCTCTTTCATTTCCTTCTCCCACTCCTATCTTGCCCCTCATGAATGGCACCTCACAGAATCCAAGCACAAAAGTGGCTCAGCCTATCTTTAAGACAAAATTAGGGGAAAAAAATAGCTAAGGGGACTCCTTCCTCAGGTTCTTCCTGTGCATCTTGTCTTGGTGTTTTCGTATAGACTATAAATATTTTGCGTCAGACTCTCTAGGAAGATGCGTTTTGCATAGCACTGACCACACAGACCATGCTTTGCAAATAATTATGGAAAACAGTATAGTTTGTATGTTTGCATCTGGTGGTATGTTCACAACTTTCTTTAATTCCTGGTGCAAATATTATATATGCAGGGGTTTGTACATGTATAGATCAGTGTATCTGAACTTACTTCATTTGGTACAAATTATTGGTCCCTCTATGATCAATGTCGTGGCAGAAAGCAGCAGCAACCATGGCGAAGGCTTCTAGATCAGTATAGTATTTCTTTAGTCTACCTGTCTATAAAGGTGGAGAGACTTTTTTGAGTTATATACCTACTTGAGCTTTACAATTCCTGTTGAAATTAAAGTACTAAACATTGAATGTAAGGTAAATTTACCATCAGAAAACATACCATTAATAAGGTGAACATTGTCTGTCCCACATTGAATCCATGTCGCCAGTTATGGTAAGTTATAGCTCGATAACCCTTTCTGACTGTGTACATCCATCTTGTAAGTACCTATTACAAATAAAAGGCATTTCCTGCTCAGTAATGTTAAAACTCTAGCAAAGACCTGGAATGCTTTTAAAATTAAGATGGAATTTCAAAACTTTACAGGAAAGTCTGCAGCTTCTGTAACACTAAAACATTTTTTCTAGTAAAAATAAACATAAAAGCTAGCCCCTGTAAAACTTAATGCTGGTTTAATTTTTTATTGAAGCCACACACATAGCTTTACATACTTATGAATCTGTGAAAAACATCTGTTCTGAACAATGGAAAAGAAAAATACAGAATAAGCTTTCCGTATAAAAATCTAGAATGAATGTCTGCTATTGCTGTTTCTAATATTTTACTGTGAGGCAGCTCTAGTGAGAAGAACTTGAACCTGAGTGGGAAATGTATGTAATAAGACACACCAAAAAAAAAAAAAAATCTGACCTCCACTGGGACTTTGAACTTTTCAACGACATTTAACTCAAAGAATAATCGTATTCCACACTTAATCAAGCCGTGTTCTGTAACAGGAAAGTCACTGAAACGGAATTCATAAAGTTCTACTTCCTTTGGATCAGGTAATTCCTCTTTCTGTTAGGGGAAAAAAAAGGGCCACAACAGTTTTTCTTGTAAGAAGGAGACAAATTCAGTTTTTACTTACTTACTTCATCCTATAAACAGTGTTCATGGTCAGGCCCATCATGTGTACATAGCTCTCAGGTTTCAATGCATATGACTGTACATTAAACTATAATATGTACTTTAGATCAGTATGAATTTACTCCACTCAAACAAAAGGGATGGGTACCATATATTGCTTTCTGCAAACTGGTATTTCTTCCCCACCTGCATTCCAATAAAATCCACAGTACAATTAAAGTTTCTTTAGTCATATAGCTTGCCAAGTTCCAAAGGGGCAGCCATGTTAGTCTAGTAAAGCAAAAAAGCCAGGAGTCTTCTGGCACTTAAAGACTAACAGATTTATTTATCTCATGAGCTTTTGTGGGAGAAAATCCCACTTCATCAGATGCTTTGAAGAGGGGGAACTTACAGAATGGGATGGAAATAAATGCAGGGGAGTGTAAGACATGGGATCAGGTCATACAGCAACAGCAAATCAGAGCATTTGTAAGGATTCAAACTCCAGGAAACAACACATAGGGGAGGGTGAAGTCGAATTAGCTGTTATAATGTGAAAAGAATCCATAGTCACAATTAAATCCTGCTTTCACACAATCTAATTTGCATATTGGATTTCAGCTGTTCCTCTTTGAAGTCTTGATCTCCCATTGATTTTCTTGAGGACAATCATTAACAAATCATTAATTGAGTGATTAGGAAGATAGAAGTGCTCAGCAACTGTTTTTTGGGGGGGTTTTTTGTGTTATGATTTGTGATGTCAGTTTTGTGCCCATTTATTCCCCTGTGTAGGGACTATCCTGTTTGTCCAATGTATAAGGCTGGGGGGCATTTCCAGCACATGATGGCAAAAATCACATTAGTGGATGAGCAGGTGTAGGACCCTTTGATTGAGCAGCTGGCTTGATTAGGTCTTATGATGGTGTCTTTTGTGCAGATATGTGGACAAAGTTGGCAGCGTGTTTTGTTGCAGGAATATGTGCCTGCTTTAATGTTTCTGTTGTTAGGTCTGTAGTTGCTGGTGAGTATCTGTTTCAGGTTTGGGGGTTGTTTGTAGATGAGGAGAGGTCTATTTCCCAAGGCTAGAGAGAGTGAGTGGTCATCTTTTAAAATAGGCTGTAGGTCCTTAATGATCTGTTGTAGAGGTCTGACTTGACGGTTGTATGTGGTGACGAGTGGCGTTCTATTGTTTTCTTTTTTGGGACCTTTCCTGTAGTAGACGACTGCGGGGTACCTGTCTGGCTCTGTCAATTTGTTTCTTTACTTCTCCGGGTGGGTACCGTAGTTTTAAGAAAGCTTGATAGAGATCCTGAAGATGTCTGTCTCTGTCTGAGGAATCAGAGCAAATGTGGTTGTATCTTAGGGCTTGGCGGTAGACAATGGATTTTGTGGTGTGTTTAGGATGGAAGCTCAAGGGATGTAGATAACTATACTGATCAGTAGGCTTTCGGTATAGAGTAGTGTTGATGTGTCCATCCCTAATTTGTATGGTAGTGTCCAGAAAGTGGATCTCCTGTGTGGACTGTTCACAAAAACAAAACAAAACAAAACAAAAAAACAGTTGCTGAGCACTTCCATCTTCTTAATTACTCCATTAACAATTTGTTAATGATGGTCCTCAAGAAAATCAATGGGACATCAAGACTTCAAAGAGAAACAGCTGAAATCCAAGTAAATATGCAAATTACATTGTGTGAAAGGAGGACTTAATGGTGACTATGGATTCTTTTCACATTAAAACAGGTAATTTGACTTCACCCTCCCTCTGTGTGCTGTTTCCTAGAGTTTGAATCCTTACAAATGCTCTGATTTGCTGTTGCAGTATGACCTGATCCCATGTCTTACACTCCCCTGCATTTATTTTCATCCCAATTTGTAAGTTCCCCCTCTTCAAAACATCTGACAAAGTGGGATTTTCTCCCATGAAAGCTCATGTGATAAATAAATGTTAGTCTTTAAGTGCCACAAGACTCTGTTATTTTTAGTCATATAGAGGTTAAAACCAATGGTCACTTTATTTTAGACCACATTTCTTAATTATACATATAATTATTGAACTACTTCAGCTTTATATTTTCTTACATACTCCATTTGTGGGACTTCAGTGAATCTTTGTAATAGATTATCAACTGTACCCTATAAGTCATGGATGCAACTGAGGAGGGGGAGAAATCTGTCACAGTTCAGGGTTACCTGGATCTCTGACTTCCTTCCTTGTTTTTTTCTGTGTGCAGCCCCTTCCAGATCCCAGGCCTTTCATCTATGGCAGAATCCCACGATTCTCCCATTGTCAAAGATTACTCAGCAAGTGTGACTAGACTCTGTATCTGCAGTTCTTCCCTTTGAGAACTTGTGACCAGCAGAATAAAGTGACCCATAATTGCCTTCTTAAAACAGTGTTTTGTTGGATCTTGACAGTAGGAATACAGCATAGCAAGAGAAAAGCCCCTTTAGGGCAATAAAAGGCTTATGAACCTTACCTTACCAAAGACCCCAAGTGAGCTAGGCTTCTTTAAGACACTTCTAACTCAGGAAGGCAACCATTTTAACCTTCTCCCCTTCATGGAGTGTCTTTATAAATTTCTTTCAGCTTTTGATCTCTGCACTAGAGCCACCCCTAGGGTGCAGTGAATTGGGGCAACTGTCCTAGGCCCTGTGGTTTTGGGGCCCCTCACTTCATGCCAGGGCAAAACAGAAGATGGATTATAGCCACCAGCCTTCTGGCTGCAGGCCAGGACTGGATGGGAGGCAGGCATCTACCACCATCTCCACCTTCACAGAATGGGTGACGTAGTTCTGGGAAAGCTCGTCTGGCAAGCCCACTTGAGAGGCGGAGGTAGCATATGAGTTAATAGTCCTAGGTGTTTGCTGAGGAGCTCTTATCTGGGCCATTGCTTGTCTTCCTGGGTAGTTTTCTTACCATCCGGCTATTAACCCAGTTTATGTGCACAGTAAATATCTTAACAATGTTCAGACAAACATACAGTGTTCGTAGATAACACGAAACTCCAAATCCATCTGTCATTTGCCCCTCCCAACCAACTTGTGAGCAGTTCTGTGCCTGTTGTGTCTCTAGTGTAGTTTGGAGTAAATGCTCCTCTAAACTACACTGGCTTCCAATTACCCCAAGTGACCATTCTGGCAGTGGCGGACTGCCTGAGTGTATGCCCTTCTACCCACGAATATCCTTTATTTTAGAGGCAAGTGTACACTGCCCACAGATTCTCTCACTCCCACGGACGTGTCCACTAATCTATCTGCTAGCTTGTCTGCACTGAGGGATCATCACAAAGTAGATTTAATATGTATTGCAATCTAGCCTTTAGAGCAGGGGTCTCAAACTCAAACCACCATAAGGGCCGCATGAAGATTAGTATGGTAGCCCAAGGGCTGCACCACTGAAATCTTTCCATGCAATGATATTGCAAATATCAGTCACAACCGTGTCACTGTGGGCCGCAGGAAATAGCTTTAGGCCCCACATGTGGCCCATAGGCAGTGTGTTTGAGACCCCTGCTTTAGAGTTTATTAACATAAAATAATTCCATATTTACTTATATCTTGCTTTATATTATTTGCACTTATGCACACACAAATAACACATCAATTATTTACTATGATACTCAAAAATCAGGCAGTGAAAAAGTTTAATTTGCCCACATTGTACATCAAGTATAATATACATTTAATAAGTTATAATTGTAAGTACCTAGATACTATGTAGTGTTTTTCAGTAGTATATCACAAAGCCTTTACAAATGAAGTCAGAAAACCATCAGTTTCTATTTTATACATAAGGAAACTGGTAACTGAATATATCACAAGTGTAATGTGGGCAACATTAGGGTGAAAAATCTAATCTGGATTTCTCTGTGGAAGAGAACCTTCATTGTATAGTAAGGGTATGATTTTATATTTAATTTCCTTGTTTAAAAAAACACCCAAAAGAAACTGCCCATGCAGGTTAGGGTTCCCACTTCATTGAAATGAATGGGGTGTGGAATGGTGACATCACACCTTTTGCAAATGTCACTGTTTGGATGGAGCTATTTGCAAATATTGATTTATGAACATGTACAAATACTTCCACCTTTTCTCCTACATATGGAATTCCCCTTAAAATTTACTCTGGTCTGACTTCAAAGACAGAGAATGGTCAAGCAGTGACAGTTTTAAGATGAGCCATCCAATCAAGAAAACCTGTTTTTCCCATTAATGAGCTGGCATTCCAGGCTCTCTAATAGGATTAAACCTTTGTATATAACCCTGGCAGTGCATGAGATATCAGATCTTCCATTCTTGATACCTATATAGAAAAAAATTATTTAAACTAGTTTCCAGAGGTTTTAAAAATCCATTCCTGTGTTTTATTGCCCTTGGATGGCCCCAGAAGGTAATTAAGACACCTTGATTTACAAGTGGAGAGATACAAAAAATTAATACCAATGTACATTTTTAAAAGTCTTAAATTTAAAATAAATTTACTTTTAAACATGCTGGTATAATTGTTTTATTGGCACTCTTTCTTTAGTTTCACTAGTGGATATAGTTATATAATCAGATGTAATTTAAGAAACTCTTTTAACAGTAAAACCTTGTACCAGTCTAGTAACCTGACATTGGCAATGTTTTTAGAGGAAGGAGGAAGTAGGGGGAAGAGAGAGCTCATCTTACTGATAATTATAACTTTAACCATAGATTCCTGTAACATCACAAAGTAATAAAAACCAGTCAGCTAAAGTTCTTCAAATACTTATCAGGTTAGAGAAGCACATCAAGTTCTACTGCTATTATCAGCCTCCATCAGGCTCTATACATTCACTAGTTACCTAGGTACTCCTGACTATTTCCTCTTCTTTATATGTATGTTGTATTAATATACACACATACGTATACCTTTAAACTGAGTTTTTGCCATTCCTATACACAATAGATTCCCATGTCAAACTCAATAACATCATGCATACAGATTGAATGACAAATGATCCGAATCTATCCCACTAATCATAAAATAAATAAAATGAAATTAAAATTATTAAGAGAAGCAAATAATAATGCATATTAAGGAGGCAGTTGTAACTTCTTCAGTCTGCTGCAGTAACTAGGATAGTCCCTTTTTATCTCTTTGGGAAATAAGACCACGATTCTGCAAACACTTACGCCAGTAAGTAATTTTCTGTGGAACTACTCACATGAGTGACACTGAGCTCATGTCTAACTATTTGGAAGATCAGGGTCAAAGTCAGCATTCTGTGCATGATAGTGTGTGATAGCAATGTGTCTGTCCAGATAACAAAAACATGTTGTGTTTATTTTCTTGCTACCTGGTATGTCATTACTGGTCAACAAAATGGTTTGAATGTGAATAGTGTTTGTACAGTGCCAAATGCAATGGAATTCTGCTTCATGAATGGGGTGCTTAGGCACTAACACTATACAAATAATAAAGAATTCCTGGTGCAACAATGACTTTGGTAGAGATGCACCACAGAGGACTTTAGCTCAAAGTCTTTTTTGTTTTAAACAACCTAACTCATCTTTTTTTTTATTCTCTCTCTTATCTGACTTTAGCATACTTCAAAAGTATTATGCAAACATATTCTACCAGTCATACGTTGCCTATTTATTGAAAATTGATTATTTTTTTGTGAACTTTCAGGTCAGGCCTAGGGTAGCTCTACACTCACAGTGGCAAATTCACTGCCGTCAATCAATCTTTCCCGATTGATTGCGTGGGTCAATGGAGACCCATTCAATCAATCAGAAAGTTAACCGGTAAGACAACCCACTGAACTAGAATAGCTGGGAGTCGATGGGAAGCCAGTGCACTGGCAGTCAAAGATATTTGCATATCTCCCTTTGACTGGCAGTCAAAGAGACTTGCACATCTCCCTTTGCCTGCTGTCTAAAGCCACGATATGTATAGACCAGGGCCTAGTTCCTAATTTTCAACTTGCCTCTTTTATCTACTTCTGGCAATCAAATAATGCAGGCAAAATATTAAATTTTCCTCCCTGAATGGAGATGCTCACCATGCAGCCTAGAATAGAATTTGGTCCTTTTTTCTTTCAATCAAGAGAGTCTCAAATAATCCCTGGGCAGTTCAACACCTCTTCAGCAATACAGAGTCTTTACTTCTTCCATTTACTTCATATGAAAATCAGGGGATGAAGGGTTGCTACTGAGGGGGGGCGGCACTATGGGAAGTGTATAGGTTGCATATTAGTGTATAAGAAAAGCTAACATGTTGCAAGAAATATTTTTGTGAGGCACCTGCCTCAGACCCACAGAGCTTATGACTACTCTAAACATGTTGTATTAAGTAGAAGGGTAATTTTTGATACAAAGAGGGGACCCAGCACTATATGAAGTTAATAGGCTGTTTAAGAATCAGGTTTAATCACTTACCAAAATTTTGCTGAGGGCTTTCTCATCACACTCTTCAGTACTATTTACATTTAATTTCTCTTTGTATTTCTAAAATGAAAATAAAATGAAAAATTAAATGCCTGCACAAGAAGATTCAGAACTCTTTGGTATTAGACAGCTGCTCACCAATATAGACTGAATTTCTTCAGAAGTGGCCTTTGTCTGGTACATGAGCATTTCCTGAGCAATGTCCTTCCTGTTTTCAAGCTTATTCATTTTGTCATAGGTGTCAGTATTTAAAACAGACCAGCCAAGAAATTGTGTAAGCGTCTGGAACAAAGCAGAGGAGAATGGAGATGATGTAGTGATAATTCATTTGTCTTAATAGTAAAGGTAAATTGACAATGTGAATGCCCTAAATGTTCAGCTAGGTGCTTGTATACCTGTTACCCACATAGCCTCTGAGCATCTCACAAACTTTAATACGTGTAGCTTAATTACAATCATGCAATGTAAGGAAACATTTTCCTTGTTTTGCTGCTAGGGGTCTGAGGTGCTGAGAAGTTAAGTGACTTGCCCAGTGTACAGGTGCACAACCTCACTGATGTCAATGAGATATTACACCATTTTGTTTACAAGGAGCACCTGCTGGATCAGGGACTTAGCGGTGACAGCCGATAAATAAGATTGTCTGTCATGTCTGCACTGAAGATCACAAATACTAATGCATGTCAGTTGAATGGTTTTGACCATCCTCACTAATCTAATACTATGGATTTTTTTGTTTATTAGCATGATTTTGTACAGTACCTGTTACCTATTAACTACTGGAAAAAATCCATTGTAACTCTACAACTTTGTAAAGAGTTTTAAAGGAAATTCTTTTACTATTAAGAAAATGTAATGAAGAGGACAAGCTTTTGACAGAATTGCTAATGAAAATAATCCTTTTAGTAATTTTAACTGAAATGTAACAAAAACATCTCAACATTAAATGATCACTTTAAAATCTTTCATCTCATTAAACCTACCTCAGTGATCTGCTCATCAAATTCATCAAAGGGTTTTCCATCTTTTCTGTTGTAAAATGTAGCTACACCCACAATTTCTTCTTTTTTGTTGACAATAGGCAACGATAGGACATTTTTGATAATCCAACCTGTCTCATCCACAGGTCCTTTCTGCAAGCAAACCAAAAGAATAGGAACTCTATGTTGAATAGGTTTTTGAAATAATAATAACACAGAATTTTGGTATTATAATTGTAAATGTCACAATTGGTATCCAAAGATCACAAAGAAGTACACTAAATCAAAGTATCAACCATCCTTACAACTATGGAATGCATATTTGTGCAATCAACTTTGGCTAATGAGTGGATGGCTTCAGGGTACTTTTCTACGATAATTAAAATAAAAGAAGTATTGTGTTATTACCTGAAATGTGAAATATTCATCTGCTCGTGCATTCATCATGTTACAAATCTATGGCATAAGGAAACAAAACAAAACTAAAACCCAACACTGTTTAGGTGTAGCCTATACACTCAGATCCATAGTCTAGCTTTTTTAAAAGGTGTATTCATTTTCCTAAGAGAAATTTAATTAGCACACTGTCATCATTTTACAGAAATCAAAACTATTATTAAAGTAGAATTAGCTACTTCAGTTTAAGCCCTGTGGAGTGCTGAAAACTGCTTTGTATGTGGTGCTCATAATGTATTTTGCTAAGTACAGTAGTTGCCTAACACTATGCAAGAAGAAGAAAAATTTTAGGGCAGGAAGTAAAGAAGAATATTATATCCAATTTGAAACTGCATAGGGAATTAAGGAAGAGATAAACATTTGAGCTGAAACTCAGCTCAACAGTATTAACTCCCACTGTTATAAAAAGTGCCACAGGATCAGTAATGACTACAGTACCTGGACACCTTTAATTTTGCATGTTGAACCCTTGGTTCTGTGTTGATGTGGGTCCCAGCAATCTGTCTGCTTATAAGTCTATCAGAACTAAAACTAAACAGAAAGTTCTGCAAGTCTGCAGAGCTATTGACAGATCATCCCTTTGTGAGAATGGGTTTGTATGCCTGCAATGCCAGCCAGAAGTACAAGCCACCTGCCTACCGATGAGCTAGCTTGAATCTGTGGGGAAATCTCCAGGCTATTAGCCAATATCAAGGGGTTTTGATGATGGCTTTTGAAGTGTCTGCTTAATCAAAGACTTCTATAAAATATGTAACTCTTTTTTTTCCCAATTAACTTACAAAGCCATTTTCAGCAACGTATGTTGGTAACCCACTGACAAGACACCAGTGATCTGCTGGAGGTGAGCTGTAGAGACAAAATGGGATCAAACAAATTAATGTCACAGACATAAACATGTTACAGTCCTCTCTCAGCAAAACTACTAACTGCTACTTAGTGAACTAGATGACAGTGATTACTTACGGAATGACTTTGATTTCTTCTTTTCCATGTAAAATATAGTCAATAATCTTATAAAAGTTGACTTCCTAAATAAAAATGAAGAAAAACATGCATCCATTAACCCTCAAAACTAAATTGGAAAATAATGTAAAAAGCAAGCATTTATATTTACCCTGCCATCTGGTGTTTTTGGTCCTTTATAAGGCTCTACTTCTCCCAGCTTGATCGGCCATTCATCAAAGAACTCCTAAAAATAATTATACACCGATTTACAAAACAAAGTATTGTCAGTTGTATACCAAAAGGTAACATGAAATCCATGGACAGTAATTTTATGCTACACTTTTCTATAACCATCTATGGTCTGGTCACATCTCAAAACCATTGTTAAATATACACCAAGAAAAAATTTTAGTAAGTAAAGGGGAGGTTGTTGTGAAACCCAGTGCCAGCCAAACTGCATGACTTTGTCAACATTTTAGTGGGTACGGGAAGTACATAATACAAATAACCACCTGAGCCCAATCTGCATGCTTTACTCACAGGGCCTGCACTATTTTTGTAAATTTCACATATAATTTTTGTGTTTCTCATTTAGTTTACGGTAATATAGATCATGTCCTGTGCTGTATGGAAATCATACTTGGAAGGTATAGCACATTGACTACACAAAGGCAAATTGGAGATATCCATGACACAAAGATGAATCAGTTTGAGGATTAAGTTTTGGTAATGATTTTGAGTTAAGTGCATTCCACATTTTCAAGTAATTAGTAAAATGCTGGTTACCTTCTCTTTGGTCATATCCAGCAGCCCAACAGAGTATCTTTCACAGTTCAAATACATTCGAATAGTGTACAATGCTTTGTGAAACTGTCGCTCAATATCTGTCAGTTCTTCAAATACTTTGTTGGCAGACCATAAAAGCATCTGTTTACAATGAAGAAATATAAGTAAATACTCAGGTGGTGAAAAGAGAAGGTGGTATAGATTAGAAGACAACAGCCTCATGAATTCCAGGTCTTAAAGAATGTATTAATAATGGATGTTGATACAATTCTGTAACATGAGCAAGATATTTTACCCTTGTTTTTATGTGGTATCTGGGGAACAGTGTGAGAACATATCATTAGTTATGATTTCATATATGAAAAGCAAATGAAGGGTCTCATTAACAAATGCTTCTTTACCTGACTTCTTCGGGTTTCAACGTTGTAGAGATATGTGGTATGGTATTGTTTTATGGCAACAGAAACAAAATTGAGGTATTTCTTAAAGACCTAGAAATGACAGAAAACAAAAATAAAACCAAATGTCACACCTAGTAATTGGCCTGGCCATACTTATTATTAAAAGAACAACTTTGTTCCCATTTTAGTATCTACAGTTACCTCTTCATCCTCTTTAGAGAATTCAGGGGCATTTAATTTGTTAAGTGCCATTACAACAGCAAGCACCTCCTTCCCCTGCATAATAGGGGTTGCTAACATGTTGTTCGTCGTGTAACCAGTTTGTTTGTCCACAAAGTCAGAAAAATGGTTATTCTGAAAAAACAAACAAAAAGCAAACCACATTTAATTATCACAATGAGGACCATTTGTTTATTACTTATTTGTGCTGTGCCATATACATGACTGGAGTTTCACTGCAGAAAAAGATGGATTCCAAGTCCAAAAGTGCATACAATCAAAGGCCACCACCCTTCAAACATTATGTGTGTGCTTCAATTTAACAGTAAACAGGCGTCTGCATTCTGACAGTGAGCTTATGCAGGTTATCCTTAAGCCGATCAGGAGAAGGAAAGGCAAAGGAGAGAATAGCATGACTGTTTGGTTATTTGGGAAGCCAGTGTCTGTGACTTGAAAATAATCATATGTATGGATGCATCAATAATAATCCTTAGTATTTAATCATTCCTGTAGATACAATGCTTAATATTGCCTCATCATACAATTGACATAAAAACATCAGGCCACATTTTCATGCCTCTTTCAGTCTAACTGCTCAAAGTCTAACCCATGTATTCCTGAGGATGCTACTGGTAGGGAAGAGTCCCAGGCACAGCCAATTTCTATGCATGTCTCATGGCACTCCCCCACTTGTGCCCAGAGAGCGTGCTTGTGGTGGGAAGAGACAACTGAAGGAGTGAAAAGAGTGAGAAGGACAACGTAAGTAGTGGTGTTTAAAATCACTAAGATATTATTAAGGACCTGAAATAACACAGACTCAGAGCTACAAAAATTGCTTGAGAGCCACATGATGAAGGAACATGGAAGTTGTATCCTTACCATGCAACCAACTTTACAATTGGCTCTACAATTAGACTAGCTAGTCAGTTGGCTCCATGGGGCTTCATGAATTCAATCATATGGTGAATGCTATTGGCCAAAGGACATCACTCTCCCAGCCTCATCAAGCTGACTGGAACTAGAGAGACTGTAGCATGTGAGGGAAAGTAAAGATCTATAGATTTACACTTGGATTATGCTCCCTTGTGATACATATTAAAGATGAAATTGTGACTATTTGAATGTTCAGGTAAAAACATGTGGCTGTTATACTTGAAGAAGCATCACTAACTACTGTCTTGGCTTTCTTTTATTGCATAATTCAATTTTGTTTAACACCAAAAGCAAAATAAAAGCCAGGCACATGGGCTGTGCACTGAAACCTATTTTGAGGGACTGAATGATATTTAATTGGTCCCACGGGCTTTGTGCTGGGTTTCTGCTCAGGAATAAATCTCATCCTGACAGTAAAGTTCACAGAGCTTTTAGAGAGCAATACAGAGGTCTAACCAGTGAAGAGGCTGGAGCATTAACACTAGCAGCTTTCAAATTGCTCCTGTGCACAAATTCCAGTGGGGGGTAGCCACATTAGTCTAGTTCAGCAGTTCTGTACTTCTCCATTCTCAAGAGTTTCATGAAGTGGGGTTTTCTCCCACAAAAGCTCATGCGATAAACAAATTTGTTAATCTTTAAAAATGCCAGTAGACTCGTTTGCTTCTCTGACTTCTAAGGGCCCATACCACAAATACTTGTGCACAAGAGCAGTCCTGTTGCTAATCTGTGCTACTTTGCAGGATCAGACCCTAATTAATGAGATACAGCAATAAACCACAGTCTTAACTTGTGTCTTTCCAAGCAAGGCCTAGCCAACAGCAGAGTTTGAGGATTGTAGACTAATGCTTTACCTGCTGGCTTAAAATTATGCAATATGCATATTATAACACCCCCCCTCCAAACAATAACTTCCCTAAATTTACACACACACAAATTTAAAAAAAAAAAATTAAATATTATGTCTCTGGTGGCTTTCTGTTTTAACACTCATTTCAGCATTTGTCACAGTCTCTGATTTTCTCATAAATCATATCTTAG
Organism: Podocnemis expansa; assembly: GCA_007922195.1. Classification (NCBI taxonomy): domain Eukaryota; kingdom Metazoa; phylum Chordata; order Testudines; family Podocnemididae; genus Podocnemis; species Podocnemis expansa. Next base: position 12,712,431 of record ML681981.1, on the reverse strand, counting down.
CCCTTCAAATAGGTTGCTGTTATTGGAAATGTTGTTTACTAATATAACTAGCATTCACAACTGCAAGTTTTTTGGTGAACCAAGTAACTTTTTAATTACAGTTGTCCGCACCACATCACTTTACTACACTGATGTGCTTTCTTCTGTGTCATCTCTAATATTTCTTGTTGAGCAGGCACTACGTGAGCAGAATTTACTGTTTAATTTTTCCATTTTTCTGTTTATCTGTCTTACTCTTCCTGTAATTCCTTTGCTACATGGAGAATTTCCAGTAAAGGTGGGCTGGGAAAGCAGGCATTCAAGGCACAGACCAATTGTATATCCTGATCCAAACATGACCATCAAAATAGTTTTGCTAAGAGCTTTCTTTATTATTATTTTTATAATATTTTCATTAAGTTTTGTCAGCAGTCTGGTTCAGAAGGATTTTGATACCTTGACACAGAATATCTTACATTATACAGTCACTTGATGATATGAGTTCATCTTTTTGGACAATACATGATGCTGCTTCTTTCAAAAAAGTTATGCTGCTATCATATATAAGCCCATGTTATGCACTATACATCTATATCACCCACAAACTACCCTAACTTTAAACAGAACACTTAGAGCTGCTCTATCTATTTGAGCATACCAGAATTTCTCTTTGCTTTAGATAAGGCTCTGCAAGTAAAAGTGGCTTTTCAACCCTATTTGGCATTTTAATTGCTTTTTGTTCCTTCAAAAAATCTAACCCAGCTCCATATCCAAAACTGGCATTAAAACATTAATATGTGATTATGACTCTCCTACTAGAGGATTTATACACCACTAATAAACTTCCATTTAGTCCTAGAGTGCCCTAAAATTACATATTTCTTCTGTCTTCATATTAGCCAAGTGTTCAGGAAATATTTCCTCTTTAACTGATTTTTAAAAGTGTATTGTAACAATATCATCCATGCACAGATTTGTCATTCCAAGCATGCACAAAACCAGTGTAACAGACCAAGTCGGTATTCCTTGGGAACCCGATTCAGAGCCTGGCAAGTACATACAATTCCCAGTCCCATAGCTCAGCACATATTTCAGGAGTGTTAGAGATGGAGTCAGGGAAAAATCAAAATAAAGCTACATTTGTGTCAATGCAAAATTCAATCAAGGAATATATTTTTTTAAGTCCAATCTGCATTTTGCCTCTTAAAACTGTCAGTATTCGATAAATTCTTTTTGGCACCATGGTAAAAAATGCAATCTCATCAGTAACAATCTCATTAGAGAACAAACTGGTGGAGGAAATCCACACAAGTATTGAAGTGCTCTTCCTTTTCATTATAAGCACAGTGGTAGCACCATCTATTATTTAGGTCTTCCAATGCAAAAAATAAAAATAAATCTGTTAGTCTTAAAGTGCCACAAAACTCCTTGTTGTTTTCTTCCAATGCTTCCCATTATAAGAAACTCTTTTCCATTTCTCATAACTTTGCCACACTGTAAACATTTGGGATGAAGTTTACCATGTGAGGTGTTGGCTGAGAAACGGTGAGAAAATTTCAGTCAAAATTGTTCAGCCATTTCTGAGACTGAGGCTGGGGGAAATGTTGTTTTGCTCATATTAAATAATTCTTTGGGCATTTTCTTTGCAATGCTTTGGCATCCATATACTTTTGAAAAATCAGTTTGCACATACTCACTAGAGACTTGCTAGAGCTTCACACCTAAAATCACTGCAGACTCCATTCTCCTTGGACATGCTCCAGCCTGTCGCAGCTCCTAGTGCATGTACCATTCCCACAGAGCAATTGAGCATGCTCTAGCCCAGGCCTCTGGGGTTGTAGAAGGACTTTCCTTATAATTGCTGCTGGAGGCTGGGGTAGGACCATGCCCATGAGCTGTCTCTCCAGTTCTCTCACTGACTCTCCTGCTGACATTTAAGTGGACTGGTCGAGGGAACAAGAACTGGACATGGGAAGGGAAGGGAATAAATTGGGACAAGGAGTCTGATGAAACTTGAAGAGGAGAGGGAAGAGATTGTGCCACTTGGAGCAGAACACTAGGATTTACTGGGCAAGGAGGATAGACTGGGATCTGTGTGAGCGGGCTTGGACTTGTTGTGCAAGGAGACTGATCCTGAGAGCCTTTGGCATTGGAAATTGGAATTGACGCTGCTGTGCAAAGTGGGATGGTAAATAGGCAAAAAGTTGGAATGGAGAAGCAGCTAAGAGGTGTGGGAAACATTGAGATAGGACATGGAACTGGGCATAAGAGGGAAACTACTTCATGCTAGACAAGGGGGCTGGGTCTAGGAAATACTGGAGAGAAACCAGTAGGGAAGGAATGAGAGGCAAGGCGTTGGAGTATGGGGAGAACTGGTACTGCTTGGGCAAAGTGATTGTAAGAAGGAGCTGGGTAGGGAATTGGGAATGAGATACTGAGACTGGATGAGGCCATGGGAGAGGAGCTGAGAGGATAGAGATATCGAACACAGACCAAAGCAGGGATCTGGGACTGCCTAGGCATGGAGACAGTGGATGAGAGGTGAGATAAGAGGGAGGAATTGGGAATGGGTATGTGTGGGGGACACTGGGAGTGATGGGGGAAATGGAGATTCAAAAAATGAGCCAAGCGCATACTACAATTAGTTGGGCAAGAAAATAAGGCTTGTGCAATGAAGTCTGAGGAATAGAAGATGATTCTGGATAGAAATGGAAAATGAGAGTGGGGCAAGGAGCTAGTAGTGGGAAAGAGACAGGGCTGCTATAGGGACAGGTTTAGGGAACTGGAGCAGAAGTCAAGCTTGGGAAAAGCAGTCTGTGTCCACTAGTGCACACACTTCCCACTAGAGCCCAGAATGGAAGCCAAGACTTCGGAGTCTCACCTTTCCCCTGCTGCCAGCAAAATCTGAAACTCACTGGTGAACTGTGTGTCAGCGCTGCCTCTAGTTCTGGGCTGCAAAGAAGATGACAACCTCCTTTGCTAGCAGTCATTCCATTGACTCACATGGCAGAGGACTGTGCTGTGGATCTAAAGGGTCCAAGTCTGCTGATGTACCTTTGTGTGTCAATATAATAAGCTATGTCTACATATGCAATTTTATTTCGGATTTGCTAGTCCAAACTAAAGAAGTCCAAGGTTAGTCTGAACTAACCTGGGGCTAGTTTGAACTAGTCACGTATTCTAGTTTGAACTAACTCATTTTAGTTCAAACTAGAATGCGCAGTTAGTTTGAATTAATGCCTTAGTTTGAAATTTTTAAACTCAAATTAAGCCTTAGTTCATGTCTTGTGCACACTTAGTAAAGTTCGAACTAAGCATGGAAGTCCAAACTGACCAGGGGTACTTACTAGTTTGGACTAAGCTTTGGCTAGTCTGAACTAAGAAATTTCTTAGCTAGGATTAGGCAAAGCCTAGTGTAGCCAAGAGCTAAATTAGTCCGGCCTAAGCTTGCTTAGTCTGGACTAATTTGGCAGTGCAGACAAAGGCACACGCACACACATTTTAAGTTAAAAGAATGTTATTAAGATTGTATGACGACGCCCTTAAACGTTAGGAAATGCTAGACTAAAGTGCAACATTATTTGAGCCTCATTGTGCAGATGCATTATGATCACAAATTATTTTCTTCTACAGGGTCCTCCACCTAATCCAGCGCACAGGATGACCCTGCTCTGGAAATGAATCAAGTTTGCGACATGAAGCCAAATGTTACCTGTAAGACCCCACCCCTTTTGTTGCAGAAGTTGGGAGGTGTGTTCTGTTTATCATGCTGGTGTGAATGAAGCTAGTTAGAAGAAAATTATTAAGCTCGCATGATCAGTCTTCTAAAAGTTAGGTAATGTTTTATGTTTCAGTTTCCCGTCTATAGAATGGAGATAATGCCACCCTCTCACCTCACAAGGTGGTGTGAAAGTTAATTAATGTTAATGAAGCACTCAGATACTGTACTGATGAGCACCACAGAAAAGCCCATGGTGAAATGGATAATTGTGGCTTCAGAGCAGGGTTTGAATAATATGCTGTAAATAAGACTGAGGGTCACACACTGAACAATGAGTATAAAATAAAATAATGAATACCCTGCTCATTAATTCACTGTCCAGCCTGTAAGCCGAATAAGGTAGGGATTCCATGGAAAAACAGTATGTGAGTATGTAACTAGAGACAGTATCTTAATGCACAGGCAAAAGGGGGCCGAAAATGACAGTTTGTGAAGTACCACAACTGCTCGTATAATTTGCTATTAGAGGCTTCCAAGGGGTATTCTATTGTTTTCTGCCACCAAGTAGCTTCAAGAGGAATGTTAAGATCCTGAGTTCGAGGCAGAGAACTTGCGAGCATCTCTCAATGAAGAAGTGGCATTGCAGAGATTAGTCTACCACCTCTGTGTTCCTCTAATCTCTTTCCCACTTGCTGTGGAGTTTTGTTTTTAATAATTGTTGCTAGGACACATCTAACACACAAACTAATTTAGAAATGCTGAATTGCTCAGAATTATTCAGTGTTGTGCCCTGGAAAAGAGCTTCTTCTCCTTGCCAGTCATTTGGAGTCCCATTTTTTAAAATGTTCATTTTTCTGTCTGAAGGGAATAGCTGCTAGTCCACATATCTGAGTAGTCTGCATATGTGGGAAAGGAATCAAGATTTTCTCATTAAACCAAGGTACCTATATGTTTTTTATCATAGTTGCAGAGTCATCTCTTGAATAGGGTGCTTGAGGTTCTGAGGAAGCAAAATATCTTCACCACAAATCAGGTTGGAATAAAATAAAAGGAATGCAATGTACTGTTTTGGTGCTTTGCTAGACGGGGCTACTGTTTCGAGTTTCTGTAAAATATACCCAGTTTGAAATTCATAACATTAGAGCTGGCCAGTTACAGAATTTCCAGTTGAGGAAATTTTCTTTCCTTTTGACACTCAACAAGCTGATTCTTGGTAACTTTCCATTAAATTAAAAATGCTGTTTATTTTGTCTAGGTCTTTCTTTGATGTAATTAACAGTAGTGGGAGGACTTGTAGGCAGTGCAGTGTTCTAGGACAGATCTTCATTTTTATCAAGATGATTCAGCCTTAACACGGATATTTGTAATTTTGGACATCTTTGAAGTTCTTGGGTTAGCATGAGAAATTTAGTTAAACTTGGTGAGTGATCTAATCTCCATTATTTGAATCTTTGCAGGGGGAAGGGTTCATCTATCAGGATAGAAATTTGATTAGAGTCTCAGTAGGCAGATGCTTAAAGAAATTGCCTCTGATTTTGTCCAATGCACGTGAAAACCAGATACAGTTCTGTAGACATCTAAGTCCTGTTTAAAGCATTAAAGACTTGCATTTCATGGAGAAAGAGACGCTACAAAAAGAGCAATTTTATGTTCTTCATCATGGATTTTGATGCCAAGAATCTCTGCTAGCCATTGCAAGTGTTTCAGTGTCAGTCAGTTGCAAATAAAAGATGCAGCGAAGGGAAAACTTTGTCTTTGCTGTGCTTTAGGGCTCTCATTTGGAGCCATTTAAATAAAGTAATGCAGACAGAGAATTAGTCCAGCTTCCATGTGTGGCCCTTGATGTCTGATAACACTTGGCACAAAGGGATCCCAGTTTAGCCTAAAGGAATAGTAGTAGGATCTTCTTGGTCTCTGAAGCCATATGAGAGGGTATCCCACCAAAGTGGACACACACACACACACACACACACACACACCCCAAAACTGAAAGATTTTTGCTTACTTCTTCCCAAAAAGGTGGACCTTAAACTGGTGTGGGGAGTGTAATTATTCTAGGCAGGCCTAAGAGGCAATTAGTGCTGGGGGTGAGAGAGGTCTCTGGCTGTATGGGTTTTACAGTGGAATCCAAGGATTTACACTAGTAGAGATCTCAGCACACGATCAGTCCTGCTGCAGTTTGTAAGTTCTTCTTTGCTACCACTGAGGTTATAGTGCAAGATATTTAGATACAGAGCTCCAGCCCTTCCACTCTGTTATGCCAGTTTTACCTCAGTGTAATGAAATGGAGGACCAGGACCATTGGGTCATAGTCTGTTCTCTGTTACACCGGTGAGAATCACAAAACCAGATAAGTGGATGGAGTTAGCCTTGATTTACACTGTGTAACTGAAATCAGAATCTGACTCAGCTATCCTGATTCACAGTCATAGAAATGTAGGGCTGGAAGAGACATCGATGGGTCAAGTCCAGGACTGTAGTTCCCTGTATTGAGGCAGGACTAATAAATCTAGACCATCCCTGACTGGTATTAGTCCAACAGGGTCTTAAAAGCTTCCAGTGAAGGGGACTCCCTTGGAGGAATATTTCAGAACTTTACTACCCTTATAGTGAGAGAGTTTTTCACAATATCTTATCTAAATCTCCCTTGCTGCAGATTAAGCCCTTCTTGTCCTACCTATTCAGTATTACCTCAGTGAAATTCCATAGTGTCGTATATATGAACAAAAAGCCTAAAATCTTTGAAATTAAAATGAATTATATCAATATGGTGCTGTAAATCTAGATACTGATCATTTGATCTCAAGTTTGAAATGGCTTTAGACTCTGTGGACCCAATCCTCCTCTCAGTTGCACCAGTGTAAATCAAGAGTAGCTTTAGTGAAAGCAATGCAGTTATATCAGTGTAAAACAGAGTAAGTGGGAGGAAAATCAGGTCCTTGTTTCTGAGAACAACTTGCATACGTTTTTCATATAGCTGTTGCAGATCTAAAGTGAACAAATGGAGTGAAGATCCAGCTTGCTTATTTAGACTACCACACGTGGAGTCTGATTCTGACATCAGCTTAAATCACTGTGAATCAAGAAAAACAAAAAAGGAGTCCTGTGGCACTTTTAGGGTATGCCTACACTTATGATTTAGTTCAAATTAATGATGATTAATTCAAGCTAAATTAATGCTTGGCTACACTGGCTTTCATAACTTTGAACTAAGGAATTCCTCAGTTTGAAATAATGAACACTTACTTCGAAGTTATAAAACCTCGCTTAACTTGGAAGTAACAGTTAATTCGAACTTATTAGTTCAAATTAACCCAATAAAACTGCATTAATTCAAACTGTTAGTCTGAATTAACGCGATTTGACCTTCTTCGTCCCAGGGTGCCTTCCTCTTTCTGTGTGTTGGATGGGGGCATGGCCCTTCTTGGGTTCCATGTTGCCACACTTCCCGTGGTGCCCCCTTTCTAAATCGAGCGAGCAAATCCTGTCCATGGACATGCTAGTTTGATTTGGGTTTCTAGTGGGGCCATGTTAGTTTGAATTAACTTAGTTCGAATTAACCATTATTAGTTTGAATTAATTAATTCAAATTAAGTTAATTCAAACTAACTTCTTAAGTGTAGACATAGCCTGAAGACTAACAAATTTATTTACCTCACGAGCTTCATGGGATTTCCTCCCATGAAAGCTTGTGTGATACATAAATTTGTTAGTCTTTAAAAGTGCCACAGGACTCCTTGTTTGTTTTGCTACAGTAGATTAACATGGCTATCCCTCTGGAACTCATGAATCAAGAGTAATTAGAACAAGTGTATGTGAGATGACAATCAGGTTCCTGGGTACTGCAGATCTTCTGACAAAAAAAAAATTAAAAAGTTGAAATCCACATTTGAATTTTCCAGCATATTTGTACTATTCTTTTACAGTGAATCCAACCTTAGCTTAAAAATCAGTTCAAAGACATTCATACTATGTGGTCTGTTCATAGAAAAGCTATTTCTGCTGTACCTATTCTGTCCCATTGGCCTCATTCCATATCTCAGGTTCTTCAGTGAAAGGTATGGTTTTCTTTGTTGAATTTTAGCGTGCATTTTTTGACAAGACATTTATGTTTTTTTTAAATGACCTCTTCTCTCTGCTTTTAGGCATTCTGAGAATCTTAAGTCTACTCTGACAAAAAAGCTGTGCAAAATATTACAAATGTTCTACAGGTTTTCTGATCGCTTACCTCTGACTTAAAAAACCATGAGAAGGATCAAAGTTCTGATGTTCTAGATGTCAGGCAACAATTTAATGCAGTGTTGACTAAAGAATATGGTGTTATCCTATAACATCTTTAGCTAATCAAAAAGTCTTCATCATTTATGACTACATTTACAGGCAAAGTACAGCCTGAGTTCAGCTCCATGAAAGTCTTCAGGTCAATTTCCATGGAGTAAATTACACATTAGGTGTAAACTGAACCAGAAAATGGAAACTGTCTCAAAAGTGCCAAAGTCCTGAAACCTGCATTAATATGATTTTCACTGCCTACTTAAAAAGAATACAACATATATATTTAAGGGGAAAAGGTGACGAGGGAGTAACAGAGACAGCACCTAAAAAAAAAAAAGCTATGAGTGAATGTGGCAGGCCTACATGGTCTTCTGTATCCTGCCATTAAAGGAGATGGAAGACAAAGGCACTAGCTTATTTTACCTCTTTCAGTTAGTTTCTGTTCCAGCTATACCCCCTTCTGCCCTCTCTCTGTAGCAACTATGCTTATTTTTGGACTCCCACTGTCAGTGTTTCTCTGGCAGTGACTCAGCCTTTTAGAACATAATGTTAATAGCTGAGTTACATCAAACTTCTATGTTTATTAATTTGCCTGCTCCGTATACTTACCCTGTTTTTCTATCAACTTACCCAACTGTATATGTGGGCACTGAATTTTGCTTATGATTCAATTGCGAATTTGAGTGGAATCAGAAGTGGCTCTAATCTTGGCTAAGAACATGTTTTGAGTTTGATGCCAGAGCAAAGACTACCAATTGAAGTCGATGGGCCAAAACCAGACCTCGTGTGAATGGGTGGAACTCAGTAATGTTAAGCTGTGCGTTCTAGCAAAGGTGATATATCCCTGAGTTCAAGATAGCAAACTTCTGCATCATGAAGATCTTATTAAGTTTTCCTATACATGTCCACGTTTGGTAACTTAAATCATTTGGGGCCAAATCCTGCTGATTTTATTTACACAAAACACCCATTAATGTTAATGCAGCTTTGGTGTTTATTCTTTGCCATGTAATTTACTAGGAAAACAGAAAAACTGAACCTTGATATCTTCAAGATAATTAGCAGGTTTGGAGCTGAAAGTCAGAAGAGAAATAACTATAAATCTTTTTTAAAAATCCAGCATTTTGGAGCTTGACCCCCCAATTCTACTCATCCAAATCTGTCACTGTCATTTTGCTATAAAATAGTGGTTATTTTGATACCTTTCCAAAAGAATAATAATCTATAATTATGGTTGCTTTGAGTAATCCTTTTATGAAAAATAAAGAATATCAAGCTGACAGGAAGCCTTCCCCTTTTCTGGCAAGCCTAATGTAATTTGGTTTCTGTTTTTAAAGTATTTTTGTAAATGAAAATGTATGTTGTCTAGTACAGTAGGCTGGAACAATTTCCACCCCTTCTTCAATAGCACGTTGCTGTTGGGTATGAGAACTTGTGTGGTCTCTTTTTTTTTCTCATGAAGATCCCTGTTCAGAAGATAATGCTCTCTTTACTTAGCAGCAGATACTACTCAAGAAATAGTGTTCCCAGTACAAAGGATCATTCTGTCCCTCATGTTTTTTTTCTAGTTTTTAGTTGCTCTTGGGATCTTGTCTTCAAATTCTGTTTGCCTTTCAGAGCTTCAAGAAGGTAGAGTTGCTGTGGCATTAGAATAACGCTCTTTCTCCCTCCTCCTCTAATCTTTAATAATCCTGACCTTGTTTCTTGGAAACTCCCTTCCCAAGACTGTTGTAATAATCTCACTCTAGCTTCCAAAGCTTGGTTTAAGAGTCTCCTTCTCCGTCAGACATGCCTTATTCTAATACTGTGTTAATTAGGGAAGTGACTACCCTTTCTGTTCCAAACAGCCAGAGGTTGGAAATGGTGTCCTCAAAGAAAATCTTCTGTTTTATCCCCAGTGACAAATCTTTGATTCTTTTGAAGTTCAGTCAAGACCATCACAGCACTTTCTAATGCAATCTGCTGTAGAAAGCTGTTTCCTGGAGAAAAAAAGAGTTCTGATTTCACAGGTTTCAATATTCACTGTGGCCTGGACTTATTTTCAACCAAATGTTCACCACTCATGTAGTTTGACACCATTACAGCTATATTTTAATTTGGAATGCTATTTTATGAACTGGAATCTAATCCTTAGTATAATCTATTGCCTTCAATTAACTTTAATTTTTTAAAATGTTAATTAAATTACATATGATATACTCATTTAAATTAAGGGATAAAAGAAAACAATATACTGATCTAATTGCAAAATTACATACGTACTTATATTTAAATGCTGAGATCCTGAGTTTATTGATAAGTCTCCAAGATCCTTTTCCTTGATGAGGTAGTTGCATAAATAGGAATAAATTTTAGAATTCTGAAATATTGAATGGCTGGCTTAGAGGGAGGCACAGTCACAAATGCACAGTAATTGTGTGTGTCATTGCTTTCAGTTACATTTACTATGTTTTTCTTGGCTTTTGTTAAGCTAATAAACTCAGGCTCTAAGGACTTATGGGAATCCATCATTTTCATTTGTACATTGCAGCAATATACACTACCAATCACTGAGAATAACGAAACAGCATTTGTCAGGACTGCAGACCTGCCTGGCCTTCTGTTTCTCACTACTATTAAATCCTGGATTAAACACTATTAGCTCCAGAGATCAACAGGTCTCTAATCCTCAGGGGGAGGGAACTGCTGTTGTCACTAAGATAATTATAGAAAGTCTGGATCTTTTCCTCCGGTTTTCTCTTGTGAACTGTTAGAATGAGGAGCTTCCTCACGTTTATTGGTACTTTTCCAGGTTGAAAAAAGATAATCCTTCAAGAACTGGTTACCAGGTGCTGAAAGGGGACTGTCTCATGTTTTAAATGATTATTTACTGTCATCTTGTTCCACAGTCAATTTTAGTATTTAAACTATTTCCTGGCCAGCCCTAAACCATTTAACCTAAAACAAACAAACACGACAAAAATAAACAAACAGCCAGGGTACCTACTAATGTGTGAATCAAAATTAATTTACAAAACAGTGAACAATATCTAATATCCGTGTATATACACATAGAAGCATACATATAACGTAGTCCCTATAGTTTTAAATGAGTTTTCTTTACTGTTTGCATATTGCCTTTTGTTTTCTTTCCCTGGTAGCCGCCTTTCTAAAAGAAAGGGGTAAAAATCCAAGGGAGAATCATGTTATACTGAAAATCCTAAAAATTTTGGACCAGAGTCTGTAATCCTTACTCAGCTGAATAGTATTTTAATCCACATGGCTTTTGCGGGATTACTTCAGAAGCAAAATCTTAGTCTTCTGACTAAAAGTGGCAGAAACTGGCCTTGTGTTAATACTGAATTAGAAATACCGCTGTCTTAATCTGATTCTTTCTTCACCCCTATGGCTGGGAAGTATTTTATATGCTCCTGTTTCTTCTATGTGCAGCAGTCAATGCAATAGGCTTTTTTAAAACTGGTCATTTCCTAAAGTGATTACTTAGTACTTTAACAATATGTCGCTGTTGAAATGCAGAGTGTATCAACATTAGAAAGTGTTAGCCAGGACATCTTTTAAAATAGCGCAGTACCTTGATTTTTTTGTTGTGCAGTTTACATTCTAGCAGGTGGCAATGGATCAAATTCAGTCTTGATGTGACAACATTAACTTGAATGAAGTTATTGGAGGGATGAATTCATTCCCTTCTCCTTAGTTAGTGACTTGCACTTAAATACTGACAAGAGCAATTCACCAATGCTGACCGCTTGTCTTTTCATATTTGTCATATAGTAATGCACAAAATAAGTGTTCTTGTGGCACCAGCATGTAAAAAATGTTGACTGGCTACTTTCCATGAACATGTCCACAGAGTGGGAGGATTTTATAACAATGTGTTGCTATTAGAAGCATCAAATAAAGAAAGTTAAACTGTAGTTAGTTGTAAATGATTTCATAGATTCGAAGGACCATTGTTATATATTTGCTTAGCACTAAGGGAGTAGATAGACCTGTTTTCCTAGAAGCATACAAGCTGTAATTTGAATAAAATCTACTAATATCCATTCTGGTATATGTGATAAGAATTTAAGGTGGCAGCAACAGGAACTCCTGCTTCAATAATATAATTAACTCATGGCATAAGAAATGTTGCTGATTAAAACTCCAACCCTGCCGTCCCTATTTAGATAAACCTCCTAGTGACATCAGTAGTAAAGTGAAGAATGTGGGTTTGGACACTTTAACTCTTTTGCTAGTAGAATGGATCATTCTGAGGACCATACAATTATTTTTAAAGGCTGAAGTCTTGATCCTACTGAAATCTGTAGGAATTATGCAATTGATTTCAGTGGTACCAAGATTTGACTCAAGTGCTGACATTATTGGCATGGACCTCTAGCTCCCCAATACATTCATGTATAAGTATAAAATACATTAATTATATTACTTACTTTTAAAAAATTGGTTGGTTGAATATTACACACACAGAGCCACTATTAAGGCAAAAAGATCATAGTGATCTCATTTAAAAACTCTCAAATTATTTTTTTATCTTGGCACAGGTTTTAGGATACAGAATATGTGTAGCCCATTGCAATGGCAGAATTAGATGGGCTGCCCCACTCCAAGCTGTCTTACACATGATAATATTAAGGGAATAGTGCAAGGGCTAAGGAAGCGACATCTTTCTTGATCCTCTTGATCTTTTCTCATGTAATCAGCCTTATGAATTTAGAAGGATTATCCACCAGTCTCTCCACTTGTCAGTAAGAGGCAATAAGTCAGATACACTGTGTCACAAAAAACAGAATCATCTTAGCAGTTAGTCAGATATTGGGCCCAATCCCACCTTACTTTGACTCCCCAAATTCCCATTTACTTCAGCAGTTTAGTCCATGTAATGAGTCCTAGTATGGGCCTTTTGTTTTTTAAAATTATGAAAAGCTCTTTTCACATGTACTCTTCTCCTTTCTTGAGTTTAAATACCCATCCTAACTAGGCCAATAAGAGCTTAAAATGAGTTTGGTTGATTTTTAATGATATGACAAAAATGTATGACTTATTGTCTACCTCCAAGAAGCCAAAGATAGTTGTAATCCATAAAAACTCCCCTCTTGCACTGTCTGTAAACCCAAAATTCTCACTGAATTCAAGATGAGGTCTTCCTTCTCTAAAATCACACTGAATTTTGATATGAAACTGTAAATTAAATGCTGAGGAGCCAGACCCTCAGCTTATCTAATTGGCATAGCTCCATTTAAGTATTCCACTTTACATCAGCTGATGATCTGGTTCTGAGATGTTTGCAGACTAGCTGCCATCATTTAAATTCAGCAAGCCTGCAGATGTCAATACATGTGAGATCAGGCCTTCTATTTCACAGCAGATATTCTGAAGCTGTCCCTATTCATACATTTGGAAGTGAAGTCATGCTAATTCTATGATACTTAAAATGTAAACTTAGCCTATGAAAATAGATTAGGTACTCAGAAAAGTGGTGAGCAGATCTGACCTGTTATGTCTCAGCTAGCAACAGGTCTGAACCAAAATCATGAACTTCAACACCCTCAAGCTTTGGGTGTGTTTTACACTGAAAACTGGATCTGAATCTAAATACTGTGGCTTGTGCCCATCTTTCTTCTCAGCTCATTCACCCACTCCTTAAAAATCACTGCCAGTTCTGACTACCACACAAGCAGTGACCCAAGACAGCAAAATACTGGTGACTGATCTATTGAGTAACTGTATAAGTGGCAATGGAATGATAAGGAAGAACATTTACCAGTATGCCTAGGACAACAGAGCTAGAGCTACCTTGTTCAATAAAGACTCAAATGTACGTAAGTACCAAACTAATCTGATGTCCTCCTTGTTTCATGGTAAATTACTTACATCACAAAGGCTGAATCAGAAAATGTGAAGTTGCTAATTGCACTAGATAAAATGACAGTCTGCACATGATTCTAAACTTCATATCCCATAGCTTTTCTCTTGTTTCTCATTCCATCCCCTCTTTGGGGTTCTGCTCTTTGAGGGCTGAGTCCATGTGAAATTCCTGTTCTGTACCATAAATCAACCAGAAGAAATTCAGCAATGGAATGGAACCTCAGTTCCCAGAACAAATCACTCACTTACCTTCTTCACATCAGGTACATTAAAAAACTTCTTGGTATGAGCAACCCATCCCACTATCCCGATGTCCAGAGGAAAAACAATCTCATTGTCTGGGGCCACCAGGTTCTCCTCAAATTTGGATGTGGAAGTAACATTTAAAAGCCTGGTGGCAACCTCAGGGGTGCCATTGCGGGCACGACAGATGAACATGCTACATCGATCAGCTGCCAGCAGCTGTGCCAGTCTCTTCAGGCTCTTATGCACTATCATCTCCATGCTGTTGGCCTCGTCCTGGATTTCTGTCAGCAGCTCAAAGAGCAGTTGAGACTCCTCCAACTGGGACATCTCCTTGAAGGAGACTCCATCCTTCACTTCCCCAGGGCTGACTTTGAAGATAGTTCCCAGTGCTTCTGCTCTCAGCTTTCGGTCAAAATACTCCTTGGCAAACTGGGGGTTGTTCTCTAAGTATTTCTCAACATCATCTTTACTTATTCCACCCATTTTGTGTGGCTCTTTCTTATGGCTTTTTAGAATTGCATCACCCTAGAAGCAGGAGCAGCAGCAAGAAGTCCTGATTTGGTGCTAGTAGGAAAACGGTCCGTTGCACATACTGTTTCGCTCACAGGCATAGTAGAGTAGGCTTGCTCTGTGGCTTCCAAACCTTCTGGAACCTTTGAGCTATGACAGAAGGCACTGGCTTAGTGTCTTCTTAGTGTGGGATCTTGGAGACTGCTAATTAAAGAGATGTCAGGACACTAAACCCTTGAGCACTCTTAGCTCATAAATCCCAAGGGAATCATTTTAGCATTTTAAACTAACCAATCCATTCTTAGGTGCTATACAGCAGTGTGGCAATGTGTAAATATGCACATGTGTATACACACACACTTTCTCTTGCTCTTTCTCATATGCTATGTGTGTGTTGTTGTATCTACAAAAGCTTTCTGCTGCCAGTAAATGGGGAAATAGCTTTTAGAGTCTCTCCTCATATGTTTGCACATTATTACTTCACACACATACATGTGCACAGACACACGTGTTTGTGGTATGAAGAGGGCATAGAAAACAGAGTTGCACAATAAAATTGCTTAAAATGCCCAGATTTTCTTTCCTTCCAGGTAGTTGGGAGATGACTAATGGTGGTTTATCAAAATTATCATTAGCAGCAGTTAAGAACCATAAAGATATAACTGGACCAAATTGTATGGTCCTTATCCAGGTACGAGCATGTTCAAAACAGTAGGCTTTTACCTGTGTAAGGATGGAGTGAAAACCTTAGGATCCAGCGCAGTAAATGCAGGAAACTAAACAGGCCTGTCATGCAGCTTTTGTTGTTGTTGTTGTTGTTGTTGTTGTTAAATAGACATGATCTGAACAAGATGCATAAAATACAACAAGTGACCAAAATAACCGTCTTAAACCTTATGGGCAAAATCCTTACTCTGATCAGACTTCTATTTGATCAGATCCTGAGATCCTTATACATTCTTAAACCGTACTTGAAACTATAGTAAAGAACAGCATTATCAGACACATAGATGAACATGGTATGTTGAAGAAGAGTCAACATGGCTTTTGTAAAGGGCACTCACACCTCACCCTCTATCAGAATTCTTTGAAAGGGGGCCAACAAATTTGTGGACAAAGGATATAGTGTACTTGAACTTTCAGCAGCCTTTGCCAAGCTCCCTCACCAATGACTTGTAAAAAAAAAAAAAAAAAGCTGGAAGTCATTGACTAAGAGGGAAATTCTCTCTTGAATCAGTAATTGACTAAAAGACGGGGGAAAGGATAGGAATAAATGATCACTTTTCATAGTGGAGAGGGGTAAATAGCAGGGTCCTCCAAACATTTGTGTTTGGACTAGTTATTCAACATATCCATAAATGATTTGGAAAAAAAATGTTAATAGTGAAGTGGCAAAGCTTGCAGTAGATATAAAATTGCTAGATAAATCCAAATCTGGCCATAAAGCACTACAAAGAGATCTCAACAAAATTGGCTGACTGAGCTAGAAAATGGAACATGCAATTTAGTGTTGATAAATGCAAATCAATGTACTTTGGAAAATATCCCAGCTATACAGACATCATAATAGCTTCTAAATTAGGTGATACCACTCAGGAACAAGATCTTGGAGTAATCAAGGATAGTCCTCTGAAAACATCTGCTCAGTGTGCAGTGTGGCAGTCAAAAAAAAAAAGTTAACAAAATATTAGGACCCATTAGGAGAGACAGAAAATATCACACTGCTACTATTTTATAAGTCATAGTATGCCCAGATCTTGAATACTGTGTGCAGTTCTGGTGGCACCATCTCAAAAAGGATATATTAAAATTGGGAAAAGTACAAAGATGAGCAAAAAACCTGATTAGGGGTAAGGAACAGCTTTCATAGGAGGAAAGATTTACAAGGCTGGGGCTGTTTAGCTTAGAGACCAGCTGACTAAAAGAGGGATATCATAGAGGTCTATAAAATCATGAAAGGTATAGAGAAAGTGAATGTGGGAGCGTTATTTACCCTATTAAGTAGCTGAAATTTCAGAATAGTCCTTGTGTGTAACTTCATGTAGAATGCACTGAAGCAATCCAATCAAAGTGACAGAAGCAGCGATAATGGGAAGGGTGTATCATGGCCCATATCTGATAGGGAAGAGCCTAATATCATGGCCAGTTGAAGAGGAAAACACAAGAAGACAAGATTACAGCTGCTATCTGGAAATCCAGGAGCAACTCAAGGTCCAGTAAAACTCTTACTGTGCAAATATGAGTAACAAAAGACAGGTGGAATCCCTCAGATAATATTGCTTCTGCCATACCATCTGCAGAGAGACTGGAGGAACTCTCATAGCAGGTGATGAAGATCAGAAATATGTTTTTAGCTGCCAACTTATGACTTGTATCAGTTACTGAGTGATCAAAGATTCTTGAAGAAGTCTGTATAATTTTATCTTTATAGGTGTGGCTATAATGAAGGATAGAGAGGATAGACTAGAGGTGGGCCTTTCTATGTAATGTGAGGCTTCTTTGAAAATAAATAAATGAAATTATACTTGTTTTCACCAGCACACCATTTATATTGTATATAATTTTTGTATTGTATAGTCTGTGCTGTAAGAATGCTGTCCTGTGAACGGTGGTGAAACCATGTAGCCCTGTTCAAAATCAAACTAGGCAAATACTTAGCATTAAAGAACCCCATTCCACAGATTATCAGCTGTGCAGCTGTCGCTGTCAAGTTAGGTAGCTGTGAACTCGAAAGGCTCCAAACCCTCCTTTTCACCTGCAACATTATTGTTTCTGTATGCTACAGCATGCTCCAAACATTAGCCCTAGCAAAGCTCTTTATTTTCTTAGTTTGTCAGTGTAAGTGTCCTGCCTCATACATTTGTGTTTAAGAAAATTCACCATCCTGACACCTCTCACTGTTCTTTGTTTTGCTTTATTTTTTGTGGTAGGCCATGTTTGTTTGAAGTGGCTAAAGCCTAGAAGAGCGAACACTTCAGCAATAGTTGGTGCATTTGTTGCCTGCATTATTGAGAGTCCCACAACATTGCTATTCCTCTACAAAAAATTATTTCTACATAAATGCTTTGAGCTCTATTTTCCTATACATTTAACTTTTAGCTTCTTGTAGACTAATTTTATGTAGCCCATGCAGTGCCTTTCCTAGCTTTTTAGTAGTTGATAGTTTTTCTTAGGTGTGACAGTTTACAATGAACTATTATTTTGTGTCCCATTTTCAAAGCACATAACAGCTAAACTGGTTTATTGTAATTCTGCTAAATTCTGTGGCACACTTCTGCTTATCTACACAGAATAAATTGTGGCTGTAGCATGAAATCACAGGTTCAGACCATCCTACATTTCAGATGCAATTTGTTTGACCTTAGGTTGACTTTTCTTTAATTATTTGATAACTACAAAGGATCTTCTTTGTTAAACTCACTTTGGCACCTGTAATTTGTTGTGCTGGGTGTTTGTGAAAACATAAAGAAAGAGACAGCACTTAAGTAAAAAGTCTCTACTGATGCTTCTGTTTAGGACAGACTGTTCCTTTTTAACTACTGCTTTTATCAAGACTGTTTTATTTGTGTCTTTGTTACTTGTTTTCTGAAGTCACTTATTTATAGCTAGGAAAACACCAACATAATGATACTTTTGTTCTTCTTTACTGTGATCTATAAATACAACTGCTTTGAGATTTAGGGGCCGCAGGACTTTAGTGTATATGTATGCAATAAACTCCTTATGCCCCCATAAAGTATCTGGATTCTTCTACACATTCTCCACTCCTTCTCTCATATCTATAAACTTAAAACATTTTTTCTGAGTAATGAAGTCCCACATTAGTGTGTATCTACCACAAGAAATTACAACTAAAAAAATCTGAGATCAATGTGCAGTGCCCGGCACTCAGATCTCCTAATGTAGGATTTTACTGTCAAAGGGTCAATAAAGAGCACATTTTAGTGAATGTGAGATTCAAATGTAGACACCGTTAGACAGAGGGGTTTAACATTAGACGTTAATTCTGCATAATCATTTTCAGTGCAACATGAATAGAAAAGCTAGTACACATGCTTGATGTTGATCCTTTTCCATGCTGATGCTACTTGATGAGCTAGGTGCTGATAGTGTTGCTATTTCAAAGTAATTCGGACATATACGTAGTTTGTTATTTTAATACGTATGACGTAGTCCACCATTGACGTTTACCATTACTATATACCATAAAACTATTTATGGCGTAGTTCACAGTAGTATGCTAGTCCTGAGCTCTTTCAGTACATGGAAATTCCTAAGACGGATAACTGACAGATGTGGTTATTTAAATAGATTCAAGTCACGTATAAATGCCAAAAGGATTTATAAGGTTTCCCATTCAGTTCAGTGTTTATGTCTGAGTGTGGCACATCTCTGTGGTGACATCAGTTAATATAATTAATTCATTTAAGATTTTTAAAATAAACATGGGTGTAGTAGTTAGTCCACTTTAATTTCAAAGGTTCCGATATATGTATTTTTGTGCCCTATCTGGAGGCACTAGCTTGATATAACTAATGGATATAAATTTTCAGAAATGTTTGTAATTTTTCAAAATGTTTAGTAACTGTTTGGCAGAATACCAGCACAACCCAATTCACATGAAGCACATTTTTCTGAAGTCTGGGTCATATTGTGATATGCTTGGAAAAGCACGAGCACAGCAAGTGCAGCAAAAACTGTGGGCTTCACTTTTCAAAATCTATATTTTATAAATCCTTATAACAAACATAATTAGGGAAAGCTAGAAGGCAAGAAATCAGTGAATGAAAAGACGTATATGGAGTAGCTGTTATACAAGTTCTGTCATGTGGCCTTCAATGCTGAGTGACTGTAAACAACAGTGATAAATACTGAGTGAAAGATGTGCGGTGGGTTAACACATGAATCTGTGCTAACCCTGGTTTTATGTAACATCATTAACGACCCAGGACAAGGGATAGATACCACATTAATTGAACTTGCACATAATACTTAATGGAGAGGCTTTGTGAACACAAGTGAGACATAAACACAAGGGGGTCTGCCTGCACAGGTTACAAATATGGGTAACATATAACAAAATGAGATTCACCCTAGGAAAATGCAAAATAGTGCATCTAAATAAAAATGATCCAAAACAAAGATATTCAATGAAAAGAAAGTATATGGAAAATAATAATGTTGAAGAAGACTTAGGTATGATCACGGATGGCAAGTTAGAAATGAAGTTGCAATGTTATATGGCAGCAAAAAAAGTAATGTACTTTGCACTACCTACAGAGACACATCACGGCATGGGATCAGTGTTTTAATAATCTATCTATACTGCTGTGGTGAGATCACCCCCAGAATGCTATATTTGAGTTCTTTGCACCTGGTATTGGAAGGATGTCTATGAACTGCAATAATTCAGAAAGAAAAGTATTAAGAAGCTAGTGGAATTGATGTACAAGAGCTAAATTTGCACTGCTTGCCTAAATGATGACAATGGGAAAGATATGAAAACCATCTACAATTATGTGAAGGTGTAAATACAAAAGGAGAAATGGAATTTTTAAGACAGTGTAATTAAGCATAATGGAATAGCATAATAATAAACAAAGAAAAGTTTAGGCTATGAAAAAGGGATAATTTTGTAAGTGTGCGGTCCAGTTGACTGGAATGTTACCTTCCATGCCAAGTCATGGCATTCTGATCATTTACTCATGGCATTCAAGTAGTAGAGAACTAGACTGGACAAAGAACTCAAGAATATTTGGGAGGGAACAATAGGAAACCATCAGGGGGATGAATACGATACTCTAATGATCATTTATGTATCTAATCCCTATGATTCTACCATATACAGTAATCTGTCTAATGGAGTTCAATCGTTTTCTAATCATCAAAGAATTAGTATTAAAAAATAAGGGCTTTCCTCTTGACACTTGACATGATAGCTACAATCCTCTTACATGGTGCAATAATGCCTGTCAGGCCTGTGTCCCTAACACCGCTGGCCTTGGGAAGCCTACAAAGCCTGGCACCACTTGTCCGCCATACTTTGAGGGCCTAACAATGCACAGGCTAATCCCAGCTTTCATTTTTCTTTTTAAAGAAAATGTTTAGCACTTTTCCTTATAAACAACGTCAGTAAGATTTTCCCAGGTTATGGGTTATTCATGATTCTCCTCCAACTGCAGTTTTCTACCTTCTGGGACCTCTCACACCAATGACTCTAGGTCCCCTCACTTTTTTCAGCGGAGACACTAGAGAAATTTGCAGCTGTGGGTAGAAGGTGTTGCTTGGTTGCCACCGGCACCACCAGAGTTGCTGCAAGCTTTGTACCAGCTGGCTGCTACAACTGAAAGGGCTCCTGAATAATGTGGACTTTGCTCACTGGGGAAGGTTACTCAATTGCATGCTTTGCAAATTAGTGTATGGACAAAGCACATGATTGACACCAAAGGACACCAGCATTGTAATCCTGGCATTGATGCTTCGGCCTAGAATTTTAAGCTATTTAACTGTTTCTGCACTCCATGTTGCAACATTGAATTGATTTAGGCATCTAAATCTCACTTTTAACATGATTTAGGTACTTGGGAGCCTGAATCCCACTGACTGTCAATTAAATTAAGTTTCAAAGGGAGTAGCCATAATAGTCTAGTTCAGCAAAACAAATCAGGAGTCCTGTGGCACTTTTAAAGATGAACAAATTAATTTATTGCATGAGCTTTCATGGGAGAAAATCCCACTTTGGCAGATTCTTGAACATGGGGAACTTGCAGAATGGGAGGAAAATAAGTGCAGGGAAGTGTAAATCATAGGATTAGGTCAGTCTGTGACAGCAAACCAAAGCAGTTGTTAAGATTCAAACATTGGGAAACAGCATAGCCTCTATATGAGCACAGCAACAGCTAAATATTTTTAAAATCTGGGCCTTCATGTTTCTGTGCATTTCCCAATCTGCAAAGTAAGGAAGATGCTTTCTCCCTATTTGATAGGAATGCCACAACAACTAAGTAACTAATGTTTGTAAAATATTTTACAAATTCTAAAATTCATCTGACTGGTACCGTGTAGAAAAGTTTTTGTTAGAGGAATATCTCCAAAGAATTACATGTCAAGAAAAGCTAGTGCATATTTTCTTCTAAGGGTACAACATGAGCAATTTTAATTTAAAAAATATGTACTTAATATTGGCCATTTGTTCTTAAATTCCAAGCTGAAAAACTGGGATTAATATTTCATAAAAACCTCTCTTTAATTTTACCATTTTTCTTTTAACTTGCTCGCTCTCTATCTGCAGTTCTTCTCTTGCAAATGGCGTGCTCATTTATCTAATCTAAAAAGCATTTAAAATCTATAATAAATCTCTTGATCCAATACAGGTTTATGACATGTAATGCACAGTATGATTTTAAAACAATGGGCAAATAGAACTCACCTGTTTCATCTCTTTCTTTTGTGCTCACACTGAACTGCTAAAAAATAGAGCTTAAACTAGTCCATTAATCACAGTGCTATTTGCAGAGCTCCCCCCAGTAAGCATTATGAAAAGACTGAATGATGGTGATTTAATAAGAAGCAAAAACACTCACTAATACAACTTCTCTTTCTGCTGTCATCTGGAGGCAAAAATCCATTTTGAGTTGCTCTTTGATACTCTCTTGACAGGTCAATATGCCTTGTTGACAGTTTTACACACTGAATATGTTTGTGCTGACTTACAGCACAAAAACTGAAATTCACTGGACAGCAGGAGGACAGAAAGGGTTTCCAGGAAGAAGTTGATCCTTGATTTGTCCTGGCTCTTATTGATGTTATTACTGGTTGCTGGTTGCTGCTTTCTCTGATCTGAATATTAATTTGTTTGCCACAGTAAATGTTATCTTGAAATATTTTGGTGACTATCTACTGAAGTGGATTCAGGTCATATGAGTCCCATGGTTACGACAATTCATGGTTCTGTGGAACTCTTAAATACCATTATCCAATACCATTTCTTTGGCTGCCAAACAGATAACCAGAAACTGTTCCTCCAGTAATGTGACCAATGATGTAAACTGCACAGTGGGAGCCAGTTTCTCATTTCACATACACTAGTGTAGGGTCAGCAATCCAAAAGATAAGAAGAGCTATTTTTAAAAATTCCTTCAATAACCAAATATTTTGAGAGCCATAATGGGTGTAACCTCCTGGTGGGAGTGGAGGGAACTGGACCAGGGCACCTGCTGCAGGGTTTCCTGACAGGGGGGACCCTGGAACTAAGAACAAGTCCCCTCTAGGGTCCCTCCATGGTAGGGGGGAGCCTGGAGCCTGCCATGGGCCACCTGCAGGGTCCCCTGGTAGCGGGGTGAGGACCAGAGCCAGAAGTAGACCACCCACAGAGTCCCTGGTGGTGGGGCAGGGCTGGAGCCTGGGGCTGCAAGGAGGCAGCCAAAGAGCCACAGGTTGCAGACCCCTGCACTAGTGTAAATCCAGAGTCACTCCATTAGATCAGCACTTAGGAGCCTGATTCTGCAACTAATATACACATGAGAGTAGCTGGAGCATAAGTAATACCTTTGCTTCATTGAATAAGAATAACTGGCAAGACTAAGGATTACACTATCAGGCTATGGCTTGATATGCCTGAGATATTACAGACTCTATGAACTAGAAATAATTATAATACCTTTCTCCTGGTAAAATCCTGGCCCAAATGCAATCAATGGGGCTTTTATCATTTGCATCAATGGGGCCATGATTTCACCCCCAGGTTGATGAGTTTTTAGTCATTAATATTTATAAACTACATTGAGCTCCTTGGCTATGGTGCTATAGAAGTGCACCATCCTATTATTATTTAATCAGTTTGGATCAAAACTGGAAACATATGCTAAACTGTGGGTTTGAAATGATTATGGATGGGAACAACTGATTCAGCTATGCAGGAAAAAAAGTGTTTTGGTGATAAACCTTGACTCTGTTGTTTCCCATGTGTAATTATGTAATAGCAAATCTTGCTTTGCTATCAGTCTGCCAAGCACCCATTTCCATTCCCTGAGTGGCTGCCCCCTGCTAGTCAGAGAAACGAAATAAATACTGGGGTCTCCTGAGGCCAGCAATGCTTTTTGACTCTATATATAATAGATAAGTCACATATAGCTAAACTATAATAAACTTGCTCAACAACTCATTTAACACATTTGGAAGAACTCTCCACTTTCAATTGCTGATGCTGTATCCCATCTAGTACCTCAATTTTCCTTAAAAACAACAAGAGTCCTGTGGCACCTTAAAGACTAACACATTTCTTCAGGCATAAGCATTCATGGGCTCCAACCCACTTCAACAAATGAAGAAAGCTTATGCCTGAAGAAATTTGTTAGTCTTTATGGCTATGTCTACATCAGAAAGCTTAGTTTGAACTTCCTGAGTCTGAACTAAGCAGTTCCCGGTTACTTCAAACTAACTGCAGGTTAGTTCGGACTAACCACAGTTTTTTAGATCAAACTAAAAAGTTCGAACTAGAAAGCATGGTTAGTTCAAACTAACAGCTTAGTTTGAACTTTCTGAGTTTGAACTAAGGCATCTACATTGTGCTAGTTTGACCTAAAGTTCAAACTAAGCACTAAGTTTGAACTAACCGTTCAAACTAACTAGTTTGAACTCAGCTTTGCCTAGTTTGAACTAAGCAATTTTTTAGTTTGAACTAGGCAAAACCTAGCATAGACATGAACTAATTTGCCAGCGTAGACATAGCCTAAGGAGCTGCAAGACTCTTGTTTTTGCCATATGCAGACTAACACAGCTGACCCTCTGGAACGTAAGTTTCCTTCTTTTTGCCTTTCATGTTTTTCTTTTGTCAGTACAAAATAATGACAATAATAAATAATTTCCAACATGCATAGACCCTTTTATTCTGAACCATCCCAAAGCACTTTCACATATTTAAGAGATATGCAAACTATATGTGAGAATTGCTAACCCCATCCCTCCACTGAAACACATCCACTTCTGGGGTTAAATGTTCATGATGTTTAGCACCAAAGGTAGACTGATACTATCGAAGAACTTAGGTATAACTTGAAGAAGGTTACGCTTTCTAACTGAAGCTGCAAGGAGAATGTCGATAATAGGAAAGGAATTCCCCTAACTGGTATTTGGCCAGGACACTAGGATTAATGTCCCCACTCTTGTGAAGATCTTTGCTTTGCTATCAGATCTTTAACGACTAGTGAACAGGACCTGTGTTTACATTTCTTTGGCAGCACTGTGCCACATTGGACTATGATGGACCAGTGGTCTCTGAGAGAACGGTGCTGGCAGAATTGGCGTTGTGCCTTGGCAGACTTCCATATGCTTATGTAACTTTGTTTTAAATGTAATTTAAACTCTGTTTTTAATTTATCATTTGACCTCTTGACAAAATGGCACCCAACTCATCTCTTATTTTATCAGACCTTAATGAAATTTTGGATTCTTAAACATAGACCAAGGAAGAGTAATACTGACTGTGAAAAGGCCACTCTTGTGGTCTAGCCTGTGGTGTCAAACAGGCGGCCTGTGGGCTGGGTACAGCCCACAAACCTCTTCCATCCAGCCCTGACTGTTCTTTGCGAGACCACATTCCCTTAACAGAGAGAGAGTGTGGTCTTGTGCTATCGCAGAGCACAGGATCACATATGCCGTGCTTTGCAATGCTATGAGAGTGTCAAGGCTCACAACATCTGTTAGAGGGAGAGAGTGTGGTATCATGGAGTACAGTCTCACATACCCAGTGCTCTTTAATGCTGCAAGAGTGTAGGCCCTGGTGTTTTGATTTATGGTATGTATGGCCCACTTGAAGTACATTTAAGTCAAATCTGGCTTGCCATAGCAAATGAGTTTGATGCCCCTGGGCTAGCAGAAGCATCGTATTCTATCACAAAGGGCATCCACCTATGAGGGTTGAGCGAGGTCCCTTGCTCCAATGTGCCAGGGTCTGGATGTACTGTATGTGCAACACACCGAGTCTGTGGTGGAGAGAGAGTATGTCTGGCAGCAATGCTGTTTGCTTCTTGATGAGGGGTTCTCAAACTGCGGGTTGGGGCATCTCAAGGGGTCACAAGATTATTATGGGGGTGGCGGTTGCAAGCTGTTAGCCCGCGCATGGCTGACAGCCAGACCTCTTCAGAGCTGGGTGGCCAGAGAGTAGCAATTATTGGCTGGGTGCTCTGAAGGCAGCATCACCCCCTGTAGCAGTGCAGAAGTAAAAGTGGCATGGCACGGGGGTTTCAGCAGTTTGGGGAAGGGGTCCTCACAGCCTGAAATATTTTTAAAGGGGGCCCCAGTAAAAAAGAGTTTGAGAACACTGGTAATCTAGATGCATCTCTTTTTCATTTGCTGCAAGAATAATGTGGTGTGATGTTGGACTTGTTGAGCATATACAGACTCAACTAAATGAGACGCTTTCAGCTGCTTTTATTTCTTTGTCTTCCATATCAGTATTTGGGGGGGTCCTCTGTGTGTATGTGTATAGAGTCAACATGACTAATAAACCATAGTCAGACAGATTTGGCTGGTGTATTTACTGTTCATAAGGGAAAAATATTACTGCAAATGATTTGTCTCAAGTTTGCATCATGTCTTAGAAATAAATCTAGGAAGGAGAAGTTATAGCCTGTTAAAAGTAGACTTACAAGCAGACACAAACCCTTTTTCTCTCAAGGAAGCTAGAAGAGAAATTTGTGAACACAGAATCACAAGTTTATGAGGGAGACCACTTTGTGACTGAAAATGGAGTTAATGTTTTCAAAACCAGATTATTTTAATTACTCTGTCTAAAGACTGAGGTACGATTAGTGCTCACACAAGGAGTTGGGTCATAATTTTTGGAAGCAGAAGTCCTTTAACTACAAAACAAATACAGTGTAGGCAGGAGCAGTGCAAGCACTAACATGTTGCAGCCCATTGTGTCCTTGGTCTGTATACTTAGCCTGCGGTGGAGGGTGGGCAGGAGCAGTGGTGATGGTGATGTGGAGGTTTGTGTCCTACAAAACACACTGAGATCACTGGTTCATTTCATGTCATTTGTTATCTCTTGTTAGAAAGGGCCTGATCTCAGAAGATAGTGAATAGTGCCCTTAATGGATAAGCCTCTCAGAGTGCCCAGCACATTGCTACTTGTGAAAAAGACCCTAGAAATAAATAACAAGCTAACAAAGAACCAAAAGACAGGAACAAAAAGTCCTTCTATCTGTATCAAGCTGGACGAGACTTAAACTAAATGCTCTATATCCTATTGCCAATACTTTGAGCCAGCTTTTCTCCTAAGAACTAGAATCTTACTATTGTTGCCATAAATAAAACTTGAGTCCTTCAAATATTTAAACTTAAATGTTGCAGTTAGAAATGCTTTAACAGTTATCTTCTCTCTCGTTCCTTACTAGGTTTTCTTATTATAAACCCCATAATGAAGCTAAATCAATCATACAATGAAAGCTTTCTTTTCTAGTTTCCTTTAAAATATGACCTTTTCTCTATAGTTACTGTTGCTATTCATAATGGAAAATATTAATTACTTTTACAGATCATTCATGTGAAAAACATTTTAATGGAAAATCAGTGCCAAAGCTTTTTTCTTTTTTCCTCTTTACTAACTTTAAAGTTACAATACTTTTTTCCTCAGTAAAATGCAGCTGAAAGAAATATATACTGGTTTCAAATGTCCATACTTTTCACAATATGCTGTCATAATTTAAGCATCAGCTAATGAAATTGCACTAGTTTGTCTACCTGCTGTTGTTGGTCTACTAGCAATTTTGTAAATCTGGTCTGTGTTTTTTTAAATAGTTCTTTTGTTTACATCATGTTGGTGCTTTGCGAATGCTTTTTCTTCTGCCTAAGCTTTTCCAAGAATCTCTGAACCATTTACTCCCATTCACATGATCTGTGTGCATGACCATCATTGGCATTAATAGAAATTCTGGCCCAAATGCCCCCCTGTACTTCCAGGAGTGGGGGGACGTAAAACATGAAGGTGCTACACTCAGGGTCTGTGATCTGGATGGGATGGTGCTGAATGATGATAGCCATCCTCCCATCAAACTCACAGGTCAGCCTAGTGTAAATTAATTAAGCCAACATTAATTTGCACCATCTTCCATTTGCAGTGTTGAGTCCTCCCTGCAGATGTGGTCAGAACAGTGGCTGATGATGATATCTCTAACAGCCGCAATGAAAGCTTGAGTGGACTTGTTGTCTATAAGGCGTATACAGAATAAGCTCAAAGGCCATAATTTTCCAAAGGAGCCTGAGGCAATTAGGTACCCAAATCTCATTGATTTTTAATGGTATTGTGGATGCCTAACTCCCAGACACAACTTTGAAAATTCCTGCCACAAAGCTTTCAAATGATAATTATGATATTAGTGTAATATTAAAGGCACAAACCTGATCCTGAAAGATGACTTGGGATTAAAAATAAGGTTACAGATTTTATGGAGGTCAGAACCAAGAGAATGGATAATAATAGTGCTTAGTAAGGTAACAGAAACAAATAATACTAATGTTTTACTTGACATTAAAGAAACAGCGTAGAGTCATCAAGGGCAATGAAGTCAGCGACAATCCTCCTCATTGTTGCTATCGATTTTGTGAGAAGATGGACAAACCATATCAGTTATGTAGAGATGTGTGCCCACGTATCTGAGGCTCATATCTGTCCATCTCTTGAAGAGATTTATGTGCATAACTGTCTCCCACCAGGCATTAAAGGTGAGATCATCAAAGATACCCAGAGGACATGGATGCCCAGTTCTCATTCATTTGGATGGATTCAGATATTTTAGGCTGTATAGAAAGTCTCATTCTAAATTTAAAACCTTTGCTCTTTGAGAGACTACAATATATAGGACAAATAATATACAGGACTTTTGTACAACAGATACAAGTGTTACCTGTATTATATTATAGGGTCTTAACAAACAATAGAAGTTTCATGTATAGAATTATATGAATATTAATAATGAGGAATTGCTTGTGAACTTATTAATAGAGAAGATCTGAATCTGATCTAGGATTTGTCAGTAGGATGACATCTGAGAAAGAACCAAAATAGATTGCTCTTAACACAAAAGAGTGAAACACCCAATATTACAACCCGAGAAGCAGGAGATGGGATGTAAACAAAGAATTTGGGCAGACTATTGCACTAGATTAGTAGTTACTATATAGAAGAACTTGTCAAGGAAGATAAACGTAAAAAGTTTAAATCAGAGCTTCATACTTTCTGAAGAGACAGGAAGCTGAAGGGTTGAGATAAACTTCAGAGGAAGGCCATGTTTACTGGCCCAGGTGCCCTGTTTCTGTCCAACAGTGCCTTTACAAAATACTTTTCCCCCTTTTTGTTGAGCAGCTCTGAAACAGAATGAGAGTTTTTTAATTCTGAAACGAATGAACATTTGGCACTGCTGTCAATTAACAGCTTTAGCCCCTTACTTTTTAAAACCACTGAGGTGAAATAAGTAGGTGAATTGGTGCTGCAACGAATGGTTTTTCCTTCCCTGTTCTGGTTTACGTATCTGGAAAATATTTAACAGGGTTTCTCCAATGGCTCTAAAGATGTTGAAACGACAGAACAAATATTGACCAAGAGGCAACACCACTTGTCTGGATGGGAGAAAAATCATCTTTTATATAACTAAAAACAGTTTGCCAAGAAAGAAATGCGAGGAACTTTGCCTCATCATTTATGTGAAAGAGGATCAGAGTGATGTGGGCAAACATTAGCACATTGACTATCATCACGCTCAGCCCCACCAGACCCTTGTTAGGCCTGAAAGCGAGTGGTGCTCTTCTGCCTCCTCCAAGAGCAGGACCCAAGAAATGCCTGCGTGAGGCTGCAGCTGCCCACATCTGTTGCACTCTACAGCAGCCTACCAAGGTCTTCTTGGCTGTAGCTGGGGCCAGCTGCTGATATCTGGGCACGATCTCCAGGCATCAGAGAAGAAGCAGGTTCTCAGTCCCCGGCACCAGCAGTGTGGGGGTTGGAAATAAACAGCTACCATTTTCCTGAATTGTTCACACGCCTCATGAATTTATCTGAAGGCTAGAAACAGACCTTTGGGGGGACAAAAAAATCTTCAAAGCATCTGAGGAAGTGGGATGTTCTCCCACGAAAGCTCATGCAAAAAATAAATCTGTTCGTCTTAAAGTGCCACACAACTCCTTGTTGGTTTTTTACAAAAAACGAGGCCACCACCTTGCAACTCCTCTGGAGACATCAGACAGGCAGGAGTTAGGAGTGACCGAGGGTAGAAAAGATAGTGTAGCTAATAATAATAATAATAATAATAAATAAGTGTAGCTAATAAGAATAATGATAATAATTAATAAAATATTTAGTAAAAATCTAAACTAGGGCAATTTCCCAAGCAGTGTGCCAGGGCACACAGGTCTGCCACGAATTTTTTTGCAAAAACTACTCAAAGAGCTCTGCCTTGGCTCATGACTATTCCCGTTTATTTGGAAAGGACAGGGTGGTGTGCCTGCAGTGCAGGCAAGGCAGCACGGTGCGGCAGCAGGGCAGAGAAGATGTTGGCATCACCGCCCTAGGACCACCTGGCATCTCATGCCCTCGCTCTCCCGGTGATTTCGGCTCTGGCGGGCTGGGGGTGCAATGAAAGCTTTCCTCCCGGGCCCGGGGTTAAAGATCGCCTGCCTTACCTCCGCCGTTATGCAAGCCCCCTGCTCGGCTCCCCGCCCCGCGGGGTTGCGAAAGAGCCGAGCCCGCCCCAGCCCGGCGCCGCATAAATCGCCCCCGGCCCCGGGCCGCCGGCCGCCTCCTGTCCCCTGCGCGCCCGGCCCGGCCCGGCCAGAGCCGTTTCTGGAGGAGGCTGATTGCTGGGACCCCATTTGGTTTGGGGCTCCTGGCTCTGAGCCTCTTGGGCACACCCCCTCTGGGCTCATCTCCTTTTTGGGGTGCCCCCCTTGCTGATGCTTTGCTTTGTCTGTCTGGTGTTGTGCAGGAGCAGGATGGCTGCGGAGGGGAGAGTCCTGGCATGGGTCCTGCTGGTGGCCCTGGGTCTGCTGGGCGGTGGCTGCAGAGCGGAGCGGGACTGCCAAGTGAGCAGCTTCAAAGTCCAGAAGAACTTCGACAAGGCTCGTGTAGGTATCCGCTCCTCTCCCTACCCTCTGGGGCTGGCCCCTCTCCTGGGATCCTGCCCAATTTCACCCCAAAGTGCTACCAAAAATGAGCCCCCGGCCGCCTCCTCCGCAGGTTCCCAACGCAGAGCACAACAAAACTCAGATCTGGCACTTGGCCGCAGGTGGCTTCTGGCCCAGAGCCCCAAATCGTAAGGCCTAATCAAAGAACTAGGGTGTGGTCTACGCTGAACAGAGGGCAAATGCAGGCACTTCTCCTGCTGCAAAAGATCTAGACCAGTGGTTCCCAAAATTTTCTCTGCCGTGGCACACCTTGCGACCTTTAATTAATTTGAGGCACACCACCGTATAGTTTCCAAATGAACTCATGAATATTCATGAGCCAATGAGCCAATCCAGAGCTCTTTGAGTAGTTTTTCCAAAAATTTTGTGGCATACCCACTCAGACCTGACGGCACACCTGTGTGCCACGGCACACTGGTTGGGAACCACTGATCTAGACAAACAGGACCAGCAGCACCATAACCTCCCCTTTCCCCAACTGGAGCCTGGGTCCAGCTTTAAAAAACCCCAAATGCAAAAACTACCAGCAGAGAGAAGTTCAGATGCTCTAGCTCCACTGCAAAAATCCAGCCCCCTTGTGAGCCAGGTTAGATTATTGTTGGCATTTGTATTCTTCTAGCAAGGCAGAGAAGTGTTCTGGACAGTAGGAGCAGCTATCTTTGCACTCCTTTTAGGCGTAAGAACTTAGAGGATTGGGGCCAGCCGAGCAGGATCCAGCTGCTGAATCTGACCCTTTGTGGTACTTGTGATCCTTGGTGCATTGCATCCAAATTGCTTTCCATGCCGTGGAGGCTTGGAGCCAAACAGCAGCAAAGTTCAGCAAAGGCCAGGTAGATCCAGCTTTTATGGTCTTCCTCACCTGTGGGACTGCTCTGCTCCCCAGGCCCATCCAGAGCCTCTCTTCTCTCCACAGTATAGTGGCACCTGGTACGCCATGGCCAAGAAGGACCCTGAGGGACTGTTCCTGCAGGACAATGTGGTAGCTCAGTTCTCTGTAGATGAAAATGGACAAATGAGTGCCACTGCCAAGGGCAGAGTCCGACTCTTCAAGTAAGTTGCCTGGCACCCTTCCTTTGCTTCCCACCTTGCTTTCCCAGAGCCCTGATCTTCTGCTCTGTTCTCCATTG
Organism: Podocnemis expansa; assembly: GCA_007922195.1. NCBI lineage: Eukaryota > Metazoa > Chordata > Testudines > Podocnemididae > Podocnemis > Podocnemis expansa. The sequence continues at coordinate 12,680,532 of ML681981.1, read as the reverse complement.
CTCTAACTCTTCCCTTTACCCATGTGTCATCACTAATTGGCCCCAAATCCAGGCTGCTGGGTTTGAGCAACTTGGTGTCTTTTTGTCTCTCCCTGTTTGTAGTAACTGGGATGTTTGTGCTGACATGATTGGTTCCTTCACTGACACTGAGGATCCTGCCAAGTTCAAGATGAAGTACTGGGGTGTAGCCTCTTTCCTCCAGAAGGGAAGTAAGTACTCACAAATAGTGGGGGGTCCCTCCACATGATGCACTTTTAATGCATTTATATGATGGAAAAAAGGGTTCTTGAGACATTAGTTAACACGTGGTAGCTATAACATGAGAATATCCTACAGCAGATGAGGTAATTTCTAGATTTCACATGTGTTAGCTGGTTGATGATTTTATTAGTGAAGTCATGGTCTTTGCATGCCAAAGGTCATACATTTATTTTTTTCCAAGCCTCATAATATAAACTAGAGTCACCACATGAAAGGAGTGGAAGGAAGTTGAGAAGAATACACACTTAGTTCAGATTTGGCTTTTTATATGAGTGTGTTCCTTGAATTTTCCTTGAAAAATCCTAACTTCAAATTTAGTCTTCTACAGTCTGGTAGAGAAGGATTTTGCTGCTTCTCTTTCTCTTAATCTTTGTGACTATTTTGTGAATTCAGAGACTTTCTCTTTTTTTTTGACAAACTCAATATATTAATATTGAGCCCCATTCTCCCTTATGTGAGATACACCTAGGGGAGTAGAAACTCCCAGTACTCTTCACTCAGGACGTTTCCATGGAATTCTGCCACAGGGAGGAGGAGGAGGAATTTAGCTGAGATGAGGGCTCCACTGACCCTCCACGCACATTTCTCAGGGGATCTCCAAGGAGCCATTTGCCTCTGGCCTGCTGTCCACTCTCGTGCCAGTTCACTTCTGAGCCATACTTCCGGGGACTGGCGATTGGTGGCTGGCCCACAGGCAGAGATGGAAGCACTGTCCTAGCATTGCTACAAACTCTGGTCCCCCTGAAGAGGGAGAAGAACCTAGCAGAACCCGGCTGACCAGCACCACCTACTTCAACTCTGTGCAGGCCAAATACTAAAGAGGAGGTCCATGAAGCCCAGGGGAGCATGGGTTGGAGATGGCAGCACTCCCTCATACACCCGCCGTCCCCCAGGTTCATTTCTGTGGGTGTAGGGAGGTTAGAGGGGCATTAATTATTACACTGAATGCTAACTAGCTGGGAACTGTCTGAAATTCTAACTGCAGATTGTGATTAGGATTTGTGATATATCTCTCTGCATATGCCTAGCAAATACACATTCATAAGAAACCTAAGAGGCAATAGGATGACATGTTTCTTCCTCATAAACATTTCTGTGGTAGGAAAACAGAGCTTTCCAGAAGGTAACGTGACTAGGAGAGCTTGAAGTAATTTGGTACGTGACCAGCAGGAACATATTTATTTTCTCCAGCTTAACCCTGTGGCTGACCATTTTAAACATTATTTTTTCAGTCTTTAAAAGATCAAATGCACAGGTGCAACAAGTATAAAAATAAGACCCATTAGACAGAAGTATTTGCCAGGAAGTATAAAGAAAGTTCCCAAGCAGATTTAGTTTTTTTAATTAAAATTCTCCCATGATAACATTAAAATGCATTGCATTGCAATCTAATATTAAAACTATTTGCTTTTAAAACAGATACCACTTCTTTGTCAGGGACGTGGTGTCTAAAGCAGCTGTGGCCAAACTGTGGCTCGGGAGCCACATGTGGCTCTTGAACAAAAAATTGTGGCTCCCGGAAGAACGTCAGCAAGTCAATTTAGGAAAGCAGCTCCAGCCTAGGAGTTCAGGAGGGGGTCGGGATGGTTGGGAGAAGTGCAGCATGGTCAGGATTTTAAAAAACTCGCCACTAACCTGCAGTCTTTTACATTGTGCAGCAGCTAAGATTTTACTGTATAGGGCTAATTTTCATGGTCACCTTAAGTAATTATTAGAATCTGAAATTAGTAAGATCGATATTTGTCCCTTTTTTATGATAAAATTGAAGCGTGCAATGAATTTTAAAGTTAGTAATTGGTGGAGTAGGTAAAAGTATATGGCTATAGGCCTCAGTGTGGCTCTTGAAGGTTTAATGATCAACTTGTGTGGCTCTTGAGTTCCATAACTTTGGCCACCGCTGGAAAGCAATAAGTGACATTAATACTCCACAGAACCCAACACTGTATTTTCTTAGGTTTATTATGGCTGTCAAACTTTCTTATTACTTTAAGGGATGTTGCTAGCTAGTTTAGACTTTACATTTGACTTCCATGATACAACCTGGTGATTGCAATTTCCTCAAGATTCAGCATATCTATTGCTTTATTAATCTACTCCACCAAGAAATTAACCTCAGCAACAACAGTCACTGTGTAAATTGGACCTCAGTAAAAACATTTGTGATTCCTTTACTGCACTGCAGCCGCCTTAAAATCACTTTCCTAAAGCTGGAACACGTACAGTATGTTCAGTGCTGTGTTGACTTTATCCCTGGTGCTGAAGCCAAAAAAAAAGCAGGAAAAAGAAAAGCCTCAGACCCTGGGGAAAATCTTCCATCATAATAGTGATGAAGTGGGTAAGATTCCTTTGGTGGTGTGGTTCAGTGGGGAGTACAGGACACTTCCTGTGACATTACTTTGGAAAAACAATACAGTTCCTTAGACTTGCCCCGGAGCCCATCTGTTTCCTTGTGTGAAGAAACACTTGTGGGCTGGGCAGGTGATGGATGGATCCAGGTGGAGAGTCGTGATGTATGGGAGTTTTCCTGTGCTCTCCTTCCACTGCCTGCTCTATAGCTCACTCCAGGAAGAGTTGAGGGCTTTTTTTTTCCCTTTCATTTTGACCTTCCAACTGGGACTGATCTTTGCCCCAGAGCAATCAGCCTGCCACAGAACCAGCACTTGCAGTTTCCTGAGGATTGCGTGATCTAAAAGGTCATGGATTTACTCTGCCTGATAAGAGCTGCAATGTGCGTGTCTTTGCGTACTTCAGTGGGTATCTTTTTTTAGTACTTTAACATTTAAATACAAAAAGACTAAGTTACCATTATTCATGCCCAAGATTGATCCACACATCTACCAAGTCAATTGGAAATTAAAGTTGGTGCAACCCTCTTTATCTAGTGGACTCTTACTTTACTTTAGCACAGTTGTATTTAAACTAATACAGTGGAATTTGTTCAGCTTGTGCAGTTCCAAGCTGTAGCACTGCTTGTGGAAGGATTATAATGTCACGAAAATATAAGCAAAAAAAGTCTGGCTGTGAGGGCAAAAGTTTTCTGATTTAAATTAAAATCACTAGAAGGAAGCAAACAGGCAGAACTATATGGAGTTCTAGCTAAGATTTTATCTTGATAACAGAATGCTTTGCATTGCAATCTAATATTAAAACTATGCTTTTAAAACATATACTGCTTCTTTGTGAGGGAGGTAATGACTACAAATACTTGTCCCACTTTATTTTGGTTATAACTACATAAGCTTGAACTGAGCCCCTATGTCCAAATGCTCTGGAACGTTGGGAAAGTTTGCACCCAGATCTAAGATTTTCAGCTCAGGCATATCTTTAGTTCTAACAATTGTTTAAAGAATAATGCGATCAAACATCCAGTATAAGGCACAATAGAGCTTTAGGTGCTGGGCTGTGGAGGTGGCAGAGGCAACACAAAGCCAGTTTTGGTAGTACTTTGCTGTACAAGACTGCCCTCTCCCTGCCCCCTGCCCCCCCCCCCGCCTTGAAGAGTAGACTCACAAACTGTCTGTCATTTGGGCATGATCCTAAGGGGAAAAAATCCTAAGGTGGATGCCAGGTCTTTCCAAGTTCCTGGCAGCCAGGTATGATTGTCAGAAGGTCCATACGATTTCAAGATGACACGGCTCCTTGGATGAGGCAAATGCATGTTCAGACTGCAGTTACTTAATTCAGTTTACTCCTGCTGATTTATTTCCTCCCATTGACTAACTTCATCTCAAATGTCATGGTGATGCTAAGCACCTTGGGGCTGAGCAGTTCCAGAAGCATGTGACTCTCCAATATTTCAGTAAGAATTGTGAGTGCCATGCACCCACCAGGATGAGGCCCATTGTGGACTGTTTGCCATCATTCTGTGCAGTATTCTTTATGACTGAGGAAATGCAGAATTCTCTCTAAGTGAACATCTTCCTCCTACCTCTGTAACTTCCTTGCTCCTTCCTGTGGTTTCTTCCAGATGATGATCACTGGGTAGTCGACACCGATTATGATACTTATGCACTTCATTACTCCTGCCGCCAGCTAAATGATGATGGCACGTGTGCTGACAGTTACTCCTTTGTGTTCTCCCGGGACCCTAAGGGCTTGCCACCAGACGCACAGAGGACTGTCAGGCAGAGGCAGGTTGACCTCTGCTTGGACAGAAAATACAGAGTTATTGTCCATAATGGTAAGAATCTTTTTTTTTACAGAAACATTTTATTTGGGAGATGAAATGATTGCCCAGCTAGGGAGCTGTTTCTTGACTGGACAAGGATGGTAGGAAGCATGCACTCCGAAGCTGTGATGTGATTTTATTTTCTTATTGCAAACTGAGTCTCAGATATGCCATTTTTACTTTTAATGCCCCACAGCTTCTTGTGCAGCCCAACCCATTGGTGGAAACAAACATTGAAGAGAGTTGCAAAACACCTACATTCATGCAATAGGGAAGGGGCAAGAACAGCATAGCTTGTGTAAAGCAAAAGTGTGTCTCTATTAGAATTATTTGGATGTGTCAGTAAAATAGGAGATAAAGGAAAAGCATAGATACAATTTATTTAGCTTTTTAAAAAGCCATTGACACAGCTCCTCCCAAAACACTGTTAAGGAAAATAAGTAAGCATGGGCTACATTTGCACTATAATCTAAGGGTGTGATTCCCATCTTGCATAGATGGACTTATGTTAGGTCTGCTTGTCTAAAAGATATGCTTCTAGTTCAGTTAATTCAGGGAAGTTGTATGGCCAGTGTCATACAAGAGCTCACATTAGATGATCAGAATAGTCCCTTCTAGCTTTAAATTTATGAATCTATTAATCATTCTGATCTATGAATAGATGAACAAAGAATAATATAAATAGTTAATTTTCAGCATGGCAATATGTTACTGCGGGCAAGGGGGGGGGGAGTGTGCCACACAGACCAACTAGCACAGTTGGTATTGAATATATTTATTGATGATCCAGAAAAAGTGGGTAAACAGAATGAAAATAAATATTTATAATGAAAATTTGCAGACTGCACAGAATTATTTAGGATAAACTGACTAGGCAGCACAACTATAAATTAAATTCATTTTTGATATGTACAAGGCAATGAACATTTGCAAGACTCATTTTAACCACTCATACATAGTGTTGAGTTCTATATTAACTGCACTCAGAGGACAGATCTGGGTGTCTTGTGGACAGCTCAGAGAAAACACGTGTGCTGTATACAGCATCAACCAAAAATACACACAAAATGTTTGGATGCCTAAAGAATGGGGCAGAAAACATGCATAAAATTGTATAATGCTATTGAATGTATCAATGATGCTTTCTCACTGTGAGTGGTATTTGGTTCTGTTCACCCCATCTCAAATAAGACAGCAGAAACAGAAGAGCAGAAAGACAGGACATTAAAATGATTAGAGGCATGGAGAAACCTATGTACGAAGAAAGAATAAAACGTGGCTCAGCCTTTGTGTTCCAGCTGCTATTTAAAAGGCAGTACACAAAGGTGGCTTCTTGCACCTTCCTCCGAACCAACTGGTACTGCCCACCATCAGAGACAGGATAGTGGACTAGATGGGCCCTTGGTCTAATCCAGTTTCTGTTAAACAGATCATATATGAAATGTTTGCACATGAGTAAATCAATTGTGAATGTTTGTAACATGTTACCAGGTGTAAGGAAAAATATTAAGTTCATAAACAGCCACAGCTTGTGAAAAACTTCTACAAACTTCTCAGGAGAATCAGCATTTTAAAAGAACTCTTGTTTTTCCCAAATATTTGCAATTGTCTTTTAACATTATTTTTTAAAAGCACAATTAAAGTTGCAAACACACTCTCCATACCAGAAAATGTCATTAAATAATAAAATTTAAACACAAAAGTTAGGAACTTGTCTAACAGTCTGGGACCATCCTTAACTCTCTCCCAGGACTAATTGCCAACCCCCTGTAAAAGCTGAAGGCCCCTACTTTTCACACAAACCTTAACCCTGCCCTGCTATGTTGCATGCTTTATACTCTTTGTGGGCTCCTTCATCCTATATTCAGATGGAAAGTAGTGGATGGAGTGTCTAGCAGGGCTGGTGTGGCTTTCATGTGGCTTCCATGATTTTTGTGAATAAGAACTGGTATCTTGGATTTTCTGAGGCTTCTCTGTTTTACTGAGGATAAGAAACATATGGCTAGATCAGGAATTCTCAGCTTTTTGCAGGTTGTGACACACTTGTTGGCACAATGTGACCCTACAGGGTATACCAGCCCATCTCCCCAAGCCAAATCCAGACATCTCCCTGTCTCTCCTCGACACACTTATTACAGTGTGGTGACATAGTAATGTGTCCCGACACAGTGGTTGAGAACCACTGGGCTAGATGACTCCAGCGTTACAGATCATTGCATCTTAAAGCCACCTGTGTACTTCCTCCATCAGTCAGATGTGCCAGGCACAATTCAGACAAAGCTCCAGATCTGAGTTTACATTTACCAGAGCATTAGTTGATTCTGAACTCCCTAGTGTCATTGGTCCAGATTTTTGCACACCAAACAAGACACACATTGGACCAGTGGACAGTGATTGTGGATAGTGTTAGAAAAGCTAAAAGAAAAAGATTATCAAAACATCTGCATTAGGAAATTCTTCATACAAAGCCATATAAATTGAATTTCCATGTGACTAGCAGTCTCTCCACCTCTTGTAGTTTTGCTAGTCAGAACTACAGAATTATTCACAAGACAAACCTCATGTTCTTACGCAGTTGTTCTGCAGGCCTTACTGAGGTAAAACTCTGACTGAAAGGATGGTTTCAAATTTGATTCTGGACCTGGGCCTTGAAGTTAAATCTTTTTTCCAAACAATTTTCATTGCCTTGTTATATTAAGACTGTGCTGAAGTAAGAATAATAAATGAATTAATAATCACACATATTTTGACTTAATATATTTATCTCTAAATAGTAGTTCTTGGTAAATTACCATTATTTTAAAACAAAAGAAGTTATAGAGAAAAGGCTGCTTTTTTAATTTTATTTTTATTGCCACTTACCTGGAATTTCTGAAGCCATCTTCCTTACTGATTATGGATCAGGCTGGGCTAGGCTTCCTCATGCTCAATAGCATCTTAGTACCTTAAAACTAATGGACCACTTGTGTAATAAGGTATTTCCTAATGTGGTAAGGGCATCACAGTCTCATTCTCTGTGAGTAATCCCAAGAACAATAAAATTATCACAAATATTTACACTGACCATAGGACTGCTTGCAGAGCAACATACTATTTCACTGTAACCAAGGTATTTAAATCTGGCCTTACATTAGCATGTACTAAAACCAAAAATCCACAAGAAAATAAATTTTGCATGCATTAGGCTAATCTATTACTGCCATTTTTTATGATTTTGCTAAAGTAAATATATTTTGGAACGATTCTTCTGGTTGGTCTGTGCTAGTTCCTTTGTTTTGCATTAATGTCTGGAACAACTGGAACAGTTCTGATTAATTCCTGTCCTGTGCTGAGTTGAAAATCCTCTGGAATTATGTGCTATAGCCCTAAAGAGCAGAATAATATTGCAAATAATAGACTGATAGGTATAAGACCACTTTAATGGGAATACATTTACTTACACTTTAAATTTGGTATATTTGTAATCTTTTTTTTTTTAATTTCAGGGTTGGTTTAGAAATATCATTAATTTTATTTTGTCTGTTTCAGGATTCTGCTCGTAAGGAGTTTCAAAACTACAGAAGCAAATCATGTAACATCATTATGGATGTAAAGTTTACAAATTGACTGTTTGTTGTAAACCATCAAAGCAGCTTCCTTCTGACTTCAAATATATTTATCTGAGTTCTGTAGCTCACCCTGTCAATAAACCAGCAAAACTTTTAATAAACATGGATAACAGGGAATGTATATTGTGAAGATATACAGAGATGATGGGTTTATTGGCAAAAATATTATTTTACTGCAACATTTTGAATTAGGAATCCAGATGGTAGTACTTTAGCATATAACTCTTTCATTTTCTTATTATTGTTGACTTCTGTCTAGTAATCTTGCAGGCAAATTTTTTAAAAGACCTAATATCTATTTAATTTTAAAATGCCTTAATTCCTCCTGACTTTTTGTGGCTCCTTTACTGAACTCACTGGAAAGCAAAATACTATTTAAATACCAAAGTACTCATTCATCACATTACAGAAGAGTTTTATTTTATTACATTTCATATTGGACTAAAGACATATAAAATGTACCATTTGTAATAACCCTTTTTTGTCACCCTTAAGAAGAATAAACATTTCTATCTACTGTAACGTTACTGAATCCAGCAAAATGGTGCCAGAGATTGACTGGGTCTAAGGACCGAATTATAGAGCATACCAGCAAAAATGATCATGTACTCATTGAACCAGCAAAACCCACAACTGCCTGCTCAAACTGGCATTTCGTTCATACTAAATAAGTAGTTTACACAAAAGTACTTTCAGATTGCCAGTTACCTGATTTGTGCATTCAAATGCCTTTTTTGATTTAGTGAGTGCAGGTAAATGTTTGAGGATGCACTTTTTATATCATTTTTTTAAAAGTTGTTTTCTGTTCTTACAGCCAAATGGATAATAAAACAAGGGCAAATCCTCAGCTGCCATAAATCATCATGGTTCTATTGCAGTGAATGGATAATTTATACTATCTGAAAATCTGCCCCGTAGAGTCCAGTTCTTTTCTGAAGTTACACTGGGTAACATTTTTTAACCCCCATCACCGGCAGTGAAGTTATTCCTGATTATATCAGTGTGAGAAGAGAATTAGACCCACAGGGTTTAATTCTGCAGTTCTTACTCAGAACTCCCAAAACTCCCAAAGCAATCATATTGTGCTTAGATTTGGATTGTAGATGTTGAACTATAGAATTATTTATTTTCCTGTCTGCTTCCTTTAGCATTTAATACTATAAAATGGTGAGCTGGTCAGTATAGAGTGTATAATTTAGCAGCCAAAGCAATAGCTGAGACACAGTTCGTACACTAATTATCTGGAAACTACAGACAAGTTAGGTTGGTTGTGGTCATTTCTTCTTCCTGTGGTTTCTGTACTAGTCATTCTTCTAGGAAGAGCTGTGCAACACAAAAAGATTTGCCGCCATTCATGTCTGAAACGGGTAACGTTATATAAAATTGGATTGACTGTAGAGTTGGCAAAAGTAAATGCCATTATCCAGAAAAAGAATGATGGCAAAATATTCAAATCCTGTTTGAAGTTCTGAACTAAAATTAAGAGAATAGTGATTATGATTGGACTCCACATGATGAAGAAAGAGATCATCAGTACAAATAAAGTTCGAAATAGTTTGTAATCTTGTTGGGAGACTCGAATCTGATGATTTTCTGAGTAGGCTAAACTGACATTTAACCGTCTTCTTGATGCTTTTGTAATCTGCATTAAAAAAAAAAATTTTATTGTAACAGGAGAATTCTTGCTGTGTAGCTCTTTTTTAAGTTCCAGTGGAGGAGCCATATTAGTCTAGTTCAGCAAAAGAAGCAAGAAATCCTGCCTGTGGCACTTAAAGCCTAACAGATTGATTTAGCACATGAGCTTTCGTGGGAGAAAAATCCCACTTTGTCTTCAAAGAATCTGATGAAGTGGGATTTTTCTCCCACGAAAGCTCATGTGCTAATTAAATCTATTAGTCTTTAACTGCCACAGGACTCCTTGCTTCTTTTTTTAAGCTGCAGCACCAAATCTCAGCAAATCATACTCCTGCTCTGAAAGTGACAATAAAAAGGGCATTATACAATTCCATGTTTATCGCCTCTTGATTAGCAATGTGCTCAGTTAACTAGTAGAAAAATACATTTGTCCTTACTGCTCAGCCTGTTTGCTAATCAAGCTGGATCCTTTCCTTCTCATGATCATCAACCATTTTGGATTAATAAAGACTTTTAAGGCCAAATTAGGCCCTTAACTAGCCTTGAAAGCCCACTAACTTTAAATTACAATATAAGTTATTTCATCTATGTAAACCCATTGACTTTTATACAGGTGTAATTCACTGTACTGAAGTATAGGTAACAACTGTGTTGATGCACAAGAAGGAACAGAATCCAGCTCATTCTTTTATAGTCATTTTGGCTAAGCAGGGTAAATAGGAGTAAAAAGTAACAACTTCATTTAGTCACTGAAGGCAGCATGTGACTGGTATGCAAAAGAAGATCTGTTCAGTGAGCAGGTGCCACTTTGCATAGTTATTTTCAGAGCTGACCTCCACCAAGATTCCATTAGAAATAGTTCAGAGATGAGCTCCAAGCTCAAACAGAGATCCTGATCCTGACACTTGAAAAAAAGTATATGGCTGTTTGGGTCCAGAATGTTGGTTCTGCCCATTTTAAGAATAGCCCATTTGCAGAATTTGGATCTGTGTGCAGACTTCACCACCCCTTAAGTCTGAGAGTGCTTGGATCCAGGGAGTAGCACAGACCTTGCTCTACATATGTATTTTTCAGTGGCGTGTTATACTAGGTTAAAGCAGAGATGTCTTTCAAATGTGGAATATATATAAATCTTTGTTCAAAACTTCTGTTTGTCTCTCAGACCTCCCAAGTTCCTACTACTTCCATTAGACTAGGGGTCTCAAACACGCAGCCCATGGGCTGAATGCAGCCCCTAAAGCTATTTCCTGTGGCTCGCAATGACACTATTGTTACCGATATTTGCAATATTGTTGTATGAAAAGGTTTCAGTGGCATGCCCTCTGGCTAACATAGTAGTCCTCATGCGGCCCTCGTGGTGATTTGACTTTGAGACCCCCCCCCCGTATTAGATGATGAGGTTTGACACTTAAGTAAGACTGTTTTTAAAATTCAGTGTAATATCTCTGACATCTTTTATTTGTCTGATCAGATTTTTTTGTCTAAAAACAACCTCGTCACTTTGTGCAGCCTGTTGTCTTTATGGAAATCTTCACTTTTTCTGTAAAATTAGTTTCAGTATAATAAGCAAGACTGAGGCACATGAATCAGCATCTGGGCTGTAAAGTTCCAGGGTGTGGAGCATCTACAGGTCCCATTGCCTTCAAGTGGAATTGTTAGTGTTTGTGTGAAATCAGACTTTAAATGTCCATTCTTAGTGAAGTCAGCATAGCAAAATTAATGAGTTCATTATTTGACAAGTTTTATTTAATCTACAATTAGAAACAACCCCCCACCCCCAAAATTCAGCAGACAAACATTTCAGCTAAATATTTCCTCTCATCAGGCAGATGTAGATTAGCTCCAGTGAAGTCAATGGAGCTATGCTGATCTGGCCTATTTATTTTCATTCCAGCTGCTGCAGTTTGATTCATTCAGTGTAATACATCATTGATACTTCTTCTTCTTTTACACATTATTGAAAAAGCTACATCTAGCAAACTGAAGGTGAGAGTGTGAGCCAGGAGCTATGCCATAGTTTTCCTGTCCGTAAAATGTGGACAAGGGGAGAGATTTGCACAGGAACAAGTCACAAGGAGGTGCCTAACTAAGAGGCTTCGAAAGTCAGTGGGAGCACTGACCACTCACTGTCTGTGCCTTTAAAAACATTTCTCCCAATAAGAACAAGGCTAATAATCATACTTGCCTATCTCAGATTAGAAAGAAAATGGAAGGAGATACATGGTGAACTTGGGACAAGTATCTCCCCTTATCAATTATTCTCTGTGTAAAATTCAGTTAGTTTGCAGGGCCAACAGTTTCCTCAAAAAAACATTTATCAGCCTCTTTGAAGTGTTGTAGCCATAGTGGTTTCAGAAGGGCTGGCTTTAGGGAAAATGGCACTGTAGGAGAACTTGTAGCTTGGCACCCCTGGCCCCTGCTGCCTCCCTACCCATCCCACATTGCCCCCAGCTCCTGCTGCCTCCCATCACCACTGATCCCCACTGCCTCCTCTGGCTCCCCATCCAACCACTATTACCCCTGGCTTCTCCTGCCTCGCCACCCACCCACCCCCATTGCCCTTGGCCCCCACTGCCTCCCCTGGCCCCCCATTACTCCTGGCCTCTGCTGCCTCCCCACCTGCCCACCCCCCGTTGCCCTTGGCTTTCACCACCTTCCCTCTGCCCATCAGCCCTGGCCTTCATTGCCTTTCCATCCACCCCCTCTCCATTGACCTTAGCTTCTGCTGCCTCCCTGGGCTATTCCCCCACATCTCCTGCCCTCAGTGCCTCTCCCACCCCCCCAATCCATCATCCCCCCCCCCCAGCCCCTGCTGCCTCCTTGGGCTCATCATGCATCCCTTCTGGCTCCTGATAACTCCACCCTCACTAGTGCCCTGAGCTTCCTTCCATAGCCTCACACTCCGCTTTGCCTCTTAACCGTGGGAAAGGGAAAACAGAAGAGAAAGGGAAGATAAGCCAGAAAATATGCTGCACTGTATAAATCCTTGGTACATATACACCTTGAATACTGCATACAGTTCTGCTCTCCCCATCTCAAAAAAGATATATTAAAATGGGAAAAGCTATGGAGAAAAGCAACAAAAATGAGTGGGGTATGGTACAGCTCCCATATGATTAGATATTAAAAAGACTTGGCCCGTTCTTAGAAAAGAGATGACTAAGGAGGGATATGACAAAGGTCTACAAATGGTGTGGAGAAAATCAATAGGGAAAGCGTTACTTACTTCTTCACATAACAAAAGGATTAGGGGTCAACCAATACAATTAATAGGCAGCAGGTTTAAAATTAACAGAAGGAAATACTTTCTCCAACAATTCACAGCCAGTCTGTGGAACTCATTGCCAGGGGATGTTGTGACATCCAAAAGTGTAAGTGGGTTCAACAAAAGAACTAGGTAGGTTTTTGGAGGATAGGTCCATCAATAGGTACTAGCTGAGATGATCATGGATGCAACTTCATGCTCCACTTGCCAGAAGCTGGGAAGGACTAACAGGAGATGGATCACTCAAAGTTTCCCTGTTCTGTTAATTCTTTCTGAATCATCTGACACTGGCCAGTGTCAGAGACAGGATACTGGACTAGAGGGACCATGGATCTGACGCAGTATGGCCATTCTTATAGTCTTACCAATTGCTGCTGCACTTTATTTTGATTTTAACTTTTAAGACCCATCATGAACTAGGTCTTTGATACCTTTCTGAGATGCTGGCTTTCTATTAACTAATCATAGTGTCTCCTACAGCTCGCTGTTGTAGTCTGGAGCATGCAGGAAGCAGAGAGGCCACCACTCATGTCTGTTTGTGAACACAGGGCTATGCCCTTCCTATGTCCTGAAGAGGGTAACAGAATTAGGCCTTTAAAGCAGGTTTTAAAACACTTTTATTTCAAAAGGCCTTTACCATAGAATGTGAATTATATTTATGGCTCTGTACTTATTTCAAATATAGTTTTCACCTTGTGCTTTTAGACCTGTTGCCTGCATTTGTTTGATTAAAAGTTCCCAGGAAATTTCTGTGCACCAGCAGTCTACAAATAAAATCTATTAGTATCAATAGTAATGGAAGGACAAATAAGAGCCAGCTGACATTACTTGTGTTTTCTTTATCATTGCTTTAAATCACTGCTGTGCAGACGCCCAAGGTTGATGGCTCCAGCACTGAAGAGATAATCAGCTAGTGATCAGCTTCTCCTCCAGCAATGGAATGATTTATGTAGGTTATTTCAAAGGCCAGGCTGCTATTTGAACTGTTTCTTGTGCAGTACAGCTTGCCAATGGGTGACATCTGATTGAAAATATTGTTTGCTTTTATGAGGTTTATATGGCATGCTTTTGCTAATAGTGAAGGTGCGTTCACGTCAGCAGCCCTTGGACCCATTTGCCAATTTTTCTTTATAATATGGATGGGAGAAGAAATTCTTGGAAACCAAACCTACTCTTGGAGCTTGCTTGTCCCGATACAGTAACTCCCCTGCTGCTCAGCTGAAGTTACTGGTGTCCTTCAGGGAGAAAAAGAGGTCCCTATTTCTAGAATGAACAAAATCTTTTAAGGTCCCAATTCCATGTAAACTATGTCTATTCTAGGCTCAGAGAGGGAACAGAGACTGGATGGCACCTCACTTGGAGCAGAGACGAGTGTGAGAACAATGGAGTCCTAGAAACAAGTTGGGATAAAAAGGAGTTTCAGAAGCAAAGAGATACAGGGAGTAAAAGGATGCATTGTCAGGAAGGGAGAGAGAAGGGCAGGGGTAACAGTCCAGATTGAGAAGAGAGAAAGCTAAGGCTAAGCAGCATGCCCAAGATCTTAGAAGATACACAATGGGAAATACGTACAGATAAACAATAATTTAGTAAAAGTTCAATATCATATGTTAGGGAACATTTAAGATCTGTTTCAAAAGCTGTGAGGTAATTTACAACCCAACACTTGCTGAGTTTATCTTTCTTTATCCTTTATGCCAGGCTAGTCATGGTAACAGAATTGCCAACCATTGAAGTCACAGATTAACTTGGCTGACCACTAATGCACCTCTCCACTTTCCTTGACATAGATTAAAAGGCCCAGAAGACTGAATTTTTAAGCCCTGACTGGAAAAAAACCCTCACTGAATTCCCAGAGAGATCTGCTCAGTTAAGTGCTACAGAATTACGCTAATAGTTTTGACATTTTTAGACACTGCATATATGGAACAAGCTATTAATCTGATTCACATCAAGAGAAATGCACAGTAAGTTTAAGTATGTGGACTATATATAGGCAAAATTGGAGTGGTTGGGAAGATGAAATTGACACCTTGAAACTGAGGCAAGGTTGATGGTTCCCCAACTCCTGAGGGCTCTATAATGCAATCCTATTGCTGCTGGTGGTTATATCTGTTATTTGCCAACCCCCAAATGTAGTTTTCAAAAAAACAAAAAATAACTATATTCAACATAACCATGAATACCTGTCCCAGCGCACTGAAAATAAATGTTTTGTCACCTTGAGAATACAGACCCTTAGTCCTACTGATGTGTAATTTGTTTATTGTTTGAATATTATAAAAATTTTTGACCCTGTTTTCCTCTCTACATGCTGCAATTGCATTACTGTGTTGCTTTTACTGTTAAAAAAAACCCACCTTTTTTACATACTGTCTTCCCATTGTTTTGTAACCCTGAAATCAGTATGAAAATAGTGCCAGAGGGTTAGAAAAATCTCCCCTTTTACGGTAGATGCTTCCTTCCTCGTGTACAGCTCTGGCTGGGATGATTTAGTGGGCATATGCCTTTTTTTAAGCAAGGTGTTGGATTAGATGACCTCATGAGGTCCCTTCCAGCTCTAATAGTCTATGATTCAATTGCTCCCACTAGTAGCAAAAAATTGGTTATAATCAAAGGTTAAAGTAAGCTGGAGCAGCCCAGAACGCTGTTTGGGGCCCACTAGTTTTAGGGGCTCAGCATTTCAAGCACCCTAAAGATAGAAAATGGTGCTGGAATGCTGTGTTCTGCGGCCCTCCATTGAAAAATAGTGGGCCCCAGAATGCAGCGTTCCAGCACCATTTTCTATTTTTAGGGGCCCAAACTCTGGGCCCCTAAAAACAGTGAGCCCTGGAATGGCGTTCTGCTGTGTTCTGGCAGGCAGAGGAGGGAGGCAGGCTCCCCTGCGCATCCACAGGCTACACTTGGACACAGAAGCCTCCAAGCACAGCCTGCAGTTTCCCAGCCCAGCGTGCTGCTGGTGAGGACCGGGGCGGCCCTGCTCTTGCTGGGGAGGGACAGGGGAGTATTGGAGATGCCTGAGCTGGGGGTGGGTATTGGGGGCTGGGGTGGATTTTGGGGACAGGGGAATGGATATTGGGGGCAGTAGCTGGGATGCAGGAGGGGGGCCACCTGATTAGGAGAGTTCCAGGGCCTGCCAAAAATTATACTTTAGCTCCTGGTTATAACGACTGAAATTTTTGAAACTGATTTAGTTCACTGAAATTCAGTTGAACTGGGACTTGAACATTGACTGTTACTGTTCACTACATGCACTATCTGGTATTTAAATACGTTAAATTTTACTAATAACACCGTCCACATCTCCAGCATAGAATTGTAGGACTGGAAGGGAGCTTGAGAAGTCTTCTAGTCTAGTCCCCTGTACTCAGTGCAGGACAAAGTATTATCTTCTCTAGACCCTCCCTCACAAGTGTTTGTTTAACCAGCCCTTAAAACCTCCAGTGATGGAGATTCCACAAGCTCCCTCATTCCAGTGCTTAACTACCTTGACAGTTAGGAAGTTAATATTAATATCCACCTAAACCACCATTGCTGTAACTTAAGCCCATTGTTTTTTGGCCTTTCCTCAGAAGTGAATCAGAACAATTCTCTCTCTCTTCCTTGTAACAACCTTTTATGTACTTGAAAACTGTTATCATGTCCCCCATCAATATTCTTGTCTCCAAACTAAACAAACCCAAGTTTGCCATGCCTCCACCCGATATACAGGAAAAAGACAGCACGCTGGGAAGAAGGGAAAAAGTGTTAAATCGAAATAACAGTTAATTTGAAATAACACATCCATGTTGCATTATTTCAAAATAAGTTTCACTATAACTGTCATTTTGATATAAGAAAACCTAGTATTATACCAAAATGACTTTCCCTAGTTCAAAACCAGGGAGCTCCTTATTTCAAAATAAGGAAATGTAGTGTGGACATGCACTCTTTTAAATCGAAATAATCAACATTATTTAGCTTTAAAGACTCTGCGTGGACATACCCTTACATACAAGTAACTATTTTGGGTGTTTATTGGATAACAGTGATTTCATTTTTCCATATCAGAAGTATTGGTGTTTATCAGTAAACTTAAAATCAGAAGCCCTAATTATGAGACATAGTTAAAGCAGGAAATGGGTAGATTCAAAAGGGGCGGAGGGAAAAATAGTTTTAAGGAGGTCATGTTCCAGACCAACTCCACTTTACTGTCCTCTCACTGGATCCATTTAGAGGTTTGGGGGTACAAGCAATGAAGGACCTGACCAACAGTGATTTTTTTTTCAGATGTTTGAAATCTTTGTTAGTGTCTCTAGCAGGTTTATATAGGCCTTTAATTATGATCAGCATAGGATATTAAATAAGGTGCCCCAAAATGGACATAAATAGACACCAACTATATGTTGGATTTCCAGTAACACACTCCTCAAAGCTTGGCTCTTGTTTATAATGGCAACAAAACCAAAACTCTCTCAGCTGAAGCTGTTATGTATAGTTGGAAGTGCCATAATCATTATATTAAGTACTTGTCTATACTTCAGTAAATACAAGCTATATTGTTTAGCAATTCTATATTACCACCCAGTTAGATGGCATACTTTTACTTTTACTTGCCATTTGAATTACTGCTGAGTTCTAATCATTTTGTAATAAAACTGTAAGAAAAAAGTACCTGTAAAATTTTTGTATAACTGATCACAATGACTAATCCTGGTGTTACAAAGACCACAACGGTGAAAGTTACATCCCAAGAGATTTCTGCTGCAAAGCTGGGCCAAACCAAGGTGCAAATTTGAACTTCCTGTTTACAAAGAATAAAAGAAAATGATTAATATTAGGCTTTAGATATTTACTTTCAGTACAAACATTATTTGCTAACTTATGTCAATGACTTCATCTGACTTGGTGCCCATTAATGTAACTAGCCACTATATAAACAGGATCTATGGAAATAGTTACCAATGAAAACAAAATAGTTAATTCAATATGGAATGTTTTTCTAATCACGATGGCAGGTGTGTAATTCATAAGATTTGGTATGCAAAAATGGAGCTGTTGCAATAGGCACAGGCAAAAATACTTTGCAAAAGGAAAGCAGGTGGGAAAGGGGCTTTCCTGGTGCTAATCTGGAACACAAACCCCCATGTTTTTATAATTTTCAAGATGCAGGACAAAGTAACTGCTGGTACTGTTCTTCTATGGGAAAAAATCCAAAGGCATGTGAATGTGGGATTGAGCCACTGAAGACTTCAGTTCCAGCCTGATTCTGCCGTACTGAAGTGAAAGACTTTTTGCTATTTATTGACTTCAGGGGACCACCAGTATCAAGTCCTTCATTAAAGACTAGGATCAAGTCCTTCATGCTTGCTCTGTTTCCACAGTCAGTGGCTAAATGCAACCTATTAAACAGGGGTCATGAAGCTCAACATCCAAACTGGTGCAAAAAGGAGAAGACACAAAGGTGTCATGAACTGTTAGAAGGGCCAACATCTACTTTTTGAAAACTACCCTCTCTAACACTTCATGGGGCATTAACCTCTCGCTCTATACACCCCAGTTCCAGGTCCTGTGGGATAAGAAATCCCACAGCTCTGAGTCCATGCTGTCTTACAGGGTGGCCCATCCCCAGAAAAATGGTCTAGTACTAAGGCTGCTCACGGCACCCAGCAGGAGCCCCACTCTAGAGCAGTGGTTTTCAAACTCTTTCTTGGGAACCCAGTTGAAAAAAATAACTTATGCTCATAACCCAACAATTACATCAGGGGTCAGCAACCTTTGCCAACTCCCCCTCCTCGACTGTCAGCCAGTGCTGGTAGATGCCTCCACAGAAGTAAAACTGGTGGCTGCCTGAAAATTTGGTGGCAGCCATGGCTGGAGGTTGGGCTGTAGGGACAAGGCCACTTCCCTGGCATGCTGCTGAAAGGAGCCACTCTTGGAAAAAAGCTGCCTGCAGTGGCTCCTCTTGGCAGCACACCTGGGGACAGCTCCCAGGAATGCCGTGGAAAGAAACTGGCTCGAGTGGCTTTCAGTGGCAGGAGTCTCAATTTCTGTGGCATTGCAGAGGGTGCAGCCTGCCGCTCCGAAGGGGCTCTAGGGCCACTGTTGGCACGTGCGCTTGGGGCTGCCTACCTCTGAATTACATCTTTGAGCAATGCACTCCAGCCTTTCGGTAGCAGCAGGGGCTGGGACCCCATGCCTGAGGGTGTGCGACCCAATACTGGGTCCTGACCCTACATTTGAAAGCCACTGCTCTAGAGCCTCTGCCTTGGCCTGGCCCCAGTGCACGGACTCTCATCCTGCAGTTGCTTCAACGCTCAGTCCCTAGTATGAACAGATGTCGCTGCTTGCATGTTCCGTCTTGACCGGTGCCAGGCTGGCGACCCCAGACCAGGCACCGCTTCCCAGCCTGCTGGGCCTCTTGGGAGTCCTTGGGTGGTCTGGGTCACTACAGAGCAGTGGTTTTGAAACTTTTCTCCTCCAGACCCAGTTGAAAAAAATCTTTTATGCCCCTGACCCAATGATTACATCTTTGAGCAATGCATTCCAGTCTTTTGGTGGCAGCAGCAGGAGGTGCCGCGACCCAGTGCTAGGTCCTGACCCTAGTTTGAAAACCACTGCTCTTGACCCAGCCCCAGTGCACGGACTCACATCCTGCGGACACTTCAACGCTCAGCCCCTAGTATGAACAGTCGTCACCTCTTGCATGTTTCATCTCGGCTGGTGCCAACCTGGTGACCCAGACCAGTCGCCGCTTTCCAGCCTGCTGCGCCTCCTGGGATGCCTTGGGTGGCCTGGATTGCTATAGAGCAGGCATAGCCAAACTGTGGCTTGGGAGCCGCATGTGGCTCTTGAATGAAAAAGTGCGGCTCCTGGAAGAATGTCAGCAAATCAATTTAGGAAAGCAGCCCCAGCCTAGGAGTTTTAAATCTCCCACCCTGAGAAACAGGGGTCAGCCTGGAGGAGCTGGCATCAGGCCCTAGGTGTTTGGGAAAGGGTTGGGGATGGCAGGGCAAAGCACAGGCATGATAGGGATTTTAAAAAACTCTCCACTAGCCTGTGGTCTTCTACATCAAACTACAGCTAAGGTTTTACTGTATATGCCTAGTTTTCATGGTTACCTTAAGTAATTATCAGAATCTGCCATTAGTAGGATCAATATTTGCCCTCTTTTTATGATAAAATTAAAGTGTGCAATGAATTTTAAACTTAGTAATTTTGGAATAGGTAAAAGCATATGTCTATATGCTTCAGTGAGGCTCTTTGAAGACTTAATTATCAACTTGTGTGGCTCGAGTTCCATAAGTTTGGCCACCCCTGCTATAGAGCAAAGGTTTTTTCAAACTTCTCTCCTCTGGACCCAGTTGAAAAAAATCATTTATGCCTCTGACCCAATGGGCTCTTTGATTTTCAGAAGGTTGGACTAGATCAAGAGTCTCAAACTCAAATCACCATGGAGGCTGCATGAGAACTAGTACGTTAGCCTAAGGGCCACACCACTGAAACCTAATGACCAACAGATTTATTTATCACATGAGCTTTTGTCAGACACAAAGTGGGATATTCTCCCAAGAAAGCTCATGCGATAAATAAATCTGTTAGTCTTCAAGTGCCGCAAGACCCCTTAGATTTTTTGCTTTCCTAGACTAACACGGCTACCACTGAAACCTTTTCATACAATGATATTACAAATCTCAGTCATGAGCATGTCCTCGTGGGCTGCAGAAAATAGTTTTGGGGGCCGCGTGCTGGAGATCCCTGGACTAGATGGCCTCCTGAGCAGAGCCCTGCGCGGATACAGCTAAGTGGATCTGTCTCTGACCTGCATCCGCAAGAAATGATCCATGGATATCTGTGTTGTATCTGTGGATGTGGATCTAATGCGGATATCTGCATATTTGCAGGGCTCTAGCTCCGTGCAGATAAAAATACATGCATCCGTATCTGATCTACATCTGCAAGAAACGGTCCGCGGATATCTGTGCTGTATCTGCGGATGTGGATATAATGTGACTATCTGCATATTTGCAGGGCTCTAGCTCTGTACAGATAAAAATATGTGCATCTGTATCTGATCTGCATCCGCAAGAAACAGTCTGCAGACATCCGTGTTGTATCTGTGGATGTGGATATAATGCGGCTATCCGCATCTTTGCAGGGCTCTAGCTCTGTGCAGATAAAAATATGTGCATCCGTATCTGATCTGCATGTGCAAGAAACGGTCCATGGATACCTGTGTTGTATCCGTTGATACGCATATAATGCGGCTATCTGCATCTTTCCAGGGCTCTAGCTCTGTGCAGATAAAAATATGTCCATCCCTATCCGATCTGCATCCGCAAGAAACGGTCCACGGATATCCGTGTTGTACCTGTGGATGCGGATATAATGCAGCTATCTGCATCTTTGCAGGGCTCTAGCTTTTTGCAGATAAAAATACGTCCATCCATATCTGATCTGCGTCTGCAAGAAACGGTCTGCAGATATCTGCATCTTTGCAGGGCTCTAGCTCTGTGCAGATAAAAATACGTGCATCGCTATCTGATCTGCATCTGCAAGAAACTATCCATGGATATCTGTGTTGTACCTGTGGATGCAGATATAATGCAGCTATTCGCATCTTTGCAGGGCTCTAGCTCTGGCCAGATAAAAATATGTGCATCTGTATCTGATCTGGATGCGCAAGAAACCGTCCACAGATATCTGTGTTGTATCCGTGGATACGGATATAATGCAGCTATCCGCATCTTTTCAGGGCTCTAGCTCTGTGCAGATAAAATTATGCCCATCCCTATC